>CM027880.1:36450784-37050784 GCA_016097615.1 Eucalyptus dawsonii | reverse complement strand
AGCGGCGAGTCATCTGCGTCTTCGCCTTCGTCCTTCCCCCTTCCATAGCCATCTTTTTTCCTGATTATCATACAGTGACGGTGAAACTTGTTGTTTGGTCGACATTCTAAAGATGAGAAAGGTCCCCCTCTTTGTTCATATTGATTGCGATGTGCAAACCAATAGATGCAATATGCCCACTTTTCGCAAATGAAATGAGCCGTGGGTCGGGGGAATTCATCTAGATATAGATAGATGGTAGGCTTAAGTTTTCTTCTGGATGAACTATTGAATAAAGCATGTGAATGGAGGACGCGTGCAAAGGGCGGACAAATCATTATGCTCGTAATTAGTTTTCTAAGAGAAAAGCCAATGACAGTCCTAAGCGACAATGATGTACCTTGATTGCCAGAGTGGATTGAGTGCTGCCAAGAATAACTTAGAAAAGCTGTGGAAAACAGCATATCTGAGCTTCGGAAGCTGTGCTAAAAAGATTGATGACATGATGCCAAGCATCATCGCACACGTTGAGTTCTCTCCATGGCCCCCACTTTCATCGTCAGTTGACTTGTCACTTTCATCACTTTCATCGTGATTCAGCTTCTTGTGACTCCCCTCAGACTGGTTTAATGCCCTTCCTGTGAACAATTTCCATCGTCCGAATTCGTTATATTTATCCCTAGATACCGACAGGCAACACAGTAGCGGTGGATCCAAACCGAAGAACCGGGAAGTAGGTTCTGTGTAGGAAGTTCCTCAGAAAGTTTCCTATGAAAGAACTGAAATTAGAAGCGATGACACAACGGATGCAGAAAACGGGCGTGTTGCATCATTATTTTCTGCCATTGAAGTATCATCCCACAAGATGCAGGGATTTGATGATCATGCTGGCTGTGAGGCCAACGACGAGAAGACATTAACTCCTGAAACTGCCGCAAACATCCTGGAGGAGAACGCTACTGCAGACATATTCTTGCATGGAAGATTCATCCACTTCAAAGGCGAAACCACATCATGGGAAGCAGTCTATTCTAGCAAAAGCAAACCCTGGAACGAGAAGAAGACATATTCTTCTTGACAGTGACAGATTAAGGCATGTGAGTTCTGTGATGTCTCCCTCAGATGCTGCTAGGATCCAAAGGAACGGGAATGATTGTTGCTATACCGGAGGAAGAAAATGAAAGAGGTCCCCTGCTATGCTATTTATGAAAAATCATCATTCGGTGGTTGATACTGAATAACTTAGTTACTGTCTCTGGGAAACGTCGATGCATCTTGGAGTTCAAGCTCTAGCACGTCAAAAATCGATGATTCTAATAAATATTGCCTTATGTGTAAGACCTATTAAATCTTCAAAGCACGTTGCAAGCTTTCAACCAGGTGGAATTGGGCAAACTTAGATAACAATCAAAAGAAATTATTAAGTAAATCAAATTAAAATATATACAAAGTTGGCACATATCGTCTTTCTTAGTACATAAGTTCGAATAAAATCGAAAGGAAAATACCAACACATTCGTTACTTACTATTTATTTTTCAATTAGTTCGCAACTTCCGTTCTCCTCTCCACTCCCTCCATTTTCTTGAACAAATTGACGCTGACAAATTTTCGCCTCAACGACTTCTTCATTTTCTTCTCTCTTGTGATTAACGAGGAAGGAAACCATGTCTCGAAGGGCAACCTCCGGTTCATCGCTCTTCATCAATTGCTCGCTACTTCGGCCGGAGTGACTCTAGCCATAGCGATCAAACTCTCAATTTGGTCAAATAGCTCATGGCTGTTGATCCTAGATAATTAGAAGCAAGAAGCTTGAATCCGCAAGGGGTGCAATAGGACATGTGAACATGCACATCCATTCGCCCCGGGCGCAATAAGGCTGAGTCTAACTTCTCCTTGTGGTTCGTCGTGAAAATTATGATCCGCTCATCACCACAGCTTGACCAAAGCCCATCGATGAAGTTGAGGAATCCAGACAATGTCAGCTATTCCAAGAGACAAAAATTAATGTCATTGCGACCAAACATAAGTTAGATGTCAAGGACAGATCATACGCATAGTATGCAACAAACCGAAGTTAACCTTCTACCAAAAAAAGAAAGCCATAAAGAAAAGAAATCGTACATCTTCTCGCGGATAATCGGTTGACATCGTATTCTTGCGTGCAGCTCGCGATTTGGACTTCCTCTCTTGCAACTCAATGGTGCAATCGATGTCCTCGACCACCAATATGGACTGATTCGTGGTGGCAACAAGCAGCCTTCTGAGCTCGGCGTTGCTCCGGAGCCCGCTCAGCTCTAGGTCATATATGTCGAAGTTCAAGTAATTGGCCATTGCCGCGATCAGGCTCGATTTCCCTGTGCCAGGGGTCCGTACAATAAGTACCCTCTTTTCCACGCCTTACCGACTCTCCTGTAGTACTCCTTCCTCCTCACAAATCTCTCGAGATCGTCCATGATCACCTTCTTGAGCTCTAGGTCCATGGCCAGAGTCTCGAATGTTGCCGGGTGGTCGAGGTTCACCGAGGCCCACGCATCCGAGAGAGGACCTGTAGAGGAAAAAACTTGTGATGCGGATGCCAAATTCAGTTTTTTGATGAAGAAATTAAGAGCAGAATAATAGTAGCTAAGAAGATGCAAGACTGGTTCTAGTGAATTTTGACCTTAATGTTCCTTAGAATATCGCATATGAACTTTTCTGTAGCAAGTGCTTATCTTTGGAAATGACAATGTCCATGGTACCTTATGACTTGGCCGGCTGAACTAAAAGGTTTTGTCAATTTAGTATCTTTACTCCTTTTCACACTTTTAATAGCACAATTAAACATCTTTACAGATAATTTCTTTGATTCGAACTTGACGTTCAACGATACTTACCGCCATAGACACGGTCGAAGCTCGGAGTGTGTAGCTTCAGCGTCTTCTTCCCCTGCTTCATGGACTTGGCCTCGCTGACGACAAAAGGCAGGTAGGAACCGAGCACGATCTCCTTGTGTTTCTTGTGAAAAGTGAGCTCGAAGTACTGAACTTCGTACTGAACTCTCGAGCTATGGCCGTGATGAACTTGGTAGCCCGACTTGACCTGTCTCGACGCGCAAACCCACTTGAGTTCGACCCCACGAAATGTATCCACCAGCGTTTGATTTCGGTCCATAGCCAGAGTGAAGTGGTTCTCCTTGGCGGGCTTGGACACTCGGATGCGCCTGATCAAAGGGGATTGCTTGGCAGCCAAGAACACCTGAGCCGCCTTGAAGAGCTCGTTTTGGACAAACCCATCATACTCGTCGACGACCATGGTCATTTCATTGGAGAAGCGAGAGAAGAAGCTGCGGATCCTGGAGAAGAGGAAGTACTGGAGTTCACGGGGGACGATCGTGTGAACCATGGACTGCACCACCACGGCCGTGGCCGTCACGGAGGCCGCGGCGGACACTACCACCTTGGCCACTGCGATGGCATTCTTGAAGTCGATCGGAGCCGGGGTCGTCATCGAAGCAGTTTGGTGATAGGACGGTAATCGGCCAGAGAAAACCGCAAGATGGAATCGTTGATTGTATGGATTTCTGGGTAGAAGATGGAGAAGGAGTGTTTGACTTCTAGACTTTGATCCGAGCTCGCTCTATTTATTAGAGAAAAGGTCCTTTTGCCAAGCTGGTAACCTTCTCTTTAGCTTGTTTCGCTTTCCCAAAGCTCGTCCGTGATCTTTAAAAAACCCTAGCAAAGTCAAGCAAATAATAACCTCATCTGCCCTCATCGCTAGTCAATTCAATTAGAACCGCCAGCTGTGCTCGCTTTCTTGAGGCCATCCCCAGAGCGCCGCGTGTCTCGAGTAATTAATCGGTATACGTCCAACGGGGACATAGATTATGCAGACCGAGTTCATTTAAATTGTTGATCATGTGAAGTAGTTAATGATTCGAGTGGCATTTATCAAAGAGTACATAGATTAGGTAGGCTGAATTCATATAAAATTCATCACATGAGCTAATGATTCGGATGATACAACCTCGCATAACTGGCAGATCATATGAGAACTTCTCGTCGATCGTTTTTGTGCTGGAATCTTCAATAATCACTATCTAGATAGTTGGCTCACTTCCCCATGCATCATGGTCAAGTCGTAAAACTAATGCACGAAATGAGATTCCATGTGCAAGATAAGTGCAAAAGAAATAATGCGGTAATTCCTTGGTTATTTTCAGAAAACAGGGTAACGAAAAACAATCGGTTTAGATTGTCCAAAACATTCTCAAAAATAAGTGACAGCATAACGATAATGTTATGAGAACAGGGGTAAGAAAATCTATTAAGTACAGGCTAAAACACCATTTTATCTTACCGCAAGTTTCTCATTTTGCCATAACCTTCGCCATTTTTTAATACTATAATGCAATTAAGTGTTAAAGAGGGGGAAAACTGTGAAATTGACCAAAGAAAAAAGATAAAATTCTAAATAGCAAGAACTTAACTGCCCTCTCTCCACTAATAAAAAATGCACGCAATTCCTTAATTATCTCTACAGTACAACAACCGATTTCATCTTCTTCCTTAATTTGTGAATTTGTTTTGTGGGTGTGTGTTATTGAAATAATAGCAAAAGGAACCTCAAGAATATGGCTCAACCTATTTTGTATGTCAAGATTCACCCGGACGAAAAGGGTAGGATTAGTTCGTTGTCCAGGGGAATAGTCTCTCGGAAGAGGTGTCCCTAGGTACAAATGGCTGCGAATCTGTCGTAGATTCTATCAGTTAAGAATCTGCAGAAGGAAGCAGAGATTACATTCTCCACTGATGATGATGGTTCCTAATCCTATCACTCTTCTGTGACCTCTTGTTCCTTCCCCTCTGGAACAGAGTGATCAGTTCAGAGCGTCGAGTGCAGCTGATAGTCATCTGTGTCTTCGCCTTCTCCTTCTCCTTCCGTAGCCATCCTTTTCTGATTATGTCATACGGTTACAGTGGACTTCTCGTTTTGTTTGACATTCTAGAGGTGCTGCAGGTCCCTCTTTTCTAATACTGATTGTGATGGGCCTTCTGATGGGGATGCGATATGCGTAACTTTGCGCATGAAATTAGGCATGCGCCAGGGAATTCATATATATATATATGGTGGGCCTAGATTGTCCTCTGGATGAGCTAACGGATGATGCATGCGAATAGAAGGCACATGCAAAAGGCCGGAGAAATCATGATGGAAAATTGATTCTATCATTGGCTTTTCTCATAGAAAACTACTTTACGCAATCACCTCATCAGATACAAGTCAACGGGTATCTTGAATCTTCCATGTATGTTTTCGCTGATTTCTGTACTGTGGATTTATGATGGCATCAGAATTAAGGCAAGAGTTTACCTTATGTTTCTACATGCTGCGACAGCACCAAGCGATGATGATTTACCTCGATCGCCAGAGCGGATTGAGCGCTACGGATTATAACTTAGGAAGCAGTGGGCGGGAGCGCATCTTGGCTTCGGAAGCTGAGCTTAAAAGATTGAACATGATGCCAAGCATCACTGCCCATGATAAGAGAAAGGAGTTTGTTTATCCCTAGGAAATGACAGAGCAGCAGTAAATTCCATCTGAAGAACTGGGAAAGAATTAGAGACCGTGCCGGCAGCGAGGTCAACGACGAGAGGAGATTAACTCCCGAAACTGCTGCCGACATCCTGTAGGAGGATGCTGCTGTGGACTGGCTGAATGGATCCGAAAATTATTACTTGCATGGAAGATTCGTCCTTATAGAAGGCATGGTTCTAGCAAAGGAAATCCTGGAACCAGAGGACATAATCTTGACAATGACAGATTAAGGCATGTGAGTTCTCCTGGGCTGTCTCCCTCAGATGCTGCTAGGATCCAAAGGGAACGGAAACGATTGTTGCATACCAGAGGAAGAAAACGAAAGAGGTCCCCTGCTATTTATGAAAACATCTTCATTCGATGGAATGGTTGATACTGAATTACTGAGTTACTGTTTCTGAGAAACGTTGACACATCTCATCGTAAATCTTTCATGTCGGAATTCAAGCTCTAGCACGTCAAAACTCGATAATTCTCTTAAATATTGCCTTAGGTGTAAGATCCGTTGGATCTTCAAAACATATCGCGACCTTTCAACCAGGTGGAACTGGCTAAACCTGATGAAAATCAGAAGAAACATAGTAAGGCAAGTAAATCAAATTGAAATATTTACAGTGTTGGCGCATATCGTCTTTGTTAGCACATAGTCTGAATAAAATCGACCAGAAAATACCAACAGAGTCAATATTTATTATTTATTTTTCAATTAGTTCGCAATTTCAGTTCTCCTTTTCACTCCCTCCGTTTTCTCTAATCAATTGGCATCCTCCTCAACGACTTCTTTGGCATCCTCCTCAACGACTTCTTCATTTTCTTTCCTCTTGTGATTAACGAGGAAGGAAACCATGTCCCGGAGAACGACCTCTGGTTCGTCGCTCTTCATTAACTGCTCGGCTACTTCGGCCGGAGTGACTCTAGCTGTCGTGATTGAACTCTCGATCTGATCAAAGAGCTCATGACTATCGATCCTGAGATAATTAGAAGCAAGAAGCCTGAACCCACACGGGGTGCAATAGGACATGTGAATGTGCACATCCATGCGCCCTGGGCGTAGCAAGGCTGGGTCTAATTTCTCCTTGTGATTCGTAGTGAAGACTATGATCCGTTCATCGCCGCAGCTCGACCAAAGTCCGTCAGTGAAATTGAGGAATCCAGACAATGTTCCCTGTTCCATGAGAAAAGATTAATTCTGCAGTGAAAAACGTAAGTTAAATATCAAGGACAGATCACATGCATAGAATGCAACAATTGAAGTAAAACCTTATACTAAAAAAGAGAGCCAAAAGAAAAAAAAAAATGGTACTCGATCTTCTTGCGGATAACCGATTGGCATAGTATTCACGCTCGCCGCTCGGATTTGGGACGTCCTATCTTGCAACTTAATGGTGCAATCGATGTCCTCGACCACCAATATGGACTGATTCCCGGTGGCAACCAGCAGCCTCCTGAGCTCCGAGTCGCTCCGGAGCCCGCTCAGCTCTAAGTCGTATATGTCGAAGTTCAGGTAATTGGCCATCGCCGCGACCAGGCTGGATTTCCCCGTGCCAGGGGGTCCGTACAGCAAGTACCCTCTTTTCCACGCCTTGCCGACTCTCCTGTAGTACTCCTTCCTCCTCACGAACCTCTCGAGATCGTCTACTATCGTCTTCTTGAGCTCTAGGTCCATCGCCAGCGTCTCGAACGTCGCTGGGTGGTCGAGGTTCACCGAGGCCCACGCATCCGAGAGAGGACCTGTAGAGGAAAAAATCTGTGATGCAGATACAAAATTCCGTTTCCTGTTGAAGAAATCGAGAGCAGAGTCGTAGTAGACAAGAAGGTGTGGGACTGGTTCCGGTGGATTTTTTTACCTCAAATGTGATTGAATTGAAAAGTTTTGTGAATTTTAGTATTTTTACTCCTTTCCACACATCAAATTGCAGAAGCAAATATCTTTACAGATTATGCAGTCGATTCCAACTGAATATTCGAGGATAATTACCGCCGTAGACGCGGCCGAAGCTCGGCGTGTGTAGCTTCAGCGTCTTCTTCCCCTGCTTAATGGATTTGGCCTCGCCGATGACCAAGGGCAGATAGGATTCGAGCACCATCTCCTTGTGCTTCCTGCAAAAGGTGAGCTCGAAGTAGTGAACTTCGTGTTGAGCGGTGGAGCTCCGGCCCTGATGAACCCGGTGGCCCGAGTCGACCTGCCTCGACGCGAACACCACTTGAGCTCGACCCCCGGAACTTATCCACCACCGCTTGATTCCGGTCGATAGCCAGGGTGAAGTGGGTCTCCTTCTTGGGCTTGGTGACCCGGATGCGCCGCGTCGAGGGGGATTGCTTGGCGGCCAAGAAGACCTGGGCCGCCTCGAAGAGCTCGTTCTGGACGAACCCGTCGTACTCCCCGATGACCATGGTCATCTCGTCGGAGAAGCGACCCAGGAAGCCCCTGATCCCGGAGAGAAGGAAGCGCCGGAACCTGCGGGGGACGATCGTGTGGACCGCTGACTGCACCACCACCGCGGCGGCCGTCACGGAGGCCGCAGCGGACATAACCGCCCTGGCCGCCGCGACGGCGTTCTTGAAGTCGGGCGGGGCAGGGGTCGCGGCCATCTTTCCTTCAGTTTATGGGAGGGATGGAGAGATTGGATTTGCTGTGTTGGGCGATTCTTGATGGGGACGCTGAGGACGATGGAGTCTCGTTGGGGTTTCGCGGAGTGAGCTTGGCGAGACTGATCTTCTTCTTTCTTCTTCGGATCGAAGCTTGGCTCTGCTGCGTTCATGGAAGGTTTGGGTAGTCGGAGGTCTGCGTAGACTTTTTGACTTTGCGCCCCTTCTTGCGCAGACCGTACGCTCTTCTTTGATTTCTATGTTTTTTTTTTTTTAAGAGTAGGCAGGGGTTAAAAATACAACGTTGAAAGCAGGGCCAGTGGGCTCAACTTTAAGGGTTTGAGTTTGATCGTATATAACAGTCTAGGGTTTTACTCTCCGCCGTTTATTCGAGGTATAAGTTTATGATTTTTCATAATATTAATTCAATTTGACTGAAACTAATGAAAAGTAAACATATCACAAATGTACTCGTTAGGATTTTTGATAGCTAAATAATTAGTTTAAAATAAATTTGTATATATCGGTTTGAGAATTTCTATAATTAAAATACGAGTTTGAGATAAATTTGTGCGGATATATCGATTTGGGATTTTTTGATATTAAGTTTAGGTTGAAAACGTGATGATGTTGGATTATTTGTTGATGGTGCAGTTGGCTGAACTATTTAAATATTGAAGTTTCTTCTTTTTTCTGTAGTTTTTTTCATAAATTAGTTGTACATATGAATGCAATCCGTGGACATAATATTATCGCGCCTAACTTGGAGCAATCATCACGCTGGGCATTTCGTCGGAAGAAGATGGGGGAGTAGGAGTGTTGACTTCTAGACTTTTAGATTATTCCGTCTTTGCAAAGCTCGTCTCCGATCGATTAAATTCGAATAGGGAAAATAAAATAGAAATTCTATCTCACCCCTGGGGAAGCAAAAAGGACCGCAATGACCCTGAGCCCAATGGGCGGACTAAATCCAAGTTCGCTCGAGTAGTGCTTTCGGCCTACCCAAGCAAATTAAAAATTCCACGTAAGGCCCAAAACCATTGGGAAATCATCCGTGTCAATTATACTGCCGGCCTGATATGAATATCGATCACGAACAAAATATCACCCGACCCTTAAATCATGCAGACCAACGGCACTCAAACGGCTAATCATATTAGCAAACTGCTAATCATATGAAATTCAGTGTATAATCTACTTAATTAATGATTCGAATGATAGTAACTTGCATTATATAAACCATGCAATAACTTCTCATTGCTTTTTTGTTTGACTCCTCGAGAACCATTCATCTCTATAGTTGGTTGGCACACTTCCTCGTGCATCATGTATCATCGTCACGTCCTATAGTTAATGCATCGAATGCCTTATGAAATATGAGATTTCATGTACCTTATATCTTCATCTTGGTGGAAAAGAAATAATGCAATATTTTCTTTTGTCATGTTCAGAAACAATGTTGACAAGAAAGAATTGTTTAGAATGTATTAAAAAAAGAATCCTTGAAATAAATAGCGCTAAAACAATGATGTCACAGGAAAAGGGGAAATGATGTCCATATAATTAAGCTAGAACATCATCTTATCTTATGCTCAAATTTCTCCTTGTACACAACCAAAATCGGTCAAAGAAAAAGATAGAATGGTAAAAGGCAAGAAGCAAACTAGCCACACCCCCCTAAAAAGTGCACTTGGTGAAATTACTTAATTTTTGTTATAGTATGACGGTCAATTTCTACTTCAATTTATTTTTAAATTTGTTAATATATGTTTCTCATGCTATTGAAAGAATACCAAAAGGTGCCTTTAGCGTTTGCTTTCTCGAAAAAAGAATTCGAAATTTGTTAAGCGGAAGTTTAGCATAATAGTTTGAGCGAAAACGTGGCAAAAATTGAATAAATAAAAAGCGCAGATGAACGAAGGGAGGAGAAGGAAAAAGCGTCGACAGCAGGGTTCGAACCTGCGCGGGCGAAGCCCAACAGATTTCAAGTCTGTCTCCTTAACCACTCGGACATATCGACTATTCTTGCCAATGTTCGACCTATAATAGTGTAAATAAATAACAAAAAGGTTCTTCCATCCTCTCCCGCCCAAGCCTGATCGCCGCATTTATCTGCTTCTCAGGGCTGCCCGGCGGACCACATACCTGCCCTGTAAGGCTGTAATGTGTACCCGTGGACAAGACGACCGGTTTTGGATTCAAATGAAGCGCTTATAAAGAGTCTCAAGTACTCCTTTATCCAAAAAAAAAAAAAAAAAGGTTAAAATAATACAAGTGTTAGAGACGACATTACACATTTAAGCTAAAATTTAAGAATCGCATTACACATTTGATTAAAGTTCAAAAATCATTTGTGCGAATATCTCAAAAGAAAAGCATTAAGAAACTTCTAAAACAAAAGTGATTGGTTTGTCCCCTTGATCAAGAGTGCCGTGACAGACAAGAATAAATTTACAAAGAGTGCTTTTTTTTTTCTCCAATCACCCTTTTTGAACCGGATATAAAGAGGAAGCACGATTTAGCCCCACGATTGGAGACATCGTCTCCTGCGTTCTCGTGGGTAGGCAAAAAGCAATTAAGACGGTAGAAAAGGTACCAAAAGTATTCAAAAAGGTTATTCATGACTCGTTGAGGGCTTTTATTTTTGGTCCCATCGCTTGTGGAAGATTTCCACAAAGTGAACGAGTCATGCTTCCATTGATCGATACCAAAGAGATCGAGCATCTCTCAAATGAGAACTATTAGTGGGTGGTGATTTTCCAAACAAATAAATCTTTTCAAATGTCAACGAATTTTGATCTACAGTCCATATGATCTCATGATAAAAATTCCTTCGAGATTCTTTGGGCCTAAACATTAGCCCAATAACAACAATCGTCTCCAATTTCGCTGTATAAATGAACTCTTAATCGAAGTCCGGGACCCTCAATTGTTCGCCATATGGATTTGATGATTAAAAAGAAAATGAGGTGTCCAAGTGCTCATGAGAAAAACACCAATGCACAACTTTTGGGAATTAATGATGTACAAAGACTAACCAGCGGTCCCGTTTAAATGGAAAGCATGCCCATTTTAGATCTCCATCGATTTCCATCCTTAAACCCACGTGCACCGACAAATTAGTGGTCATCCTATAACGAGACATTCATCAATAAGGATAAATAAATTAGAAAACACCCCCACGTGACTCGACCTTTGGCCCAAGTATTATGTCGCGTGTTCTTGCTTGGCTGGCGACCATTCGCTTCTCCAAGAGCCACATATGCAATATGATTCC
This sequence comes from Eucalyptus dawsonii, assembly GCA_016097615.1. Taxonomy (NCBI): domain Eukaryota; kingdom Viridiplantae; phylum Streptophyta; class Magnoliopsida; order Myrtales; family Myrtaceae; genus Eucalyptus; species Eucalyptus dawsonii. The sequence continues at coordinate 37,039,363 of CM027880.1, read as the reverse complement.
ATTGAATTCAATTGATATAGACAGGACAAAAGAGAGCTACAACACGGCATTTGAAAATGTCAATATGATCTTTGAAATATATTGGCAACATATATATATATATATATCTTATTTAATTTATATATTAATGGAGAAAATCGTCATGGAGTGTGATGTTACATCGAATCTAATTTGTGTCGCAACAACAGTTGTTGAGTCCATAAGTCGTACTTTGCTTTGCTATGCTTTGCAAGCAAGAGCAAAAAGTCAAGAACCCAAAACAAAAAAAGCAAAAGGGATGAGCATGTGTATCATATGTTGCATCAATTCATTATGTGTATATCTGTTTCGTCTTAGATTTTTCGTTTCCTTTTTAGAATCTTGCATGTTTCGGTGTGCATCAAGTGAAAATGTTAATATATTTGCACTTCAAATTCAATACACCTTCATTTATTGCGATTCTTTATCAAGCATAAATCAAAACCAGAATAATTAGGGGCAAGTCCATAGGCTCGAGCTCATGAGCATTAAAAGTGATTGGTATTGACAAAATCGGGATCGCCATATCGATCAAGCTAAAAGTAGGCAATACCATATAATTCTGATAAGATTTTTTAATAATGGGCGGGGAAACTTTTGTCCTTTTTTTCCCTCGAGATGAAAAAATTGAGTAAATGAATTTGTCCTTTCCTAATTTTCCCCTTCTTCATCTTTTTTTACCTAAACGTCCTTTTCTGTTGCATGAGTCACTATACCACTCCCAGTGTAATAACAATTAATTATCGTTTGGGATATTATTTCATTATAGAAAGGCTGATTATGACGTCCCCCGTCACTAAAATTATTGGAGCTAAAAAATAATTTTTCTTTTTCCAATTGAGCTTAAGAAAATGATGGGAAGAAGCTGATTATGACATTTCTATTTAGTAAAATTAAATTTGATTTTGATTTGCTTAAAGGAGATGAGAACTTGTTCCCTTTGGGATTTGGGGGAGCTCCTAGAACGTATACGTCCCCTTTGGAATTTGGGGAAGCTCCAAGAACGTATACATTGCCTCACTTTTCCACTATCGATTCCCCAAAATAAATGCGATTTATAAGATCCAATTCTTTTATATATATATATATAAGACATTTGAGTCTTTAACCAAAATTAATTGGCACATAGAAATTGATTGTTGTGAGAGGACATTTGAGTCTTTAATGAAAGTTAATTGGCCCATTGAAAATTGATTGTCAGGCCCCAAAAAACATGAATAAATTTGAAAAACACGTGCATAAAGATAATAATAGGATATCAATGGTGTCGGCCAGCGTCCCTAAAATATCTCAATTTTCCGAATATTCATTTTATTTGACACCAAAAAAAAAAAATAGTGCATCAACAATTGTAATTATTTTTTATTTGATTCCTTCAATTTTCGGAGGAATTTCCATTTCCGATTTAGCCAAGATCGTGAAGACAATCTCCGTGGTCCGTTCAAAATCTGAAGAATTGTGTTAGGAAAAGAAGATCTTCAACCAAACATAGTAATATGTAGGCTTCGTTTGTTTTGTTAAAAATGAATACTTTGAAAATATTTTCTTAAAAATGATCATTTGTATTATTTAAAATAATTAGCTAATAAAAAAATTCATTATTGTCAATAATTTATGTCTATAGATGATGATGATATTTTTCATTCATTTTTTGATAAGAGATATAAGTAATTAATTTTAGGATAATATTTTTTAAATCATTTATTTTTTACGAAATAAATGGAGAAGTAGATGTTGATCCAAGATCATGGGCGAGCTTCGAGATTTTGGGGATGGAATGTATTCAAAAAGGTTACTCATGACTCGTTGAGAGCTTTCAATTTTGGGTCCATCACTTGTAAAAAATTTACAAGAAGTGAACGAGTCATGCCTGCATCGATCGATGAAAGAAATGATTGGATGTCTCCCAAATTGGGAAATTTTAGTTCATGGGCAATAATTTTCTATACCGCAAACTAATCGAAAAATTGCCTCTACATAGAAATTTCAATGAAAATCTTGATCTATGGTTGATTTCACCTCACAGTAACTTCTCCTTTGAGATTAGACATATTAACATAATAACAACCATCTTAACCCCACGTGCACTGACCAATCAGTGATTGTTCTATAAGTTGAGATTAGACTTGTTAAAATGAGCCAAAAACTCATTTCTTAACTCATATTTCGTAGGTTGGATTATATCCTATAGATATGACATAAATAGATTTAGAATGGTAAAATCAAGGATAAAATGAATATTAATCACAATTTATTTAGATACAACCTACCTCTATAACTCTCTCTTTACTTTATCCATCCTAAATTAATCTTATGCTCGCTCATTTTGCATTCTCTCATCAGCATGGGTATAAAGTAATATTGGTCGAGTCGGATATATACTGGATATTGATTGAGTTGAATTATTTTCAATCAGGCCCAAAATTGATTTCCGTTTGATAGGTCAACTTGACATCCACCAATAGGGGAAAAAACCTAGGAGATTAAAGAAAAAAAGAACCATGCTTCAGCGAGCCCCATGACTCAACATTTAGCCCAAGTATATGTCGCGTGCGAGCTCGGCATCCAACCATTTGTTTTCTCCAAGAATCAATCGCGACACGACCGCATGCTCGATTCAATTAATGGATAGAGGCAAGAAGAAAGGTATGACACGGCATCGAAATGTCAAATACGATCTTTAAGATATATTGACAATATATCTTATTCAGTTGATATAGACAAGAAAACTTGTCGTGTGACAGCTGTCAATTCAATAAATAATACTTTTATTTTTGCCTTGCATGCATGAGCAAAAGCCGTAAACGTGGAATAAAAGGCAAAAGGCAAAAAGGAGAGGCTGTGCTCGCAAAACGAAGCAATCACGTCAATCCATCACGTGCGTATTTGTTCCGTCCAACCTTTTCTTTCCATTATACGGAGTCTCACATGTCTGAGTACATACGATAAGCAGAATGCCAATATACTCACGCTCCGAAATTAATCCTCTCATTTATCGTGGTCCTTCAGTAAATATTAAGTAAAAACAGAAATATCGGGAGGGCAAGTCTAGATATGCGTTGGTTCGCGATATAAAATAAGAATCATCACAACCATCAAGTTATCAAGAAATTTTTTTTTATCATTTTCAGACTTCTATCGTGTTTTTTATAATGCGTAGAAATAAAAACTCACATTTAAAACTAAATTGTCATATCCCAACCTTTAAGAAGATGGGGATTGAACCATTTACCTCTCATTTTGATTTTAAAGGATGACTACTTGGGCAAATCTCAATAATTAAATATCAAGAAAATATACGGTATAGCTCTCGTATGATTTTTAATACATTAGGCATAAAAACTCTCATGATTGGTCGCCCTTCTTGGCTTTTTTTTTTTTTTTTTTTTTATCTCGTGAGGACGAGAAGTAGTTACTTAAAAAAAAAAAAAAAAAAACTTGTCAATTTCTAGTTCACTCTCTCCCTTTATTTTTTGTTAATTATTTCTCAACGTCCTTTTCCGTCGTACTGCATGCGTGGTTAATGGTTATTCCACTCCTGGCGTGATAGCAAATGAATTTGATGTCCCCATCACCGAAATTATTGGAGCTAGAAATTGATTTTCTTTTCCCCCAGTTGAGCTTGCAAATGATGGGGCGGTGCCGAATATGGAATTTCCATCCAGTAAAATTATAATTGGATTTGGATTTTGCTAAAAAGGAGACGAGGCCTTTTCCTCTTGGATTTGGCGAAGATCCAAGAATACATACATAGCCATTAGCCATCACTTTTAGGGCATCGGTCCCCCGTAGCATCCACGAGAAAAACATGCCATAAATAAAATCCAATGCTTGATATGCACGTATATGCGTGTGTATACACACATATTTTACGAGAGGACATTTGAGTCTTTAACCAAAACTGATTGGTACATTTGAGCCACAAGCCTACTAAAAAAAATCTCACATAGAAATTTGATTGTCGGGCCCCAATTTTTTTTTCCTTTGAAAAATATGGGCAAAAAGACAATAAGAGGATAGCAATGGCGTCGGCTGGTGACCCCGAAATATCTCGATTTCGAAATATTAATTATATTTAATATGGAAAAAAATCGCACATTCAAAATTGCAATTTATTAAATTTGTTTTTTGTAGAGGTGATGACGGCTTGCTTTTCGTCTCCATCTATTGACCATAATACGAGACGCATCCTTGAAGTTTTAAAGGAATTTCCATTTCTAATATTAGTCAAGTTAATGAAAATAGTCTTCAAAGAGCAAGCTTCGAGATTTTGGTGTGGATTGTAATAGGATTGTATGTTCGACTCTTTTCGGCACTTTGAGTGAAATTGATTTCATTCGCAAGCTATTTTTGCTGTGGCTTGTATTTTAGGGGCTTAATACCATAACAAACCTTCAATTTTAGTTCTTTTCCCAATTCTACCTTTTGTCTCATAAAAAACCATCAATTTTAAATCTAATACCAATTTCATCTTCTTCTTTTGTTTCATAATATATCACAAACTTTTACTAGAGTCTCAAATTTGCTCTCTATTAACCCTTCATCAAAATCACCTTTAGTAATCTTGCACTCATCAATCTCTTATGCTTGAGAATGTTTCATCTCTCACAGTTAGGATGCTCAAATAGCTCGTGCTTAGGATTTTTCCATCTCTTAGTTGTCAATGAAAAATTTTGGATGGAGGATTAATGTGGGTAGATTTATTAGTCAAGTTAAAATTTTAGGGTAAAATTGAAATTGGACAATACTTAAAGTTGGGGGGTTTTTTAATAGGTCAAAAAAAGCTTATGGTAGAATTGTAATATGCCCTAAAGTCGAGAGTTTTATATGAGAAAAAAAAAGTTTATTGTACGATTGGGACTAGACCTAAAGTTGGAAATTTTTCTACGAGATAAAAGATAAAATCGGGATAAAAGCTAAAATTGAAGGTTTTTTAAGGGTATTAATCGTATTCTATGTTGTGATTAAAGTTACTGTGAATTTGATGGAAATCGTGATCTATCTCCCTCACAGGGGCTAGCTTTCCGTTATCGAATTTCAAATTCAAAGAAATTTTTTGCACATATCGGGCCCGTTTGGTTCGGCATTTGGGAAATGCCATTTGGAAAACGAAATATCTTTGAGAAAAGAAGAACTTTCGGAAATGTTAATAGTTTGGTAAATTTAAGCATTGAAATGCAACTTAGCATAAATGCCGTTTGGTAAACTTTGCATTTGTAATTAGCTTTTGGTATTTTTATTTTCTTTGAATTTTGAAATCAAATTCCGGCCAACGCCGTAGCCACAGCCGGACAGCCGAGATCGCCGTCAGCCGGACCACGAATCTGGCCGCCGGAGGTCGCGGAGGCCGATCGGCCGTCCAGCGACCAGATCTGGCCTCGCAGTCGCTTGGCTCGCGAGACCCGAGCGGCCGCCCGGCCGAGGTCGCCCGAGCCTCGAGCGGCGTCGCTGGTCGCTGGCCCGCAGATCTGGCCGCCGAACGGCTAGATCGGCCTCGCCGAGTCGCTGGTCTCGCGCGACCGGGCGACGCCGCCCGAGGTCCGCGCGACGGCCGGCCGAGGTTCCGCGGCCTTTGTCCGCGCGACCTCGAGCCACCCGCGGGTCTCGCCACCCGGGCGGTGGTCACCGGACGCGGGACCCCACGCGGCGATGGCGGGCTGCGGAGAAGCCGCACTCTCGGCCGGCGAGGAAGACGAAGACGAACGAAGAAGAAAGGGGAAGAAGATGAACAGTAGATTAATGAACAGTGAATCGGCGTTTACAAAAATGCCGAATCTTAAAAGCTGGTCTCCAAAGACGCCAAAGATTTCGGCATTGGGATCTTTGATATTTGGCGAAAAGCGATTTTGAAAGTGATTCGCTAAACACCAAATTTTTTTAAGGGCTTTCGGGCGAAAGCCCTTGGGAAAGTCCAACCAAACAGGGCCATCGTCCCAAAAAGGGAAAAAGAAAAGGATTAAAAAGGGAAAAATTTCGTTTCAAGCAAGTATAACCGCTAACGAGAAGCAAAGCACCACTCTGTCGCTCGGATGGCGACGGAGGCCGGGATATCGCTTCCACGTCGATCGCCTGCCCCGCTCGCTCGTCGACATCCGCGCGAAGAAGAGCGCTTCGGGTCTTATCGCATGATGATCACTGCTCCTCGTCGGCGTCGTCGTCGTCGTCCGTGCGCGACAGCGAAACGCGCGAATTTTTTTTATACGTGGGGGGGATCCCCGCGCGACAGGACGACAGCAAGTTCAGCTTCGAGATCGGCGATCCGAGACCGCCACGCCGGAGCGGGAGGGACAAAGGGAATCTAAATTTAGCCTCCAGCAAGAGAACAAAAAAGGTAATTGAAAAGCCAACAATGCCCCCCTTGTCGTCGTCGTCATCATTATCCTTGTCCGTTCCCCCTGGCTCCGCTTTCCCGCATAATAAAATGACCCCCCCCCCCCACCCCGGCGCACCAACTCACCCACGAGCTCGCCCGGTGAAAAGGCGAGGCTTTTCTCCTCTCCCGCAGAAGATCTCGCGAACCCATCTCGACAATCGGAATTGACATCGAGGGTCGTCCTCGAGGCTTGCAGCGGCGGCTGGTGATGGGTCGATTGGGGGAGAAGTTCGGGGCGCTGGTCAACAACAGATGGCTGGTGTTCGTGGCCGCAATGTGGATACAGTCGTGCGCGGGGATTGGGTACCTGTTCGGGAGCATATCGCCGGTGATCAAGAGCTCGCTGAGCTACAATCAGCGGCAAATCGCGAGGCTTGGCGTGGCCAAGGATCTTGGGGACAGTGTTGGGTTCTTGGCTGGGAGCTTGTGTGAGGTCTTGCCCATGTGGGGTGCTCTGCTTGTTGGTGCTCTGCAGAACTTTGTTGGGTATGGTTGGGTTTGGCTCATCGTCACCGGCCAAGCTCCAGTTCTTCCTTTGTGGGCCGTGAGTATCGTCGATGCAACAGAAGCTATAAGATTTATGTTATGTGTGTGTGTTTGGTGATGCATATGTTTAGGACTTGGCGAAATCTGTTCTTTCGCATCCCTGTTATTTATTATGCTGATCGACATTTGGGATGTTAATCGGGGAAGTAGAAGTTCATGTAGGATTTAGGAAATGTAGACCAGAACTTCTCTTAACTATTTCTGTGATAATGACTTAATTTTCTGAGGAGATAGATTTAGTCAGGATGATGGTGGGGCTGCATCATAACCTGATGAGAGCGATGATTTTCCGCTGAAATTTGGCAGTCTGAGTCCATGGCTTGTGTGGCAGTATTTGGAGCTCCAGATCTCAAATTTCTCTGTTTTTATCTGTGACAAGTTAGAATATTTCAGCATATGCATCTCGTCAAATTAATTTAGTCCTCTGGCAGTTGCTGGTTGTTTTTTGATGATAGTACCCATTAATTGTCCATTAAGCAGATTAACTGTGTTTGACTGCATAAAAAGATTTTTTGTACCAATCCTTCATGATCATTTGCGTTTGTTCTTTTAGTTCTGTTCTCCCTTCATTTTGTGATCATGAGAAGAAACAAGACATTTGGCTAGTATTCCTTCGCCATTATTTTAGATGTGCATTCATTCCTGCGAGGGAACAAACAATTTAGATTCCCCAAACTAAGAGAGCTCTTAAGTTCTTTCTTATGCATCATTATAAGGTTGGGGTTCTAGGAGTTGCTTGTTTGGAGTTCAGCTCTCAAGACCATTTAGTATTCTGCTGATCCCTTTGCACTTATTACCCTATATTTCCTGTATCCCTGCATCTCAGCATGCTTGCAAGACAAAGTCAAGTGTGCTTATTGACAGAGCTCCTTTCCTTTCGGTTTATGTAGATGTGCCTTCTTATCTTCATTGGAACCAATGGTGAGACCTACTTCAATACGGTAGCTCTGGTTTCCTGCGTGCAAAATTTCCCAAAAAGCCGGGGTCCTGTCGTGGGCATCCTGAAAGGCTTTGCCGGGCTTGGTGGTGCTATTTTGACACAAATTTATGCGATGATCCATTCCCCTGATCATGCGAATCTCATATTCATGATTGCTGTTGGTCCAGCAATGGTCATAATTGCCCTGATGTTCATCATCCGACCAGTTGGAGGTCATAGGCAAGTACGGCCATCTGATGGACTCAGTTTTACATTTATCTATAGCATATGCCTTCTATTGGCAGCATACTTGATGGGGGTCATGGTCGTGGAAGATCTAGTTGATTTGAATCGGACAGTGATCACAATTCTTACGTCAATTCTATTCGTGCTGCTTCTGCTACCAATAGTGGTACCGGTTTCATTGACTTTCTTCTTAGACTCAAGGGCACCGATTCAAGAACCTCTTCTGTCTGAGCCACAGAAACAAGAAACAAGCAAATCTGAGCAGGATGGACATGAGGTCATATTCAGTGAAGTCGAAGATGAAAAGCCAAAGGAGGTGGACCTGCTTCCAGCACAAGAGAGGCATAAGCGAATAGCACAGTTGCAGGCGAAACTGTTCCAAGCCGCCGCCGAAGGTGCGGTGAGAGTAAAGAGGAGGAAGGGCCCACATAGAGGAGAGGACTTCACTCTGACACAGGCTTTAATTAAGGCAGACTTTTGGCTTATCTTTTTCTCACTTCTACTGGGTTCTGGTTCTGGACTGACAGTTATCGATAATCTGGGCCAGCTGAGCCAATCTCTGGGGTACGATAACACGCATATATTTGTGTCCATGATCAGCATTTGGAATTTCCTGGGCCGTGTTGGTGGAGGCTACTTTTCTGAAATCATTGTAAAGTAAGGAGTTTATTTGCTTTCCTCCGCAATGGTGATTTTCTTACCCAAGAACCTCTGTTTTAGCATCACTATTGACCACAATGTTTTCTTTTGCCCCAACAGGAATCATGCTTATCCAAGGCCAGCAGCAATGGCTGTGGCACAATTCATTATGGCTATCGGGCATGTTTTCTTAGCCATGGGATGGCCCGGGGCAATGCACATTGGTACCCTCTTGATCGGGCTTGGTTATGGGGCTCACTGGGCGATTATGCCTGCTGTGGCCTCAGAGTTGTTTGGGTTGAAGAAATTTGGTGCTTTATACAACTTCCTTACTTTGGCTAACCCTGCGGGTTCGCTAGTCCTCTCTGGTGTAATTGCAAGTAGTATATATGATTATGAAGCAGAGAAGCAAGCGCATCATCGCATTCACCATCATCATCCGCGAAGCTGGGGGTCGATATTTTCAGCTGTGCTTGCTGTGGATGAACCGCTGAAATGCGAAGGTTCTATATGCTTTTTCCTGACATCAATGATTATGTCAGGACTCTGCATCATCGCGGTGATCTTGAGCATGATCCTTGTCTACCGGACTAAAATTGTTTATGCCCATCTCTATGGAAAATCTCGCACTTGAAATTATATGATGGGGTCAGAGCTGTGTCCATCCCTTAAGAAGTGATGTTAAGAGACTGAATTTTTCAGATAGTAATGCCATCAGACCGTGCTTTTCTTGAAGTGCTGCTGCATTATGAGAAATGTGGGTGAACTCTCCCTCGCTCGTGTCGTGAGCCTAATTAGAAAGACGTTTTGGTAGTGACATGTGCCGTGGAAGGTTGATGTATACGTATGATTCTCGGGTTGCAAGTTGCGAGAAGTGTGCTATATCCCTGCTCTTTACTTTGTCATCTGTTCAGCATGGATTTAGAAATGGTTCTGTGTGTTGTCATCGTGGTGCATATGACCTTTTTACTTCTTCATCTGCTTCCATGAAAGGTTTTAAGTATCAGTTCTCTGATGGCTTCTATTGTTTGTAAAATGACGATTATTTCATCGAAAAAATTTCTGAGAGTTGGTTTGCTCGAACAGTCCAGTGCAAAACAAATGGGGTGGTACTTTTTATTTCATAATTCAGAACTGCACAGTGCACACTGCTTATTGATTCCATGTATAAATCTTCAAGCAAGGACTGTAATTCATGAATTGAAAGCTGTACAATCTCTTCGTATCTCTCCTTGGCTTCCGGTCTTGATGCCCACCCTCCCGAGCTTCCTCATCGCGGTGGCGAAGGCCTGGTTGAAGCTGCCTGGGCTGTTAGCAAAGTTCTGCACGGTAGGCTTGGACGCTGAATCGGTGAAGAGCGTCTCGTCCGAAGTGAACAGGCCCTTGCCTTGGACCAGATTCTTGTAGTACATGTTGTCGAACGTCCGCGGAGTCACGGGGTCCATGTTGATTGCTATTTGCGGGTCCACATTCTGGGGGCATTCTTGCATCAGCTGCACCGCGTAGGTCGAGTTGAGAGTCGGGTCCACCGGAGATGATGAGGAGAACGAGTAGAGACGGTTGGCGAAGCGGTCGCAGTGGGAGAAGCCGAGGGTGTGAGCGCCCGAGAGGGCGATCATGTCGGATTGCGTGAGGTTGTGTTGGGAGAAAATCGCGTTGAGCTGGTCGAGATCGAAGTTCGGTTCCGGTAACTTCCCGGCTACTTGAGATTTTTTGGAGATGAGACCGTCACGACGGCCGAGCTCGACGTTGAAGGATGGACCTCCGGCCTGAGATTTTTCATGCACATTGAACGAGTGAGAAAACGTTAAGACTTGGAGCATGACAGTCATTTGACTCGACATTGAGCTGCGAGGGTGAACTGTCCACAGGAGGTTCTTGCTTACCAGGACAACTACGTCTCGAGCAGCTATGGCTAAGATGTCCGCGCATGACACGACGCCCTGGCAACTCGCTTCAACAGCTTGCTTCGCTTTGATAACAGTGTCGAACCCGTCTCCGGCTAGAGACTGATTATCCGGCGCGTCTTTCTCAGCATCCCCGTTAGACGACGAGATCAAAATCGAAGCGTCGCATCCCTGAAAAACAACATCGAAATTAACTAGCCGAAACCGTGATTGAATGAAAATTCATATCAGGCGTTTCTTATCTAAAGTAATCCTGAACTAATTCATACCTCCCAGGACATATTTTTATGAACAAGATCGGACCCTGAAAAGCTGAGTTTGCTGAATAGATTTAAGGTTTCTAATCTTTTTACATATCTCCTCGTTTAATGCGTGACTAAGCCCGACGAATCATCACACAATTAAGTCCAAGATAAGGAAAATCAACACGACGATGCCCGTTTAAGGATCAGTGCTAACTCGAATATATGAGAGTTTTGTTCATACGCCAAGACTTAATAACGAGTGAATGTGAACGCAATTGTTGATCCATGTGATTCAATTTCATTTTCTTTCAATTGTTCTTGTATTGTCTTGTGCAACTAGTTTTGCACTTACCTGCCCCCTGGAAAAAATATCTCTGTTTGGCAATTTCACTCGGAATGCTTCTGATCCCTTAATTAAATTGTTGTCACAATTAATTTCGACAAATTGCGATTAATTAATTCAAAAGGCGTGGTTGGGGCTTTGTGAAAAAGCTCGTTAAAATATTGGGGCAGTTTTTTTCTTTTTTTTTGGTCGGGAAAATATTGGGGTAGATGAAAACGTCTCATTTTGTCCATGAAATGATTGAAAACGTACTAACATGTGTTCCAAAGTCAACTTCTTGTTCCTTATGATTCCCCTATTTAATTGGCATAATTTGTACGATGTTAGGATAGAACCTCGCCAGATGTTCAAACTCCGGCTCAGCTCAAGCAAAGAACGAGTGGCAATTTTGACCGTTTAAAAAACTTGGGTAACATTGTGGAAGAAGTAACGATAATCCATGTACATTCTAATTCCCTTTTTACTTAAAGAAAGATATTCATGAAGATATACCGAAAAAGAAAATATCACGGTGTAAGACTGGACGAATATCCGAAAGATTGTGGAAATGAGAGTTCATCGAATGGATTAGCAATTGATTCAGGGCTTTTGGAATTGCGATCGAAAGGCTATTACTTGCCAGGGTTATGTATGTGTGATTAATCAGATGAAACTGAAAAAGGAGGAGGAGGCAGCATGATCGGAAATGCATGCATGGAGGACAAGGGATTCACCTGGATGAAGCAATCGTGGAAGAAGAGGCGGAGCGTGCCGGGGATGGTGACGAAGGTCTGGCCGAACTTGGTCGTGACCGCCTGCTTCACGATGCTCTCGACGTTTGGGCAGGTCTGGCCATAGAAACCCTCTTTCAGTTGCGCTCTTCCCACCTCCGCTGCGGCCGCCGCAAAAACCACCACCAACCAAAGTCCTAATTTCCTCGCCATTGGCCTCTCCATGTCCTTCCCCTCTAGTTTGCAAAATTCTTCCCTCACCAACCACCCAGAGAAGCAAGAAGCTCCTGTCTTCTTCCCCTACAACGTTTTCTTCTCGACCCAACAACACGACTTCTTCGCACGCATTTATAACGAGTCTAAGGATGTGGCGTGTCTGTATGTGCATGCATGGACAAGTTGCCCTCTTGTTACTTGGTCTAAGCATCCGAAAGAGACATATAAAAAGCTCCACTTAGCCATTTAATTATACTTATTTAATTACTTGGCATGTTGTTTGAATAGTCAAGTGCCTTCAGCAGCCCCTTGCTTCAAGCACTTGTCTTCTTGCCGGGCTTCTTGTTCACTCGGATTTAGTCTAAGTATTGTTTTTTTTTTTCCCACTCATTCGAATTAGAAGAATTCGTTTCTGATGTTTAATTTATATGCAAATGGCATCAGGCTCTATCTCGTCGGTTTTATATGGTGATTCGGTCATCGGAATAGAGATGTAAATGAAAGCTATAGAAGGTTTTATATTGTTATGGCCTATGGGCAGCTAAGGGCATCATGGCCGGTTTGCCATCATGTGCACCTAGTCGAGGTCAACTAATCAAAATTTTACAAAGACTAAATAAGTATTATTAGAGGCATTCTTGGTTTACAATCATTGTTTCGCTTCGCTCGCCCATCTAAAGTGTTTTGAGATAGACCTACCTAATAGACGCGAACATAACTCACGAATGCTAGGGTATCCATCTTATAAGGTGTAATTTTAGCTTTCATAAGTGATGAGATGGCAAATTTTGGTTAAATTTTCCAGGCTTTTAACTCATGGAACGTTTGATGGACAGTATAGTTGAAGTCGGAATATATATATATTTTTAGCTTTCAAGAAATAAATATGAATTATGAATTCCCATAGAAAGTTCTAGCCACCTAAATTTTCTCATCTATTAACGCCGCCCAGGTAGCTCTTTTCTATCTAGTACAATTAAAACTTAAAATACTAAAAAGCAACTTGGAACTTCAACAAATGACCTCGAAAATCAACCTAACATGGCCGTCTTCTTTTGAACCGAGCGCTTCGTCTCCACTGATCCTCAAGTCCAGGCAGGAAGCATCGTGGCAACGGCGCTCCTAAGAATATTCTTGCGCCATCCTCATTTATGAAGCTTTTGAATAAAGAGCAACGGCAGGGAGAATCTGGAACTGGTCCGACAAATTTCGCGACACGCGAGGTAGAACGAATCAACCACGTTCGAGCACTCCATAGACTTAGCAAGACAATTTTATAAACATCGTTTTGCTCCCCCCCTCATGAGCCAATTTTACTAATTCCATTTATTTTAAATGTGATCCCTAATGCGATCATCCCCAGCATCAAATTAAGTTATTATTGCAAGACATCTCCTTTTTTTTTGGTTAAATTCTCACGAAACTTCACAGCTAAGTCAACCACGCAAACCGTCCCACTCCCCAGTTTCGCCAAACAATAAGCGGAACATCGTGATGGGGAGTGCTCACCTGCCCTTTGATCCAATAAATTAATTTTCGAGTGATTTTTCAAGTAGTTAGTTAGGGCAAGGGTTTACCATGATGTAACATTCAGCCAATGAAGCAGGCTCGTGGAGAATCGATTGCTGACTGTGTCATCGAAATGTTTATATTATCCACCGCGTGACTATGCCTTGAGCTTCTTTCATTTGTGCACGTAAGCTTAACCAGCTCAGCTCCTTCATTCATTGTCTTGTGGATTAGGTAGAGAACAGTAGTGTGAGGGGGAGTCTTCAATGGCGAACGAATATAACTGCTGCTGACAGAAGGGATGACGCGAGTGACAAGAACCCGCGGTGGTCGGCAGGGGAGAGAGAGAGAGAGAGAGAGAGAGAGAAGGAAATAAAATATAATCCTAGAAATTTCTTCTTTGTTCGCGCATGATTCTCTGTCTCCTTCTCGCTTTCCATGAATGGCCGGAACACCAGCGAAGATGCATGCTTTGGACAAAAAGTCAAAGGATCGAAATACCCTTTTGAGGACAGCTGTTTGTGGTTAAACAATATTTACAATCGCTGTCCTTCTTCTCGCTTACACCAGCAATCATAGATTTGTTGCTTCGGTCTCCCTATACAATAGAGGCCTCCTCTCTATACATGATCAGGACTCCTGATGGCCCCTGTGTGCATTAGGACCGATACAGACCGTCGGTCAAGATGCACAGATCAAGTAGCGCCAGCAATGAGATCCTTCTCGCTGCTCGCAGCTTCGTCATCATCTTCAGCCACCATCCAGGGCAATTTAGGTCCCTAAAATTATTTCACAACACCCAGTCATCAGAGAATTGATTTATACCCAGAAAGCGGCGACAGCTGACAGTCACTTTCTTCTTAGCTAGCTCGATTAAAGCTTTTGTTGTCAATTGTGATGTCACTATGAACAGGAACACGCTTACTATTTACCCATTTTTAATAAGTCATCTGTGCAGAACATTTAACTTACAGCATACAGTTAAAGAGAAAGTAAGTCACCTGATGTCTCGGGCTGTAAATCATAACATATTACACAAGCAATCGCTTAAGAGATCGTTCCTTCCAAACTCTCATATGATGCTGCTATTTATGCACATACAGATGCAAAATGATGCTGATAGCAGCCTACCTTCCCTTGCCGTAGGATTTTCGGGTAACGTCCCGTCATATCAACCACAGTAGATGGGTCAGCCACCCTGATGCCTCCATCAACCACAAAGTCAAGGCCCTGATTACGCATGCCATAAGGAACAAAAAAAAAAAACACACAAAACATCATTTTTGTCTCTATTGATCCCACAGATAGATGACTAACACATGTTCCAGAATTTAAGATTAATCCCTTTCTCTACAATCTGAGCAAATACAACCAAAATAATGCATCCAAATGCAGATTTTCCAGGATTTCCGTGTGAAAGGAGTTAAATAGCTGGATTTTAGGACAAACATGTAAAAGGGGGATGCATGAAAAATTAATTCAGACCTATTGATTTTCTGCTAATCTGTTCAAATCCTTTAGTTCATAACCCACAAGCTGGACAAGGGTTCAAAGATAAGAAGAAGCAGCTCATCCAAGTAATTGTTCTGAAAACAGTCAATATTGGAACAGTATCTCTAGCAGAAATTCATACATTTGTTTAATGCACAGGCATGGCTAAAGTTCAGTTCAGAGTGCCACAGTTTTGTGATGAACAAGAAAAATGAATCTCAACTAATCAGCGAATCCAACTTACTAGAACAAAGACATACCTCTGGTCCATAACTATCAGCTATGACAACTGGATCTATCATCCACTCGTCATCTTTTGTCCCTTTGACACTAGAAAGCAGGAAGGGATACTTCTTAATTTGTATAGATATGCTTGGCATCCATAGCATGATACGCAACATGAACAGACACAAAAAATTCAACCTGGTGGAAATTAAGGGTGAATCCATCCTCTCTAATATAGCTTGACATATGGCATCATCAGGAATTCGGACGCCAACACTTTTCCTGTGAGCATATTTGGCAGCTGTAGTCCCATACCTAGTGCATTGCTTTGGCAACTCTTTGCTTGCAGTTAAAATGAAAGTATACTGCAAAATGAGAAATTTCTTAACAGAATTGGGCACCAAAAACTTCACATTACAACGTCTGACAGATCTGTTGTCCCCAGGGGCATCCTTAAGACTTGCAATGCAGTTAATCAAAAACCATCCTCATGTTACATATATCTCGAAGGCCACAGCAACAAGCAACCATCCAGAATACAAAAGAAATGTTACATTTCATAGTGATATTCCCGTACCATGTACAAAACAAAGAAACTGGATGATCAGTAGTCAATTCATTTTTGCTGTTTAACTTATTACCAAGGGTTAAAAAGCTGAATAAAACAATGCTACTTCCTCTTTCAAATAAGGAGGAGATCCACAGGCCAAAGCAAAGTAAATGATAATGTATAATCAAGTTTTCAGGTTCCTATGTCTTTTCCGCATCGTGTCAAATACATTGATTTAACATGCCAACAGCATGAACCTTAGCTTCCTCAAAGAGAAACGACATTATAAAATGAGAAACTTACAGGACCAGGTAAGCAATGTTTCACAGCTCGAAATATATTCATATGTCCTTGACCATCACCACGTGGGAATCCCATTGTGTATGTATCTATGTCATGGAAGGAGTGACACAATATACTAAGAGGCTGCACAATCACACGTGATAGAAAGGAGCATTATTCACACAAAAGATGACATGATCAAACGATCTTGCTGCAGAGGTGTTCTAGATGGACGATTGATTCTGATCTGCATGACTTTCTTAGATTATAACTTTTCTACTTCAAAGGTGTGACATGATATTCTCAGGCCTACGGTATTATTCAGCAATACTGAACTGACAAAACAGAACCAAAGATATTCCGTACCTTGGAAGGAGCTATGTCTTTGATTCTGCAATCATAATGATCATTAAAAAAAAAATTTATAATGACTAGAAACTGAATTACATTAAAACGATCTTCAACTAATTTACAAGAATATGCCAATACCTCCTAAGTCTTTCAATTGCTGAATGGCTCTTCAAGTCGCAAACTATGGCATACCTAGTAATACGAGAAATATTCAGAAAGCTTTTCATAGTTAATTATCTCATGCATACAGGATCCTCATGCTCATGCAAATGGTAAATGGACAAGTAATCACAACTTGAAAGTTCAGTTATTAAGGATGGGTTGAAATTCATCTTAATTGCAGAGGCAATACAAGAACTCCAATTTATAGGTTTTTCCATTATGAAGATTGCGGAAAACAACGTCTAACCAACAAAAGTTCTAAAAGAACAAGAGGACTCAGCCAGTTGCATTGTCATAGAACAAGTTGAGGAACCGCTTCAAGGTGGCAAAGAATATTCAAATGCGAAAAAAGAAGAATTTTTTTTAGTTTAAATCTAGAATAACAACATAATACTGAAAGAGCCTCATGCAGAAGGAAATAGCATGTCTGTCTACATATTATCAACAGGAATCCTTTGGGACCTACGCTAGTAAACAGAAATCATCATAATTTGGAGGACCACACTAGAGAATTTAATTGGATATCAGAATAGTAAAGAAGATATACAGCCCTGATTCTAAAATCGAGAGAACAGCTCGACTGAGGGTAACTAAGAGTCATTTCCCAAATAGCAGCATCATTAAGAGACTACTCAATAAGATTTAGCATTCCAATTC
Source organism: Eucalyptus dawsonii (assembly GCA_016097615.1). Classification (NCBI taxonomy): domain Eukaryota; kingdom Viridiplantae; phylum Streptophyta; class Magnoliopsida; order Myrtales; family Myrtaceae; genus Eucalyptus; species Eucalyptus dawsonii. The sequence goes on along the minus strand of CM027880.1, from coordinate 37,021,974 downwards.
TTTACAGAGATGAAAGACAAGGACAGTGAAATAAAATGAGGACATAAGTTTGAGCACGAAACCAAAAGGATAATTGGGTAACCGTCCACCATAGTTGAATTCTGCTGAGAAAGTCAATTCACAAAGAGGGTTCTCCCTTTATGATTCTATGCAATGAAAGTGTCGAACATTATCCAACAAAAATTCGCTTGATTAATGCAAGATACGAAGAGCAGGATTAGAGGATACAACACATTTAGCAGTATCAATGACTAAAAGAAAAACAACAGTCTTTACCAGCACCAAAAAGAAACCAAGTTCCTACCAGAAAATTGCGAAAAGGAAGAACACAACATCGAGTGGATTAAAAGTAGAGAGAGGGCGAACATACGTTGTATCTGTAGGAATCACCCCAACAGCTCCTTCTCTCAGAAGATCAACCACAGGATCCAATTTCCAACTGTCTCCCCCCAAGGGATCAACTTCAACATACAGCAGCCCGCCCTCCTGCAAAAATTACACCCGTACGATAAAGCCATGCGGTGCAAACGCATTGCCATAGACATTCTGAGTAGAATCCATTCTAAACCAGCCTTTCATTCTCAAGTAATACCCAGGAAAGAAAACAAAAAGAGCTGAGACCCACGTCAATCGATAAGACAAATTCAGAGTAGAGGCGTCTGTACGGTATCACCTTGGCGAAGCGAGGGGTGGCGTACTTGAGGCGCTTGGGGCTTCTCTTCGCTGCGAGAGACACGACTCTGAAGCGTCTCGCCGGCGCGAGAGAGACGACAGAGCAGAAGCGGCTCCGATGAGGAGCGCCGACGTGTTCCGGCGCCGAGCGCGAGCTGAGGAAAGACAGAGCTCCGCATCGCTCGCCGTGGAAATTCTTCACCGGCAGTTGGACTGCCATTCTCTCTCTCTCTCTCTCTCTCTCTCTCTAGGCGCGAGGGAGATGAAAAATTGTCGCTTTGCACTTGCAGCAGGACGTTGAGTGACGAGAGCGATGTCGTTTTGGGAGTCGATGTTGTCTCCGTTCCTCGGCGGGGATGTTTCTGGGAAGTCCTGGCTCGTGTCTGATACCAGAAGTTTCTGTTGATAACATAGACTTCACTTAAAAAATATTAATATCATAAAAAAAAAACCTCAAATTGATACATTTCTAACAAATTTACTTCGCATTAACAATTTTAAACTAATATATTTATGATAAATTTGTCATCCATTAGTTTCCATCAAATTACTGATTCTGATAACATGTGTATATTAATTTAGGATTTTAGCCTTTGTATTAATTTAATTTAACATAAACTAATGAAGGGTGGATTTGTTACAAATGATCGGTTTAAGTTTTATTAATTTATGATAAATTTATTATAAGTCTACTAGTTTGGGGTTTTTATTGATAAAAAAATTAATTTTGAGTAAAATTATCATTATAATTTTTCGTTGTATTAATCCCTTAAAAATATTATTAATGGAAAAATATATTCAACGTGAGAGGAACAAATTTATATTTGTCATAGGTATGGCTCTTTTGACACAAAACTCTCAATGCAAAATTCTCTCCATGCAGTGGGTAAATATTATGAAATCTTCATGAGAGAATATGGATAAAAACTACATCTTTACACAATTGACTTAACTTTATAATTATTAAAAGACGATATTTATACTCGAAAAATATGCATAAAAAATACAATTAGTTATCTCAGAGAATAACAGAATTTAAAATATTATTCATTTAAAATATTATTCATAGTATCTAATAATATCTTTGACAACATTCTTTAATAAGAAAATTTCTGTGACAATATTTCATGTGATTCTTCCTTCTTCTATGCATGGGATGTATCCCACGACAATCTAGAAGATACTTTGGGTGTGTTTGGGAGTAGCATCTGGAAAGGACTTTAGACACCAAAATCCTTTGGGCCAAATATTGGATGTTTGGCAAAAATTTGGCAAAATTGGAGAAAAGTGGTCATTTATAAGGTTGAAAGACCAAGGAGGTCCTAGGCTACCTTGAACTATCAACTTTCTCAAAAAATCCATGCTGGTACTATGTAATCTTTTTTTTTTTTTTTTCCAAAAATTGTCCTCATGAACTTTTTGTTTTTCTTTTTTTTACCCTTGTCATGTGGTTCATCTTCTCAGTTCAGGGTGGCCGGCTTGTTTTTACTTGATTATAAGGGGCTGACAATGGCTAGAGAGACGTTGGCATGGTTGTGACAACCTAGGCGATTGTTGCCAGAGCATCAAGTGACCTCCGCAAGTTGCAGTGACTCAGATTTGAGTCATCGTGCCACCACAGTGAGGGGTCGCTGACCCCCCGCAACTCGCGGGGTCCAAAATCTAGGTCACAGCGACTCAGATCTGGGTCGTGGCGACTTAGGTAACCCAAATTTGGGTTCACAATGACCAGATTTAGGTTTGTCGTGACTTAGATCAATTTGGTAGTAGTGAAGAATTGGTGATGCGGAGGGTAAGGGAGCGGAGGGCATCCTCAAGCAACGACAACAGCGAGGGAGCTCAGTGACGTATGGGTAGAGGGAGACGTTGAGGGTGGCAGCACTAGGGTAGCGAGCAAGGGCAATGGGGAGGTGCTTGATGCGGAGAGGGTGGAGGAACTTGCAATGGCGGGACTCGTCGATGTGGAAGAAGTGGCAGACGAGGGAGGACTTGCAGTCGAGTAGGTCTCGATCGAGGAAGTCGAGGATCAAGAGCACGATCTTCTTGGATAGGAGGTAGAAGAGGATGAAGCCCTCCGGCGTCGAGATTGCCGAGCTTCTGCTTCTTCATGATCCCCGAGAAGAGAAATTGAGATGGTGGAGAAGAAAATGGAGGAGAAGATGTTGTCCCTGGCAACTGCCTAAGATCTTGCAACTTGATATGTTGGCTGCTGGCCATAGATTTTGAGCAACAATGGTCGCTTACTCTTCGCTAGCCAACTATTTTTTTCTTTTTTTTAATCATAAATTTTTTTTAAATATAAAATTTTCTAAACACTATTTTGTTCAAATGTACTTTTCAATAGACTTTTAAATTATAATTTATCAAACGCAATTTACATTTTAAAAAATTTCTTTAACTTAAAGTTTTTTTTTTTGCATTTTTCCATAAGTTTTCCTCTAACCAAATGCATCCAAAGTCTAAAACCCTCCATCAAAACCATCAGAAAGCTGGCGACTCTTGAAGTCCTCGGGTTAGTTTTTAGAGTTTTCTAAATCAGCAAAAAGAGTTTGTCAAAAAAAAAATAGCAAAAAGAGGGAAGAAAAAATTAGGACGTAAAGGGGCACGCGGCACTTTTCCATTCAATCGTAATAAATAATTTTCTTCCATGGAATTAAATTGATTAGATTAGAGGGATACACCCAATTGAATGCACAACCATCTTTCGTAAAAGTTCGATGGGAGGAGTTGGTGAATCTCTCTGGCATTCTATTGATGAAAAATTCTTCTACCTCTTCGATCATCATCCTTTTTAATTTGCCCTAATGCGGCCATTAGTTCATGATTAATGTCATGAATTTTATGTTGAATATATGTGGTTGGACCATGATGACCCAGAGGAAATAATTGCATATTTTCACCGTTAAAACCTAAAAAGAAAGTGGATACTTCCTTTTGTTTCTAAAAAAAATAAACGATTTGAAAAATGTTTTTCTGTAAGTAATTACTTTTATATTTTATAAAAATAAATAACCAGAAGATATTTCCATTGTTTGGGAAAATAATTAAAAATAAATTGATGTCGATAATAAAAATATTTTTATTGATTAATAGTTTGAGCAGTAGGAATTGGTGGATCTCTCTTGTGGTCTATTGATAAAAATTTCTTCCACTCTTTGATCATCATCCTTTTTAGTTCATGATTAATGTGATGAATTTTATGTCAAATATCTGTGGTTGGACTATATGATCCGGAGGGAAAAAATTGCTTATATTCATCGTTAAAATTTAGAAAGAAAGTAAATACTTGCCTTTGTTTCATGAAATAAATTATTTAAAAAATATTTTTCTAAAAATGATTGTTTGTATAATTTATATAAATAAATGAAACAAATAATGTTTTCATTGATTAAATATTCGAGCAGTATAAATAATTATATTGAGAAAATATTTTTCAAATCATTATTTTTTTTTTGCGAAATAAGCAATTTTTGAAATTTCGTATTTCATGCCTCTTTATTTTTCAGGTGAGGAATCTTCCCCAGGAATCTACCAGTCGGGGGTGACTGTAGTTAAAGTTGTCGGTGGAGGTACGGTCTGGGGACTGGGGACCAAAACGACATGTCGACGTCGTCGTTTCGCTTGCCCTTAGAAAGACTCAACGGGAATGAACCGACTTTTTGCCAACCACCTCGGGAAATAATAATTATCACCCGTTCAAATATTTCGAAACGACAAAAAAAAAAAAAAAAAAAAGGAGCCTGTTTGACTAGATCGAGAAACACCTGATCCAATGTGGGACTCGAGCAGAAGGTGAATGCCGGCTGTGAGGCAGACACCACGTGAAAATGATTAATGGGGTAAATTGGTAAATAAATATATGTTTTAGAAAAAATATATCATATTCCAAACAAATTATATATCTCGTTCTATTCACATTTTTACTAATGCTTGGAAAATCGGTGCATATGGGCATTGTCAATGTAAAGATAAGTTTTGACAAATTATCAACTTCACGGAGAAGAGAAGAATCAAAGGTTAATTATCATCAAGTTAAAGAATAGTTTTTCTTGTATTGCCACAACAAAGACCGCCCTGAGTCCCAATTAGTGGATACCTTGCGTTTGAATTTGATTAGACGTGCTTGATAATTTTTGAAAAAAAAATAATTATGCATCTTTTAACTAAATCAGTTTTTCCTTATCAAAATTTTACTTTTTGCCGTAATTGAAAGTTGGTGGCATAAATCATCACTAATCAATAGATATGTCATAATTTGCTTTGACGTGAGACTAGCACTTGATCTATGCTTCTATTGATGAAATTTGTGCATGTTTGAATTTGAAGAACCGGAAGTAGTTGTGCTCCAATTATTATTATTATCATCATCACCAGCAAAGCTTAAAAATTGAAGAAAAAAAGAGGATAGGTGAACGCCAAACAAAACGAAACAAAAAAGAGCAGAAAAGAAAAAAAAATGAATTCAAATTAATAGTAAAATAACAACAGTGGCATTTTGGGGAATACGGAGCCATAAATAACAACACACACTGGGGGGGAGAGAGAGAGAGAGAGAGAGAAGAAACCCACCTTCACTCCGCCACTCTTCTCTTCTCCCTGTCGTGTCTTTCGGGGCTCGCAAGGCACGCCCAGCCAAAAGCAGATTTCAAAGGTCTCTCTCTCTCCCTCCCTCGCTGAGATCACCAAAATCTAGGGTTCTCTTCTCACTCCTCAAGCTCCGCCAGAGCTTGAGTGGGGGCAGCTCGAGCTCAGGTACTCGCGCCCCGCCACTTCAATCCCCCTTCCCCTCCCTTTTGTTTTCCGTCCGTTTGGTAATCTCGGTGAGGTCCGCGTCGAGGGAGTGGGGGTCGCGCGCATTTCGCTGCTCGAGGGATTCACGGTCGCCTCGGTTGTTCGTTTTGGGGGGGGGTCTCCGTTTCGAGTAATTTGGGGGCGTAGATCTGTGGAAAATGCTGTTCGATTGTGAGGCTTGCGCCGCGAGAAATGGGGATTTTTTTTTTGTTCGGTTGCGACTGAATTGGACAATGCTTTTGGGGAATGTGGAATGCTGAAACTTCTTTTTTTTTTTTTTGGGGTCGACGGGAATGTGCTAGGCGGTTTCGGTACCGATGCGATTTCGAGAGCGTTGCTGCGTTCTCTGACTTTTGCATTCTTGCTGTGTTGTGCGAATTGCTTGTTCCTGCTGATTCTAAGTGCTACCACTGGTCATATTGTCGATTGTTGCTGCTGTGTCGATGACAAGCTGGGAAAAATTCGGCTTTTATTTCGGGCTTTGCTGAACCCTTAAGCATTAGTTTTCGAGCATACAGTCGATTTACTAAAGCATATAGTTTTAGGGAGTGCTTATGTTTAAGTAGCTAGAGGGAAAAATAGCTGTTTTTATTAGATCTAACAAGGAAAAAAAAGATATCTAGGCATTTTCTGAAGTTGTTCCGATTCAGGTTGGCAGTCTGACGAGGATTCCTAGTATTGTATAGTTATAAAGACTTCCTTTGAGATCTGGGGGGAAGTTTTAAAAGATGCTCAGAGAACTTTAAACACGGAGATAGTTTTCAAAGAATCGGTGTGGCAGTTACAAAACATTGTCCCACTGACAAAAGAAATGAAAAACCTTTTCCTGTAATATGGGTCACGAGGTGGAGCTCTTGTGCCATTGTGCTATGAAGCATCTTTAGTTTCATTATGATACTCAAGACCCTTCTATGAAAATTTGTGTCGGTGCCTTTGTAAGCTATCCCCTGCTACTGGGATGTGTGCCTCAAATAATGCCATCTGCTCTCATTTGAGCATGGAAGATTGTATTTTATGTCTCTAGACCGCCTTACATGAGTTTCTTTTATCTCATCATTGATGTTTTTACAGAAAATTTTCCTCAGACATGTTCATTTTCTTTTTGTGGGAATATGTATTGTGAGTTGCAACAATTTTTAAAGATCAACAGACAGCGCAGGCTAGAGCAATCGTGCCATTATTTACTGCTTATTAATTCCTCCAATGATTCTCATTTCTATTACACTTATTTTGTGCGCATCTTGGTACTGAAGGCCTTTTATGTTGGTTGCATAAGGTCAAGAGCAGAGTCGGCTTTGCAGCTTTATGGAGCCCTCCTCTTAGATTAAATATTATCGTGCAGTAGCACATGGCACTAGTGCAGTTTTACCTTACATCCTTTTCTATTGGGTTTCATCTCCATGTACCCCCTCATATTTAGTGAGACGCACTGGATTGGATATATACTAAAATTGCTTGCATTTTTGGTGTTTGTCGGCCTTCATCTGACTGTACCCTCGCTTAAGCTCTTCCTTTTCTTGACTTTGCTTCTGAGCAAGGATGTCAAAGCACAAATCGAATTTGTTTTGCAATGAGTTACTGATGTGTCAAGTGCTATGTCAACTGAAGCGGTACTTTCTTTAAGAATGACGATGATGATGTTGCCATTATTTGTTGATGTATTAACTTTTATTTTTAAAGAATTTGATTGTAAATAACCTAAGTAGGTGGATGGTACAACGCCCTTTAACATGCCCAAAGACATATTAGAGTTAGTAAGCAGGACAATTGAAATTTTGACATAAGGTCCTCGGCATATCAAAATTTGTCTGGGCATATCATTTTTAGTATTAAGTCTGAAACCAACAGTAGACGTACCATGTGTACGATGCCACAAAGCTAGGAATAAAATCAGTATCATGAAGCTTGGAGTTCCTTGTTTTCCAAACATGATGTAAAAGTGCATTCTAGGCTAACATATATGTAAAAGAAGGAAGAGTTTTGCCATTACGATGCTGAATTCCCTAGATAAGTAGAAACGCCAATCTTCAACAACCCTATCAATCATGCACAATCAAGGACCTACTTTCAGAACCTCAACAGCAAAAGGGCACTCAAAGAAGATATTATTTGGATTAGCTCAGAATAGACGAACAGTAGAGGGTGGCATCCATTTCACCAATTTCTCCTTGATAGCAAGTCTATTCGTTATCCCGAGCCAAGTAATAAAGCAATGTTTAGGCAAGGTCTGAAGGATATTATTGCTATAGCAAGTCTGTTTGTTGTACCAAGCCTCGTAATAAAGCAACGTTTAGGCAAGCTATGAAGGATATAATTGCTTTTGCAAATTTTTTGCTTTTCCTAAATTGGGAATTCAATTGGAAACGTGATAACTGAAAATTCATTGACGAAGATGTAAGCAGGTTCTTTCTTTAAATTAGCGGGATGATTCTCAAGTTCTGCTCATTGTTGAATATAGAAGTATTAACTGTTCAACAAGTCAGCTTATTTGTCGAAGAATAATTTTTCATGGTCGATGGGCTTTGGATATGATTCAAAATCTTAGTCTTATAAAATGTACTTTGCCCTTAAACTCGCTTGTTGCTTCCAGATCTTTAAGGGAAAGCTGAGTGATGTGATTGGCCAGCATTGTCTTGCAGAATGTGATTCCTTAAAGTACAAAAGCCTTTTCGGAATTATTAAACTTGTCCTCATACAATCTGCGATTAAAATTAGAAAGGAACTAATTATCTGTTGTCTTAAATATTTATAAATCTCTAGTCATACGAGTTCTTTTGTTTGATAAATAACCTTGCTTGATTTTCTGTTTTTGCATGTTAAAATTTGACATTTGGTCTTCATGGTTATTTGTGTGATTCTCCTTAATGCTTGGTTGTTGTAGCATAATGATTTGGTTTGCTATCCACACCATGCTTTTACCAAGTAGGAGTCACCCCTTCATCCCTTTACTTTAACCGTCTAAATAAAGTAGCATATCTTTTCCTTATCTTCCTGATACTGCATTAATCTAAAGTGTAACGCATGTTATCTCTTTACGTTTGCAAGATGGAAAACATGCATAGCTTTTGGCAGTTGGGTGATGAGCTACGTGGACAATCAAGAGTCTCGGAAGATCACAAGTGGCTAATGGTTGCTTCCAAATTGGCTGAGCAGACAATGTGTAAGAGTGAACGCATGAATAACGCTGACATTTTGAAGGGTCCAGCAGAAATTAGGCCGAGGGATAAGATCAGTTACCAGGAAGACAACAAATTTGAGAGCTTCAACTTTAATATGTTGAACATGGAGTCAAAGATGACGGAAAATGTAAGCAAAAGTTGCTTCAGGAACGGTATTTATGAGACAAATGCAGTGTGCCAGAAAAGCAATCTGAACAGTATTGGAAGCATGGCTTCGAACAAGTATAGCAGTAATCACTTTAACAAGGACGCTTCTGCCTCTGCTGCCAACAGTGAGAATTGCAGTGCAAACAATGCAGTAGACAAAAGGTTCAAGACTCTTCCTGCATCAGAAACTCTCCCTCGAAATGAAGTGCTTGGAGGATACATCTTTGTGTGTAACAATGACACTATGCAGGAGGACCTCAAGCGTCAGCTTTTTGGTACAAATTTTTCTTCTCTCCTGATTATTCTCTAAAGCATGGAATTTGCATTAGCTGAGGTGGTGGAAAGCCTTTTTTCTCTTGCTTTCAATTGTTAGTTTTGTACCAAGCGTAATACAGCAATTCAAATGACTTATTTTTTTGAACAAGTAACTCTATTTTGGGGGCAGTTTGTGTGAAGTAAAGTAGGAAGGAGAGGAAATTAAGTTTGGAGGCTGGCTAGTTGGGTAGTGAATTTAGTGCTTGTCTAGACCCCTAAAGATCTTGAATTGAGAAATGCCTGGCAATATGGGACTCACCAGACCTTACTATTGCAAGTAACAATGTTTATTTTGGGGAATTGTAGTCAATTGTCCTCACGTGACTTGGAAGCCCTAGCTGACAGGTACTAGTTGCACACTGCAGTTTCTGAATCAGTTAGGATTGGCATTTGGGTGTCTTGGACTCTAGGCTCTTTGAAGGCTCGATGTGTCTTCTGAAAGTTACAATTTCTTATGGACATTATAATTACGTGCATGAAGTTTGAACTAGATTATCTGTTACACCAATTGACCTTTTACTTGAGAAAACAAGTTTAACTGCCGGTTATGTTTTCATCTTGCAGGTTTACCACCAAGATACAGAGATTCTGTGCGGGCAATTACGCCAGGCCTACCTCTGTTTCTCTATAATTATACTACTCATCAGTTGCATGGTATTTTCGAGGTTCGTGGGATGGCCTTCTGTGCAAATTTATTCTTGTTTTATGAATGTCACTGTCTCTGCTTTCTTGGATGGCCAATAATTTGAATCCTGAATGATCTTGGTTGTTTTGTCGAGCTGCACCTTTCCAGTTAAAATAGTAGAAGATAAATATTAGTGTTGGAGGTGAATGTCACTGGTTTTGCAGTGCCTGGGATGTTTATTTTTCTGTTGTACATGGGACACTTGCTGGTTTTGTGGGCATTACCGTTGTCTCTAATATTAATGAGAAGTCTTATTCTCCAAAATTGCAGTCTTTGGTGGGGTAAAGGTTGATAATATAGACCATCCTCACCATTGCATTTTTAATGCTTGTTCCCTTCTAATTGACAGGCATCAAGCTTTGGAGGTTCTAATATTGACCCCACTGCATGGGAGGATAAGAAATGTAAAGGTGAATCAAGGTTTCCTGCTCAGGTCGGACTTACACTACCCATTTGCATACTCATTTGCTTCTCATCTTAGGAAGATAGCTGCTTTTGCTGCAGCATCTCATTTTCTCTTTTCTTGCTGCTCGAATTCAACAGGTGAGGATTCGCATTAGGAAACTCTGCAAAGCATTGGAGGAAGATTCATTTAGGCCAGTCCTGCATCACTATGATGGTCCCAAGTTTCGTCTCGAGCTCTCAGTTCCGGAGGTATGCATTATTTCTGTGATCTCGAATGTCCTTTCGCACATACTAGTAGTCATTAATTAGCTATTTCTTGGCTATGGTTCTGTATGCAAGCAAACTGATAATTTATCATCATTGGATGGTTTTTTCTGCAGACTCTCAACTTACTAGACCTGTGCGAACAAGCGGGATCTGCATCATGAGCATGGTGAACAAAAAGGGAAAAAAAAAATGGAAGCGTGGGCGTTTCTATGGTGCGTGAAAGCTGTGTGTGGGTGTGTGCGAGCGTGTGTGGGCTTTTGACCAAATTTTCCAAAAGAGCGTAAGCTTGGAAAGTGCGAGTGTATGGATGGTGTCGAGTACTAGGTAATGGCGCGTGCGCCAACCTAATAAGGAACCTCCGTCGCTTGAAGACTACTCCGTGAGAGCGTGTTATGCTTATCTTTGTTCTGTTGTAAGACAAAATACCAGATGTAAAAAACTCATGATGGTGGCTTTCTAATGTCCCTTGAAAGCCTTACATATCTATCTATATGTTTCTGAATTTGGGGTTCTGAAGCAAGTCATCTGACAGGTTTCCTGTTGCCAATTCCTCAATTCTGTGCTTGTACTTGTGGAAGATTTTTGGTATTTGGTGCGGAAACAGGATTTAAGAAACGAAAGAGAAAGAAACACAAAGATTACCGGGGTACTTGATTTTAACTCAATATTTGTAATAGACTCTAGTGGCTATTCTTCTTTCCCCTAAATGGTTGCCAAATAATTATTCGCTTGAAGTACGACACAGAACGACTAAGTTTACCGCATCCATTACGTTGTTACCGCTCGAGTATTTTGGACGCATGAAGAATTCTAGTGCAACAAGGAAGACATTGAATGCTGTTTCTTAAAAATGAATAAATAAAAAAAAGGTTTAGTGATTTTTCAATAAAGCACAACTTCCTCAAATCCTGGCGCGGATTCTTGTGGTCAAACGGCAAATAGGGAAATTTGATTTTCTTTTTTTGTTTCTTTTCCCATCTTTTTGGAAGTATGACCGATCCTAAAAGAAATGACAGCACTACTTGCCCATCTGATCAAATTTAATCTTTGAAAGAACTATTAGAGTAACTGTGCACCACTAGTCACTGTTAAGTTATTCTGGCCTCCGCTAAAAAAATCTGACCACTAATAGTAACAACCTTAGCGATCGACACATCAACGCAAAGAAATCCAACCGTCCAGTAGAAGAAAGTTAAAATCACGCAATAATGCTTAAGAAAACTGACTCCGTATGCTCTTCTTCCTTAAAGGATCAGCGATATTCATGAAACTGCGTAGAAGCCTGCTTCATCTGGGTCGGGATTGGATCGCCCTGCATCACCGAGAGGGGCACGGGTGGCGGGGCTTGCTGGACCAACTGCGTGCCGTTGTAGCACGCCGGAGAGCTCGAGGCAGTGCCTCCCAGCGACATGTTCCCTGTGATGGGGCCGTATGCCGACACCTCGGAGAGCATCATCCCTTCCAGGGTGGCAAACTGGTAGTTCTGCATTGTGGGAAAGCCGACTGAGTGGTGGAAGTTGTTGACGAGTGCAGTGCCGCTGCAGCCGCTCGGCACGGGCGGGATGTGGCTCAGATATTGGTTCTTCTGCGCCCACCACTCACTCGGCATCGGGATTGAAGAATTGAGACAGTCCGGTTCGAACAGGGGTTGCTGCTGCTGCTGCTGCTGCTGCTGCATATGATATGGCAAGTCAAGATGTGGTTTTACATCAGTTGGTGGCTGCTTCATTAGGACAGGCATGATATGGTCCTGAAACATGCCCTGCATGTGATGAGGATGATAGACATGATCGTTCGCATGTATGTGATGATCGTACACATGGCTGGATGATCTCCTCATTGCGTCCTCCTTCATTACTGCCAGCCTCGCCTTGGCCACCTCCAGCTTGTGCCCTAGAGAGCCCAACAGCCTCCTCAGGTCCTCCTCGGAGAAGCCCTCGATCAGCACCTCCGAGACCGGGTACTTGGCCTCCCAGTTCGCTAGCCGCGCCTTGGCGAGCTCGGCATCGACCTTCCTCTTCCGGTTAGCAAAGAACTCAGGGAGCCCAATCGTCCTCTTGGCACGGCGGTCGACGCCTTCACTCCTGTACCGCTCAATGACAAGCTTGACCTTCTCCGGATTCGCAGGCCATACCTCAGGCTCGGTGGTGGCGGTGGAACCCGCCGGGCCGTAGATGACCATGCACGTGTCGACGCCGCACAAGGTGGTGAACTCTTGGGCCTTCTTCATCAAGCCCTTCTTTCTCTTCTCGTAGGTGATCCTTCGCGCTTTCTCCTTGGGGATCAGCTCTAAAGCCAATTTGCCACGACCCATGTCGGAGAATCTTCGATTTTTCTTGAATTTTACCTTCTTTCCGTGTACAACAAAATAGAAACAAGCAGCATTAACTAAAATTGGGGAAAAAAGTGCATCTCCACAAGTAAAGACGCAAGAAACTATCATATTTGGGCAAGAGTTCTTTGCTATATAGGAAAAAAAAGTTGATATTCACAACTAATCATCATGTCAAATTTATCAATGAAAAACAGACATCGATAGTAGGGAAGGAAACTCAGCGGCACATTAATGGACAGTCGACCTCTCTTTTATGGACAAGAGAGAGGGAAAAAGGGAATGATTAAGAAGAGTATAATTACCGTTTACAAATCCTAACCAAGACACACAACAATCAATTAATTAAGTGCCATAAACAGAGTAAGAAGCAAAGGAAGCACTAAAGAAACAACTGCTGCTGTCGCTATAGAATTCACCGAAGAAGGAACTTACCTTCTTTTTCGATGGCTTCGTCAACGTTCTTGAGAGTTATTTCCAGAATTTCTCTAAATCCTAATTAACTTTTATAGAGTAGAGAGAGGGGTGAAGAAGTAACCAATCCACACTTTCTAGGAAATTAAAGATTTAATTGTTTATTGGTATCATCTTGGATCTCACAGGATGCCAAGTTATTACATATCTTGATAAGGTAATAACGGATCTTGACTTTTTTAGATATTCTTGATATTGGAAATAATCGCTAGGTTGCTCGCCGAGGGCTTTTTTTTTTCGGTTGATCCTAAATTTTCTCCATTTCAATGTAACATATGATTTGATTGTGGTAACTCGTGCCCTAATTACGATGAAACGAATCTTAATGCCTTCAAGAAGTGCTTGACTTGGTAATTGATGAGGCCTATTAATTGAGAACTTTAGTTAATGAGTCTTGAGCCATTCCTGTTTATGCAATGACTGTTCTTATCTATTCTTTCTTTTTGCCATATTTATCTTGGCTATTCATAGTCAGTGCTATGTATGTATATACATTAATGGAGAAAATTCTTTGAAGAGCCGAGGGTAACTTTTTAGGGACATGCAATTTCGTTATTTGATTTTTCATGCCGAGTAAGAGATAATAACAAATATAAATGATGGACGTATTTCTAACCTAATTAATTAAGTAAAAGTTTCAAGGTAGTTGATAGTATAGCTAAACGTAGTGCTTAATCAAAGATCCTTCGCATTGCATGGGTTATACGACTAATTAAAATAAATATGTTGAGAACATAAAAAATCTTTATGAAATAGAAAATTCTCTCAACCACGTATCTTTACAAATAATCGTCTGCTTTAGATTTTACCTTAGAACATGTAAATTCACCGTGATGTTGGGAAATCGAACTGAATTCTACACTAACACAGTTTCAATATAAAGACGCTAATCAATCAAATCATCGACGGGTAATGGACCAGATTGGCCCACCATAAAGCAACTAAGACAAATCACAAATAATTCTGCACCATGATTATTATAAGCATTTATATGCTGGTATGATTATAACTTATCAAGAATATGTATTTGTAGATGGACGTCAATGGAAAAAGTACGACATTACAAATCGACCCAGGAGGCAGAGAGAGTTCAAATTTCTTTCCAAGAAAAAAGACATTGCAAATTTGTCAAAAATACATCTATTCTTAATTTCAACAGATTATTCACTACTTAATTTTTTGTGCAGTGAGATTATGAATAAAGTATTGAGCGAGAAAGGATAAACAGATAAATTGGTGGTGGCGTGGACTATTCTAACCCGTGTGGAAAGTCCTTTTTATCATGGATTTTTCAGGGAGTTTTCATTTCGTATCCAAACCACGTGTTATTATTGTTTTCAATCCCATCATTCATCTTAATGTAAAAATTTACAATATGGATTCAAAAATCTTATTCAATGCCAAAAGGGGAAATTATTCACTCAATCCTAATCTTATTATAGGGATGCCAATTTAGTCTCAAACTCTCCAATTTTGCCAATTTAGCGCTAACCTTTTGCATGGAATTCCGATGTAGTCCTTCGACCAATTTTTGCTGGAAACAGTTGACTTGGCAATAGCATATATGCTATAACTGACCTCATTATCCTTGGTTCAAAGTATAGATCCCAACATTCGTTTCAGAGCCATGATTTCATTTGTAACTTAGTTAGCTCTACACGCTCAGATGGTGAATCCAATGTTGAGAAGACCTTCTCATCATCATGACCGATCTTGAAACACTCAACGCACTAGTTACTCTTACCCCATCTCCATCCTCCTTATCTCTTTCAGATTTTTGTGTTTCAAATGCTTTTAAAATTGATTATCTTTATGATGTCGCTCTTAGCAATAACATAAGATTTCTAAAACTAAGCTTCCTCTTAGAAATCCATATTCTAGTTTTGTTAAACCCTCTTCATCATTTTCTCCTATTTGTTCTATTTGACATCTTATCCGCCAAACTCCGAAAGAAGTGAAAGAATACGTGCAGTCCTCTAAGTTTGATTAGCATCTTATTCCAGCCACTGAAAATGAGTACTTTGTTACTCTCTAGATCCCTTTGGGATTTCCTAAACAATGGATCTAATAGGGATACTCTCATATTCACTATGGAGTTGTATGACTCGCACTTGCTTTCCATGCTCGAAAATGTTTGTCAGTTGTGTTCAGGATGGTCCTATTGGACACTCAGTCCCTAGAATACTATCATGCTTTATTGGCACTGTCCAGAATATTTAGAATGCTGGGACAATCTTTGTAACCCTGTATCCAAACTTCAATATTGCTCTTTCATATCCTCAGTTGTTTTCCTTCTTGAAGGTTCAAATTTAGCTTAACAGAGCACCCTTGACTTCCGATTCCATTGACGCAACCCTACATGACCAGATGGTCTATCGAGTGCGGAACCATGTCCTTGATCTTAATTTCTAGAACGGAAATGAAGATGCCTTATTTGTCTCTATGCAAAATGATTAGGCTTCATGCATCCATGTTCCTAGGCAGATCCCCAAAGAAAAGTTGGCCAAGCTTCTCCCAGAGACTTAGATCACTAACTATGAAAAGCTACATCAAAACAATAAGCCTCTTCAATCTTTAGATTCTGAATTTGTAAACAAAAAGGATGGCACTGTTGCCATCAAATTTGACAAAGAAAAGGAAGAAAGTCCCTCCATCGTACAAACCTTGTTTATGATCGAGCCTTGCATTCCAAAATTGATCCCTGAGCCATATCCCAAAAATCTTGTGAAATACTTCCAGAGTAATGGAAATCCCGTCCATTATTACAAAGATCGTTATGGCCATTATTTTGGGGATGCTTTCTAAGTGTTCTTATTGTATAAATTCTCCTAATGAAGTGGACCAAATTGCAAAGCCCAGAAAAGGCTAAAGATGGTTTACACCAAAAGTATTTGAATGGAGATTTCTTTATTGATACTTTCGATGAATGTGATAAATTCCAATTCATGATTTCCTATGCCCCACCTCCATCACCTGTACATGCATAATCACCACAATTATCTAGCCTCACTGCCCACACCTCCTTCTTCACCTCCTCATAAAAAACCCGTTGTTTCCTCTTTTTATAAGCCAATCCTTAAATGGGCAAAAATTAATTTATATCCACTTGAAACTCCAGGTGAAACATTACCCAATCAAGAAAAAAGCATAGACCGTCATTGGTTTCTTAAAGTTAAAGTATGTGTAGATAAATTTTGTTGAGAATATTTCTTGTGTTGAGATGTCTCAATTCAAGTTTATCTATTGCTATTTACTTTGCCAAACCCCCTTAAAAGGTGGGGATTTGAAACTCCCCATCTCTCTTCCCATATGGGAAGGGTGGCCCCAATGGTTGCTATTCTTCCTTGTTTATGCAATGAATAATCTTATGTATTCTTTTCTTTTTGTCATGTGTATCTTAGCTATTCATATTTAGTTGTTATGTAGGTATATACATTGCAATGGATATTCTTTGAAGAGCTGGGTGTAACTTTTTGGGGAAATGCGACTTCGTTATTTGATTTTTGTGCCAAGTAAGAAATAATAAGAAGTATAATTGATGATGCACGTAGTTATAACCTAATTAATTAAGTAAAAATTTCAAGATATTTGGTAATATATCTAAACGTAATGCTTAATGAAAAATCCTATATGTTGCATGTGACCCTATGAATTTTTCGACCCTATAATTATAAACGGACCGATATGGACTTAGATTGTTGAAAGCAGGCCAAATGACAGGCCCGATGGGCCGTAAGGAAGACATGAACTTAAGGATTAACGGGCTGTGTTAAGACGACGAGCGTGGGCTCGATGGGCCAAAAGATGGCTATAAATTGGGCCTGATGTGGGATGGGCCAAGACTTGGGCTGGTAGAGCCGTGGATTAGGTCGAGTGGGCTCTAAAATAAGCCTAGTGAAATTAATAGTGCGTATATGAGGCCCGAGTCGAGCGGAAAAGACTACTTCTTTTATGATTAAGGTTTTAGATTAATCATGCGCGAAATTGACTTAGGATCCTATAAAAAATTTAGAAGTGACTATAATCCTTTGAACACTAATCTTAGTATTTTCTTGCGATTCTTTCTTTGTTTTTTGATCCTAAGTTAATATTGAGATATTAATGTGTTAATTGGGCTTGTGTGGACTAATAGACCTTTGTAACTTTGAGGTTGTGTTGTTCGGGACGAAACTAAGTGAAAAATATCAGAAACAAATGATTTAATTACGAAAAATATTAGGACTTAATCCCAATCCTTTCCACGGATGTCAAGTGTAGTGCATGAAGGAAAATTCATGCAAGAAGCCGCGTACCCTATCTCCTCAAGGCTTTCTTCAGTGCCGAAATCTTCATAGGGATCATCACACTGCCTTCTATCATAAATAAATTATCCTCTGCCTTTTACCCCCACCTACTCACAATATTTCTCTCTCCAGAGTCCTCCTCCTCTCTTTTTCTCTTGGCTCGAGCAGAAGCAGTCGTCCCCCTCGTCCTCTGCATTTTCTTCGTCGGCACCAAGCTTTAGAGGTCGTCCCTTGGAAAGCAGCCGCGAGCGAGCAACACTGAACTTCCAAGTAAGGAAATGATGGCGTGCTAAGCTCGAATTATCGATCGATTGCTGAGAGAGGTGCGGATTGAGCTGGTGGAGAGTGAACCCTGTCTTGATGATTCTGTTTTAGGTGCGTATGGGCTAGACGCGGGGTCGGACGAGCTCGGTGGTTTGCATGTAAGAGTCGTGGTTGGTGTGGTGCAGGTCGGGGCGAGAGGAAGCTGTGGTCTTCATCGTTGCTGGGTAGGAGAGTCGGATGAGCAGTGAAATGGGTTGCGTGTCGGCTTGGGGAGGCCGTGGGTTCAATCTTGGCTTGGGATGAGATTCGTGAGTCGTTCGTGAGGAGTAGCTAGTGGTCGAGGCTCATTTTGGTGCTCTACATGTGTGGACGAGGCTCTAAATGTAGTTGTAAGAGAACTAACTAGCTAGGAGTGGCCAAGTATTGGTGTTAGAATCAAAGAGTGGTCTGTTCGGGAAGGGAACTTGCTGTAGTTGCTGGTTTGCGTATTTTCTGGCTTCAAATGTGCTGTTATTTGGATGAAATTGTCTTCTTGAAAGTTGTTCTAAGAATCTTAAGTCACGACATATCATTTTCGTGAAATTTTCTTGTAAAATTTGGCTGGTGTGAGCGAATACTTGTAGAACTAGTTTGCTGTCATAGGTTTCGAGACTGAGGCTTAGTGCATTCGGTGATCTTTCTGGAAATTTCGGGACACTTTTAGGTCTTACTCACTTCATGAAAGTTTTAAGGCACATTCTTGGGGATGACATATTAAAATTTGAGAGCAAATGATCGAATTTTGTGTAGCGAGATGACCTTCTTCTGCGAGTGCCAGTTCTAGAAACAGTTACAGATTCAGGGGTTAGTTCAGTTGCTGCTCTTTTTACAGCAAGAAATAAGGTGAGATTCTTTCATGGAAAATGTTTATATATGTCTCTTCTAAAAATAATTAAAATTTCACAAATTTTCAATAAGATTTACTATGTTTTCCACCTCCGTGTTACGAATTTGCTCAAATCTGTCCCTGTTCTGTTCTAGTCCGAATTCATGTAGATGTTGGTAGTCCTCTTGTTTACTCTTTTGGTGACCCTTTGGAAGTCTTGTAACCTCTCCTACATTACTAGTTGGTGCATATATATGTCTCTCTTCCTTACTTGAAATGAGATGACCTTGAGTTGTTGCTAGTTGAGTCTCATGTGTGCAATGAGTGAAGTATACTATGAGGTTGTGTGTGCAAGCATTGAGTCTTGGCTTGAAGTGGTTTTATGCATTGAGTGGATAAGCATGCTGCTGTGATGTTATGATTCTAAGGCATGGTGCATGAAATGTGTGAAATAAATTGAATTTAAGAGATTATCATCGGTTTTGTGATACCGGTGATGGCCCTGGGGAGTGGGATGCCCATGCCGTGTGTTCTTGGATGTCTTGATTGAGTGAAAAACTGGGATGCCTTAGAGTGAGATGCTCCTACCGTGTGATTAGGGATATCTCCGTTGTGTGATATCGGATGCCCTAGAATGAGATGCCTACTATATGTTTTATGGGATGCCTTAGTTGTGTGATATTGGGATGCCTCATAGTGAAATTCCCACGGTAGGAATATCATGGAAGTCCAGATGAGGGATTTTGAAAGTGACTCGATCGGACTGGCTTGTGATCTGGTAGGAAACCAATTTGAGGGCGGATTTTGAAATACATGACGGATTAATTCCACTTGGTGTGTGCGTTCGTGTGTTGTTGCATCACATCCTAGTTTTGGTCAGTTGCATAAAATATGTGTATTGGTATTGGCGTGCCTTGTATATGGTGAATAGGGACGTGAATCGGGGTGATGATAAAGTGGTCCAAGTGAAAGTTTTGCTCTAAGACTATGTATATCGTCATGTGTTGCATTCTGCATTTCCTTAGCGACTGATGGGTCATCTAGTTTAGGATCCTATTGTTTCTTTACTGGCATTGTTGATTCCTTTCTCTATTTTCAGATTGTTAAAATGGACTCCAGTGGCATGATACAGGGTCATAGCTTACATAGACGTATCTTTCCATGACGTGTACGACCTTGATATCGAGATGACTTACACACGATACATAACCACTCTTTGGATGGATGTCGGACAAGTCGACTGGATACCAATGAGGTTTGAAGCTTGGGTCATAAACCACGAAGGGGAGTTGTTCCGCCCTCTTCGTTTTGGTGATGGTGGACTTGGAGCAGGGGTGGGTGGTGCTTAGAGCACAAAGTTTGTGAGGAAGCTGAAGAATTTCTTTTGTTTTTTTTATTGACATGTAAGTGTAAGAGGTAGCGAAGCTAGGCTCCCTTTTGACCTATTTCCCAGGCTTGATACTTACACTTTTGGGCAATGACGTGTAAATATTTCCATGTAAGCGATGTACATGTAAGCTACCGGGTCTATGTAAGTGAAAAGCCTGTGATGACTCTTAACAGGAAATGAAATGAAGCCGTTTCATGATCTATAGAATATGTTATCGTCGAATAGTTACTAAGGTAATGATAGGACAGGATGATCATGCCTTAGAAGAGTTCAAGATCATGTAATATTCATGTTATACATATTATTCACTTAGGTCGGAATACCTTAGCATGAGTATTGATTAAAATGAGTCTTGTCATGGTACTAATAAATAACTTTTGCTTGTGTATAGTATGTGACACTGTTGGGATATTACATTGCATGTATTATACCACTACTGAAAATAAATATACCAAGGACATAACAAATCTTTATGAAATGATTCTCAACTCCGTATATTTACAAAATCGTCTACTTTAGATTTTGTCTTAGAATATATACATTCACCACGACGTTTTGAAGTTGAACTAAATTCTACACTTACACAGTTATAATGTAACGAGGCTAATCAATCAAATCATTGACAGTTAATGGATCGGTTTGTAAACAAATGAATTGCTAGCCGGTGAATTGGAATAAACTACTTAAAAAAAAGGTTTTTATTTTATTTTATGGATCATTCAATTATGAAGCAAATAGGAAAAATCACCTACAATTTTGCCCCGTGATTATCATAAGCATATCTCAGCTGGTACGATTATAACTTTCCAAGAGTACGGGAACGTAAATGGATCCCCCAATGAAAGACGTGCACGCTGATTACAACTTGATCGAGACAAGATATCTATTAGCCAAAGAGAAAATGACAACATTACAAATCGATCCAGGACTACGAGGCAGAGAGAGAGAGAGAGAGAGAGAGAGAGAGAGAGAGAGAGAGTTCAGATTTCTTTCCGAGGAGAAGAGAATTCAAAATTGTCAAAAACATACATCTATTCTTAATTTCAAAATATTATGTGCTAATTAATTTTTTGTGCAGAGGGATTATGTTTAATGTATTAAGCGAGAAAGGATAAACACATAAATTGGTGATCGTGTGTATTATTCTGACATGAGCGGAAAGTCTTTTTTATCATGGATTTTTTTAGGGATTTTTCATTTTGTATCCAAATCACAGTGTGTTAATATTGCTCTTATTCGCATGAGTCATCTTAATGTAAAAATTTACGATATGGATTTTTTTCAACCAATGCTTTAGAAATCTTACTAAATGCCAAAGGGGAAAATTTTCCAATCAATTCTAATTTATTATACATATGTCAATTCAGTTTTAAACTTTCTAATTTTACCAATTTAGTTCTAAGTTTTTGAGCAAAATTCCAATGTAGTTCTTCAGGCTAATTTTCACCCGAAATCGTTGAGGTGGCAATGTGCTAAATTGGACGGCAGTTGATGACTAGTCTATCACGTCAGCGATTTCTGGCAAAAACTAATCAAAAGAAGTACGTTGAAATTTTGTGTCAATGTTTCTCATTAAATTGGAAAAACTGAAAAAATTAAGACCGAATGAACATTTGTGCAATAGGTTTAAGATTAATTGGGTAATTTTGCTCATCAACATCATTGACTTTTCTTATAATATGCTGTTATAAGTGCCTTTTATAATTAATTTTTTTTTTTAATAAAGATGCTTGACAAGTTGGCTTAAAAGAATTCGATAACATAATCCTTTTGATTTCGACCCCCCCCACAAAAAAGAAAAAAGAAAAAAAAAAGACAGAAAAAAAGAGAATATGATCCTCGTAGTAATCACAAGTTCCCCGGTAATCATGACAATAAGTATAAATTTCTTGTGTGTGAAGATAATTAATTTTGTGAGCGCAACAAGGACATCATCGAACTGTAATCTAATTAAGGGCTGCTTAAGTAATGATAGAAGAGGGGATATTACCTTCACTTTCTATGGCTTCTAACGCCTCAAGAGATTTGAGATTCTAGGTTTTTATTACTAAAAACTGCTTTTAGCTTTCTGAATAATTAAACTTTGCGTTGTTTTAAAAACTCATAAAAGTAGAGAACCAAAAATAAGAAAAGGCAGTAGAAAACACGACTATAGAAAGTGCAGATTTAATTCTTGCAAAGATCTTAATCAAGATATTTTTCTGATAATTAATCTAGTGCTCGGATAGAGCGTAAGTTGGCTTCTCTTTCTAGTGTGTTATTTAATTGTATAATAGCAAAAATACACATGCATTGCCTGCATACAAAAATTGACATCCAAAATACTATGTGAAATCGCCTTATCATAAACCATGTGAATTTTATTAATGAAAATAAGTCATTGACACGAATATGCAAGAATCGAATATACTCACTGTAACAGCCTGAATTTTCAGATTTCATTTTCAATTAAATAAATCGGGCATTTCATTGATGCACAGATAGTGCCATTCTCTGAACTTATCACTCACGAAATAACTAAACTATCAGGGGAAGCCATTAAGGGGTTTTAATGCAATGGACTTGAGAATTCGATTAGGAATCGATTGTTCGATCGTGTCGATCTGCAAGAGTTATTATAGCATTGTCAAAATTGATTAGAGATCAGAGATAAGTCGATTCGATTGAGATATATTATCAAAGTGTAGGTGATTCTACCTGATTGCAAAATTCTCATTAATCGGCACTAAATTGATTTTCTGTCGTTTTGAGTACCCGATGTCTGTAATTGAAATCTTGAGATTTTCATGACAATCGAGAGTCGCCAATGTATTGAAGATATACATTATGACTTGAGATAAATCAATCACGGGTCAATTGTACCAAAAAAATTCCTAAAAGCCTACCTGCGATAAAGAGGCCACGCTAAAATCGCGATCAAAGTGAAATTAACGTGAATTGAATTTGATTAAGTTTTGTTATGTCACGATTTATTTTAGAAACATCAACTCATCTTCCGAAAATTTTCGGAGATTCTAAGATTTTTACGAAAAATCGATTCGGATGTTGCGGAAAAATAACTTAATTCAAATATGTTGAATTGAAGAGATTTTCGACTTGCAAACCAAGTTATATGGCGAAGAGGACTTGTGGAAATTTTGTGGGCTTTTCTTCATCAATTTTGGACTTCGAATCTAGAGAATTGGAGGATGAAATTGAAGTCTAAATTAAGTGAAATTCGGATCTAGGCTTGAGGCTGGATATTTGGCCTCAATTTGGATGATTTTATGGGTTTATTTTGTTAGAAAAAAAAAAAAGGGGCATGCAATTAATGGAGTGGCTAAGGGTTGTTGACTATTTCCTTTCTTTTTGCTCAAATCTTCTCGGGCAAGCTGGCGTTGCCGACTCCACCTCCATCTTCGTGTGTTCTTTTCTCCCTCGAGCCACTTCACTTTCTGCTTTTGCTTTTGCTTTCATTTTCATCCGAAGCTCAGCCCCCACCAAATTTCTTCTCTCGCGCAGGCTTCAGTCCACCGAAGACCCACACTCCACCGAACTCTCTTCTTGCCACACGTCCAAGTACCTAGCTTCCTCGGTCAATCAAAGAAAAACCCCAGCAAAGTTGACCCTCCAATCTCCCAGCATCGTCCACGTATCCACACCCCCAACGCTGCCTTCTCCGTCCGTTTGTGTCTTCAATTCCCAGCCCAGTCCACGTTCTTCTCCAATTTCCTGCCGGCGAAGACCACCATCTCTTGTTTCTTCGGTCAGTCTTCAGCATCGCCTTCTTCGTGTCTTCGTTTGAGCGGCACGAAGCCAAACCCCAGCGGATTCTCCTCCGTTGCTGCCTCGGTCTGCCCAGCTCGCTGCCTCCATCTTGTCGTGTGAAGTCCAACGAAATCCAGCGTCTTCGGCCCAGTAATTTGGCCCACAATCCACCGAAGTTCAGCCCACGATTTCATCTCAAGTCCAGCCCAACTCAATAACAAATCTCAATTTGGGCCGAGATTTGTTGGGCCGATTCTAGGCCCGGTTCAAGTGTCCGTCGACGCCACCGAAAATTCGGATTTCGACCGTAGTCGCACTGTCGTCGCGGTGAACCGGTTTCCGCAATAAACCGGTGAGTTTATGCACTAAACTCTTCTTAGTAGGCTAATGACGTCTAAGGGGTGTTTAGATTTATTTAAGTATAATTAGTTTAATTATTAGTTTAGTTAGTTAATTAGGTTAGTTAGATTATCTAAATTAGGTGGTTAGAGCTTAAATTTAATTAGCCTATTAGGTAGCTTTATAGTTAGAATGGTTAGGATAATTTAGTTAGCTGAATAGGTGGTTAGATTAGAATATTTAGCCTAAGTTAGCATTTTTAATAATTAATGTATTTATTTAATTAAATTTAGAAATTATTTAATTATTAAATATTTTCTGGAAATTAGGTCGGGATAGTCCGTGACCAGAATTTTATGCTGATTACAATGGTGTAGTTAATTTTTGCAATTGAGTGTTAAATCACGCATATTGAGTGCTGATTGAATTTTTGGACATTTATTCCAAAAAAATTATGAAATTTGTTATTTATTCAGAAAATCCTAGATGTCGAGTTTTAACACCGAATAGTTTTATATATTATATAAACTAGTGGGATTTTAAAAGAAGGTTATGAATTTTCCAGATCCAATCCGATCAGATAGCCACACATGACTATTTTTATCGTGTATTTTTAATACGAAAAAAAAATTGGCCATGATCACTATTTTAATTGAGGCATTTGAGTGCAATGATGCCATTCCTGGCCGAGATTAAATTATCGTGTATTGATTAAGAGAATCCGTTCCAAGCGTTTACGCTGGACGTTACTCACTTAGTGGGATTTGGGTGGTAGTAGATTTTGGACCTATACTCCTTCGGGAAAGTCTTCTTTGAAAAACATAACCATGCTCAATGGGATGAGACGATATCTGGCTATGCTAGTAGACCGTCGAACTTCTAGTAGGCCATACCCTAGAGTGGGCGAAATTATCAATTGGAATGTATGTTGAGTGAAATAGATGCACCGGATTATGGGGCAAAATTGTTTGACATGGTATGGCACATGTTATAACGATTTGGTCGTATAATCTGGATCCCTGTGATTTATTGAGTTGAATAATGCGTTTCAATTGTTGTGTGCATCGATTCTATACATAATGTATATGAACTGTGTTGACCTGCAATGTGGATCTAAGGCGAGGTAAGTCCTCTGTGCCAATTGTATGATTGTATGGTTAGGGCGCCTCTAGGCGTATTTCCCTCATAATCGGGGTTTATGCACTAAACTCTTCTTAGTAGGCTAATAACGTTTAAGGGGTGTTTAGATTTAATTAATCTTAGATTAGTGTAGTTATTAGTTTATTTAATTAATTTAGGTTAGTTAGATTAGAGATTTAGGTGGTTAGAAATTTAATTAGTTAGTTCTTTATGTGGCCTAGTAGTTAGAATGATTAGGATAATTTAATTAGTTCAATAAATAGTTAGATTAGCAATTTTAAGCCTAAGGTTGCATTTATTGAATTAATGTATATTTATTTAATTAATTTCAGCAATTTATTTAATTATTAAATTATTTTCCAGAAATTATATTAGGATAGTCGGTGAAATTTAATTTCGCTGATTGTTAATGATAGTGTGGTTAATTTTTGCAATTGAGTGTGAATTGTGCAAATTGAGTGGAAACTATAATTTTGGGTATTTATCCTAAAATTAAGTAATTTCACCGTCGCCATTAGCATGAAAAAATAATGCTACCCAATTAAAAGTGTCTATTATGCGATTAACATTTAATTCTTTGACAATGAGGCCTTCAATTCCTTCGCGTTTCACCGTATCTCCAGTAACTCTACTGATATGAAGTTAAAATTTGGTACTCCGTCTGACTTTTACCTTGTCCATATTCCTTGACTTGTTGTTACACGATGGCAACACAAAGTGATGGTCTAGAAGTCATGCCATCTTGTTGATGAAAATTTACTTACTTCCCTTTTTTCTTTAGGAAAACAAATAGATCTTTATAATTTTAGATGAAAGTATTTTGAGAAAGTGTTTGTTCCATGATTTTGCTTTTTTGAGTTTGACAAGACAGAAATTTTTTTGATCAAAAATAAACGATAAAGGAAAACAGTGGCACGGTTAGAATATTTGCTTTGTGATTTTTGCTTTTGGCTCATGATGTTGTTTTATCAAGTTTTAATCAGAGCAACAATCTAATAAAGGATCAATATAATTTCAGAAATTTATGATTGATCACCTTAGTGTCAAAACTTTTTTAATACGTCAATTTAAGTGAATTCAATAAGTCATGTTAGATTTTCTGACAAACTAAGTTACTAGAGTCACTTAAGTGATCGTTTTTCATACTTTAATGATTTTTGAAAGGTTTTAGGATTAAAGTCAGTGTCAGACAAAAGTTATAGAAGAATTATAAAAAAGCCCTAGACCTGTTGTAATTGTGTTAATTCATTTTTAAACTTTTTTTTGGCCAATTCAATTCTAAATCTTTTGTAATTGTCTTAATTGATCTATCCAGCCAAATTTAGCAAGTCTTTTTAATAATACTTTTTTTTGAACTTTTATTAATTTTGTTAATTTTTTTCCCTTTTTCCTTTTCTTTTTTCTCTTCTTCCTTCTTTGGCTTCTTCTCCCTGTAGTGGCTGATGAGGCTTTGGCAGGGCTTGCCGGCCACTAGGTGAGAGCCATGAAGCCCTTGCTGGCCATCGGCGATGTGACAGCCTGAATTTTCAGAATTTGTTTCGATTAATTAAATCGAGCTTTTCATCGACGTACTGATAGTGCTATTCTTTGAGCTGATTACTCACGAGATAACTAGACTATTTGGAGAAACCATTAAGGGATTTTTAATGCAATAGACTTGAGAATTTGACTAGAAATCGACTGCTCGACTGTGCTAGTCTTCACGGGTCATTATGGCACAATCGAAAATCTATTGGGGACCGGAAATAGGTATATTCGACTGAGATAGGTGATCAGAGTGTGGGTGATTCCACCAAATTACAAATTCTCGTCAATCAACATTAAACTGATTTTTCTGTCGTTTTTAGACCCTATACTTATAATTGAAACCTTGAGATTTTCACGACAATTGAGAGCCGCCAATTGGTCAAAGATGTACGTTATGACTCGAGATAAATTACTCATGGGTCATTTGCACTAAAAATTCCTAAAAGTTACCCAGTAGATTAAGTCATGCTAAAATTGCGTTGGATTGAAATTAACTGCGAATTTGAACCCGATTTCATAAATTGAAAGTTCTGTCGTGTCACGATCTATTTTAAGAACGTCGACTTATCATCTGAAGAATTTTTGGAGATTCCGAGATTTTTATGGAAAATCGTCTCGACGATTCGAAAATTAAGGAAATTGAACAGTAGAATTGAAAGAAATTTGACTTCCGCCAAGCGCTTTGGGTGTTGGGGACTTGCGAAAAATTGTATGGGATTTTCTTCATTGAAATTGGACCTCGATTTGGAGAAATCGAGAGAGGAGTTGAAGCTCAATTGTTGAAATTCGGAGCTATGGTTTGGAGGCTGTATTTTTGGCATTAATTTGAGCTCTTTATGGATTTAATTTGCTAGAAAGAAATAGGGGGACAAGCCATTAATTAAGTGGATAGTTTGTGGACTTTGTTTCCCCTTTTTCTTTGTTTCAATCCCCTTGGTTGAGCGAGCCAGCTACTTCCCACTGTTGCCACTCCTTTTTCATTTCTTTTGGTGCAGCTCCTTCCACGTCAATCCTCTCTCTTCCTTCATGTTGCTGCTCCCGTTTTTATTCTTTCTCCCTGCGTCTTCATCTCCATTTATCCTTTGCAACCGAAGCCTCCCCAACCGAATTCCCAAGCTACCGAGTCTTCATTTCCTTTGGTCGAAGCCCACAATTCCACTGAGTTTTGTCTCTTCTCGGTTAAGCCAACGAACTCCCCAATTTGTTGACCATGGACTCTTCTCCTGCCAGCAACGCTCACGCGACTTCAATCCATCGAAGCGAAGCCAGTTGCTTCGTGTGCGTTGGCCCGGTCTTCCCTAGCTCCTGCCAGCGTCCCCACCGAGTCAACAAATGATCGAGCTTCCCACCATCGTTGACTCCTCCTGCTAGTAGTCGCACCACACGTCAAAAACTAGCGCCTGTTGAAATTGCTCCTTCATTCCGCCAATGCCAATCCCTCCATTGAGTAGCCACCTTCCTCTGTCCTTTACTCCGTTGGGCCGTGCAACTCATCGATCAGCCCAGTAGTCAAGTCTTTTGAGACCCGTAACTTCAGCCACAGTAGCTCCTTTGGGCTTTCTTGCTCAGCCCACGAGCCCAATTGCAGCCCAACTTCACGCAAGCTAGCCCGCAATTCCAGTTCAGCCCAGCGAAAGTTTTAGTCCAGCAAGCCCACAAGACCAGCCTAGTTTTGAAGTCCGCTTCAAGCCCCACCCAATTCAGCAACAAGTCTCAGCTTGGGCTGAGATTTGTTGGGCCAGTTTTAGGGCTGATCTAAGCCCATTGACGCCGCCGCAAGCCCAAGTTTCGGCTACCGTTGTGGTGAATTGGTTTCCGCTATAAACCGGTGAGTTTATGCGCTAAACTCTTTTAGTAGGCTAATAACATTTAAGGGGTGTTTAGATTTAATTAAGCTTAGATTAGTGTAGTTATTAGTTTATTTAATTAATTTAGGTTAGTTAGATTAGAGATTTATGTGGTTAGAAATTATAATTAGTCAGTTCTTTATGTGGCCTAGTAGTTAGAATGGTTAGGATAATTTAATTAGTTCAATAAGTGGTTAGATTAGCAATTTTAAGCCTAAGGTTGCATTTATTGAATTAATGTGTATTTATTTAATTAATTTCAGTAATTTATTTAATTATTAAATTATTTTCCGGAAATTAGATTGGGATAGTCAAGTGACGTAGAATTTTGTGCTGATTGCAATAGTGTGATTAATTTTTGCAATTGAGTGTGAATTGTGCAAATTGAGTGGAAACTATAATTTTGGGTATTTATCCTAAAATTAAGTAATTTCAATAATTAATTAGAAATTACCGGAGCATCGGTTGATAACGTCAAGAATGTTTTCAGACACTCTATAAATAGTGAGATTTTCTAAAGTAAAGATATGGAAATTTTGGCTTAGACCAATTGTGTACCTACACACGATTATTTTATTGGGTATTATTAACGTGATGAAAATAGGTCAGGACATTATTTTTAATTGATGAATTTAAGTGCAAAGCACAATGTCTTTGGCCGAGAGTGGATAATTGTGTGCTGGTTAAGAGAATTCGTCATCCACTATGTGTTGGGTGAATGATACTTTCAGATGGAAAGCCGTTCTGAGGTAGATGTTGTCATGCTTGATGGGGGCGAGACAATGCTTAGCTATGTAACGGATAAATCCGCTGTATGTTAGATAGATCCGCTATGTGACGGATAGATCTGCTATGTAATAGATAAATCTGTTGTATGTCGGATAGATCTGCTGTATGTGACGGATAGATCTGCTATGTGATGGATAAATCCGCTATGTGATGAATAGATCCGCTATATGATGGATAAATTCGCTGTATGTCAGTTAAATCTGCTATGTGATGGATAGATCCGCTATGTGACGGATAGATCCGCTATGTGACGGATAATTTTGCTATGTGATGAATAGATCCGCTATGTGATGGATAAATCCGCTATATGACGGATAGATTAGCTATGTGACGGATAATTTCATTGTATGTTAGTTGGATCCGCCGTGTAACGGTTAGGTCATGCTTGTGTGACTGTAATTTCTTGAAATGCATGATCGATTGAGGTATGATTATTGGCGGACATGTGATTGAGACGTTCCAATTGGTGTATGATGAACTCACTGAAATTTATATCTCACCCCGTCGAGGGCTCATTTTTTAGGATTGTCGAGTGGAGGGCCTGAAGCCAAAAGAAGGTGATCCGAAGTGTAGGTCAGTTAGGATCACTTCTTTTTGTAAAGTCAATCTTTGTAGTCTTTTGGGTATAGGCTTTTGTAACTGAATTAATGTGTTTATAAAATCATGTTTGCTTTATGAATGTGTTGTCCTGCTCTTCTATCTCGAGATGGTTACTATTAGAGGATTTGTTATTCGTTTCTGCATGTGCAATAAATAGAAAGGGTTAACGACTTGTTTGAGGAAGTCGCAAAATTTTATTGACCAGAGAGGGATGGGCATGCACTTGAGGATCAGGGCATGACAGGCAAAGGTCACGGCCCTCACTTGGTCTTATCCACCCTCACTCGCGGCCTCACCATTACCTTGCTGTAGGCAAGGCGACCTCACCCACGACTGGCAAAGTCATGGCAACCTTTGCCCGCGACCGTGCCTCGCGATCTGGTCGCCCTGTAACTACATCGAGATGTCTTTGGTGAATGTCCATACATAGAAGAAAAGCTTGTAAGGCATGCCGTAATTTGTCTCCTCGAGCTGATCGATCTTGCATCCAAGACAATCCTCCCCATACTAAGCCCTAACTTGAGCTCGAGCCTTCTCGTCCTTCTTTAGCAATGCCTCTGTGTTTTCCACCATTGTCTGCTCTTTCCTTCCCCTCGCCCCCCAACTTCGCTGCTCTTCCGTCATGATGCTTCATAGGCGACCAAAATATGGAGCAATGGTTCATTTGCATATGGCAGTGGCCTAGGGCTGTCATGGCCTTGCCAGCGGTAGGTGAGGCTATCTTCACCTGCAGCAAGGTGATGGCAAGGCTGGCCTCACCCAGATCTAGGTGAAGCCGCCTTGCTTGCGGCCCCTATTTGGGCGAGGCCATTGGTGAGGATGGGTGAGGGCCACGACCCTTGCTGGCCACTATAGGAGAACAAGCCAAACGAGGAAGAAGAGAAAAAGAAAAGGAAAATTTTTAAAAATAAAATTAATAAAAAATTCTAAATAAAATAAAATATTATTAAAAAATTGCCACGCTAATGCGGCTAGCCAAATCTAGTCTCGATGGACTAAATTGACATAATTACAAAAGATTTAGGACTAAATTGATAAAAAAACAGGTTTAAGATTGAATTGATATAATTACAATAAATTTAAGACTTTTTTGATAATTTTCCATAAAAAAATTGGCACCAATGCTTTTCTTTTCCTAACAAGGAAAATAAAACTTAGTTTGAGGTTATGATTCTTGGACTTCGAGGTTTTAATAGGTTCTTAATTGCATGTTTCAAGCCTTGATTTGCAATGTTAAGGGCTTAGTTAAGTTAAACTAGAGGTGGGTCACAAGCCGCATGTCCTACAAGGCAACATGTGGAAGATTAAAATGTTAAGTGATCGTTATGCCCCACTTGCCTCCTTATGAAACATCATATAGAGATGGAAAAAAATGTTCAGCATGCCAATAGTTCAAACATATATGAAATAAGTTGTGATCATGATGGTCATAAACCACATCAGCTGACGGTAACATGGTGTGAGATATATGTGCTTGTGCAATATTTTATTGCAATGATAACTTCATTGAGGGATTTGACATGAAGACTAGTGTTCAAGGAAATAATATGCCTGTTTGCTGGAATCAAAGCAATCTACTTGATGCTTCGGAATTGCTTCAATTTGGAGTAAGCATTTATCATCCTCTTTTAGCCTTTTTGTTACTTTATTTGTTATAACAAGCTAAATAGGTGATTTCTATATTCCACATGAATCACATAAGGCTGGTGATGCGTGCCGGACAAAGTGTGAAAATTACAGTGTTAGAGTAAAGGTTATAGGATTTGAATGTGGAGTAGTGATTGAGAAACCAAACTTTAACTCTTGTTCTATATTCCGATCTTCTCAATTAAAGTAGATCATACTTATGCTAGTACGAATGTTGAAACTTGATTTTGTCACTTTACTTCTACCTTGGGCAAATTCAGAGAATTGTTTGACAATCATGCATCTAAAAAGGGGTCATGAGTAACGTGTTGTGAGTGTTTTAAAAAGCATACTTTTTTTTTTCGTTCCTTAAATTTTTATGCAGGGTAAATAGGTACTTCTAAGTTTGATTTTTACCCCAAGTTAGTGCTTATATAATGGTGGCAGTTCTGAGGATGATGCTGAGGTAAATTCAAGGCTAATGCTGCTTCCCCCATCAACTCCCCCCGCTTCATTTTTCCTAAGTTTGACATTTCTTTGGAAAAGCGCCCCGATCCTTGCGACTTTTGAGTTCAACAATGGGATTTTTGCTGATCCCGCAAAACGCTCGTGAATTATGGAAGGAGTGGGAGCTGCGGTTGCTCGTCCTCCTCAGCTTGGTCCTCCAATTGACCCTTGCGTCTCAGGGCAGCCGGAGGAAATCCATCTTCAGGAACTGGATCCAAATCGTGGTTTGGACGACATACCTATTGGCCGACGCTACCGCGACCCTCACGCTCGGCGTCCTCTCGAATCGCTTGGCCAACATCCAGGAAACCGAGGGGATGATTGATTCAAAGAGCCAAATCACAGCATTTTGGGCGCCTTTCCTTCTCCTCCACTTGGGCGGGCCCGACACGGTCACTGCGTATGCTCTGGCAGACAACGACCTGTGGCTGAGGCAGTTGGCGCGGCTTTGCCTCCAGGTCGGACTAGCGGGTTACATTTATTCCATGGCCTTGTCAGGGTCTACACTGTCGATATTAGCGGAGGGTGTGATTCTGGTGGGGTTCATCAAATATGCAGAGAGGGCATTGTGTTTGTACTTGGCGAGCAAAGGTCCACTTCGAGATTCGATGCTTTCACGTCGTGATGTTGGTCCCATATACTCCAGGAAAATGGACCAGATCACCCTGAAGAAAGAGGAGGGTTACCAGGTCGCAATTGAGGAGGTCACACAGATTCCGGCTCCGGAGGATCTCTCGGTGAACGGCGATCAAGCCCGTGAAAAGGATTGGACTCTGGTCAAAGCCTACGAGTTGTTCAAGATCTACAAGCTTCTCCTTGTGGGCCTCACCGTGAACTTTGTCGACCTGGACGTCAGTCAGCGCATGTTCATTGGCCTCGATTCGGTGAAGGCTTTTAAAATCGTGGAGATCGAGCTCGGGTTCATGTACGATCTGCTCTTCACCAAGGCCCCATTGCTGAACTGTGCTTGGGGCATCATTCGTTGGGTCATCAGTCTCTTGGTGCCGTCTGCCGTGTTGGTACTTTTCTCCTTACAGGATAAGAAAGATTATCCCATTGTTGACATCTGTATAACTTTCATGTTGATAAGTATGGCTATACTTTTAGAAATATACTCGCTTGTCCTAGCAATTTCATCCGATTGGATCCACCACTGGCGGCTTCAGAGACCCAGGAGATCCACAATTTTGTCTGCCATCACTCGTCTCCGGTTCAGACCGAGCCAGAGATGGTCGAATTCCGTGGCCCAGTTCAGCCTCTTGAGTTCATCTATCAGGAGAAGAAAAAGCATCTTCCGCCATCCGAGGTTTGCCAAGTTGTACGAGCTGGTGGAGAAGAACTTCTACATCGGTTACAGAAAGTTCGACGACAACATCAAAGAATTGATCTTCCATCGCATGAAGGAGATGGTCATACATCTGGAAGGGACCGTTCAATTGAAGAGTGGGTTGGCGAGTCTTAAGCTGGAGGCGCGCGAACTACTGAAGAGGTCAAATTGCTATCATCTGTCCTGGAGCGTGGCAATGGAGTTTGACCAGAACATCCTCATCTGGCACATCGCCACCGAGCTCCGTCACTACGAGGATAGGGAAACCATGGAGGTGTCGGAAGACATCCTGAACTCCAGTATGAGTATGTTGATCTCTCGGTACATGCTCTATCTTTTAGTATTCTATCCTTCCATGTTGCCAACAGGGATAGGGCTGCTCCGATACGAAGACACTTTGGTCGAAGCTCAGAAGTTTCTCGAGGACGAGCTAGCGATGTTGTCAGACGATGAAGGCAGCAGCATCTCATCGGTCGTCATTGAGTGGGCGCATAAGTTATTCAAGAAAGATGGACATGTCCACACCCGTTTCGCCAGCTGCAACAAGGGGCACGAGTCGAGAGAGTCGCGCGATCTATGCGAAGTCTGCTGGCTTCTGCTCCAAGTGAGACTAGAACTTCCCGCGGGGAAGATGCGCGGAGACAAAAGCACGTCGGTGCTGTTTCACGCGTGCCATCTCGCTCACCAGTTGAAATCAGTCGACACGTGGGACATAATCAGCAAGGTCTGGGTGAGGATGCTGATTTACGCGGCTTGCCAGTGCAAAGGCTACGAACACTGCGAAAGCTTGAGCAGAGGAGGAGAGCTTTTCAGCCACGTTTGGCTTCTCATGGCGCATCTTGGCATAGCGCAGCCAGTAGAAACTTCCGGAGCACCATGCATTACCAAACTGATCATGAAGTAGAAGCTTCAGGATCAGTTTGTCTTTCGGTTAATCCTAATGTTATTTGAGTAAGATAAACTAAGTTAAACTCATCGTCTTCAGATGTGGTGAGGTTGAGTTATTTCAGTATGTGTTGCACCTGGAGTAATGTCAAAAATAAAAAAATAGCGTATCAATTGTTCACCAGAGGCATTCCACTGAAGCCAGTCAAATTGGGACGGGGAACTTGAGTCCCCTAAAATGGTTTGCAACTTTCTACCTTTCCGCAATTAGCCACTCCTCAGAGAGGTTCGTAACTTTTCATTCGTTAACAACTCCCCAACGTAATTAATTTTACTCTGGTTTGTGAGTTTTTAATTTTGAGAAAGTAAATATGTGCACGCGATCGAGACTAGTATTTTCTTGGGAAAAACGAAAAAACCATGAAAAATCATAAACTGTACCCACCATAACAAATTTATCGTGAACTTTTTTTTATAACATAAAAAATTTCAAACTATGCTTATTATAACACATTTACTTTAAAATTTTTATTATGACACTAAAAACTTCAAAATTGTACCTGTGTGAGACATATACCATTTGTCAAGGTTTTATCAAATAATTTTCAAGTCAAAATGATGTCACTTTAATTTCACTTATGGTGACACCATGTGACTTAGGTCATCTATGTAGGTAGATTTTTAATGGTGCTTATTGACAAAATCTTGATGGAGGATATATGTAATACATACATGCTAGTTTGGGATTTTTGGTGTTATAAGGAAAAAATTAGGTAAATGTGTCACAATAGGTACAATTTGAGATTTTTGATGGCATTTTTCCTAATTTTTTTAGAGTGATTCACAAGATTCAATTAAAAAAAAAAGGTAACTTTCGACTTGTTCGCCTGGGAAAGTTTTCTCGACAAAATCTTTCACTAAAGATTGCAGAGCTTCGGTTTTATTGTTTTCAACTAGTCCTGTGTCACTTCGTAAAGGAAGCAATTCATCTAAACCACTAGCAAAAAAGTAAAATGCCGGAAACAAGAGAAAAGCAAAGGTACGGATGAATGTAAAAGTGCGATAAAAGGAAAGTAAACAATTGAGAGTTGAATGATTAATAGTCGATTTGGCAAAAAGATACTTCCATTGACGTCTCTTCGGCTATTTATAACAGTATGCTTTAGGTAACTGCATTTTAACGGTTACCATTTTGATATCTATTATGTTTTGGAAGCCTCAGCTTCTGATCGGTAATTGTCCTACCTTGTTGATATATTCACAGGTGCCAACTTTTGTAACTGCTCCCATTCTTATCTCGTCCATTTTGACAAGGCCCCTATTGCATAGTTCAAAACCCTCATTTGTCGATTCTTAACATTCCAACCCACTCTTTGTGGATTCCTGTGTTTGGACCTGCTTTACCCTTTGCGGCGCTAGAAGCGCAGTAGGTTATTTTGGGTGCCAACATATGCCTCCTTAAAAAGAATTAAAAAACTACATTAATGATTACATTGACCGACGCTATTGCCTTGTTCTTCGCGCATTGTCGTTTTAGCTTCTCTCTGTTGACACCTAAATTTTGACTAATCATTTAGTAATTAATTGCATAAAAATATAGGGATTAATCTTTAACCCCTAAGAAAAAATATTAAAATTGCATCTCATGTAGTCGCATTTGCATCGATACTAAGAGGACAACAAGAAGCAAGAGCTCGCGGTCGATTGCATACACAAATTCGGTGGAGTGCGGATTCGGGAGAAATCTTCAAAGAAGCAAAAGCAGCTCACAACATATTATATAATATGCCCATATTGTGTTATTATAATATGCCCATAATATTATATAATATGTCAGCTTTGATGGCGCAATGAAAATTCACCGTAGAAGAAACCTCCTCATTAATGCATGTACATACACGCACGAAATGGGGGATGTAAAAAATCCTACAGGCGCGCTTGCAAGAAGATTTCTTTGCTGAAGAGTGGAGTGGTGGCCAAAAGAAAGGTCTGGAGAGGAAAATAAAAAATGGCAAAGTTCAGCTTAAATTCAGGAAAAGTTGCGGCTGCATCTTGTCACAGTAAAGTTGGCAATGGACGGCCTATAAATAAGACCACAAGAAGCCGCGTCGAGGGGGGAGGGAGAACGAAAAAAAAAAAGAATTCATTGGAGAGGTTTGTGAGAGATTAAAAAGAGAGAGTCCGTAGAGAGACAGAGAGTTTGTCAGAAAAATGAAGTCAGAAAGAGGAGCTGAACCCAAAACGAAAAAGGTGCACGGAAAGTACAGGGAGAGAGGGAGAGTGGACGTGAGAGAAAAGAAAAGAAAAGTAATAAAAGAGGAGAGAAGAAAGAACAATTACTGTTCTTCTTCCTTGCGAAGCTTCTGCAGTCGACCCCTCGCGGCCTGCGCTCGCACCGTCGCACCTCCACCTCAGCCGTGCGCCGCCTCGCTTGCTGTGCGCACCAACCCACGACGACCGCCGCTCCACCGCTCCTCCGCCACCACTGCTGCAGACCCGCGACGCCGTGACTTGCAGCAGTAGAGCCACCGCACGCCCGAGCAACTCCACCGCTGCTTCCGCTCTGCTCGCGACCTGCAGCAATCGAGCCCCGTTCGTCGTCTCCGAGCACACTACCGTCCAACGCCGCGAGCACACTACCGTCCAACGCCGCGAGCACCCCCCTCCGAGCGCCACCTCCGCTCGCCCGCCTCCTGCAGCTCGAGTTTTCGAGCAACACCTGCAAGGCCACTTCTGCAGCCGCCTATTACCGCCGGAGCCCCGAACTCTCTCGTCGTTGCAACCCGCTCGGCGCCCGCGAGCACCCGTCACCGCGCCCCAGCTCCTTCGTCGCAGCACTGATATAGCTAGTATAAGTACCTAGAGGGGGTGAATAGGTATACAAAGATTTTCTCGATAATTTTTGTATACTTGCGCAATACTTTAGACAGTTGAAAGAATTTCGAAGAGTAATAATCAACGTAAGACCGAGTAAGGAAAGAGAGAATTAAACACGCGGTTTATAGTGGTTCGGCTTGATCTAAGCCTACGTCCACTCTTCTGCACTGATAGCCAATTTGGCTGGATTCCACTATGAACAAAGAGATGTTACGGTGTTGATCTTCCTTGACTTCTTGGTGTAGATGATCTACTACACTCGCTCAAGGTATCACCAAGTACAAACACTCTCCGTGTATACAATTTCGCTCGACCGTATCGACTAACAATCAAGGTTCTTCGACTGAATTTTTCTAACAATCACACACTTAAAAAAACTAGAATGTCTTCCTTTTATACTCCTTTATGCCATCATAGCCGTTGGCACTTACCAAAGGAATTCCTCCAATCTACCCGTTGGACGGAATCAATCAAGAAGATCATTCGAGCTATTTAAGGAATCGATGATAGCCCATCAATCTGTTCGCCCATACAATCGGGATCTTGGTTTCCAAGAATAGAACATTCCAAGAATATTTCGTCGACCATCGGATCTTCAATCAATCTTAGATAAGAATTAAAGAATCGAAATATTTATCCAACCAAAGAATCTTTTCCAGAGGATAGGATCGAATCCTCAACCATATACTTCAGCTTTGGATTTCCTTCGTCATTGGATTAGAAAGACTGTCAGTGAGAATAGACTTAAGTCTTGAGTCTTGAGTTTTAAGTCTTAAGTCTTGAGTCTTAAGTCTTGAGTCTTGAGTCTCGAGAATACAAAGTCTTCAGACTTTAAACTATCGGTCTCCGAACATCCAGACTTAGACTGAAAGAAACGTTTTGTCAGCTTCAAAATATTCTGGAAAGATTTCTCCAACAATCTCCCCCTTTTTGATGGTGACAAAACTTTCTTGTAGATTTGAACAACTTTGACCTGCAAAAACATTTCTCAAGCAATATGGCTAACTCATAAAGATTAATAAAACAACCAGACTCTTGCATCCACATAAAATTGGTTAGTCTTTCATGAGTAACACCATATAACAACACTTGAAATAAATGCAACCAGTCAAGCATCAGAATCCACAGCCAATTCAGTCAAATTCACACCCAAGTTCAAGTTCTCAAGTCATACTAAAAAATAAACATAACCACTAAAAAGTTTTAAAAATATTGAAAAGTTGTTGGTTCAAATTGGTTCTCCCCTTTTTGTCATCATTAAAAAAGGGTGAGAAAGGAGTCATGTCCGCTTGGGAATGCGCACGATCCGGAAATCCCCAATGGATGGACTACTCCTTCGAGCTTCTTGGTCTTCCTCGTTGAGCTACCTCTTCTCCTTTAGCATTGGCTTGAAGTTGCAGAGCGAGGTCTTTGAATTTATCCTCCAGAGAGACTGAAGATGCTTGTCCAGCATTCTTCATGGCTTGGATTTCATAGTCCAGAGCATATATCTGTCCACGCATTTCCAGAAGAATATCCATGATACGACGAAAATCTGCAGAATCGTCCGTCTGTGTATTAGCATTGGCTTTCTCAGATGGTGTGTATGCAGACGATGGCGCTTCTGTAAAGTCTTGCAGATTTGTATCGTGACCTTCTTTAGGCAATTGAGAGACCTGAACTTCTTCTGGGTCTTCTGGAGATTGTTTTAGATCTTCACTGTCAGCAGCATGAGTTGTGGACCTCTCTTGCTCGCCAACTCTCCCTGTCTCTAAGACATCGAAAGGGGAAGAGTGATGATCATGCTCTTTATTTCCCTTCTCTCCAGATTCATCAGCAAACTTTTCTTTTTCTCCTTCTCCTTCTTCTTCAGCTTCTTTCTCCTTCTCTCTCTACTCTTCTTCTTCTCTGTTCTTCTGAAGTTCTGACAGTTGAGACACAGAACGTCTGGTTCTTGTCAGTGCTTGGATAGTGGGATCTTCATCCTCTTCATCTTCATCTTCATCCTCTAGGATGAGAGTTCTTTTCTTCTTTTTCGATGGGGCACCAATGGCCTCCTTTCCCTTTCTCTTTGAGGCAGACTGAACTGGAGATTTCACTCTGAATTTCTCCATTGCCTTTGAAAGTTCTTGCAGATGCATCTTTGTTAACATCTTCAAACCTACCACCATCTTATCACATGGTCGAACACAAAATGATTGTGGCGGTTCAATATGCATGTGTCGAAGATCTTGGTCACCGAGACCGGGATAAGGCAATTGTCCTTTGTTTTTCGACATTGCTCTGTACATATGGAAGAGAATAGTGTGCGGTAGAGAAAACTTCCGTCCCGAGTTGATCGCGTACATCAACTTTGCTTCGAAAGAGACACGAAGTCTTTTGACGTAGACTTTGGTCCGAGACAGTTGATCACAATCTTATGAAGCACAATGTTGATGGCCTTCATCCTTGAGTAGGTAATTTTCTTTCTGCGTCCATATCTTTGACAAGATCCGAGTAGTACGAAGCGAGTGAGACTTTGATTGGTAAATATCGTCTCGTTCAACTCCAACTATGTCCGCCAACATATTCACATCTACCACATAGACTTGGTTTCGAACACCGAATGAAATTCTATTCGCATCCAAAAAGCTAAGATTTGAATAAAAATAAGCTCGATTGAGCATACCCGTCCGTAGAGTCAGAGCAAAAAGTCTCAAGTTGAAGCAAATTCAACTTTTCTCTTAAGTTCATTTTGATGGCGTCCAGGAAGTCAAAATCAACACTTCTAGGGTTTATCACCCCTCTTTTCAACAATTTTGAAATACACTTTTTCCGATCCTTGGATTTAAACAAATCCATCCGATTTCCTTTCACCTTTGCTGCCACACCCATTTTAGGTTGAAATTCAAGAAACATTCGTCATCATCGTTCCCTTCAATCAGATTTTGTCCTGGCAAACGAGGGTCATGGGAATGTTCGCAAGAGCCTCCTCGCCCTTCCTTTAGGAGTAATTCCCAATTCTTCCATTTTCCGCAGAAAAAAGATACTCATTCCCATAATTTTTGTCCTTAAGGAAGTCGTCTATATATTTTAATGAAGAACCGGAGCTTTTCAACGCACGATAAAGCTTATAGATAAAGGAGGGTCTTTGGACTCTTCTTGGTCGGCTTCCTCGATTATCTCTTCTTCCGATTTTGACTTGCACCTTGTGGGGGCAGAGGTGTTGAATGACGTGGAGGAGAGCGAATCGGACTTTGTTGCTGACTTGATAAGTCTTCTTCCTCGATAAGATCGAAGTGAATCGGTCCCTTCTCCATTCTTTGTGGTCCCCTTTGCGATTCTTGATGATTTCCTCGAAGACGACATCTTTCTTTGTCTATTGGAAGATTCCTTCACTTGCTTTTCCCAAGAAAAATGACCACTTTCTCGACGACGAACAAGAAGTAGAAAAACAGTATCGAGAGGAGAGTGCCTTTTAGGGTTTTGAAGATTGGGCGAAGAGAAACTGTATATATATAACTCAGTTTTTGAAAAAGTTCAATCGGTACAAGGAAAGTGTACGAACACTTCTTTTCAAAATCAATAACTCCTAAAATTAATCCCTTTTAAAAAGACAAGATTTCGAATTTTCACACGGATTATAATCGAACGAAAGATCGTACCTTTTCAAATTTAGATAAAATAACTAAACAAGAATTCGTACCTTTTAGATAAAATAGCAACTTAGAGTCTTTAGCCATGAATGTTTGAGTCTCATGATTTAAAGTACGAGAGATCGAGTCTTAGAGTTGGTGAGTCTCTAGACTTTAACTTCTTCAAGCTTCAAAATGTTGAGTCTTGAACGGATAAGGTCGAATTGATTTTTCTCCAAAGGCTTTGTGAATATATCCGCTAGTTGACTCTTTGAATCAACAAATTGAATTGAGATTTCTCCATTTAGAATATGATCTCTAATGAAGTGATGTTGAATCTCAATATGCTTTGCTCTTGAATGAAGGATTGGATTTTTGGTGAGATTGATCGCTGTTGGTGTTGTCACATCGATTTCTGTGCATGAGTCTTCAATGCCAAAGTCTTGTAGCTGTTGTTTTATCCATAGAATTTGCGAACAGCAGCTTCCAAGAGCTACATACTCGCTTACGTCGTTGAGAGAGCTACAAGTGCTTTGCTTCCTTGAAAACCAAGACACTGTCATCCTGTTTCCAAGCAGTTGACAAGTTCGAAGTGCTCTTTTTATCGACTCTACAACCGGCCGGATCGCATCCGAGTATCCTAGAAGATTAAAGTCTCCCTCTTTGGATACCAAAGACCGATGCTTGAAGATGAAGCAACGTATTTGATAATACATTTCACGGCAATGAGATGTGATTCTCTAGGATCGATTGAAACCTAGCACAGATGCAAACACTCAACAAAATATCAGGTCTAGAAGCGTAAGATAAAGAAGTGAACCGATCATGCTTCTATACAGCTTTTGATCAACTTTCTTCCCTTCTTGATCTTTATCTATCTTCAAGGAACTTGACATTGGTATGTCGGTCTTCTTGCAATTTTCCAATCCAAATCTTTTGACAAGATCATTAGCATATTTTTCTTGGAAGATAAAAGTTCCTTCCTTCAATTGCTTTATTTGAAGGCCAAGAAAGAATGTTAATTCTCCCATCATACTCATTTCAAACTCATCCCGCATAGACTTAGAAAATTTCTTGCAAAGACTTTCATTAGAGGATCCAAAAATAATGTCATCAACATATATTTGAACGAGTAAAAAGCTTTTGTTTTCCTTTTTGATGAATAGAGTAGTGTCTACTTTACCTTTAACAAAGCCGTTACGTAATAAGAACTTACTTAGTACGTCGTACCAAGCTCGAGGTGCTTGCTTTAGACCATACAGAGCCTTTTTCGTCTGAAGACTGAGTCTGGCTTCTTTGGGTCTTCAAATCCAGGCGGTTGTTCCACATAAACTTCCTCTTGAATAAACCCATTTAGGAAAGCACTTTTGACGTCCATTTGGAATAATCTGAAATTTTTGTAACAAGCAAACGCAAGTAATAGACGAATAGCTTCTAACCTTGCTACAGGAGCGTAAGTCTCATCATAGTCTATTCCTTCTTCTTGCGTGTATCCCTTGGCCACGAGTCTTGCTTTATTTCGTACGACTTTTCCCTTTTCATTCATCTTGTTTCGAACACCCATTTGGCTCCAATAACAGTTTTACCTTTTGGTTTAGACGTCAAATCCCGGACATCGTTAATGTTGAACCTGTCTCGAGCTCTTCTTGCATAGCTTCGATCCAGCTTTCATCGGATAAAGCTTCTTCTATGCTTTTGGGTTCAATTTCAGAGATGAGAGCAACAAGCACTAGACTCTTCACGTCTTTTGGATCGGTGCGAATTCCTTCATTAATTTCGCCGATAATGAGATCTTTAGGATGACTGGACTTGTGTTTCCGAGTTGCTGGTTGATTTTTCTGGTTGATGATCTCTTTCTTTATTTGAATCTTCATGAACATCTTGACGCTGGTCTTCAGTCGAGATACTTTTTGAGTTGTAAGCTTTGGAAGATTTGGACGGTGTTCGAGACTCTTCATTTTGAGTCTTTGGATTCATCTTGCGTTGAGTCTTGGAATTTGACATTCATTGACTCCTCCACAGATTGGCTCTTCTTATTGAAGACTCGTAGGCTTTGCTTGATGTAGAATATCCAAGGAAGATGCCTTCATTTGATCTTTCTTCAAACTTACCAACTCGATCTTTTGCATTTTTCAATATAAAGCATTTGCAACCAAACACATGAAAGTATGAAACAATAGGCTTCTTACATTTGAATAATTCATAAGGGTTTTCTCAAGAATAGGTCTTAGGAAGACTCTATTGATGATATAGCATGCTGTTGAAAAGTTTTTCACATTTCAAAATCGTGAAGAAATTTTGCTTTCAATTAAAAGTGTTCTAGCCATTTCTTGAAGAGATCTATTCTTTCTTTCCACAACTCCATTTTTTGAGGAGTGTATGGAGAAGAGAATACATGATTAAAACCAGATTCATCACACAATTTTGTGAAATCTTGATTTTCAAATTCACCTCCATGATCTGTTCTTATACTTGAGATAACACATCCTTTTTCGTTTTGAACCTTTTTAGCAAATTTTTCAAAATACGAAAAGGTTTCGACTTACTTGCAAGGAAATATACCCAAGTAAAGCGAGAGAAATCATCCACAATTACTAGGCAATATTTCTTACCTCCAATACTCGAGTTCGGGTTGGTCCGAAGAGATCCATATGCGAATCGTAGTACATGATTAGTAGAGACATGATTTATTGGCTTAAATGAATTTCTTACTGTTTTCCCAAAATACGGGGTGTGCATGGATCGAGTCTTTTGATATGGTAATTTGGGTAG
The DNA here is from genome assembly GCA_016097615.1 of Eucalyptus dawsonii. NCBI lineage: Eukaryota > Viridiplantae > Streptophyta > Magnoliopsida > Myrtales > Myrtaceae > Eucalyptus > Eucalyptus dawsonii. The sequence goes on along the minus strand of CM027880.1, from coordinate 36,978,329 downwards.
ACCTCGAACAAGTGTTTTGATGAGATTTTGGCTAATTGCTTCATATTGACATGGCCAAGCTTTTCGTGCCATAAGCTTGCTTCATCTTGGATTGAAATTAGACATTGTGATTCATTCAACTTCATGTCTAAGAGATAGATGTTTCCATGTCTTCGACCCATGAAAGACTCAAGTAGAGTCTTTACTAATTCCATAGCAAATTCCTTCTTGAAAGGAGATCTTGAAACCAAAAGTATCACACGGTTGGCTAATCTTTGAGAAGGTTATAGTTGAGTCCTTCTACTAGAGAAACATTGCTTATTGTGAGATTTCCAATTTTCACAGTTCCAAATCCCACGATGCTTCCTTTGCCGTTTCCTCCAAATGAAACATTTCCACCGTTTACTTGAACAAGCTTTACGAAGCACTTTGAGTCTCCTGTCATGTGTCTTGAACATCCGCTGTCAAGATACCATTTTATCTTTTTCTTGACGGAGACCTGCATTTAAAAGAGAATCTCAAGTTTTCTTTGGTACCCAAATTTTCTTGGGTCCTTTGGTGTTAGTAGGATAAGCATTATTAGGCCATACTTTCTTAACAGGTTTCCAAACCATAGGACATTCTTTTTCAAAGTGATCCTTACTGTTACACTTTGAACACCTTAGAGCATTTCGACCAACGGACTTTACAAAAACTTTCTTGAAATGATTTTTGTAAGCCTCTCTCGACGGTTTTTTCTTAATTCTTTCTTTAACTTTAGGAAAATCAATCAATGGAATTGTTTCGCATTTGTCATACCTAAACCAGACTTATTGAAGTAAGGTCTTTGAACTGAAAGAACTTTTTCAAGCTTTTCGGATCCTATCGAAAACTTCTTTGAAATATTTGATAAGTCCGTTTTTAAGAAAACATTTTCTTTCAAAAGATCATCTTCTTTTTCTTTAAGAACAGAAACATTTTGGTCTAGACTTTTAACTCTTTCTTCTAAAATGACTTCCTTTTGTTTTAAAGTTGAGTTTTCCTTTTTAAGTTCGGAAATCCTTTTGAGAGAAGTCTTAAGACTAAAACACAGTTCATCAATATATTTAGAGACTTTGACAGGAATTTTAAAATCACTTATCTCGAATTCATGTCAGTCGATCCAATCTGAGTCTAAGTCTGAATGTGCCATCAAACATATGTTGGCATATTCATTATCACTCTCTTCACATTCTGTATCACTCCAGGTTTCGGCTTTGAGAGCCTTTCGAAACTTCTCAGCTTTTCCTCTTTTCTTTTTCAGAAGAGGACAGTTGGGTCTGATGTGTCCCTTCTTCTTACATTCGAAGCAAACTACATCTTTGTTTGGTTCCTCATCATCAACGAGACTTGGTCTGCTTTTGTCTCGAAAACTTTGTTTCTTTGGGTTGAACCTTCGCCTTTTCTATTCAGTTTTCTGAATCTTCTTATCATGAGGGCGAGCTCCTCATCATCCATATCATCTTGAATCTGCATCATCGAGTCATCATTTGATTTTAGTGCAATAGATTTCTTACCTCTTGGATCTTCGTCCTCATTAATTCGTTCCACTTCATAAGGCGAAGAGTTCCAATAAGCTCGTCGACGAGATAGAGGCATAATTCTTTGTGTCTCTCTTATTGAAGTCTTTATATGATTCCAATCCTTGGAGAGTCCACGCAGAAGCTTGTTCACCTTCATGGGATCAGAAATTTTTGTCCTTGGTTCTCAAGACCATTGACAATATCGTAAAACGACTAAACATGTCGGTTATAGATTCTCCGGTTTCATTTTGAAGGCTTCATATTGACCGAGGAGAATGTTGATTCTAGTCTCCTTCACTCGATCTGTTCCTTCATAGGTGATATGTAATCTATCCCATACTTCTTTTGCTGTAACACAAGAAGATATTCTGTTATATTCAGTTGGAGACAAGGCACACTATAAAGAGTAAATTGCTTTTGCATCGAGTGCTTGTCTCTTGTTTATTTCAACCTGAGGCATTCCGCTGGCTTCAACAGTTTCTTTCCCTCTATCAGAGACTGATGCAGCAGCAGGAGTGATTCCTCTTTCCACAACATCCCATTCCAGAGGATCCTTGGATCGTAGGAAAGCTTTCATCTTGTTCTTCCAGATGTTGTAATCCTTTCCGTCAAAGTAGGGTGGTCTGGTATTGCTTTGCCCTTCCATCAGCCCTGGTGCTAGCATACTAGCCATGGATCTTTTACTCTGAAGTAAAACACTTCAAACAAAGTAAGAACACAGGCTCTAATACCAATTGATATAGCTAGTATAAGTACCTAGAGGGGGGTGAATAGGTATACAAAGATTTTTCTCGATAATTTCTGTATACTTGCGCAATACTTTAGACAGTTGAAAGAATTTCGAAGAGTAATAATCAACGTAGGACTGAGTAAGGAAAGAGAGAATTAAACACGCGGTTTATAGTGGTTCGGCTTGATCTAAGCCTACGTCCACTCTTCTGCACTGACAGCCAATTTGGCTGGATTCCACTATGAACAAGGAGATGTTACAGTGTTGATCTTCCGTGACTTCTTAGTGTAGATGATCTACTACACTCGCTCAAGGTATCACCAAGTACAAACACTCTCTCGTGTATACAATTTCGCTCGATCGTATCGACTAACAATCAAGGTTCTTCGGACTGGAATTTTTCTAACAATCACACTCTTAAAACAACTAGAATGTCTTCCTTTTATACTCCTTTATGCCATCATAGCCGTTGGCACTTACCAAAGGAATTCCTCCAATCTACCCGTTGGACGGAATCAATCAAGAAGATCATCCGAGCTATTTAAGGAATCATATGATAACCCATCAATCCTGTTCGCCCATACAATCGGGATCTTGGTTTCCAAGAATAGAACATTCCAAGAATATTTCGTTGACCATCGGATCTTCAATCGATCTTAGATAAGAATTAAAGAATCCGAAATATTTATCCAAACAAAGAATCTTTTCCAGAGGATAGGATCGAATCCTCAACCATATACTTCGGCTTTGGATTTCCTTCGTCATTGGATTAGAAAGATGTCGGTGAGAATAGACTTAAGTCTTGAGTCTTGAGTTTTAAGTCTTAAGTCTTGAGTCTTGAGTCTTGAGTCTCGAGAATACAAAGTCTTCAGACTTTAAACTGTCGGTCTCCGAACATCCAGACTTAGACTGAAAGAAACGTTTTGTCAGCTTCAAAATATTCTGGAAAGATTTCTCCAACAGAAAGTTGAGGCAGAACATCTCATGAAGTCATTTCTAGTTATGACGGAGACCAAGCTTCAATTGAAAAGAAACATTTTGAATCTTCAAGCTAAGCTTGCTGAGGAATGCCGCAAACTTTTGTCTCATCAACTAGATATGACCAACACTTGGCGCTTGTTGAGCAGCAGCATTGATAAAGCAGCAGAATAATTTGAGGAATCCGAGAAGTCTATCGCTGCCTTGGACCGTTAGAAGATGATCAAACCCCAGCTCCTAGCCTAGAACATGGCTCATGACAAAGAGTTTTTCGTTCTGTAGTTGAGCGGGAATGCTCTCACTCCTGACCTATTTGTGTTCGAACTGATGTAGCAGCACGTGGCTTTGCAGTTCTCTTTTACTCTCGGATATGTAAATCTTCATGGTTGGACTTGTTGATAGATGTTTTATTTTCCTGCACTTATGCTCACGACAATGTTTATTCACGTGTTGTGCGGTTTCTTCTTCCACGTTCCGCACGACCAATGCAGAACTACTTCATTCCCACTCTCTTTATGGTTACACCATCGAAATTTTCCACTACTTCTAGTAATTTTTTTTCTGCGTTCTCTCTTTGATAGCATCAACTGCTTTCGTTCCTTACTCTCTTTGATTCTCTTTCGCTTCCTTTCTACGTCATGGCTCCACGCACCAGAGCTTGCAACAAGGACGTTTATCGTCCCAGCACTTTCATGGGTCGCCTTACTGCACTGTATCGTTTCGAGAAGAAAGGGAAGCTTCTAGTTAACTTTGTTGATTTAACTGTTGATCCAGAAATTGGGGAAGATTCCGTCCTTGTCGAACTTATGTTGGGTCCTTATTTAAAGACCTTGCCCCTTCCTTCATATTTTGACAAAAGCTTTCCTCGGGGCCATATAGAGCAAATCCCTTTTAACAAAGAATCCTCATTAATCATTAGTGGCTTCCCACGGATGGCAGGTTTTCTCGTCTTCCCAATTTCGATCTTGTACCTTTCGGTTGCTACCAACGCTTGAAACCTGACTTCAAGTCTACTTGGAAAAAGATTAAATATTTCCCGAGCTCTCGAATTTTGTTCAATTCCTCTTTCGGTTAATTATGATTTACTTGCCACTGTTTTTTGTTTTTGGTCCCTTCCACCCATTGCTTTTTCCTTCCCCTTGGTCCTATGTCGGTTACTTTACTTGACATCCATGCCTTAATTGGACTCGTGCCTTATGGTGATGACTCTACCAACTTATACAATACTGACGTCCTAATATTTCGTGACCCGTACTCATCTGTCCTTCATCCTGATGCCTTTGCGAGACGTTACATGTGTAACATCCTCAATTTCAATCCTTATTTTGGTCCAAACTAGGAGACTCAGCTAGATAGGTCAATTTTTTTGAAGAACAAGAGTCAAATGCACTAAATGAGGGTAATGAGTATGGAGGCTTGGGTGTCCTAAGTAATTAATGAAAGAAGATGACTCATAAGCTTAGGTGTATAGTCATCATGACAAGCCATTAATGAATGACGCGAATCACATGTCCATGTGTCCCTATTAGGTTGAAGTCATCATTTCCTCTACTTTGAGACTTGGAAGACAAGTTTTTTCCAACTTTAAATGCTTGATGAATCATCGGCCAAGTAATTAATGAAGGATGGTTTTGGAAGACCATTAGGGGCACTATCTCTCCTCCATAGACTTGCCACCTTGAGTTTCATAGGTTTTTATTTCCCAATTTTTCGAAACTGCTGGACCTTTCCTGCTTTCCAATTTATAGAGCTCTTTGTGCTTCGAATTTGGAGAAACTTCCTTCATGAAAGTTGTTTAAAACATCTTAATATATAATATAATTAAATTTCATATTTTTCTGAGGTGAAATGGTTAGAACGAAGGCCCAATTAATTACCATATAGGACCTGCCCAGTATAGTGAAAACGATAACCAGGTTGCTTTCTCGAATTTTTACAAAATCTTTCGTTTCGAATTTGGACATGCTTCCTTCATAAAATTTTTAAATGACATCCATATATACAACATATTAAAATTTCAAAGAATTTTGTGAAGATTTGGATTTCGAAATAAGTCTCTCTCTCGGACCATTGAATCTACTCGACGGATGAATTTTTGGGTTGTGTTCAATGATTTGCTGCTCTTTCCATAGAACGAATATGGCTTGGATTCCCCTATAATTTTTTTCTAAGGTCTTCTCTACAATATATTAAAATTTTATAATTTTTCGAGTCCATTTGATAAAGTAATGGTATTGATTTTGAAAGTTGCTCAAAATTGTTTTCGCCTTAGAATGGGAGAACTACATACCCAACTTGGAGGGGAAGGGGGCTGCATGCCCAACTTGAGGAGCAAGCTAATATAGAGACTTCTTGGCTTGAAGATAAGGATGCATTAAATGCTTTTGGACCTTAGTGTATTAAAGAGAAGAAACTTGGAGAGCAAGTTGGCTAATGTGAACACATCTAAGCCTAATGATCGCATGAAATCTTGGTAATTAATGAGCGAGGTGAGTCACCTTGTCACGCCCCGATCCTCAGGCATGCGCACATCCCTTACCTTCGGTCGATTTTAAATTGCGATATCCCAAGATTATGTATCGCCGACCCTTTCATCTATATATGCACATGCGGAAGCAGTTATAAATCCCCAGACAATAAAACGATGGGATAGATAAGTAGGACTAGGAAATTTAACCTGAAAGTCAACACTCTTATGTACATCTATAATGACTCGGTCATACATGCACATGTACAAACCATACTACAAAGGTTGGTTTCTACTCAATTAGCTTCTACAGCAACAGTCATCAGGATCTTACTCTGGATCATCCTCGGGGTTCTCCTTCAGATACTCCTCTTCGAGTTCTTTCTCCTTAGGGTTTTCCTCGTCAGGTTCCTCCTCCTTAAGATCCTCATCCGAGTCCTGAAATGGTTATTCAATAACCATTGAGACAATGTCTCAGCAAGTTCTACCCCCTAAGACTCGATTAGTAAACTAATACACCTTAGGGCTGCCTATGCACAACGTGAGACAGAGGACTTACCTTGGTCTTAGATTCCACCTACATGTTAGCACATATCAAATAGACATCCAAGCAATCACATCACAGATCGAAGCGTCGATCAAATCTACCTAGTCGATTACAGGCCAACAAGACCATTCACGGTCCTTTCCACTCAATCAATCAATTCACGACAATTGGATCAAAGCAAAGGTCAATCGACCTAGTCGATTACATAATCACAAGACCATTTCCGGTCATTTCAACTATTCCAACTCAATTCACAAATATGAATCACGGTCCTTAGGACATAACTTGCTATAGGTGGTAATCACGGCTCCACCAAGCAACTTTCAAATATTCAATGGCTTTACGGTCCCACTCGACCACTTTCAAGATTCAATGGCTTTACGGTCCCACTCGACCACTTTCAAGAATCAATGGCTTTACGGTCCCACTCGACCACTTTCAAGAATCAATTTGGCACAATTCAAAGCTCAAATAAATAAACGAATTGCACCACGACAATCAGCACGAGATTTCGGTCGTTGGCCATCTCCATCTTAATTTCCGAAAAATAAATAATTAATAAATATTAAAAATTAAATTTAACTCTAAATAAAGCCCAATTAAATAAACAGACTTCACCACGGTCATCAACATAATTTTCTGGTCACTAGCCATCTCTGTTGAATTTCCGGAAAATAATTAATTAAATAATTAATTTCGAAAATTAAATAAATAAATACAATAAATTCAATTTAGCACAATATAAAGCTCAATTAAATAAACGGATCGCACCACAATCATCAGCATAAAATCCCGGTCTTTTACTGGCCATCCCAGTTGAATTTTCGGGAAATACATAATTAAATAATTAATTTCGAAAATTAATATTTAATTCCTAAAAATTCCAATTAGGCCCGAATCTCCTAATTAACACCCGATAAGGGATGGGAAAAATCCCAAGAAGCATCCAATAAATACTACAGGTAATTCTCTATCTAATTACACTAACCACACAACTAATATGCAAATCAATTAACTAATAATCACTAATCAATTCTAATCTAACAACCGAATTACACTTAATTAACACTAATCAACCTTTAAGTATAATTAGCACACTAAGAAGGCATTAGTGAGTAAAACTCACTCAAAACGACGGGCTCGACGTGAGGATCGACTTTCCTCAAAGCGGGCCGAGCATCCGGGCTCGGGAAGGCGGCCAAAACGGGCCAAAACCCTCTGCCATACCCATTTTCGAACTCTTTGCTTGCTGTTGGTTGGGGGCGAATGAGGGCGGATTCGGAGCTGGGTTGGGTCGGAAATGGACGGAGGGGCCGAATCGAACTTAGGTGGGGCTTCACGGTGGTCGAAGGAGGTCGGGCGATGGCCGGAGGTGGCTGAACGGGACCGAACAAAGGCGGCAAGAGCTGGACAGCAGCTCTGAACGTCGGCCAAGCAAGGGACGACGCGGCTGAAGGCGGAGACGCGCGGGCGGCGCTTGACGGCGAATTCAGCTCCGGTTGCTTGCTGCGGCGGCGAGGGGACTTGCTGCTTCCGCTTGCTCTGATCTTCACACAGCAAGGGCACCGAACAACAGAAAGAGGACAGAGGAGAGAAGCGGAGATGCGCGCGGGTGGGGCGAAGCAGTGACGGCGGCGTGCGGCGGCGATGGCAGCTCCGGCGCGATTGTAGCTCCTTCAAGCAGCGCCGATCGCTACTTCTACTTTTGCTGGTTGGTTCTGTTCGAACCAGAGGGAGGAGAGGGGCGGAGGCAGAGGGCGTGCGGTGAGGTGCGGCCAACCGTAGAGCAGTTGCGGCGGCTCCGGCTTTGGTGGGTGATGACGGTGGCGAGAGGCGATGACGGCACCTGCTTCTGTTTCGCTGGTCTTCCATTATTGCTGAAGAAGAAAGCCAAAGAAAAGGGAAGAAGATGGAGATGCTCGACGGAGGAGAGAGGGGAAACCGGTTTTCTCCTCTTCTCTCTCTCTCTCTTTGTTTGGCCCCACCATTCCAGCTATCTTACACTCACCTTTCCTTGCCAAAAATGCCCCTTCTAGAAGCTTTAAGATAGGCCAAAATGTGGGGGTAGAGGTGGCATACGAATTTTGCTAAGTTTTCATTCCAATTGAGCCTTAATTCCTCTTGAATTGAATCAAATTGACCCCCATTAATTTATTCAATGCTTCATCATTCCAATTGGTATTTTTCCTTACCAATGTAGCCCATTTGTATCCCAATTTCACAATCCTTGGTTTCAACTAAACGAAAACGGCCCTATTTATCCAGTCGAAATTAGAACCCGAAAATCTGGATGTCACAACTCTTCCCCTCTTATAAAAATTTCGTCCTCGAAATTTAAACTTTTACCAATCCTTATACACAAGCTGGGGGTATTGTCGTTTCATTGAGTTTCACTATTCCATGCTAATCTTTCGGTCTCGTGGTGTTGTTCGGCCATTTTGACTAAGGAGATCATCTTGGTACACAAACTCTATTTTCTTTTCTGAACCAACAACTGAACTGAGCTTCTCACATAAAACACTATGTTATCCACATCTGATCTCTTTTTCTTGACTCCCTAATAAACCTTCGAACCTCAATGATTCAAAATTTCTGACAATTCTGAGCAATCTTCACTCTGACACTAATCTGACAACTGCAAATACTGATTATTGAGCTGACTCTGGCCTGTAATCTTTCTTCACTTTCTTTTCACCACTAAATTCTGTACCTTCTGCTACACACTGCTTAAGAAAGAACCCTCTGAAAACTCTGCCAAACTTGTAATCTTTGATCTAGATTCGAAATATAATTCATCCTCGACACTCCATGCCGGCGAATTATCTGATGCACACACACTTCGGTATACCCACTTTGTGACAAGGTAGAATCTTTAATTTCTGATATCGAATTTAGATTGGCAGTTAATTTCACTCCGACACGCTTTTAGTGTGACCTAGGCTACTGGTAGTTTTCAGAGTTTTTTAGGACAAATGACTCGTGGTCGATTTTCATCGAGCCACAATGAACCCACTCGACTTATTGGTAACTCTCGATTGTCGTGAAAATCTTAAGGATTCAAATACATACACAGGGTACCAAAACGATACAAACATCAAATTAGTGCCAGTTGATGAGAATTTTCCAATTTAGTGGAGTCACCCACGATCGGTCATTCATCTAAGTCGAACTGATCTATCTCTGAGTTCAAATCGGTTTTATACTATGCCACAGTGATCTCTAAAGATGAGCACGGTCGAGAAGTCAATCCCTGGTCAAATTCTCAAGTCTATTTGCCTTAAGGTCCTTAATAACTCACCTAGCTAGTCTAGTTATCTCATGAGTGGCCAACTCAGAGAAAAACACTATAATCGCGTCGATGAAATGCTCAATTTATCTAATCGAAATCAGAGCCCGAAATCTGGATGTTACATACTCAAAACAAGATCTACTCGTACTGTACCAAAGTGGACCAACTCCATCTATCAATCGACCACTATTCTCAAATGGTATCAGTAATCTCCTGAATCCTTAGTAAGGATATCACAATGTTCCATTGTGATATATTTTAATTACCACTTAGGACTCTCGAGTGATGGTAAAATCTTCTGGGTTTGCATTACGGAACTTCCACTTACTGACACTTCTGACACTTGCAACCTGCTTAGTGGTATCTATCTTCATATTAGCTTACTAATCTAGCTGATGTCGATTCTGATTTACTTGCACCATCTGGTCAAAACTGCAATACTATAGTGAGCTTCTGACAAGATCTTTTCCCTGAGTGCTACACTGTCAAGTGCACTTAATTCTCTATGGAACCCAAACGTTCCATCCTCAAAAGTCTTAAAGTTAGATTCTCTTTTACTAGTATCCTCTTATAAGATCTTCTGAACATCTCTGCCTGTTAACTAGGTGCCGATTTTAACTTGAACATTTAGTTCAATCTTGAGGGTGGCTATAAAATTCAAAAGGTAGTCTGCTTCAAATTTGAAAACTAAATTTCGAACCATTTTCAAGTAAAGTCTATACTTTAGCCAATCTATGCACAATTGAAGACTCTCGGCTCAACACATTAATGACTCATTTCGTTCCTCCAAGGTGATACCCGATATCACTATTATAGTTCTGCCAAAATTCTGGTTCACGACATTGCTTCGTATTCCACTTATTGGGTCTCAACTGGTGGAACGGTTATGCAACAATCTTCTCATGTTGCATCAATATGTACTCCATCCTTTAAGCTCTGGAAATTATCCTCATACTTGTCAATGCCGATGAATTTCTCTTCTTTCTCAAGAGGTCAATCCTGCGATGATACTGATACTGAAAATTCTTTCACAAACCTTATGTAGTAATCTGTCCAATCCCCACAGCTTCTGATCTCTGACACTGTTGTCAATCTCGATCCGCTAACAACTGATTTGATCTTGGCTTGGTCCATAAAAATTCTCTTACTTGTAATCACACGACCATTTTTAGGGGCTTTCCGGATCCTCAGCACTTAATGAATACCCTAGAATGTCGCTACACCACATGATCACCATCGATCTAGATATTCTTTGAACACTCGGTTTGTCAAATCCATGACAGCAGCTGGAGCGTTCGTCAAATCAAATGGCTTCACATTATTCTCACAAGGGCAAAATCAAGTGCGAAGTGTTGTCTATAGTATAACCTCCTTCCTGGTTCTCAACTGACGATAACCTATCCTCAAGTCGATCCTTGAAGACATCAACACTCTTTATAACAAGTCACCTAATTCATTGATAATCGGTAATGAACACTTATCATTGATTGTTATTTGCTTGAATCGACTATAGTTGATGCATAATTGCAACGAACCATCTTTCTTTCTTTCTCACTATGAGGCTGATGTTTCCCCTAGGTAATGCACCGATATGCATGAATTCCTCATTCATCAATCCTCACATCTGCACCATTGGTTCTATCAATTCAGATAACAACAACCGGTAAGAACTTTAGAGAATGGTTCTGTTCCGGATGTTAGCTTGATCATAAATTCTATCTCACTTACTGACGATAGACCTGACAATCCTTCTGGCAACACTTCCAGAAATTCTTGGACTATTGAGGAGTCCTCAATTTTCAATTCTTCAATCTGTCTTATTTTTGACAATCGTCAAGTAACCTAGGCAACCTCCGTCTAACAAACGGATTGCCTCAAGTGACGAGGTTGGAGAAGTCAAGAACCCTTCTTGACTCTCAATAAAACTTGGCACTTTTACCTACTCCTGGAATAAACTGGGTTACTCCACTATAACAATTCACCACTACAAAATGCTCCAGAGCCAATTCTTTCCACACTTAACGATAGAGTTGTACACCAACAGCCAATCGAGTACAACTCTAGTCAATGGTTCTTCTCCTGCCACCTTAACACACATATTAAAATTCCATAACTTAATCCCTGAAACTCTGAGGCACTACTCTGATAAAATTACTTCAAGACATTATTTCTCTATTCGGTGCATGGTCGATTTCATTCTTGTCTCTTTCAACATCCTAGTTGCATTCTATTAGTAGTAGCAATGTTGGTGTTTTTCCTGCACTCCAACTAATAATCCCTCACCTGATGGCCGTGCTCACTACCATCAAAGCACGTTTTAGTCATTCTCGAACACAAGATTAATCCATGCATTCCTTCCATACTTTTGGCACTCACCTAGTGAGTCTTTTACCTCCTGTCAAGTGCCAGCATGCACCATTTCTTGTACCGGAGACCCATCTCAAAAATTCCACAGTGCATTCTATGGCGCACTTCTTCTGACCTGTACGATCGTCGGTGACAGCAGTAACCATTGTCAAGATTCCATCTACTTATGCGGCTACACCATAAATCAATGTCCGTACTGGCGACACTTACACAATTTCCTGTCCTCAAAACACACGAGACTGATTCATACCATCTTCCATAGAACAACATGTTCCGTTAATCTAAATACTGACCTGACTATGCCACCTTTCCTATTGGGTGGAATAGAATACCATTTTCTCAACATCAGTCTTTACCCTGACCGAATTCCCAATATGCTTGCACTGAATCTTGATTCAAATATCGAAATCTCTTCCCTGATTATCCTTCCAGGTTGGACCTCAACAAAGGTAGCAACAACAACAACTTGATTATGATCATACCGATTCATCTAGATCCCAAGGAACAATTGCATTAGAATGATCTTATTGGACTTAGGATCAATCAACATTGATACACCAGTACCAACCTACGGTGGCACTCTTACGCTCGAGCTGGCCAGAGTCAACACTCTGCCTTCCGAATCCACAATAATTAAAAACAAGCAATTCACACCCGACAAACAATTCTACCTATCAGCTATCAAAGACATGCACCAGTCATGAATTTAAAGGCCTTTCCTACTGCTATCCCATAGGTCATCGCACCTTATCACTCCAATACCTAACCATTGCTCTGATACCACAAAAAGGGGATGTCACGCCCCGATCCTCAGGCACGCGCACATCCCTTATCTTTGGTCGATTTTAAATTGCGATATCCCAGGACTATGTACCGCGGACCCTTTCATTTATATATGCACATGCGGAAGCAGTTATAAATCCCCAGACAATAAAACGATGGGATAGATAAGTAGGACTAGGAAATTTAACCTGAAAGTCAACACTCTTATGTACATCTATAATGACTCGGTCATACATGCACATATACAAACCATACTACAAAGGTTGGTTTCTACTCAGTTAGCTTCTACAGCAACAATCATCAGGATCCTACTCTGGATCATCCTTGGGGTTCTCCTTCAGATACTCCTCTTCGAGTTCTTTCTCCTCAGGGTTTTCCGTGTCAGGTTCCTCCTCCTTAAGCTCCTCATTCGGGTCCTGAAATGGTTATTCAATAACCACTGAGACAACGTCTCAGCAAGTTCTACCCCCTAAGACCTGATTAGTAAACTAATACACCTTAGGGATGCTTATGCACAACGTGAGACAGAGGACTTACCTCGGCCTCAGATTTCACCTGCATGTTAGCACATATCAAATAGGCATCCAAGCAATCACATCACAGATCGAAGCGTCGATCAAATCGACCTAGTCGATTACACGCCAACAAGACCATTCACGGTCCTTTCCACTCAATCAATCAATTCACGACAATTGGATCAAAGCAAAGGTCAATCGACTTAGTCGATTACATAATCACAAGACCACTTCCGGTCATTTCAACTATTCCAACTCAATTCACAAATATGAATCACGGTCCTTAGGACATAACTTGCTATATGTGGTAATCACGGCTCCACCAAGCAACTTTCAAATATTCAATGGCTTTACGGTCCCACTCGACCACTTTCAAGATTCAATGGCTTTACGGTCCCACTCGACCACTTTCAAGAATCAATGACTTTACGGTCCCACTCAACCACTTTCAAGAATCAATTTGGCACAATTCAAAGCTCAAATAAATAAATGGACTACACCACGACAATCAGCACGAGATTTCGATCGTCGGCCATCTCCATCTTAATTTCCGAAAAATAAATAAATAATAAATATTAAAAATTCAATTTAACTGTAAATAAAGCTCAATTAAATAAACAGACTTCACCACGGTCATCGGCATAATTTTCTGGTCACTAGCCATCTCTGTTGAATTTCCGGAAAATAATTAATTAAATAATTAATTTCGAAAATTAAATAAATAAATACAATAAATTCAATTTAGCACAATATAAAGCTCAATTAAATAAATGGTATGCACCACAATCATCAGCATAAAATCCTAGTCACTAGCCATCCCTGTTGAATTTTCGGGAAATACATAATTAAATAATTAATTTCGAAAATTAATATTTAATTCCTAAAAATTCCAATTAGGCCCGAATCTCCTAATTAACACCCGATAAGGGATGGGAAAAATCCCAAGAAGCATCCAATAAATACTACAGGTAATTCTCTATCTAATTACACTAACCACACAACTAATATGCAAATCAATTAACTAATAATCACTAATCAATTCTAATCTAACAACATAATTACACTTAATTAACGCTAATCAACCTTTAAGTATAATTAGCACACTAAGAAGGCATTAGTGAGTAAAACTCACTCAAAACGACGGGCTCGACGCGAGGATCGACTTTCCTCAAAGCGGGCCGAGCATCCAGGTTAGGGAAGGCGGCCAAAACAGGCCAAAACCCTCTGCCATACCCATTTTCGAACTCTTTGCTTGCTGCTGGTTGGGGGCGAAGGAGGGCGGATCCGGAGCTGGGTTGGGTCGGAAATGGACGGAGGGGCCAAATCGAACCTAGGCGAGGCTTCACGGTGGCCGGAGGAGGTTGGGTGATGGCCGGAGGCGGCTAAACGGGACCGAACAGAGGCGGCAAGAGTTGGACAGCAGCTCTGGACGTCGGCCAAGCAAGGGACAACGCGGCTGAAGGCAGAGACGCGCGGGCGGCGCTTGACGACGACTTCAGCTCCGGTTGCTTGTTGTGGCGGCAAGGGGACTTGCTGCTTCGGCTTACTCTGATCTTCACACAGCAAGGGCACCGAACAACATAAAGAGGACAGAGGAGAGAAGCGGAGATGTGCGTGGGTGGGGCGAAGCAGCGACGGCGGCGTGTGGCGGCGATGGCAGCTCCGGCGCGATTGTAGCTCCTTTAAGCAGTGCCGATCGCTGCTTCTACTTTTGCTGGTCGGTTCTGTTTGAACCAGAGGGAGGAGAGGGGCAGAGGGGGAGGGCGTGTGGTGAGGTGCGGCCGACCGCGGAGCAGCTGCGGCGGCTTCGGCTTCGGTGGGCGACGACGGTGGTGAGAGGCGATGACGGAAGCTGCTTCTGTTTCGCTGGTCTTCCGTTGTTGCTGAAGAAGAAAGCCAAAGAAAAGGGAAGAAAAGGGAAGAAGATGGAGATGCTCGACGGAGGAGAGAAGGGAAACCGGTTTTCTCCTCTTCTCTCTCTCTCTCTCTCTCTTTGGCCCCACCATTCCAGCTATCTTACACTCACCTTTCCTTGCCAAAAATGCCCCTTCTAGAAGCTTTAAGATAGGCCAAAATGTGGGGGTAGAGGTGGCATACGAATTTTGCTAAGTTTTCATTCCAATTGAGCCCTAATTCCTCTTGAATTGAATCAAATTGACCCCCATTAATTTATTCAATTCTTCATCATTCCAATTGGTATTTTTCCTTACCAATGTAGCTCACTTGTATCCCAATTTCACAATCCCTGGTTTCAACTAAATGAAAACGGCCCTATTTATCCATTCGAAATTAGAACCCGAAAATCTAGATGTCACACACCTACTTAGGTGTCCGCTAGAATCTTAGGTGAATCTTAGGTTATGATGGCCCTAGATTGTTGTCTTGCTGAACAAGGTAAGGACCAACCAATTAGAAGAAAATATTAGGCATTAAAGGGGCTTATGTGTCCCTTAGGCACCATAGGCAATAATGAGCCTATATTGAGCTTTAGAGAGCAAGTGAATAGGTGGACCAATCACAAACCAACACCAAAGGACATAGGTGCCAACTCGGGAAGATAGGTAGGCCAACTCATCATTTAGGCATAATAATGAGTTTGTATAAAAAATCTAAAAGGAAGAGGCCTATAGATAGGAGAAGGCATCCTCACATTTTAAGGATGAGCCATTCTCTCCCTTACTCTCCATTTCTCTCCTCTCTTTCATGCCCTTCTCTTCCAAGCCACCCTAGATGCCGACCGACCACCAAAGAAGCATCTTGGAGCTAGGTCCAAAAAGTAGTAAGTAGATTTTCCCAACTCTTCGATAGGGTGATGTGCTACACTTATCAATTTTAGGATTATGTCATCGTTTGCTTGTGTTGGCTTTGTATTGTTATGCTTGTTGTGTTTCTATTGCTCGTTGTTGCATTAAGTTAGTTCATGATCCTGCATGGGTGTTGAGCACACTTGGATGTCGAGGAGAGGTCTCGGTGACTATGGACAATGCTAAAGCCTAAGCGAATGGTTCCAAGTCAAGGTCACTAGCCTGAATCACATCTGGCATGAGTTTGATTTAATAAAACACAAGAGTTGTTCATTAGTTCACCTTGCATGGCATGCCTTCAGGCTTTTCATTTGGCAAAAAATTTAAACATAAAATGAATTGGTTGATGCTTGAATTACACGGACACACAATGGAATTGTATGCTGATG
Source organism: Eucalyptus dawsonii (assembly GCA_016097615.1). NCBI lineage: Eukaryota > Viridiplantae > Streptophyta > Magnoliopsida > Myrtales > Myrtaceae > Eucalyptus > Eucalyptus dawsonii. The sequence goes on along the minus strand of CM027880.1, from coordinate 36,961,940 downwards.
CTAGGGGATGTCAGGTCGTTGCCTGGGGTAAAGCCCCGGATGCTGTCCCGATATTGAGATCGTGGATGATGCCGGCCCGGGTGAGGCCGATGCCTAGTGGTCGCCCTGGATGCCATCCTGATAATGAGATCGGGACGATGTTGGTTGCCAAGGGGGGACCGATGCCTAGTTGTTACTAGAAGAGTCGATTAATTTCGACTAATATGATACTGAAAGAGAAAAATGAAAGTCCATGCGTGGTCCATGACTGATACATGTGTGATGCTTGCAAAAGCTATTGTTTTGATATGTATTGTTAAGTCAATGCATCAATTTGAGCATATGTTTGAATTGGGTCACTTAGTGCTTGAACGAGATTCATGAGATGCACATATCCCTCTTTGTGACCGAAATGATCATAAACCATAGATCTTTGGAAAGCTTGTTCATATGCACTAACTCCTTGTCTTTGATTCTTGAAAGCACATAGACGGTTGAGAGCCTTTCATATGTATAAGCAAGACAAGGCACGGACCTTGCTATTGATTTGCCATTGACAAGTGGGTGGTGATCTTGTATTCAACAATCGACGACGAGACATCCTCCTATAGGAGAATTAAGGATTTCTAAGTGGGTGGTGATCTTGTATTCAACAATCGACGACGAGACATCCTCCTATAGGAGAATTAAGGATTTCTACTTACTGAGTCATCGACTCACTCTTGTTGTTCTCATAATTTCGGGTGTGTGATGGGTGAACTTGGGTCCAAGAAGGGAATGAACCTAGCATGAGGCCGCTTTTGGGAGTAGCTCGGTAGAGGAGTTAGGCTACCCCAGCCCTTTTGATTGACTATATACGAAAATGAAAATAAGTAGCCCAGGACTAAGATGGGCATGTAATCAAAACAACTTTTGATATGTGAATATGTATATCAATATGTTGCTTTTATTTGCTTCACTTGCATATGTCTTGCTCGGCTTTTATGTTTGTTTGTACGGGGATTGTTTATGATTGCTTCCGTATGTGCTTAACTAAAGATAAAAGACTTTTGGGACGTTTGACGTTGCGTGAGGCACCGATGCTAACTCACTAAGTCATGCTCTCATACCAAGGATGGAACGAGGGTGTGATAGTAAGTTTTTCGTATTAGAGTGGGGTTAATTACTTGGAGTGATAAGGTGCACTGGAAGTTGGGCTAGTTAGTTAGGAAAAAAAAATACCAGTAAGGCGTTCACTTGAGTGGTTTGTTTTTGCTAACCTTAACCCTTCTCACTTTGGTATTGCTATAGCTATGCCTATTCTTTTGCGTAGGTAATCTTTAGAAATCTAATAGAACACCATGAATGCTTGGGACCAGTCGACTTCTAAAGGAAAGTCGAACCAAGATCCCTGACTCGATGGAATACTGCAAGCCCTTGCGACCATAGGAGGTTTAATGGAACAACAGGCGCAACAGTAAGCTAATGGTAATGGGAATGGTGATCGATCGATGCAGGGACTAGTTGAACAGTTCCTGAAACTCAGGCCATCAAAAATTTGCTGGAATTAGAGATCCTGAGGAAGCAGCATCATGGATTGATGAACTAGAAAAGATATTTGCACTACTGAAGTGCTCTGATGAGGACAGAGTTACATTGGCGGTGTGTCAACTACAAGGTAATGCCAGCCATTGGTGGAAGGCAACTCGGGGGAGGATATTCCCTGATGGTGTAGCTATTACTTGGAATGCTTTTATGGAAGCATTTAATGGCAAATATTTCTCAGAGTGTGCCCGTGACCAAAAGATGGAAGAATTTTTGCAACTTTGACAGAATAATATGATGGTCGACTAGTACGAGGCAAAGTTCTCTGAATTGTCCAGGTATGCTTCCCGATTGGTTGAGCATCCTGTAAATAGGGCTAAGCAATTTCGGGATGGATTAAAGCCCAAAATACAAAGCCAACTTGTACCATTAAATCTCAAAGATTATGGGGCTCAGTTAATAGAGAAGGATGCCATGGAACGAGTGATGAATCGACCCTATTATCTCGCCTTGAGAAGTGGGAACTAGCATTTGGGTAAGTGGCCGATGATGGGAGACAAATCTTCCTTTTTCCCTAATAATAGGAATCGTAATCAGAAGCCCTCTTTTTCTTCAAAAGATGGGTGTAGCATTTAACGTCATGGGAATGCTCCCTATTATGTAAGGACAAGAGCTTGCTTCGAATGTGGCTAGCAGGGCCACCTCCTTAGAAATTGTTCGCGGCGATAAGGGATATATAGTAAAAGCAACAACAATAGCAACAGTCACCAGCCAGGGTTGCACCTTAGGACAATCCTAACCGTCCATTAGGTCCAGGAAGATTGTATGCGATGAATCAAGAAGAGGCAGAGAATTTACACACTATTATCATAGGTACTGGTTTCTCTGCAAAACCATGTTGCATATGCGTTGTTTGATACTAGAGCTTCTTGTTCATTTGTTGCGGAACATTTTATGCAATTAGTTGGATTGAAATCTAAACCGTTAGAAATTGTACTTAATGTCTCCACTCCAATTAGAAATGAAGTGTTGTCCACCCTAGGATGTTGAGGGTGTAGAATGGGTATAGGTGGTCCGGAAGAAATTATAGACCTAGTCATATTGGCTATGTACAACTTTGACATTATCATTGGGATGGATTGGCTCATCAAACAATGAGCTCATATGGATTGTTATGGTAAAACAGTCCAATTTACCATAATTTTTGCGTTATAAGTTTATAGGAAATGGATGAGGACCCTCCACGTCCTTAATTTTTGCGTTAGAAGCCACTCGACTTCTTGAGGAAGGTTGCCAAGGATACTTGGCAATGGTGACAGATATGTCCAAGGAAGAACCGAAAGTAGAAGATATTTCAATAGTACGGGAATTTCCTGATGTCTTTACAAAGGAGTTACCGGGATTACCTCCAGAAAGAGAGGTGGAGTTTGCCATTGAATTGATTGTGGGAATGGAGCCCATCTCTAAGGCTCCCCATTGGATGTCGTTGTTAGAACTTAAGGAGTTAAAAGTACAACTCCAAGAATTATTAAATAAATGGTTTACTCATGTGAGTGCTTCGCCATGGGGTGCACCGGTTTTATTTGTGAAAAAGAAGGATGGGATGTTACGTCTCTGTATCGACTATTGGTAGCTTAACAGGGTCACTATTAAAAACAAGTACCCTTTGCTAAGAATCGATGATTTGTTTGACCAACTTTAAGGGGCATGCATATTTTTGAAGATAGAATCAAGAAGGAGGATATTCTGAAGACGACTTTTCGGACATGGTATAGACATTATGAGTTCATCGTGATGCCATTCAGTTTGACAAATGCACCAGCGGCATTCATGGACTTGATGAATCGAGTTTTCAAGTAGTATATGGACCGCTTTGTCATAGTATTTATTGATGATATTCTCGTGTATTCTCGGAACCTAGAAGAACATGAACAACATTTAAAAATGGTGCTGCAAATCCTCCGAGAGCACGCACTTTATGCAAAATTCAGCAAGTGCGAATTTTGGCTCAACCAAGTGGTATTTCTTGGTCACATGATATCTGGTGATGGAATTTTGGTGGACCCAGCCAAGGTGGAAGCAGTGCTGAATTGGCCTAGATGGACCATAGTCACGGAGGTTTGGAGTTTTCTCGGCTTGGTGGGCTATTATAGACAATTTGTGGAACTATTGCAGAATGATGTAAACTTTGAGTGGATAGACAGATGTGAACGGAGTTTCCAAGAGCTTAAGCGAAAACTCATTACTGCTCCTATCTTGACGATACCTTCTAGACCAGGAGGTTTTGAAATATAAAATGATGCCTCTCATAAAGGGATACGATGTGTATTGATGCAACATGGGAAAGTAGTGGCCTATGCATCGAGACAATCGAGGCCCTATGAACTCAATTATCCAACACATGATTTGGAATTGGCTACAATTATTTTCACCTTGAAGATATGGAGACACTATCTTTATGGTGAGAAGTTCGTGATTTACACGGATCATCAGAGTTTGAAGTACTTGTTTTCCCAAAAGGAGTTAAATATGCGACAAAGGCGTTGGATGGAACTCCTGAAGGATTATGACCGGGAGATATTGTACTATCCCGGCAAGGCAAACGAAGTTGTTGACACTCTCAGTTGGAAATCCATTATTGCCCAATTGATGGTCCAAGAAGGGAATGAGCCTAGCATGGGTGCTGCTTTTGGGAGCAGCTTGGTAGTGGAGCTAGGCTACCCTAGCCCTTTTGATTGACTACATATGGAAACGGAAATAAGTAGCCTAGGACTAGGATGGGCATGTAATCAAAACAGCTTTTGATATGTGGATATGTATATGAATATGTTGATTTTAATTGCTTGACTTGCATATGTCTTGCTTGGCTTCCATGTTTGTTTGTACAGAGATTGTTTATGATTGCTTCCGTATGTGCTTAATTAAAGATAAAAGACTTTTGGGACGTTCGACGTTGCCTGGGGCGTCGATGCTAACTTGCTAGGTCATGCTCTCGTACTAAGGACGGAACGGGGGTTTGACAACATTGGTAGCGATTGAAACACCACGGGTGAAGAACTTATGGCATTTCTGCTATACTTGTTCTCTTGGTATATCTTCTGTAGTCCCTTGGATTTCATTTCCAATGAACTTGGTGCCCTTGCCGCCTGCACATCCCTTGAACTTCATCAGCTTCTCGTCAAGATGATACTTGCTGCTTTATATTGGTCAATTACTGATCTTCAATTCTCCTTTCATACTGACTAGCTTGAACCTTTCTTTGGTCCCTTGTGGCTTTTGGAAGCTTGGGTTAAACTTTATTTCCCTAACTCGTTTGCTGACGTTCTTAACATTCCTCGAAGGTGGCATGATGTGCATTCGGGTCCACCCGACCCCGACAACTTTGGCATTGGAGTTCTTTGTAAACCTTTAAAGTAGCAATCGTCGCCTCCTTTTTCTCCTCTTACATTTTTCCTTAAATACTTCCTTTTAGTTCAAGAGGAATCTGTGGTATTCAATCGTGTTTTTCTTTTTGGGTCTATATCCAGCCTCATATCAATTCCCAAACTATTCTGGTGATTGGTATCCGGAGGATGAATACCTTTGGATGCATGTCTTCACTTCTAGTGATCTTCCATTATACTTCTCTAAAGATGGCAAATTCTCCCATGGATTTGAGATGTACCATCCACAGTACTATGCAAGGCAGTTTGGGGCTATCCAGGAAATCCCTATGCCTTGCGTTTACTTAGTCGACTTCCCCTTCACTTTTCCGAAGTGCTGTCATCCTTGACCTGCTTTCAAGTGTCGAGAGACTATCGTTGAAGAAATGGTTGCATGCTCCAACTATTGTTGCTTAAGGTTAGACGCTAAGTGCTCGCCCTCTTTTGAGAATTGGTGGGCTTTGTATCGAGACACTTTGTTTGCTGTTGGTATCGAGACCATTCTTTCCAAGGTAACTGGGGCTAATCTTCCTTGGCTACGCGATCCTTGTGTTACCCGTGACGCTGTAGTGCCTTCCTCCACTAGTGAGTACGCTAGTTCATGTATCCTGGTTTATATCCCGTGACATTTTAACTTATCGAGAAACTTTACGTGCATGAGCGCTTCCTTATCATGCTGAATCTTCTTGTTCTTGATGTAGTCGTAGTAGAAGTCGAGCCGGTAATCCTCCGACAATGGCCCCATTCACTCCTTTAGTATCCTGTCTGTGACATCCTGATTTTCTAATTCTGTTTTCAATTGAATGAGAGAAATGGAGGAGATTGTCCACTATTCTTTTGTATGGATATCCCCATATCATTTCAAATCCACTTATGATGAGAGAGATCAATTATCTATTGTCGAACTTGGATCCCCTAATAAAATTTGTGTTATGTCTTGCTTTTCAGCACAATAATAGAGAATTATCCCTCTTCATAAAATCTACTCTTGAAGTATATCAAGACAGCTGCGTCAAGCTTGCTTATGTTGAGGCATTAGAAACCGAATACCAACGGGAGGAATAGGAGAAAGTTGATCTTGAGGAGGAACTCACAATCAAGTGTTGAGTAGGTCACTCCCAATTGGAGAGGCCAACGCAATTATGTATATTTGTAGTAGAATATGTATGGTAGTGAGTGTGTAAAAATAAAAAGAAAAGAAAAGGAAAAAAAATCAAAAGAAATCGGGAGGTAAATCAACATGATCTTCCACATCCAAAAAATCAAGGGAGATTGGGAAAGAAATCAAATTGAACTTCTCAGATCTACAAAATCACAAGAGATTAGGAGATAAATCTATGTGATTTTCATATTGTACAATTCCAATTGAGATTGCATTTCCTCCTATAAATAGGAGTCCTCCTCAATAGAGAAGGATATACAAAAGCAAGAATATCAGAGCAGCGTAGCGGAATAAACAATTTTCTTCTTCCAAGAGAGAGTTATCTTTGAGTGAGTTATCCAGTTTGTGAGGGGTTCAGATCCACAAATTGAAGACAGTGAGAGATCCACCTTTGGGTGAAGTTGTATCTCATTATTTATCAAAGTGGAAGTTTGAAGTGGACTACAGTCCCGTGCTTTTTCCCTTCACCTAGGAGGGTTTTCCACGTTAAAATTTGGGTGTTATTTACTATTCATCTTTACTGCTTTCATTCAATATTTTATTTTATTTAATTTTCACAGAAATAGTAGTGGGAAAAATTATCTGGGCCTTCTCCATAAATATTCTTTTCTTTTTCCTAACAAGTGGTATCATAGCAAGGTTGCTCTATATATTATTTTTTTGTGCAGAATTAAATGGAGGAAAATTTTGGCAACATGATAAAATTGACTACGTTCAATTATGCAATCTAGAAACCAATGGTGGAGGATATGCTATACATTAAAGATATTTGGAGGCCAATTGTGATACCGATGGAGGTACCAGCACCAATGTTCGAGGAATCCGATTATGTAGCAGAAGCCAAATTGGCATCGTCTTCTGGTGGCAAACAAATGACCATGTTCGAAAGCGAATGGATGGTGCTCAATCAAAAGTGTGCCACTCAAATTTGACAATGGATCGATAAGAGCATTTTTCAAAATTTTACTAATGAACATGATGCTGGTGTTCTTTGGCAAAAATTAGAGAAAATGTACGCAAGAACAATGGTGCAAAATAAAGCAAATCACATGCGGCGGCTTGTGAATATGATATACAAAGACGGGAGTAGTGTCTCAGAACACATGAGTGAGTTCCAAGGTATAGTAGACCAACTAAACTCTATGAAGATGACATTAGATGATGAATTGCAGGCATTACTGCTGCTTAGCTCTTTGCCGAATAGCTGGGACACACTTGTTGTGTCGGTCAGCAACTCGGCTCCTGATGGCAAACTTACCATGGACGTGGTAAAAGATAGAATGTTGAATGAAGAGTCCCGACGAAAAGAGAGTGGAGTCAACCCTGAGTCCGAGGCTCTTGTCATTAACTAACAAGAAAATCAAGAACGGAGAGGGAGAAGCAAAAGCCAAAACTTCCTAAATCAGCAATGAGGAAGGTCCAAATCCAACTTTAGACGAGACAAGAAGTGCCATCATTGTGCTTAACTGGGACACTTCATCCGAGAATGCATAAAGCTAAAAGCAGAAAAATCAAAAAGTTATAAAATCAACAAAGCTAACGAGAACCAGACAAATGACACTGTAAATATTGCAAACGAGGTGATCATTATTCAAAGTAATGATTCCAGTAATCTTGCATCCCAAGATTCGACATGGGTAGTTGATACTGTCGCATCCTACCATGTCATGGCTCGTCAAGATCTTTTCATATCTTACACCACTGGCAATTTTAGACTCGTAAAGATGGAAAACAAAGGTATGTCCAAAATTACTGGTATGGGTAATATTTATTTGGAGACTAATGTTGGATGTAGGCTACTACTCAAAGATGAGAGACATGTTCCGGATATACGCCTCAATCTTATATCTGCCGGCAAGTTTGATGACGAAGGCTACATCAATTTCTTTAGTGATGGGAAATGGAAGCTCACTAAAGGTAATTTGGTGGTAGCCAAAGGAGAAAAGACTCTCTCTCTATATCACACAATTCAAGCTGTGTAGAGGAGAGGTGAATGTAACCGGAAAAGGAGTCACCACCGAGTTATGGTATAAGCAACTCGGACACATGAGTGAGAAAGGACTTAAGATTCTCACTGGAAAGCAACTCCTACCTGGAATGAAAGGTATAATACTTGTGTCGACTGTATTATGGGAAAACAACATGGAGTAGCATTTCGCAATTCCCCACCATCTAGAAAAGCTGAAATTTTAGATTTGATACATATTGATGTATGCACAATGCAAACTAGGACACGTGGAGTTGTGCTTTATTTTGTAACATTTATTGATGACCACTCTAGAAATGTGTGGGCATTTGCCTTGAAAACTAAAGATCAAGTGTAGGAAATCTTCAAGCAATTTCATATGAAGGTTGAAAGAGAAACAGGTAGGCGATTGAAGTGTGTATGCTCAGACAATGGTGGTGAATACAGAGGACCTTTTGAAGATTATTGCAAAAACCTTGGGATCAAAGTAGAAAGATCCATACCAAAAACACCTCAACACAACGGTGTCGCAGAGTAGATAAACAAAACCATATGTGAAAAAATCAGATGCATGCTCTCCAACGCAAAGCTACCAAACCACTTTTGGGGTGAGGCAATGAGGATGGCGGTTGATTTAATCAACCTATCACCTTTAGCTCCACTTAACGGTAATGTACCACAAAGTGTCTGGATTGGTAAAGATGCTTCTTATGGCCACTTGAAGGTGTTCGGCTATAGAGCATTCGTTCACATTCCAAGGGATGAGAGATCAAAGCTTAATGGGAAATCAAAGCAATGTATTTTTTTTGGGGTACGCTCATGAAGAGTTCGGCTATAAACTCTGGGATCCCGTTAATCGGAAAATAGTCAGAAGCAGGGATGTGGTATTTCTTAAAGATAAGACAATTGAGGACTTCGAGAAGCACGAGAAATCTCCATCAACAGACGAATACCCAGTTGATCTTGGCCCAGTCACTCCTCCTATCGATTCTAATAACAAGCAAGCTGAATCTAGGATTGAAGGTAAGACTACTTCAACTGAACTTGAACCAATTGTTGAACATGTCCCATCAGAACCTCAATTAAGGAGATCAACTCGTGAACGACAATCTAGTCGTAGATATTCTCCTAATGAGTACGTGATGCTCACTGACGGGGGAGAATCAAGTAACTACCAAGAAGCTATATTCCATGAGCATAAAAAGGAGTGGTTAAAAGCTATGCAGGAGGAGATGAAATCCTTAGACGAAAATCATACTTATGATTTAGTCAAGTTGCCACAAGGAAGAAGAGCTCTAAAAAACAAGTGGGTGTTCAGACTAAAGACTGACGAAGGTAACTCACAGCCACGATACAAATCAAGGTTGGTTGTGAAGGAATTCGCTTAGAAGAAAGATATCGACTTTGACGAGGTATTTTCTCCTGTAGTTAAAATGTCCTCTATCCAAGTTTTCATTGGCTTGGCAACAAGCTTGAACTTGGAGGTCGAGCAACTTGACGTGAAGATTGCATTTTTACATGGAGATCTAAATGAGGATATCTACATGGATCAGCCCGAAAGGTTTCAAAATCAAAGGGAAAGAAAACCTTGTATGCAGAATGAAGAAGAGTCTTTACGGGCTCAAGTAGGCACCAAGACAGTGGTATAGAAAATTTGATTCCTTCATGGAAGAAAATGGGTTCAACAAAACCACTGCTGATCACTGCGTGTTTGTCAAGAAATTTACTAATGGTAATTTCCTCATTCTTTTGCTTTACGTTGATGACATGCTAATTGTTGGCCAGGATAAAAGCAAGATCAACAACTTAAAGAAGGAATTAAGCAAGTGCTTTGCGACGAAGGATTTGGGACTTGCAAAAGCAAATTCTTGGGATGGAAATCTTGTGAGATAGGGAGAACCGTAAACTTTGGTTATCTCAAGAGCGGTATGTTAATAAAGTTCTTGAAAGGTTTAATATGAATAAATCCAAAGTAGTTTGTTCTCCACTTGCAAATCATTTCAAACTCAACTTAGAACAGTGCCCAAAAAGTGAGACAGAAAATAAGGAAATGGAAAATGTTCCTTATGCATCGGCAATTGGCAGTCTAATGTACATGATGGTATGCACGAGGCTTGATATCGCCTATGCAGTTGGTGTGGTAAGTATATTTCTACCCAATCCTAGTAAGGAACATTGGGTAGCAGTCAAATGGATATTTAGTTATTTTTGAGGCACTTCTAATAACTGTATATGCTATGGTGATGGTAAAATTGTGTTAGAAGGTTTTTCAGATTTAGACATGGCAGGGGACATGGACTTGAGAAAGTCTACATTGGGATACCTAATGACTTTTGTAGGGGGAGCAGTTTCATGGCAATCTCGACTACAAAAATGTGTTGCCATATCTAGTGCTGAAGCATAGTATATTGCGATAACGGAAACATGTAAAGAACTCTTCTTGTGACATCCTAATTTTCAAGTGTGATTTCGATGAGATGAAATTGGCCTTTCATCGACGTGCCTATAGCCTTTTTCTCTAAGTTGGCCACTCATGAGTTAACTAGCCTAATAGGTGAAGCCGTTAAGGGATATAAACGTAATTGATTTGAGAATTCGACCAAAAATCGACTGCTCAACCGTGCTAATCTGCAAGGGTCATTACGACACCGTCAAAATCAATCAGAGACAGGAGATAGGTCGATTCGATAGAGATATGTGATTAGTGTGTAGGTGATTCTACGTGATTGCAAAATTTCTGTCGAACGGTACTAGACTGATTTTTCTGTCATTTTCGTGCCTTGTGTTCGTATTTGAAATCTTAAGATTTTCATGACAACCAAGAGTCGCCAATGTGTCGAAGATGTACAATGTGGCTCGAAAATAATCGACCACGAGTCAATTGCACTAAAAATTCCTAAAAGGTACCCGGTAGATTATGATGCGCTAAAATTGCGTCAGATTGAAATTAACCGCGAATTTGAACCCGATTTTCAGAAATTGAAAGTTCTATCATGTCGCAATTTATTTTAGGAATGCTAACTCGTCCTCCGGAGAATTTTCGGCGAGCCCGAGATTTTTATGGAAAATCAATTCAAACGATTCGGAAAATAACGGAAATTCGGATGGGCCAAATTGAAGGGAATTTTGGCCTCCTTACCGAGCTATTTGGTGAAGAGAACTTGCAGAAATTGTGTGGGCTTCCTCCTTAGCAAAATTGGACATCAAATTGGGGAATTTGGTGAAGAAATTGAAGTTTTATTAGTGAAATTCGGAGGCTGGTTGGTAGGCTGCAATTTTGGCATCAAATTAAGTTATTTATGGGATTTTATAGGCAAGAAAGTATTTGGGGATAAGAGGGATAAGGTTGGAGGCTTAGGGGGACCAAGCATTTAATTGTATAAGATATTTTGTTGGCTTTGCCCCCCTCCCTTTTTCAATCTTCTCGAGCACGCCAATCCGCCGCCCTCCTCCTTCACGCGAGCTTCAGCTTATGCTTTCCTTCATTTCTTTGACCGAAGCCAGCCTTTGCAACTGCCCCATTTTCGCTTGTCTTCTTTGCCACCGAATACTCCACTCAGCCTCACGTTTCAGCCAGCAGCTGCCACCCGTCCATCTGCACGTGTCCCCTTCCGTTCGAGTCAACCAGCAAAGCCCGTTGTTGACCCCCAAAACCCCACCGACTGCTCGATTAATCTTCATGTCATCAACTCCACCGAGTCAACTCCCAACAACGAAGACGCCACAGCTTCATCTTCACGTTCCCTCATCTCTCTCGCTACCGCCCCATTTCTTTCCCTGTGTCTTCTTCCCGCCCGGTCGACCTTCAGCAACAACGACCGAAGCAACCCTTGCTGCTACGCATCCGTAGCTCACGCCCCTCCAGTCAACCCCAGCGTCGCTGCTCATCTTCAACGCAGCAGCTTCATCCCGCGCGACTCAGCAGTTGAGCCCATTCGAAGCTCGCCAATTCAGCCGAGCCCAGCAGCCAGCGCCTCTCCGAGCTTCAGCAGTTGTAGCCTAGTTCAGAACCGGTTTTCCCAGCTTGAACAGCGAGCTTGTTGGTGGTTTTCAGCCTCATCCGGGCCCCGCATGGCTTCGCTACCAGGAGGTTTATCGCTCGTCTCCATGTCACCATCAACGTGAACTCATCGGAACGTTAATCCGGTGAGTTTACTCACCATACCTTGCTTAGGAGGTTAATTATGCTTAAGGGTTGATTAGTTTAGGTTAATTAAGAATTAGGTGATTAGTTAGATTAGTTTAGTGATTTAATTGTTTAATTTTGCATGTTAGGTGGTTAGAGTAGTGTAATTAGAGACTGGATAAGTTGTAGTATTTATCTAGATTGGTTCGAAAATTTTCCGGGCCCGTTTCGGTATTTAATTAGGCTTTTCCGGCCTAGGTTAGTATTTTTGGCATTTAAATTGATTTACTTAATTAATTTTGGTAATTATTTAATTACTTGCGGTCCAAGATGCTATTGGCGTATAGTACGCTTGATCCTCATGCCATGTGGTCATAGTTGATGAATCCAATTTGGAAGGAGAAATGAAGGCCCATCATGCGACTGTCGATTATATACACCACCATGTGAGCCTGAGCTCGAGGTAGAGCTACCCAATATTCCCGAGCCTCCACAAGTCCCACAAGCTCATATTGAGGCACATGAAGACAAAGCCTCGATTGATATGGAACACTTGGCCCATGATAACAAGCATCTCTGCACAATCTTGTCTAGCTCTTAGGATTCTTATCTGGGAATCTTTCATGTATTTTCCCTTTTCCTTATAAAAGAACTCTCTTGTATTTCCTTCCTTTCTTTGTAATTGGAGATTTCCCTATATTCATTTTCAAATTACATGGAAAATTGGACTGCTTTGTAAACTTCAAATATACAAAGGTCCTGTTTCTCTTATAGTTGTTCGATATAATCAATGAAATTCATGGAATTATTCCTTTCCATGTAATTGTTAGAATATGGGCATTCGGATTAAATATTTATCATCGTTTGTTTCAATTATATAATTTCTTTTGAGGAAAATTTTGATGAGATATTATATAATACTGGGATCATACACGTTATTCATCACTATTTCATCTTATGAAAATATATAATAGACAAGGTTTTGTATTTTCTTAATTTTCTTGACTCACATACTAATTTAAGTTCTTTCTCTTACAAAGGTACTGAAAGATAGTTGAGAAAGGGTCTATTATGCATATCTGCCGCCAAGTAAGGATGGAGAACGAGGATACTTGTACTTGCATCATTATCATGGAATATCAAATGGCACAGATGATGGCGTTGTTAGCTGGCCTTTCTAATCAATTCAAGAATTTGATGCCTGTAGCTCTTGCTACTACTACAAATCTTCTTACTGTGCTTGTTGACGTGCTAGTAGCTAAACCCATGGGGGAAAGGACCTGCCGAAGAGATTCATGTTTCCACCCCCGATAGTTGTTGATCTATAGGCTCTATCTAAGGAGACCTCAACTCCCCACTTCGACGAGGAAAGCTCAAGATGCCTCATGAAGATCTGAAAATGCCTTTACATTCTCCAAGGCTACTATCTTCAGAGGTTTCAACAAGCTGTCGCCCTTCATCAAGGTGAAGGTCCTTGAATTCTATAAGGAGCTTGAGTTTATGAGGAAGTATGATGGCATCGGGTGCTCGAAGACTCATCTAAAGTACTATTTTCGCAAAATGGCCAGCTATTCTGACAATCCTCCCTTCCTCATCAATTCATTTCAAGATAGCTTGGTTGGTCTTGCGCTCACCTGGTTTATCAAGTTAGATTTGGAGAAAATCTGTACTTGGGAAGATCTTGCAGATGAGTTCCTGCAATATTATGAGTTCAACACTGAGATAGTGCCAACTTGAGAGGAGTTGGTTCGGGTTGAAAAGAGATGGACTGAGACATTTAGGGAATATGCTCTAAGGTGGAGAGCCACCGCATCTCAAATGAAGCTACCCTTGTCTGGAAAGGAGGCAATGAAGCTGTTATTTCAAGCTATGCCTCGGGACTTCTTCGAGAAAATGTATAATCATATTTGCATTAGCTTCGTCGTATTGGTTGATTTGGGAGAATGCATTGAGGGAATCATGCGAGAGGGAAGATTGGCTGAAACCACAAATCGTAGGTATGTCCCGAAGAAGGACAAGGAGTCAGCTATGGAGATTGCTTATATCTAGAACTCCTCCTCTTAGAAAATGTACAATTCTCTTGCTCTTAAGCCAGCTATGGAGGTTGGGAATTCTTTCCAAAGTTTCTATCACAAAAGAAAATACCCGCAAAGGCAATTTACTCAACTTCCAAGACCAATGTCTTAGCTACTCCTGATGTTGATAAAGAACCATATGATGGCGAGAGAAGTCTCGAGGGACAACCTGCCGATGTTCCCTAGGTTCGACCCCAACAAGGCTTGTGAATACCTCATGAGGGAGAAAGGACACCACGTGGAAAAATGCTATGTCCTCCGTTCGAAGATCTAGAACCTGTTGGACAAGAAGTTGCTTACTGTAAAGGACTCGATGCTGAATGTCCAACAGAATCCCTTCCCAAAACATGTCGAGGATGTCACTGCCATTTTTGGGGATGGTAACAAATATCCACTCCTTGTGGATATGTATAAGTTGGAGCAAATTATGTCCTTCGTTGATCGCCAAATGAAAGGTGACATCACACGTGATGAGAAGATAGCTTGATTGGCTAAGTTGGTTGAGCTGGGGGTTCTCTAATATGAAGAGGATGGAGATAATCAATCTCCAATGGCTTTAGTTGAAGTTGATATGTCTGGTGAAGACATGATCTCGAAGATCATAAAAGAGGTCAAAGACCTAAGTGAGGACGATGCTTGAGAGGAGGCTCGTCATGCCTTAAAAGGGAAAATGCCAATGTACCGAAATGAAGACTTAAACACTAAAAGCGAGGAAGGATATAGAGCTTCCCACATGGATTGTGAGTTTGTTCAAAAAGTTCACGAGAGTGGCAAAGTTGTAGATATTTTTGGCCAACCAAGTGGCAAGTACGACTTCAAGGTGAAGTTCACACCACTGCCGAGCTTCTTTGTGGACATAAAAGACATTGTCTCAAGGGGATAGGATGATGAGGAAAATTTCATTCCATTCCCAATGAAGGATGAAGAAGTTTCCTCCAATGACAATCGGTTTGAACACCTAGAGTTCATAAGGAAGGCCCATGAGAAGGGTGAGATAGTGGATACCCTTGGCCAACCAAATGAAAAGTATGACTTTATGGTCAAGTATACTCCTCCCCTGAGTTTCTTTCAAGATCCCAAAGACATCATCCCTAGTAGATAGGGAGATGAATTCGACGACTTTGTGGCTATGATTGAGCCCATTGTGATTAATTTGACCAAGGAGAGTATCCCTCGCGAAACTTGTACAACCGACAAGAGTGTTGTCAGAGTTGGCCTATTGGTTGACAATTTTAAGGCCATGAAGATTTCAGGTGTGGGTTTTAGACCCGTGGTCATAGAATTATCACTAAAAATGGGTGAGTGCTCAAAGATCGAGGCACCTCCTGCCTATAGCACTAAGGTGGTCCTTTGGAATACGATGCAAATGAGATCGATGCCATCACCCAGTCAAGTTGAGTTTATTTGTCTTGTGAGGGTGTTAAGAAGAAAGCTGTGATTGATAAGGAAGCTGAACAACTAAGGCATTATATGTGTCTGAACAACTAAGGTGCTATACACCTTAGAGATCAAATATCCTTCTCTGAGATGGATCTTCCTCTTGAAGGCTAAGCGCACACTAAGGCATTGTATGTGTTTGGCCAACACTTCAGTACTAGGATCTCAATGGTATTGGTCGATAATGGCTTCGTCCTGAATATATGTCCTCTATCCACCCTCCGTCAGTTGGGGGTAAGCATGAAAAGCATACGCCCTCCAAAGACTCTTGTCCAAGCTTTTGATGGGATGAGGAAGGAAGCATTAGGGGAAATTGACTTATTGCTGACAGTCAGCCTTATCACCATCACTCAGATTTTCCAAGTGCTTGATATCCCAAGCAATTTTAGCATGCTGTTGGGGCATCCTTAAATCCATGCTACATGGATCATTCCCTCAAGCCTTCATCAGATGATGCGCCTTGCTATTGAAGGTAAAATTGTAACCATTTGATGCAAAAGAGATGTGGAGATCGTCCACAACACAACCATACCTTACATCGAGCCTGAAGTCAAGGGAGAGTCAAGCTACCATTTATTTGAGCTCGTGTTAGTCAAACATGTGCTTGTAGGAACAATTATGAGGGAGCCTCAGTTCTCAAAGGAATCCTTAATGTCAAGCAAAAAATTGCTTAGGAACGGATTCACTATTGGTAAGGTTTTGGGCAAGCTTACCCAAAGAGTTTTAAGCCCTGTTGAAGCCATCTAGAGGAAAAAGTGTGACATCCTGAATTTCCAATTCTGTTTTAAATATAATGAGTTGGGCATTTCAACTACGCGCTTATAGTTCATTTCTTTGAGTTGGCCACTCATGAGATAAATAATCTATTAGGAGAAGCCGTTAAGGGATTCTAATGCAACCGACTTGAAAATTCGACTAGGAAACGACTTCTCAATCAAGCTAATCTGCAAGGGTCATTACGGCACAATTAAAAATTGATTAGAGATCGGAGATAGGTCGACTCAACAAAGGTATGTGATTAAGTGTGGGTGATTCCACCTAATTGCACAATTCTTGTCGATCGGCACTAGATCGATTCTTCTGTCGTTTTGGTATTTTGTGTCCGCATTTGAAATCTTGAGATTTTCATGACAACTGAGAGTCGCCAATGTGTCGAAGATGTATATTGTGGATCGAAAATGATCTACCACAAGTCAAATGCACATAAATTCTTAAAAGCTACTCAGTAGATTAGGATGCGCTAGAATCGCGCTAGATTGAAATTAATCGATAAATTGAACCCGATTTCAAAAATTGGAAGTTCTGTCATATCACAAATCATTTTAGGAATGTTGACTCATCTTTAGAAGATTTTTCTACAAACCGAGTTTTTCGGCGAAAAATCAAGAATTGACGGAATTGGATCGGGAAAGTTAGAAGACTATTCTTGAACGCACTTTTGGCATCCAAGATGGATTTATTGGCATGGAAAAATGTGGATTCAAGTGTGGACACATGGGATGAATTTTTGGGACTTCAATTGAATTGAATTGAAGAGAATTGAAGAGAATTGAAGATGAATTGAAAACTTTGATGGCCATTTGTTACAAAATTCGTAGGCCATGAGGGATGCAACATTTCAGCCATGAAGAGAAGCTTCCTAAGGAAGATTGAGGAGAGAGAATAGCTGAGGATGAAGGCTGATGGTTGGTGGGGTCTTGTGAGGTGAGAGAGAGACAAGTGTTGAGCTTAGGGAGCTCTTGGGGACCCCCTCTCTTCAGTAGCCTTCTTCTCCCTTGAATCTTGGCTTTCTCCTTTGTTAAGGAGTCTTGAGAGCTTGAGAAAACCAAAGGAAGATCGGCTGAGCCGTCCAAGACCGTCGCACACTCGCCGGACCAGCCAAGCCCACTGTTTTCCCCCTGTTTTCTCCTTATGCCAGTTTTTGCTCCAATTGACCTTTCGCCAAAGATCTGAGCTAATCCCGGACGAATTAGCCTTTGTTCCACCCACTGTTGTGCTCAGCACATCCAAACCGTTCAAAGGAGCCCAACCTTGCGCCAAACAGAGCTGTCGGCCGTCCTGTACGCCAGCGAGAAGAAATTGGTCGTCGGACCATTTGGAAGCCACTCGCTTGCACTGTTTTGCCTATTTTGCAACTTTTAGCCGTTTTCTCCCCATTTCGACCCTACCTCCACCCATACCAATCACCAACAAGTCCCACTTGACCCCCGGGAGCCATCGGTTGCTCACCACTCGCTTATCGGAGCTCTGATTAGCCTGTTTTCGCTGTTACAGCTGCTGGTTTCCTCTATGCAGTTCAGCCAAGAATAGAAGCAGAAACCATCAAGGGTCTTTAGTCTTCGTGGCCCGTTTTCAAGCCCTTCCCAGCCTCGCTTGGTGTCGCCACAAGCTTGATTGTTGCCCTCCTCACTGTCGCCATCGCCGTGGACTCACCGGAACTCAAAACCGGTGAGTTTACTCACTAAACCTTGCTTAGGACGTTAATTATGCTTAAGGGGTGTTTAGATTAGACTAAGTATGTTTAGGTGGTTAGATTAGTTTAATTAGAAGTTAATTAGATTATGAGATTTGATTAGTTTATTGAATAATTAATTAAGACTAATTAGGCAATTAGATTAGTGTAATCTTAACTAGGCTTTTAATTAATTCGAATTATTTAATTAATTTATATTTATTTAATTAATTTTCGAAATTTAATTAATTAATTATTATTTTCGAAAATGATACCGGGAGAGCCATTCGTTAGAATTACGTGGCGATGACTATGGCGTGGTTAGATTATGCAATTGATTGTTAAATTGTGAAATTGAGTGGTGATTGTGAAAATTATGGTTCTTTATTCAGAAAATCTTGAGTGTTAGGTTTGGACACCAAAAATGGATTTTATGTACTATATCAAATAGTGAGATTTTAAAAGAGAGGAAATCACCTTTTTAAGGTTCATATTGATGTGTACCCACACATGACTATTTTCCCGAATGTTTTGAAAACGAAGAAAATAGGCCAGGTTTGCTATTTTAATTAAGGCATTTGAGTGCAATCTACTGTGACTTGGCTCGAAATTGATTGGTCGTGTGTTGATTAAGAGAACCCATCCTTAGCTATGAGTTGGATGTTTCCCTATATGGAATTCGAGTTGCAGTAGATTCTGGACCCATGCTCCTTCGGAAAAGCCGTCTTTGAGAGACATAGCCGTGCTTAAGGGGGGAGATGGCTACGCCAGTAGATCGTCGAACATTGTGTGGCACCCCCAATTCGCCTGAGGTCGCCACATGTGATCTCTCTTAATTACTTGATTTCATATAACTTCACAGACTAATATGTTGAAGAAATCTTTCCAGAATATTTTGAAGCTGACAAAACGTTTCTATCAGTCTAGTCTGGACATCTGCAGATCGTCTAGTTTAAAGTCTGAAGACTTTCGATTACAGACTCAAGATTCAAGACTCAAGATTCAAGACTTAAGACTCAAGACTCAAGACTATTCTCACGACGGTCTTTCGATCCGGTGACGAAGGAAATCGAGTCAAGTATATGGTTGAGGATTTAATCCTATCCTCTGGAGAAGATCTTTTGGTTGGATAAATATAACGGATTCTTTTGTTCGTATCTAGATCAATTGAAGATCCGATGGTTGATGAAATATTCTTGGAATGTTCTATTCTTGGAAACCAAGATCCTGATTGTATGGGCGAACATGATTGATGGGCTATCGTCAGGTTCCTTTAATAGCTCGAATAATCTTCTTGATTGATTTCGTCCAATGGGTAGATTGAAGGAATTCCTTTGGAAAGTGCCAACGGATATGATGGCATAAAGGAGTATAAAAAGGAAGACATTCTAGTTGTTTGAGTACGTGATCGATAGAGAAATTTCAGAGTCTGAAGCATCTTGATTATTAGTCGATTCAATCTGAGCGAAATTATATACACAGAGAGTGTCCATACTTGGTGATACCTTGAGTGAGTGTGGTAGATCATCTACACCTAGAAATCAAGGAAGATCAACATTGTAACATCTCTTTGTTAATAGTGGAATCCAGCCAATTAGCTGTCAGTGCAGAAGAGTGGACGTAGGCTTGAATCAAGCCGAACCACTATAAACCGCGTGTTCAATTCTCTCTTTCCTTTACTTAGTCTTACATTGATTATTACCTATTGCAAATTCTTCAACTGTCTAAGTATTGTGCAATTGTTAAGTAAAATCCGTTATATACCTATTCACCCCCCTTTAGGTGCTCGTACTAGCAATATCAATTGGTATCAGAGCTCGTGTTCTTACTTTATTTGAAGTGTTTTACTTCAGAGTAAAAGATCCATGGCTAGTATGCTAGCACCAGGGCTGGTGGAAGGGCAAAGCAATACCAGACCACCCTACTTTGATGGAAAAGATTACAACATCCGGAAGAACAAGATGAAAGCTTTCCTACGATCAAAGGATCCTGCGGAATGGGACGTTGTGGAAAGAGGAATCACTCCTCTGCGCATCGGCCTCGAAAGAGGGAAAGAAAGCGTTGAGACCAGCGGAATGACTCAGGAAGAGATAAACAAGAGACAAGCACTCGATGCAAAAGCAATTTACTCTTTATATTGTGCCTTGTCTCCAATTGAATATAACAGAATATCTTCTTGTGTCACAGCAAAAGAAGTATGGGACAGATTACATATCACCTATGAAGGAACAGATCGAGTGAAGGAGACCAGAATCAACATTCTCCTCGGTCAATATGAAGCCTTCAAAATGAAACCAGGAGAATCTATAACTGATATGTTTAGTCGTTTTACAGACATTGTCAATGGTCTTGAGAACCAAGGACAAAAAATTTCTGATCCCATGAAGGTGAACAAGCCACTGCGTGGACTCTCCAAGGATTGGAATCATATAAAGACTTTAATAAGAGAGACGCAAAGAATTATGCCTCTATCTGACGACGAGCTGATTGGAACTCTTCAGTCTTATGAAGTGGAACGAATTAATGAAGACGAAGATCCAAGAGGTAAGAAATCCATTGCATTAAAATCAAATGATGATTCTGATGATATAGATTCAGGAGATGATATGGACGACGATGAGCTTGCTCTAATGATAAAAAGATTCATAAAACTGAATAGAAAAGGTAGAAGGTTCATCTCAAAGAAACAAAGTTTCCAGAGGCAGCAGACCAAGTCTGTTGATGATGAGGAATCAAACAAAGATGTAGTCTGCTTCAAATGCAAGAAAAAGGGACACATCGAGACCCAAATTTGTCCTCTTCGAAGAAGAAAAAGAGGAAAAGCTGAGAAGTTTCGAAAAGCTCTTAAAGCCGAAACGGAGTGATACGGAGAATGTGGAGAAAGTGATAATGAATATGCCAACATATGTCCGATGGCACATTCGGACTGATTCAGATTTGGATCGGACTTGACGTGAATTTGAGGTAAGTGATTTTAAAATTCCTGTCAAAGTCTCTAAATACATTGATGAAGCTGTGTTTCGAGTCTTAAGACTTCTTTCAAAAGGATTTCCGAACTTGAAAAGGAAAACTCGGCTCTAAAACAAAAGGAAACCATTTTAGAAGAAATAGTTAAAAGTTTAGACCTGAATGTTTCTACTCTTAAAGAAAAAGAAGATAATCTTTTGAAAGAAAATGTTTTCTTAAAAGCGACTTATCAAATATTTCAAAGAAATTTTCGATAGGATCCGAAAAGCTTGAAAAAGTTCTTTCAGTTCAAAGACCTTACTTCAATAAGTCTGGTCTAGGCATGACAGCGGAAACAATTCCCTTGATTGATTTTCCTAAAGTAAAAGAAAGAATTAAGAAAAGACCATCGAGAGAGGCTTACAAAAATCATTTCAAGAAAGTTTTTGTAAAGTTTGTAGGTCGAAATGCTCTAAGGTGTTCAAAGTGCAATAGTCATGATCACTTTGAAAAAGAGTGTCCAATGGTTTGGAAGCCTGTTAAGAAAGTATGACCTAATAATGTTTATCCTACTAACACCAAAGGACCCAAGAAAATTTGGGTACCAAAGAAAGCTTGAGACTCTCTTTTAAATGCAGGTCTCCGTCAAGAAAAAGGTAAAGTGGTATCTTGATAGCGGATGTTCAAGACACATGACAGGAGACTCAAAGTGCTTCATAAAACTTGTTCAAGTAAACGGTGGAAATGTTTCATTTGGCGGAAACGGCAAAGGAAGCATTGTGGGATTTGGAACTGTGAAAATTGGAAATCTCACAATAAGCAATGTTTCTTTAGTGGAAGGACTCAACTATAACCTTCTCAGCATTAGCCAATTGTGTGATACTAGTTTCAAGATCTCCTTTCAATAAGGAATTTGCTCTGAAATCAGTAAAGACTCTACTCAGTCCGTCATGGGTTGAAGACATGGAAATATCTACGTCTTAGACATGAAATTAAATGAATCACAATGCCTAATCTCAATTCAAGATGAAGCGAGCTTATGGCATAGAAAGCTTGGTCATATCAATATGAAGCAATTAGCCAAAATCTCATCAAAGCAGCTTGTTCGAGGTCTACCCAAATTACCATATCAAAAGTCCGATCCATGCACACCATGTATTATGGGTAAGCAGGTAAGAAATTCATTTAAGCCAATAAATCATGTCTCTACTAATCATGTACTACAGTTGCTGCATATGGATCTCTTCGGACCAACCAGAACCCATAGTATTGGAGGTAAGAAATACTGCCTAGTAATTGTGGATGATTTCTCCCGCTTTACTTGGGTATATTTTCTTGCAAGTAAGTCAGAAACCTTTTCGTATTTTGAAAAATTTGCTAAAAAGGTTCAAAATGAAAAATGATGTGTTATCTCAAGTATAAGAATAGATCATGAAGGAGAATTTGAAAAACAAGATTTTACAAAATTGTGTGATGAATCTGGATTTAAGCATATGTTCTCCTCTCCATACACTCCTCAGCAAAATGGAGTTGTGGAAAGGAAAGAATAGATCTCTTCAAGAAATGGCTAGAACTCTTTTAATTGAAAGTAAAATTTCTTCACGATTTTGAAATTTTGAAATTTGTTTCAACAGCATGCTATATCATCAATAGAGTCTTTCTAAGACCTATTCTTGAGAAAACCCCTTATGAATTATTCAAAGGTAAGAACCCAATTGTTTCATACTTTCATGTGTTCGGTTGCAAATGCTTTATATTGAAAAATGCAAAGGATCAAGTTGGTAAGTTTGAAGAAAGATCAGATGAAGGCATCTTCCTAGGATATTCTACATCAAGCAAAGCCTACAGAGTCTATAACAAGAAGAGCCAGACGGTGGAGGAGTCAATGAATGTCAAATTTCAAGACTATACGAAAGATGAATCCAGTCAGACTCAGTATGAAGAGTCTGAACCTGCTCCAGACCTTCTAAAGTTGACAACTCAAGAAATGTCTCAGACTCTGGAAGACCAGCATTAAGAAGTTCGTGAAGATTCAAATAAAGAAAGAGATCATCATCTAGACAAATCAACCAGTAACTGGAAGCATAAGTCCAGTCATCCTAAAGATCTCATTATCGGCGAAATTAATGAAGGAATTCGTACCAGATCCAAAAGACGTGAAGAGTCTAGTGCTGTGGCTCTCATTTCTGAAATTGAACCAAAAAGCATAGAAGAAGCTTTATCTGATGAAAGTTGGATCGAAGCTATGCAAGAGGAGCTCGGATAGTTCAACATTAATGATGTCGGGAATTGACATCTAAACCAAAAGGTAAAACTATTATTGGAGCCAAATGGGTGTTCGAAACAAGATGAATGAAAAAGGAAAAGTCGTACGAAATAAAGCAAGACTCGTGGCCAAAGGATACACGCAAGAAGAAGGAATAGACTATGATGAGACTTACGCTCCTGTAGCAAGGTTAGAAGCTATTCGTCTATTACTTGCGTTTGTTTGTTATAAAAATTTTAGGTTATTCCAAATGGACGTCAAAAGTGCATTCCTAAATGGATTTATCCAAGAGGAAGTTTATGTGGAATAACCGCTTGGGTTTGAAGACCAAAAGAGGCCAGACTTTGTCTTCAGACTAAAAAAGGCATTGTATGGTTTAAAGCAAGCACCTCGAGCTTGGTACGACAGACTAAGTAAGTTCTTATTACAGAATGGTTTTGTCAAAGGTAAAGTAGATACTACTTTATTTATCAAAAGGGAAAACAAAAGCCTTTTACTTGTTCAAATATATGTGGATGATATTATCTTTGGATCCTCTAATGAAAGTCTATGCAAGAAATTTTCTAAGTCTATGCAGGATGAGTTTGAAATGAGTATGATGGGAGAATTAACATTCTTTCTTGGTCTTCAAATAAAGCAATCGAAGGAAGGAACTTTCATTTACCAAGAAAAATATGCTAATGATCTTGTCAAAATGTTTGGATTGGAAAATTGCAAGAAGACTGATATACCGATGTCAAGCTCTTTGAAGATAGACAAAGATGAAGAAGGGAAGAAAGTTGATCAAAAGTTGTACGGGAGCATCATCGGTTCACTTCTTTATCTTACGCTTCTAGACCCGACATTTTGTTGAGTGTTTGCATCGTGCTAGGTTTCAATCGGATCCTAGAGAATCCCATCTCGGTGCTGTAAAACGTATTATTAAATACGTTGCTTCATCTTCAAGCATTGGTCTTTGGTATCCTAAGAAGGGAGACTTTAATCTTCGAGATATTCAGACGCGAGATCTAGCGGCTACGAGTCGATAGAAAGAGTACTTCAGGAACTTGCCAGTTGCTTGGAAGCAGGACAATGTCTTGGTTTTCAAGGAAACAAAGCACCGTAGCTCTCTCAACAACAGAAGCAGAGTATGTAGCCCTTGGAAGCTGCTGTTCACAAATTCTATGGATAAAACAACAGCTACAAGACTATGGGATTGAAGACTCATGCACAGAAATCAAATGTGACAACACCAGCGCAATCAATCTCACCAAAAATCCAATTCTTCATTCAAGAGCAAAGCATATAGAAATTCGACATCACTTCATTAGAGATCATATTCAAAATGGAGAAATCTCGATTCAATTTGTTGATTCAAAAAGTCAACTAGCGGAAATATTCACAAAGCCTTTGGAGAAAAATCAATTCGATTTTATCCGTTCCAAACTCAACATTTTGAAGCTCGAAGAAGTTAAAGTCTAGAGACTCTCCAACCTTCGACTCGGAAAGTTGATGATCATCGACTCTAATTTCTCGGACTCTAAATCTTGAGACTCGAGACATTGATGACTATAGACTCGTAAGTTGTTATTTGAAAATGTATGATCTTTCGTTCGCTTATTTTGTAGTCTCCGTGAAAACGAAAACTTGTCTTTTCAAAAGAATTAATTTTGGCAGTTATTGATTTCGAAAAGAGGTATTCGTACACTTGTGCCGCTTGAACTTCCCTTTTCAAAACTGAGTTATATATATATATATATATATATATATACAGTTTTCATCCTCCCAATTCGGTTTCTACTCCGTGTTCATCTTCGAGAAAGTTGTCATCTTTTCTTGGGAAAGCAAGTAAAGGAATCTTTCAGCGACAAGAAGGATGTCTTCTTCGAGGAAGTCTTCAAGAATCGCGAACAGGGGACCATAGAGGATGAATGAGGGACCTACCCACTTCGATCTCACAGAAGAGGAAGAATTATCGAGTCAGCAACAGAACCCGACTCATTCTCCACCACGTCACTCAACACCATCTACCCCACTTGATGCGGGTCAACAACTAGAGGAAGAGATAATCGAGGACGCAGACCTAGTAAGAGTCCAAAAACCCTCGTTTATTTACAAACTTTACTGTGCGTTGAAAAGTACTGGGACTCCATTGAAATACGTGGATGATTTTCTTAAAGATAATAATTATGGGAATGAGTATATCTTTCTGAAGAAAATGGAGGATTTGGGAATTGCTCCCTAGGGTAAAGTAGAGGAAGCGCTTGCGAATATTCCCAGTGACCCTTGTATGTTGGGACCAAATTTGACTGATGGGAACGACGATGATAAAACGTTCACTGATTTTCAACCTAGAATGGATATTGCTGTAAAGGTGAAGGGAAAGAGGATGGAGTTATTCAAATCAAAAGAACAGGAGAATTTTTTTTTTCAGACTGCTGAAACGAGGGGTGATAAACCCTAGGAGTGTTGATTTCGATTTCTTGGATGCTGTTAATGTGAACTTAAGGGAGAAGTTCAGTCCGCTTCAACTGGAACGTTTTTGCACTGATACCACAGATGGTTATGCTCAACTGACTGCGTATTTCTACTCAAATCTCAGCTTTATAGATGCGAATAGAATATCATTTAGTGTTCGAGACCAGGATTATGTGTTAGACGTAGATATGTTGGCGGACATAATTGGAGTTGAACGAGGACGCTATCAACCAATCAAAGTCTCAGTTACTCGTGCCTCACTGGAACTTGTCAAAGATAGAGATGTAGAGGGAAGAATCATCTATTCAAGGATGCGTGCCATCAATATTGTGCTGCACAAAATTGTGATTAATTGCATCAGGCCCAAGTCTACATCAAAAACGATGTGTCAAATTCGAGGCAAAATTGATGTACGCAATCAACTCAGGGATGAAGTTCTCTCTTCCTCACACTATTCTCTTTCACATGTACAGAGCAATGTCGAAGGACAAGGGACAATTGCCTTATCCAGGTCTGGTGACCAAGATCTTCAGACACATGAATATTGAACTGCCACACACACTTTGTGTTCGACCGTGCGATAAGATGGTGGTAGGTTTGAAGATGTTAACAAACATGTGTCTGCAA
This sequence comes from Eucalyptus dawsonii, assembly GCA_016097615.1. Taxonomy (NCBI): domain Eukaryota; kingdom Viridiplantae; phylum Streptophyta; class Magnoliopsida; order Myrtales; family Myrtaceae; genus Eucalyptus; species Eucalyptus dawsonii. The sequence continues at coordinate 36,935,501 of CM027880.1, read as the reverse complement.
GAACTTTCTAAGGCAATGGAGAAATTCAGAGTGAAGACTCCAGTTCCGTCTGCTTCAAAGCGAAAAGGGAATGAGGCCATTGGTGCCCCATCCAAAAAGAAGAGAACTCTCATCTTGGAGGATGAAGATGAGGAGGAAGATCTTACAATCACTGCCTTGATAAGGACCAGACGTTGTGTTCCCCAATCGACAGAACAATAGAAGAAACAGAGAGAAGAAGAGGAGCAAGCCAAGAACAGAGAAGAAGAAGAGCAGCGAGAAAGGGAGAAAGAAGCTAAAAAAGAAGGAGAAAAAGAGCAAGAAAAGTCTGCAGCTGAATCTGTAGAGAAGGAGAATGAAGACACAGAAGAGAATGATTATCACTCTTCCCCTTTTGATGTCCTAGAGACAGAGGGAGTTGGCGAGCAAAGGTCCACACCTCATGCTGCCAATAGTGAAGGTCTAAGACAATCTCCAACGGACCCGAAGAGTTTCGGGCTTCTCAATTGCACGAAGAAGAACACGATACGTCATCTCCAAATCCGCAAGACTATACGAAGCGCCATCGTCTGCATTCACTCCATCGGAGAAAGCAAATGCAAGTACTCGACGGACAATTCTGCAGATTTTCGTCGTATTATGGATGTTCTTCGGAAATGCGTGGCCAAATATATACTCGGGACCGTGAGATTCAAGCCATAAAGAATCTTTGGACAAGCATCTTCGGTTACCCCGGAGGAAAAAATGAAAGACCTCGCTCTACAACTTCAAGCCAATGCCAAAGGAGATGAGGTAGCTCAACTAAGGGAAGACTTGAAGAGGCTAGAAGGCGTAGTCCAGTCCATGGGAGATTTCCAGATCGTGCGCATTCCCAAGCAGACGTGACTCCTTTCTCACCTTTTTAATGATGACAAAAAGGGGGAGAAAGCAATTTGAACCAACCAACCAACCAACCTTCTTTAAATTTATTTTGAATGTGTTTGTTTGTTTGTTTGTTTTTTTTTTTGAGTATGACTTGAGTGAACTTGGGTGTGAACTTGAATCTAACTGAATTGGCTGTGGATTTAGATGCTTGACTGTTTGCATTTATTTCAAGTATTGTTATATGGTATTACTCATGAAAGACTAACCAAGTTTTGTGGATGCGAGTCCGGTTGTTTTGTTAAATCTTTATGAGATAGATAGCCATATTGCTTGAGAAATGTTTTTGCAGGTCAAAGTGGTTCAAATCTACGGGAAAGTTTTGTCACCATCAAAAAGGGGGAGATTGTTGGAGAAATCTTTCCGAGAATATTTTGAAGCTGACAAAATGTTTCTATCGTCTAGTACGGACATCGCAGATCGTCTAGTTTAAAGTCGAAGACTTTCGATTACTGGAGACTCAAGATTCAAGACTCAAGATTCAAGACTTAAGACTCAAGACTCAAGACTATTCTCATTAACAGTCTTTCTGATCCAAAGACGAAGGAAATCCAGAGCCGAAGTATATGGTTGATGATTTAATCTTATCCTCTGGAGAAGATCTTTTGGTTGGATAAATATAACGGATTCTTTTGTTTGTATCTAGATCAATTGAAGATCCGATGGTTGATGAAATATTCTTGGAATGTTCTATTCTTGGAAACCAAGATCCTGATTGTATGGGCGAACATGATTGATGGGCTATCGTCAGGTTCCTTCAATAGCTCGAATGATCTTCTTGATTGATTCCGTCCAACGGGTAGATTGGAGGAATTCCTTTGGAAAGTGCCAACGGGTATGATGGCATAAAGGAGTATAAAAAGAAAGACGTTCTAGTTGTTTGAGTACGTGATCGATAGAGAAATTCCAGAGTCTGAAGCATCTTGATTATTAGTCGATTCATTCTGAGCGAAATTGTATATACAGAGAGTGTCCATACTTGGTGATACCTTGAGTGAGTGTGGTAGATCATCTACACCTAGAAATCAAGGAAGATCAACACTGTAACATCTCTTTGTTAATAGTGGAATCCAGCCAATTGGCTGTCAGTGCAGAAGAGTGGACGTAGGCTTGAATCAAGCCGAACCACTATAAACCGCGTGTTCAATTCTCTCTTTCCTTTACTTAGTCTTACGTTGATTATTACCTATCGCAAATTCTTCAACTGTCTAAGTATTGCGCAATTGTTAAGAAAAATCCGTTATATACCTATTCACCCCCTTCTAGGTACTCGTACTAGCAATATCATAATACCCTTTGACTAGAGATTTTATTTATTTATTTATTTTTATTTGAAAATGGTCCCAGCGCAACTTATTAGCGGAAGCATAAACAAGTCTCACCATTCCTTACTCCAATAACCATAATGCAATGCACACCAACTATGCACCATAAGAAAAGATAAGGCCGATTCAGTTTTATTTATATTTTCATGATGGACATCAAGGTCGATACAACAAAAAGGCCAAGATTTTTAACTATACTTGGCTACCACCCAAAATAAGGACTTGACCCTATATCGAACATGTACACCCTCCATCAACAAGCGTCGGCTATCTCCAAAAAGGGTAAGCTCCCATAAGCTATACGTGCCATCACACCCAATCCGGTGCATTGGGTGGTGGCGGTGGTAGTATCCTTAACATCACTCCATCGCGTCGGACATGAATAGAAAAAAACTCCTGAATGACCGGCCATCAGCAAGACCCACGTCGTACATCACCAATACTCGGACTTGAACAAACACTAAACCAGGGGCACCGACATAGATGTGCTCCGTACACTCCACATCAACATTAGTAGGTATGCCATAGTAAGTACCGAGTGCAACTGGCAGCAAATGCATCTTTCTAGTATGAAATGTTAATCCCCAAAAGGGGTGGTTACAACGACTCAACAGTAAAGATCCATCAAACTACACAATGCGTCAAACAGAACAATCATGGTATCGAGAACAAAACACATATCATTCATGCATTCAAGCATACCTTACCTTGTAGCCATGCATATATCACCATATAACATGCATAATTCACCATACACTTGCACTTATATCATCAGGTAGTCATGCATATATCATTATGCAATGTGCACATACCGCCATGCACTCCTCATTAAACAGCCATGCATATATCATTATGCAACGTGCATATATCACCATGCACTCCTTATTAAACAGCCATGCATATATCATTATGCAACGTGCATATCCCACCATGCACTCATAATTAAACAGCCATGCCATATGTACACATCCATGCGCATGATTCAATTCTCGATCTTTATATTTCAAATAGATCACATCATTTTCTTCCTAGGGACCAATGTTTGTATCCCACAATTTATCGCTGGCATCCCACCTGGCATTGCGAAGAACCTCCGGCACACACCTCCGGCATCTGGCACACACACTCCGAGCATCTCGTACCCCAACTAGCATCACGAGGTATCCCCGGCACACACCTCCGGGCATCTCGAAACTCCTGAGGACATCTGGCACACAAACTCCGGGCATCCCAACACTCCCAGGGCATCGTCGGCTCACACCTTCGACGGTCTTGTTATTAATCTCAATTTATATTCACATGTGTATCTCAATTTCAACATGACATTTGATGCATTAATATCAAGGGTCTCACCAAATTTTCATGCCATATAACATGCCATATGCCATCACATATGCAGCAAAATCAACCACTCAAAGTATTTCATCACATGGATAAATTCATTTATTTTTCAAAACACATCAATTTTTCGAATAAATCAGAATGCATTCCTCTAGTTAAAACTCTAGAAAAATTTGTAAATGGTACTAATAAATTCTGAAAGCTTGACACATTATAGATGAGACCTAAAGGAAGATATCTCATGAATAACATCATACCAAAAGAATCTCACACAAAACAGTACAGTCCATGCATCACAGTTTTCAAAACTTCAATGTTTTAACTTGCACAGTTTCGGAAGTAATTTAAATTAAATGCCCAAATGAACTCGAAAAATTCTGAAATTTTGACATGTTATAGAAAAGTCCTAAAGGTAGATATCTCATGAAGAAATTGAAAACCCAAATCATTCTAGATTAATAGATATAGGCAATCAATTTCCCCCTGTTCTTGGTGTCATCTTTTCCCAGATTATCATCTTTCAAAAGAAACTCATTTCACCGACCTACATATGTTCATTTCTTCTAAATTTTCAGTATGTTATTACTAAGAATATTACCTATAACTTTCATTAAGGACACACGACCAAATTTTAACTTTATGATTTTATAAAATAAAAATCACGAAATCATACTAGGTCGAGGTAGTGTTTTTCCCAAATCCAGCTTCTTCGAAGAACAACGATTTCACCAACCTATTTTTGTTAATATCCTCCAAATTTTTGATATGTTCTACCTCAATAAGTCTAATACAGCTTTTGTTAAGAGATTAAAGTGAAATTGTTACAAGAAAGCAACCTTACGGACCACGAAATCACTGAGGGTCAGCATAACAATTTCCAGATCTAATTTCTCCAAAGAAAAATAATTTCACTAACCATTACTTGTTATTTTTGCCTCAAATTTTAGTATGTTTTTCCAAAAGATGTTCTCTACAACTTTCATGAATAAATCGAAACAAGATTCCAACTAAAAAGTCACATGCAGCACACAATCTCATGGATGGTCGGACTGGTCTTTCCAGAAATAGCATGCTAGGCCAACAAATCTCTCTCCAAAGCTCCGAAATTTCATCCCATCTACCACAACCAAAATTTACCATCTTCTACACACACAACACAGCAATGCAAGGGGTAGGTTTTAGGACTTCACTTGCCTCAAATTGAAGGAAAACACAGCAGAAACGACGGGACTAGGCGATGCAACGAAGGTCTTCTTCTTCTTCTTCCTCTCGCATGCCCGCTTCCTCTCTTTCCCTCTTCCCCTCTCTCAGTTTCCCTTTCTCTCTCAGATGACACTCTCTCCCTCTCTTGGTCGATTCCCCCTCTCTCAGATTACAATCATTTGCAATCATTTGATTGCATGTAGCCGCCCAAGGAAGCCAATGGGGGTAGCCACACTTGGCTTCTCCTCCATGCCACTTGGCGATTCACATGCAAAGCTTAAGGGCTTCAAGGCTAGGCCGGCCTTAGGCCTTCATGGGCTGGTCGACTAGGGGGTGGCGTGGGTTGGTTGGACGGTCTTTGGGCCTAAAAATCAGCCCACCCTCTCCTATTCCTATTCCATTTAATCCTCATTTAAATAAACACCTACTTTCAACTTATAAGCCCATAAAACTTTGTAATTTAAATCAATAAAATTCTACTTATAAAGTGCACCACCAAGAATAAGGTTTCTATATCAATTTGCACCTTAATAAAGTCCTTGGGTCACTTGTAGACACATCTCCATCCAAACAATTGTCCATTATAATGCTCGACCTTAAATTAATTGAAATTCATTGATTCAATGGCTAATACAAAATCCAATGGCACTTCCATTACCTAATCATGGTTCATGGTACTCCAGAGGTTGTCATGAGATTTTAGGATGCCACACATTGAGTCAGTCGTGCCCTAGAGGGGAGTAATTAACAATTGGAACGCATGTTGAGTGTTATTGATGTGCCAGATTATGGGGCGGAATTGTGTGTCACGGTATGGGATGTGTTATAACGATTTAGCCTTATAATCAGGACTCTTGTGGTTGTGTGAGAATTAAAAGTGTTGGCGTTCCAGTTGTTTGTGTATTATTACTGCACTTGATTGAGTATATGAATTGTGCTAACGTGTAGAAAGGAACTGAGGCAAGGTAAGTCCTCTGTATTGTGTGGCTAGGCCACCCTTGGGTGTATTTCCTTCTTAATAGGGGTATAGGAAGTGAACTTGCTGAGACAATGTCTCACCCCGTCGTGGGCTTACTTTTCAGGTCCTTAGCTTGTGGTCGTGGAGGACTTGAAGTTCTAGAGTCTGTGAAGGTGGAGTCTGAAGGTTCGGCGTATGTGTCTGACTAGTATATCGTAGGACAGCTTCTTTTTAAGAGTCGACCTTTTGTAGACTTATGACTAGACTCGTTTTTGTAACTAAACCTTGGTGTTTATAAAAGTTGGCTTTTGTGAAATGTTGCATAAGTACACTAATGGTGCCATAAGTTGTGTACGGCGCTCACTTTGGTGCCAAAAGTTTATGTTGGATCACTTAAGTGCCAAATCGGAGGAAAAACGCTCACTTTGGTGCCACCGGTGAAAGATTCCGGCCTCCGGCGAAAGATTCCGACCAAACTGATTTTTTAAAATAAAAAAAATTGATAAGACTTTAAATGACGTCGTTTTCGGTCCTCCTTAAGAAAATGACGTCGTTTTGCCGTCCTACGTGGATGGCTTCATGGAAGCGACGCCGTTTATCTCACATGGGGAAGAAATTAGGGTTTCGACGGGGTCGAAGCCGTGGCCGTCGTCGGGGTTGGGGTCAGAGTCAGGGTCGAAGCTGTGGCCGCCGAGTGGCCATCATCGAGGTCGTGGTCGGGGCCGGGGTCGAAGCTACGGTCGTCGAGTGGCCATTGTCGGGGTCGGGGTTGGGGTTTGAGTCGCGGCCGTCGAGTGGCCATCGTCACGGTCGAGGTCAAGGTCGGGGTCGGAGCTACGGCCGCCGAGTGGCCATTGTCGGAGTCGGGTTCGGGGTCAAGGTCAGAGCCACTGCCGTTGAGTGGCCATCATCGGGGTTGGGGTCGAGGTCGGGGTCGAAGCCGTGAGCACCGAGCGCAAAGACTGTCGAGGACGGTGACGGCCGGAGATTAGGGTTTTGAATTGGGGGAGACACCAAACGGCGTCGTTTTGGTGTTTGGATGCTGACTCAACTCTTCGATGAGCCACGTCGGCGTAAAAAATTAATAAAAAAAGGCCACGTTGGATTTCCGGCCAATTTCGTCGGAGTTGGCACCAAAGTGAGCGTTTTTCAAATTTTTTGGCACTTAAGTGATCCGACGGAAACTTTTGGCACCAAAGTGAGCGCCGTACACAACTTATGGCACCATTAGTGTACTTATCCCTTTGCTTTCCTATCACATGTTGTTTGTTGTCAAGGGTTTTTTTTTCACTTCTGCATGTGCTTAAAATGAATGGGTCGGCGATATGTCCTAGGAACGTCACATTCGCATCGACCAGAGTGGGATGTTTGCACACTCGGGGTCCGGGGCGTGACATCCCTGTTTAAGTGGTATAAGAGCAGGTCTGTTTATGGAGTGATAAGGTGCAATGAGTCATGGGATAGTTAGTAGTAAAGGTTTTTAATAAGCTGATGCATGTGGTTGATATCTGTTTGATAGCTTCTTTATGTGGTCACTCAGATTCTAACCTCGTGTTGGAATTGGCAAACAGGTGTTTGTAAAGAACTTATAGCATGAGTGACCAGGAGCAGAAGACTCCTAGGAAGAGGGCCATAAGCCCTATGACTCGGGGTAGGATGTCGACAAGAGTCGGTACCCGAGTTGCTTAGACTAGAGCACAGGTTGAGGCCAGTGTGAGTGGAGTAGCACCGCCTCCTATCGGTGTTGGGGCGGTAGCCCTTGAGGATCCAAGGTTTGCTAGGATCATGTGGACGCTAGAGTGAATGGGAAACTGAATAAAGCAACAAGCGCTGCTTTAGCCGGCGCTAGTGCAGCTGTCACTAATGCTGCTTATGCCGCTACTGCTGCCGCTACTGCTACAATAGCCCTTGAGGATCCAAGCTTTGCTAGGATCATGTGGACGCTAGAGTGAATGGGAAACCGAATAAAGCAGTAGGCCATCGCTTCAGCCGGCGCTAACGCAGCCGCCATTAATGCCACTACAGCTGCCGTCGCTGCTGCAATTGGTGCTGCACCTGCCGCCACACCTGTCGCCGCACCTGTTGAAGTTCCACCTGGGAACGTGGCTGTTGGGAGGCCAATGCATAAGCTGGTAGAATAGTTCTTGAAATTGAATCTGCCGATGTTCATGGGAACAGGAGATCCCGAAGCTGTAGCCCTATGGATCCAAGAGTTAGAGAATGCCTTTGCATTGCTAATGTGCGCCGAGGCAGAGAAGGTTGTCCTTGCAGCCTATTAGCTGAAGGGGATTGCAGGTACATGGTGGAAGACCACCAAAGGGATAGTGTTCCCTGAAGGCGTAGTTCTCGAGTGGAACGCTTTTGTCGAAGTTTTCAACGATAAGTACTTTTCTGATAGTGCTAGAGAGATGAAGATGGCGGAGTTTCAACGCCTTCGCCAAGGTATGATATCAGTAGACTAGTACGAAGCGAAGTTCACTGAACTATTGCAGTACGCCCTTGATCTTGTTCAGAATATGGTAGATTGAGCTCGAAGGTTTAGAGACGAGCTTAAACCGGATGTGAAAAACCCGCCGGTGCCATACGATCTAAAGGACTACAATGACCTCTATAAACGGGCCCAGTTGATCGAGAGAGACTAGAATGAACAAGCCGCCACATCTGGGTTGCAGTTTGGTTCAAACAGAGAAAGGAAACGGTTTGGGAAGAGACCGATGTCTGAAGGAAGGTATCCTATTCCACCCAATAGGAAGGGTGGGATAGGGAAGTCGTCATCAAGCTAGAATGGAATGTGTCGTGCTTGCGGAGGACGACATGGTGTAGTCCCGTGTCCTGCTAGGACGGGTGCTTGCTTTGTGTGTGGCCAACAGGGTCACATAGCTAGGAATTGTCCCAGGAGACTGATGGGACCACCAGAGTAGTTACCGCTGCCACCGATGGGTCAGATCTAAGGAATCGCTCCACTGAATGCGCCGCAGGGTGGATTGGTCCGACCTCTAGCTCAAGGAAGGACGTACATTATCACGAGAGGACAGGTGGAGGATGCGCCTAATGTGGTCATAGGTACGGTCTCGTTGAACGACCACGTTGCTTATGCTTTATTCGACCTTGGTGCAACTCATTCATTTATAGTTGAGCAATATGTTAAGTTGGTAGGATTAATCCCTGAGTTGTTAGAGTCGGTGATTAGTATATCGACACCATTAAAGGATAAGGTGTTAGCTATAGTGGGTTGTCTTGGTTGCAAGTTAGTGATTGGTGAACGAGAGGGGAGGATAGACTTGATAGTTCTAGCCATGTATGATTTCGATGTGATAATTGGCATGGACTGGCTCACCAAGCAACAAGCTAAGATGGACTGCTATTGTAAGGCGATTCAGTTTAACCCGTTAGAGGGTGAGAGTTTTGAGTTTATTGGGAGTCGAGGAGGACCCTTGATTACTTTAATCTCGTCGCTTGAGGCAACCCATTTATTAGATGGGGGTTGTCAAGGTTACTTGGTGACTGTCGTGGATATGACCGTAGATGAGTTGAAGATTGAAGACATTGCAGTGGTGCAAGAGTTTCTAGATGTATTCCCAAAAGAATTACCAAGTTTGCCGCCAGAGAGGGAGATAGAGTTCGTGATTGAATTAGCCCCCAGGACAGAGCCAATCTCTAAGGCTCCTTACCGGATGGCTTTGTTGGAGCTGAAGGAACTGAAGGTGCAGATGCAAGAGTTGTTGGCTAAGGGATTCATACGTCCTAGTGCATCACCTTAGGGAGCACCAATGCTGTTCCTGAAAAAGAAGGATGGTTCATTGCGTTTGTGCATTGACTATCGTCAACTCAATCAGGTAACAATCAAGAATAAGTATCCACTGCCGAGGATTGATAACTTGTTTGATCGGCTTCAAGGAGCATCGATATTCTCTAAGATCGACTTGAGGACAGGGTATCGTCAGTTGAGGATCAGGAAGGAAGATATAGCGAAGTCGACATTTCGTACTCGATACGGCCATTATGAGTTTACTGTAATGCCGTTTGGTTTGACAAACGCCCCAGCTGCTTTCATGGATCTGATGAATTGTGTGTTTAAGGAGTACTTGGATTAGTTTGTGATCGTGTTCATTGACGACATTTTAGTGTACTCGAGGAGCCCTGAGGAACATGAAAGGCACTTAAGGATAGTGCTCCAGACTTTGCGGAATCATGAGCTGTACGCTAAGTTCAGCAAGTGCAAGTTTTGGCTAACTCAAGTGGCATTTCTAGGTCATGTGATTTCAGGAGAAGGAATCTCTATGGACCCAGCCAAGATTGAAGTAGTGATCAACTGGCTGAGACTGACTACAGTGACAAAGATTAGAAGTTTTCTGGGTTTAGCAGGGTATTATAGACGGTTTGTAGAAGGGTTTTCAGCATTAGCGTCACCGTTGACAAGACTTTTGAAGAAAGAAAAGAAGTTCGTGTGGACAGACAAGTGCGAATGTAGTTTTCAAGAGCTTAAGCAGAAGCTTACTACCGCACCTGTATTGATTATTCCATCTGGTCCTGGAGGATATGAGATTTATAGTGATGCGTCATTGCGAGGATTGGGTTGCATGTTGTGCAACATGGTAGAGTGGTTGCATACGCGTCCCGGCAGTTGAGACCTCGTGAGCTGAATTACCCGGCGCATGACGTAGAACTCACAACGATTATTTTCACTCTGAAGATTTGGAGACATTACTTGTGTAGAGAAATATTCTAAATCTTCACCGACCATTAAAGTCTCGAGTATCTATTCTCTCAAAAGGAGTTGAATATGAGACAATGTCGCTGGATGGAACTCTTGAAGGACTATGATTGTGATATTCTGTATCATCCTGGGAAGGTGAACAAGGTCACCGATGCACTGAGTCGGAAGTCTTCAGTTGTGCATATGATGGTTAGGGAATGGAGTTTACTCGAGAAGGCACAGGATTTGGTTTTCAAATTTGAGGTTGGCCGCTTTTCGAATCTTATGGCCACCCTCAGAATTGAACCGGAAGTGCATATCAGAATCAAGACGCTTCAGTTGATAGACACAGATGTTTAGAAAGTCCTGCAGGAGGATACCGACAAAAGGAAAGCTGATTTTCAGATTTCTGAAGACAGAACACTAAGGTTCCAAGAATGATTGTGTGTACCTAACAATGCAACGCTTAAGGATGAGATCTTGTTAAAAGCTCATTATAGCAATTACAGCATTCATCCTGGTAGTACAAAGATGTATCAGAATTTGCGTCGACATTATTGGTGGTTTGGTATGAAGGCAGACATTGCCAAGCATGTTGCCAAGTGTTTAGCATGTCAATAAGTGAAGGCTTAGCAATGTAAGCCAAGAGGACTTTTGCAACCTCTTGAGATTCTCGAGTGGAAATGGGAACACGTCACAATGGACTTTGTGATGGGCTTACCGAGGAGTCAGAGAAGTAATGATTCCATTTGGGTAGTGGTCGACAGACTGACAAAGTCGGCTCACTTCATCATAGTATGAAAGGACCTCTATTTGGACAGGCATGTAGAGTTGTATGTGCGTTAGATAGTTCATCTGCATGGAGTGCCGGTGACGATTACTTCAGATCAAGACCCAAGGTTCACGACTACCTTTTAGAAAAGCTTGCAGAGTGCTTTAGGAACGAAGCTGCATTACAGTACGACATACCATCCTTTGATGGATGGCTAGTTTGAGAGGATGATTCAAACCCTCGAAGACATGTTGCGAGCTTATGTAATGGATTTCAAGAGAACTTGGGAGGAAGAGCTTCATCTTGTTAAGTTTGCCTATAATAACAGCTACCAGCAAAGCATTTAGATGGCTCCTTTCGAAGCGTTGTATGGCAGAGTGTGCAGAACACCAGTGTGTTGGGATGAGGTTGGAGAGCGAAAGATCATAGGCCAGGAGTTGGTTTAGCAGTCAGTGGAAGCGGTTGCAGTTATCAGAGATAGATTAAAGATCGCTCAGAGCCGACAAAAAAGCTACGTCGATAAGTGTCAAAGGCCATCGGAATTCCAAGTTGGTGATCACGTCTTTCTGAAGGTGTCACCAACGAGGGGTACTTCGCGTTTCGGCAAGAAGGGAAAGTTGAGTCCATGGTATGTAGGTCCCTTTGAGATTCTTGAAAGAATCGGGATCCTAGTGTATCGTTTTCCATTATCGCCGAAGTTGGTGTAAGTGCATGACATCTTTCATGTGTCGATGTTGAGAAAGTATGAGCTTGACCCGACACATATGCTGAATTTTGAGGATTTGGACGTGGACGATAGAGTTTCATATGTGGAAAGCCCGGTTCAGATTGGGGATTGCAAGGAGCAGGTTCTGCGCACCAAAACCATTCTATTGGTCAAAGTGGTCTAATAACACCACGGCATTGAAGGAGTAACCTGGGAAAGTAAAGATTCGATGAGACGGCTGTAGCCCCACCTTTTTGTTTAAAGTTGTATAGGTTTAAATCTCGAGGACGAAATTTTTATAAGAGGGGAAGAGTTGTGACATCCTAAATTTCCAATTTTGTTTTCAATAGAAAGAGTCGAGCATTTCATCTACGCACTTACAAAGGTATGTGACTAAGTGTGGGTGATTCCACCTAATTGCACAATTCTTGTCGATCGGCACTAGACCGATTTTTCTGTCATTTTGGTACCCTGTGTCTACATTTCAAATCTCGAGATTTTCATGACAACCAAGAGTCACCAATGTGTCAAAGATGTACATTGTGGATCGAAAATGATCGACCACAAGTTAAATGCATAAAAATTCATGAAAGCTACTCAGTAGATTAGGATGCGCTAGAATCGCTAGATTGAAATTAACAGAGAGAAATTGAACCCAATTTCAGAAATTGGAAGTTCTGTCATGTCATAAATCATTTTAGAACATCGACTTATTTTCAGAAGATTTTTCTGCAAACCGAGTTTTTTAGCAAAAAAATCAAGAATTGATAGAATTGGATCGGGAAAGTTAGAAGACCATTCTTGAACGCACTTTTGGCATCCAAGATGGATTTATTGACATGGAAAAATGTGGATTCAAGTGTGGACACATGGGATGAATTTTTGGGACTTCAATTGAATTGAATTGAAGAGAATTAAAGAGGAATTGAAGACTTTGATGGCCATTTGTCACAAAATTCGTAGGCCATGAGGGGTGCAACATTTCAGCCATGAAGAGAAGCTTCCTAAGGAAGATTGAGGAGAGAGAATAGCTGAGGATGAAGGCTGATGACTAGTGGGGGCTTGTAAGGTGAGAGAGAGACAAGTGTTGAGCCTAGGGAGCACTTGGGGACCCCCTCTCTTCAGTAGCCTTCTTCTCCCTTGAATCTTGGCTTTCTCCATTGCTGAGGAGTCTTGAGAGCTTGATAAAACCAGAGAAAGACCAGCTGAGCCGTCCAAGATTGTCGCACACCTGTCGGACCAGCCAAGCCCACCGTTTTCCCCTTGTTTTCTCATTCTGCCAGTTTTGCTCTAGCTAACCTTTCGCCAAAGATCTTAGTTAAAAGTGGTCTTCCTGGATAAATTAGCCTTCATTCCACCCACCATTGTGCTCAGCACATCCATATCGTTCAAAGGAGTTTGACCTCGCACTGAACGGAGCCGCCGACCGTCCTGTAAGCCGGTAAGAAGAAACCGGTTGCCGAATCGTCTAGAAGCCACCCGCTTACACTGTTTTGCCTGTTTCGTGACTTTTAGTCACTTCCTCTCATTTCGACCCTACCTCCACCCATACCAACAACCAGTAAGTCCATTTAGAGCCCCGGGAGCCACCAGTTGCCGACCACCTGCTCACCAGAGCTCTGATTAGCCTATTTTCACCATTGTAGTTCCTGGTTTCTTCTCTGTAGTTCAGCCAGGAACAGAAGCAAAAACTAGCAAGGGTCTTAAGTCTTTATGGCCCGTTTTCAAGCCCTTCCCGACCTCGCTTGCTGTCGCCCGCCTCGCTGTCATTGTCGCTGTGGACTCACCGGAATGCAAAACCGGTGAGTTTACTCAATAAACCTCACTTATGAGGTTAATTATGCTTAAGGGGTGTTTAGATTAGACTAAGTATGTTTAGGTGGTTAAATTAGTCTAATTAGAAGTTAATTAGATTATGAGATTTGATTAGTTTAGTGAATACTTAATTAAGGCTAATTAGGCAATTAGGTTAGTGCAATCTTAACTAGGCCTTTAATTAATTATTTGCATTATTCAATTATTTAATTATTTCAAATTATTTAATTATTTATATTTATTAAAATAAGTTATATTATTTTAATATTTAATATATATTTAATTAATTTTCGGAATTTAATTAATTAATTATTATTTTCCAAAAATGATACCGGGAGAGCCATTCGTTAGAATTCTGTGCTAACTGTTGTGGTGTGGTTAGATTATGCAATTGATTGTTGAATTGTGAAATTTAGTGGTGATTGTGAAAATTATGGTTATTTATTTAGAAAATCCTGGGTGTCGGGTTTTGACACCGAAAATGGATTTTAGGTACTATATCAAATAGTGGGATTTCAAAAGAGAGGAAATCACCTTTTTAAGATTCGAATTGACGTGTATCCACACACGACTATTTTCCCGAACGGTTTGAATATGAAGAAAATAGGTTAGGTTCACTATTTTGGCATTTGAGTGCAATGTACAGTGACCTAGGTTGAAATTGATTGGTCGTGTGTTAATTAAGAGAACCCGTCCTTAGATGTGAGTTGGACGTTTCCCTATATGGGATTCAGGTCGTAATAGATTCTGGATCCATGCTCATTCGGGAAAGTTGTCTTTGAGAGATGTAGTCATGCTTAAAGGGGGAGACGATGCCTGGCTATGCTAGTAGACCGCCGAACATTGAGTCGGCCGTGCCCTAGAGAGGAGTAATTAACAATTGGAATGCATTTTGAGTGTTATTGATGCGTCGGATTATTGGGCGGAATTTTATGGCATGGTATGGGACGTGTCATAATGATTTGACCCTATAATCAGGACCCTTATGGTTGTGTAAGAATTGAAAGTGTTGGCGTTACAGTTGTTTGTGTATTATTACTACACTTGAATGAGTATATGAATTGTGCTAACGTGTAGGAAGGAATTGAGGCAATGTAAGTTCTTTGTATTGTGTGGCTAGGCCACACTTGAGTGTATTTCCTTTCTAATAGGGGTTTAGGGGGTGAACTTGTTGAGACAATGTCTCACCCCATCGTGGGCTTACTTTTCAGGTCCTTAGCTTGTGGTCGTGGAGGACTCGAAGCGCCGGAGTCTATGAAGGTGGAGTTTGAAGGTTCAACGTGTGTGTTCGACTAGTATGTTGTAGGATAGCTTCTTTTTTAGAGTCGACCTTTTGTAGACTTATGACTAGACTCGTTTTTGTAACTAAACCCTAGTGTTTTTAAAAGTTGGCTTTTGTGAAGTATTGCCTTGCTTTCCTATCCTATGCTGTTTGTTGTCAGGGGTTTTTGTTTCGCTTCCGCATGTGCTTAAAATGAATGGGCCGGCGATGCGTCCTGGGAATGTTGCATTCGCATAGACCAAAGTGGGATGTTCGCATGCTCGGGATTTGGGGCATGATAAAAAGTGTGAAGGCCTAGATTACCAAGGCGACCAAAAGGGTCGAGGTAATCAAAAGGGTCCAAACATTAAAGGCAAGAGTTAGTGATGTCTTCTACCTTCTCCACTAAAGGACTTCTTTTTTGGCCCACCAAAGCTCCTGCAAGAGGAGGAGGCCACTGTCCACCACTTTGCCGACTTGTTTGAAGATGGCATGATTGGTGCCATTAGCAAAGATCAAGAAGTTGCTAATCTCGTTGTGTAAGAGATGTTTTTAGTTTTGCTTTTCTTTTCAGTTGTATTCCACTCATTTCTCCTCTGCAAGGGAATTCCATTTGTTTCATTCATTTATATCTTGTAATAATCTGGATCACGAACTTTGTTGATCCAAGACAATATATGTTGTAATGAAATTTTGCATATCGATAAAATTCACTTTTGGTTAATAGACGTGTGAGGTATCCTAAACCAGTCCTATGATGATATTTTGAGGCTTGGGCCTCCACACAATCAATAGTTTCAAAATGTTTTAGTGGAACAAGGATGTCCAATGATATAAGGGCGAGTTCCCTATAATTTTTCAAAAACCCAGAATTAATAAAAATAAAAACTCACGACATTTACATGCATTGCATTTGTTATCTTTACACACTAACCATTTTCAATTGCATCTCAAGGATAACACTTTACACCAACATCATAGTCATTTGTAGGGCTCGAATTTTTGAGAAACTCTAGCGAACCCGATTATTTTGACTTAAAGAACAAAGATGATTCTTAGGTTATTGAAAGGGAGTAGCTCAGAAATGAGGAATCCAAACCTCCCACTACCAAGCAACTAATCACCATGAATTTAGGAGATTCAGAAAACCCTTGGGAAACCAAGATTAGGGCAATCCCTCTCAAATAGCTGTTGATAGATTAATTGGACTCTTGAGAGAACACCAAGATATCTTTACTTGGTCTTATGCCAACATGTCGGGTTTAGATCTTGAGATTATGGAACATACTCTACCACTCAACCCTGATATTCCGCCCAAGAAGTAGAAGTTCAAGAGGACGAAACCTGAGTTGTCCAATAAAATTGAGGAGGAAGTCATGAAGTTGTTGATGGTGGGTTTTATCGAAGTCACTCACTATGCTGACTAGATCACCAACATAATCCCAGTCATGAAGAAAGGTGGACAGGTCCGAGTATGTGTTGACTATCATGACCTAAATAAAGCAAGTCCTAAAGATTATTTTTCTTTGCCCCATATCGATGTCTTGGTTGATAGTACGATTGGATTCAAGTTGTTCTTTTATGGATAGATTCTTTGGTTACAACCAAATCTAAATGAAGGAGGAGGACAAGACTACAACATCTTTTATCACCACATTTTGCTATAAAGTCATGCCATTCGGTTTAAAGAATGTTGAGGTAACATATTAAAGAGCTATGGTGGCGTTATTCCACAACATAATGCATAAGAAGATTGAAGTCTATGTCGACGATATGATAGACAAGTCAAGACAAGGTGAAGATCACATTGAAGTCTTGAGAAAGCTATTTGATCGACTGAGGAATTTCAAGTTGAGGCTTAACCCTGCAAAATGCATATTTGGGGTAAAGTTTGGGAAGTTCCTTGGAATCATGGTTAGTAACAAGGGCATCGAGATAGATCCCTCTAAGGTGAAGGTCATATGTGTCCTAAAAACTCGTTCCATTGTCAAGGAAGCTCAAAGCCTATTGGGAAGATTGAACTATGTGACAAGATTCATCTCCCAATTGTCATAAACTGCTAAACCATTCGTCAAGTTATTGAATAATAATGCCAAAATTAATTAGGACAAATAATATCAGAAGTCTTTCGAAGAACTCAAGAGATATCTTTCGCCATCCCTTGTTTTGGTATCGCCCATTCAAGGCCGGCCCCTAATTTTATATATCACAAGTCTTTAGGAGTTATGTTGGTGCAAAAAATATTAAAGGATGGTACCGAACATGCCATATACTACCTCAACAAGAAGTTCACCACCTTTAAGGTTCAATATCCCAAGGTGGAGAAAACATGCGTAGCCCTCATTTGGGTACTACACCATTCGAGACAGTATAATCTTCACCATTGCATCTTGCTGGTGACTGAGAATGACCCAATCAAATACCTTTTTGGAGAAGCCTGCACTAGTTGGAAGGCTCTCCAAATGACAAATACTACTTTCTGAGTTTGATATCCAAAGTATGGTGTAGAAGTACGTTAAAGGTCAGGTCATAGCCGATATGCTAGCTGAAAATCTTGAGAAAACTGATGACTAGGTTGAGGTCAATGAACATATCCACTTGATCTCACATGACAAGTGGATCATGTACTTCGATAGTGCTGTTAACCTTTCGAGTTCTGGTATTGAGCCGGTTTTAATATCCTCAACTGGTTAACACTACGCAGTGGCTGCAAAGTTGGTATTTCCTTGAGCTAATAATATTTCTAAATATGAAGCATGTATCCTTGGCTTGCAATTGGCCATTGACATGAAGGTCGAAAGGCTTCAAGTCTATGGTGATTTCGCATTCATCATCCTCCAGACAGGTGGTGAATGGTAAACATGAGATGCAAAGCAATTTCCTTATCATGAGTATCTGGAAGACCCAGTCAAGAAATTTGATGAAATCTCTTTTGATTACCTGCCAAGATCATAAAATCAATTTGCTGATGCTCTGGTGACCTTGTCATCAATGTTACACGTAACTAACAGTTTGAACATTGATCCACTACAAAATGACATCTTGAAGAAGCTACTTATTGCATGATGATTGAAGAAGAGCTAGATGGCCAACCATGGTACTATGATATTGTGTGACATCCTGAAATTCAAGCCCTCTGAGGGATGAATGAATGTGAATTTCGTCAATGCATTGTTGGTTGATCTCACTCGGAAATGATCACTCCTGAGATACTGATCTTAAGGGGAAAGGCTAATGAGGATAGAACTCGTATGACTAAAGTGTTGGAGAAATCGTTCCAGAATATTTTGAAGCTGACAAAACGTTTCCTTCAGTCTAGTCTGTGTATCTGCAGATCGTCTAGTGTAAAGTCTAAAGACTTTCTGACTACCAGACTCAAGATTCAAGACTCAAGATTTGAGACTTAAGACTTAAGACTCAAGACTCAAGACTATTCTCATTGACAGTCTTTCTGATCCAGTGACGAAGGAAATCCAGAGCCGAAGTATATGGTTGAGGGTTTAATCCTATCGTTTGGAGAAGATCTTTTCTGGTTGGATAAATATAACGAATTCTTTTGTTCGTATCTAGATCAATTGAAGATCCGATAGTCGACGAAGTATTCTTGGAATGTTCTATTCTTGGAAACCAAGATCCTGATTGTATGGGCAAACATGATTGATGGGCTATCGTCAGGTTCCTTTTATAGCTCGAATGATCTTCTTGATTGATTCCGTCCAACGGGTAGATTAGAGGAATTCCTTTGGTAAGTGCCAATGGTATGATGGCATAAAGGAGTATAAAAAGGAAGACGTTCTAGTTGTTTGAGTACGTGATTGATAGAAAAATTCCAGAGTCTGAAGCACCTTGATTATTAGTCGATACAGTTTGAGCGAAATTGTATACACAGAGAGTGTCTATACTTGGTGATACCTTGAGCGAGTGTGGTAGATCATCTACACCGAGAAATCAAGGAAAATCAACACTGTAACATCTCTTTGTTCATAGTGGAATCCAGCCAAATTGGCTGTCAGTGCAGAAGAGTGGACGTAGGCTTGAATCAAGCCGAACCACTATAAACCACGTGTTTAATTCTCTCTTTCCTTACTTAGTCTTACGTTGATTATTATTCTTCGCAAATCCTTCAACTGTATAAAGTATTGCGCAAGTATACAGAAATTATCAAGAAAAATCTTTGTATACCTATTCACCCCTCTCTAGGTACTCGTACTAGCAATATCATAAAGGACTCGACTTGGGCAAACGACTTGACCGTGAGACTTGCGTGAGGACGATCCTGTAGATAGGCAAGCTGATTTTAAGGACGACTAGGAGTTGATTTACGGACAGAACATAATGGAACGACGGGTGATTCCGTTTGCTATTATTGAACCTGCGAATGACCCTATGTCGATCCTTAGTAATCGTGTACTTTGAAATAAGAATATATCCTCCGAAATTTCATGTAGTCAAGGACGTCCATGCGTCAAGATGTCTTGAACATGGTTTAGCACGAGTCGGTTATGCATGAATCCTCGAAGCCGCCTGTCAGTCTGAGTTGTATCCAAAATGGCATTAGGGCAAAATTGACATGGCATGAGAACTAAAGATTGGACTTCAAATTATCAGGAACGTATGGGATGGACTTTGGATAAAGCTACTTTGACAGTCGACAGTGCCAGTTAAGCTGAGCCCAAAGCAAGTAAGTGAGCCTATTGGACCCAACCAACTATTTCTTCTTCCAAGCCCATTCCTATTTATTTCCAAGCCCAATTCTTAGGCCCACCCATCATTTTTACCCTAAGGATAGATTGGTAATTTGTGCAAGGTGGAAATGACTATTTTGCCCCTAAAAGTGTGTGGATAAGGGCAAAGAAAGGGAGAGAAGATGAGGGGACTTGCATGGGGACTTGGGGCCAGCTTTTGGGGCCTTGATAGTAGTCCTCACTTCACACTCTCTCTCTTCCATCAGCTCCATCTCGACTAGACCCCTCTCTCCCTCGTTCTCCCTCTCTTCCTGCTTTTACTCCAGCTGACCTTCCTTTAAAAATATGAGTTGATTGTTGGCTTCCCGGACGAATCAACTCTCATGCCACCCACCATTGTCTTCAAGACACCTAGACCATCTGCCTTGACTTGGCCTTTCGTCGATCGGAGCCGCTGGCTGACCCACCGGTCGGCTAGAAACCAGCAGCTGTTTGACCGTCTAGCCCTGTTCTGCTCCAGCTTACCTTTCTCCAAAAACTTGAGTTGTTCGTTGCCTTCCTATGAGAATTAACTCTCGTGCCACCCACCACTGTGTTTAAGACATCCAGTCTGTACGAAGGGTGGTTGCAACTCGCCGACCCGTAGGCCGGCAAGAAGCCGTCGCTTGTGATATCACCTAGAGTCCACCTGGTCCGCCAGTTTCACCTTTGCAGCCCGTTTTCTCTCATTCCAACCAAGCCTCCCCCCAGCCCAGCCACCAGCAGGTCCCCCTTAATCCCCAGGTGCCGTCGGTCGCCGGCTAACCCCTCGCCGAAGCTCTGATCAACTGCCCATCTGCTTTTCCTCCTCTACAGTTTAGTTTCTAGGAGTTTCTATGGGAGGCAAAGCTTTTGTCTTCTGTTCCAGCCCAGGGACCGCCTTGGATCATCATGGTAGAGGTCCTTAGGCATAGCCTCCATCTTCGCCACCACGTCCATGTCTCTAGCCCGCTTAACGGGTGAGTTTAGCTCCTAATCCTTTGATTAGTGCCTAAACTTGCTTAGTGTTGGTTTAGTTAATGTTAATTCTAGCTTAGGAGATTTAATTAAGTTGCATTAGCCCTAAGATAGGTGGTTAGATGGATGGATTAAGTTAGTTTAACTTAATCTCACTTTATATGCTAAATGTGGTTTATGTGCTTAATTAAGTATGTTTAGCTTTAATTGATTGATTGTTTACTTAATTAACATTTTTAATGATTTATGAATTTAATTTATTACTTATTTAATTATGGAAAATTACTGTTCATGTGACAATATTCACAAATTACTTTTCATGTGCACTATTCACGTAGTACTATTCATCGAGTATTGTTCACGTGCACTGTTCATCCAGAATGCGAAAAGTGGTCTAATTTCATGTGTGATGATTTTATGAAGTAAATAGATGTGTAAATGCATGGGCATCCACATGAATCGAGTGATTTTCACAAAAAAAGGGAAAACGGTTTGTCCGAGGGATACCGAAATGGACTGCCTTCAGGAGAAAATGATTTCTAAGTGTATATGCAAGCGTGTGTGCATTGGCTAAGTGCCCAAAGATAAAAAAAGGGAGTTGTAGTAGTGTGCCTGCATGATCACTGAGTTGAATCCATCCCCCGCTGTGTGTCGGGTGGGCGATGCTCCTATGTGGAAAACCTATGCCTGTATGGCCGTATTGCTGTGTATCGGGTAGATCGTGTCTATGTGGCGGTAATAGATCGTACATGTGTGGCGTAATATTGTGCCTGTGTGGCGTAAGATCATGCCTGTGTGGTGTAAGATTATGCCTGTGTGGCATAATATCATGGCTATGTGGCGTAAGATCGTGGCTGTGTGGCGTAATATCGTGCCTTTGTGGTGTAAGATAGTGCTTGTGTGGCATAATACTGTGCCTATGTGGCTGTACCGCTGTGTGTCGGGTAGATCATGCCTGTGTGGCAATAATTAAGAACTGGAACACACGTGAGTGTTGAGACCATGGATTGATGCAAGATAGGTGGCGTACTAATGTGCAAGAACGCATGAGTATCATGGCATCGTTGGTTATAGTCATGCTAGAGTTGAGCACATTGTTCATGGCACACGCGCATGAATCGATAATGTGCAAGATGTGGTAATGGCCAGGTGAGATCACTTGTGATGCGACTTGTATGTGATTGATGACTGCATCATCTAATGGCCATGTGCATTGTGTGTATCGTGCTAAGTTATAACGTGCAGGGTATGGCATATCAAGTAAGGTTGTATGCGAACCAACTATTGATTGTTGGTTATTAGTCATTGGTTTGTTTTGTGGGGTGGTTCTAGAGAGATACCTCAAGTCAAGTTGGTGTACTAATCGAGGCTTAGGGCGTGAACTCGCTGAGATTTATATCTCATCCCGTCGTGGGTTACCATTTTCAGGTTTCTAGTGTGAAGAACTTGGAGCTTGAGAAGGAAGGGTCAAGAGCATGGATGGCCTAGAGGTTTCTTTTTGAAATGGACCCTCTGTACATAGACCTTAGGGTTGGCCTCGGTGTGTAAACCTAATTGTTGTAAAAGTGAGTTTGGTTGGTTGTTAGTCATGAGAGTGCTAGTATGAACACCTAGATGGGGGTAAATAGGTGTAAAAACAATTTTTACAAGACTTAGCAATTTAATTCGACTTATATGAAAACCGAAGACTTAAGATATAAAGGATTTGCAGTAATATATAAGTCTATGAATTAAGTAAAGAGATAAGGGAAAGAGAATTGAAACAAGAAGTTTATAGTGGTTTGGCTTAGACCAAGCCTACGTCCACTCTCCTGCACTAACAGCCCACCGGCTGAATTTCACTAAGAATCAAAAGAGATGTTACAATCGCACGTCCTTGATTCCACAGTGTAGAGACTCTGCTACACTTCCTCAAGGTCTTACAAATATCTAGACACTCTTTTGAATGCAAGGTTATGCTCAACAAATGAACTAGCAAATAATAAGGAGTTTCGAACTTTGGAATTCTTCTATCTCGCACTCACTCGAATAACTAGAGAGTCTTCCGTATATACTCCTCCATGCCTTCATAACCGTTGGCACTTTCCAAATGAGTTCTTCCAATCTACCCATTGGACAGAATCAATTAAAGAGATATCGAGTTATTTAAGGAAAATGAAGATAGCCCATAAATCCTGCCTCCCCATACAATCAGGATCTAGGTTTCCATAAGTAGAACCTTCCAAGTATACTTCGCAAATCAACGAATCTATATTACTCGAATTATTTGTACTACAAATAATAGATCTTACGATGCTATCTCCAACCGTGAGATAATCTTCAACCAATCGAATCAAATCCTTAAAGATATACTCGCATCTGAATAGGACTTCTTCGTAGGTCTAAAAACTGTCAATGAGGGCATACTTTAAATCTTGAGTCTGGTGGTCTTCAAACTTTGATGGAAGGAAACGTTTTGTCATCTTCAAAACAGATAAGGAAGTTTTCTCCAACAATCTCCCCCTTTTTGATGATGACAAAACTTTCCTGCAGATTTAGACATTTTGACTTGCAAGACAACACTTAAGCAGACCAAGATTTTTTATACATGAAAATTAGAGATTATGATAAGGATACTAGCAACTTTGCAACCACAGAAAATGTGTTAGTCATGTAACACAACTATCTTTAACATAATCAATAATAGCTTAAGTTGCAAGCATAATCAGTATCAGTCCAAACTAGTCAATTAAATCCACACCAAACAGAAGATAAAGTCAAAACCAAATCAAAAAGTCAAAAAGATAAGTCATCAAATCTGCATAAAACCTCTCCCCCTTTTTGTCAACAGCAAAAAGTGGAGAAAAGACTAAAAAGAGATAGATTGAAAATGGAGTCAAAATCAAGGCTATTTGGGCAGGCGAACAAGCTCGAATTCTCCCATAGAATGCAAGGTCTTCTCAAGCCTTTCAAAACTTTGCTTCAGTGACTGAAAATCCTCACCCTGCACATTAGACTGAACTTGAATCTTTAGGGCGTTCAACTGTTCATGCAAAGACATTGAAGTGGCCTTAAAAGCATTCTTGAGATCCTGCATCTCAAATCCCATGGCGTAATGTTGTTTTCGAATGTCCAATAGAACTTCCAACAGTCTTGAAAAGTCTACTATTTGAGCATTTGCATCACTAGGACCAGCTGAGTCAAATTCAGGGATTTTGAGAGATGATGGAGCTTCAGTAGATTGTCCCCCATGACTGTCTTTTGGATAGTGTGAGGTATACACATCCTCAAGGTCTGCTGCAGAGCGACTTACATCACTAGCAAGTAAGGGTGAAGAAATACCTTTTGATCCAACAGCTCCCTCTGTTTTGGTGCCCTTAGGTAAAGTAGGTAAGATTTCCTCATATGCAGACGCACTAGACAGAGAGATAGCCAAGGTGGGCTTAAAAGAGTCTTCTTGACATTGATCTTGTTCTCCTTCTCCCTCTTCTTCTTCCTCTTCTTCTTCTTCTTCTTCTTCTTCTTCTTCTTCTTCTCTTCTTCTTTCCTTTGTCCTCCTCTGTTCTTCTTCTTTCTCTGTCTCTTCTCTCCCTCTTTCCTCTTCTTCTGGATCTTCTCTTGTCTCATGAAAGCTTATAAAACTCTTTAAGTTTCTCAAGGCTGATATGGTCAGTCCATCCTCATCTTCTTCATCTTGTAAGATGAGAGTCATTTTCTTCTTCACAGGAGCAACCATGGGCTCCTTGCCTTTTCTCTTCGTAGCAGCAAAGTCTTGTTTTGCTTTTATGGGAGACTTTTCCTTAATATGTTCCAGCACTTTGTTCAACTCTTTCAATCTCATCTTTATGACCATTTTGAACCCAATCACTGTAGGAGAGATGATTGACAGGCATAATGGTGCAGGGATGTGAATTTTAAAGTGCTGAAAGAGTTGCGAGATAAGAGCAGAATAAGGGAGTTGTCCCTTATCTTTCACCACAGTTTGGCACATATGAAATAGTATGGTGTGAGGCAAAGAGAATTTAAATCCTATGTTGATGGCACACATCAATTTAGCTTCCGATCGAGAAACATCTGTCTTGGATGCTGATTTTGAACGAATGCTGTTTATCACAATCTTGTGCAGCAAAATGTTAGAAGCACTCATCATTGAGTAAGAAATCTTCCCTTCAACATCCCTGTCTCTCACTAACGACATAATAGCATGAGCAATAGACACACTAATTGGTTGGAAACTCGTTCTTTCCACCTCAATTATGTCAGCCAGTGTGTCTGTATTTACAAAAAATTCCTTGTCCTTCATAGTGAAGATAAAACTATTTGCATCCAAGAAAGACAAGTTCGAGTAAAAGTACGCAGTAAGTTCAGAAAAAGCGGCAGAGGATTCAAAACAGAACCGTTCTAGTTGCAATAAAGCAAACTTCTCACACAGATTGACCTTTATTGAATCAAGAAAATCAAAGTCAACAGTTCTAGGGTTCATCACCCCTATCTTCAGAAGTTTTGAATAAACCTTCTTGTGACCCTTCGATCTAAATAGATTAGGTTCATCAGTACTATTTGTAGCCACATTCGATCTAGGTTGAAAATGAGTAAACATCCGTTCATTGTCGTCCAGAGTTTGTGATTGATTTGCATTGCCATAGAATGGGTCACTCGGTATGTTTGCAAACGTTCTTTCAGCCATCCCTTTCTCTACAACTCCTAGTCTTTCCAAATCCCGCAAAAGCAAGGTTTCATTCTTGAATCCTCTATCTTTTAAGAATTCATCGATTAAATACATCGGTGTTCCTCCTTTCTTCAGATTAGAGTAGAGCTTGAAAGCAACCTTGGGAGTTAGAGTTCTTATAGGTTCAGCCTCCTCTATAACCTCGTCGTCTAATTGAGTCGGTGGAGAAGGTTGACGCTGCTGAGAAGGTTATTGCTAACTCGGACGCAGTGGTGGAGAAGAATCTTCTTCTTCGGTCAAGTCAAAATGGGTGGGACCCTCGGGCATAGATCGTGGTCCCCTGCTCGCAATCCTTAAAGACTTTCTCGAAGACATTGTCGATTCAAGGGAGGAATTCACCACTTGTTCGAAAAATGAGATAACTTTTTGACAAATCGAGAGTGAAAGTGAAAGCAAATAGGAATTTTGTATTCTAGGGTTTCAGTTTAAAAATGAAGAAGACGAGTCTCGGTAGTATATAAAGCAAGTGAAGCGAGGTAGACGAAACATCGTAAAAGGAAAATAAAAATGCCTTTTTTAAAGGAAAAACTTCCCTTTGAAAATAAGTGTCTTTTCAAAAATCAATAACTGCCTTTTTTTTAAAAAGTAAAGAAAACTTGGAAATATAATTTCCATCAATTAGCAATAAAAAACCGTACCTTTTCAAGTTTAAAAAATATAAGAACAATTTATCGTCGTAACTATTACTACACATTCAGACTTTACCTTTTGAGTCTTGTGCACATCTAGACTCTAGTAAGTAAGAGATATAATGTTCAGTCTGGTGCAAATAGACTCAAATAGACTTTTCTTCAGTGGCTTTGTAAATATGTCCGCCAGTTGATTCTTTGAGTCAATAAACTAGATCATAACTTCTCCATTTTGAACATGATCTCTAATAAAGTGATGTCGAATCCCTATATGCTTTGCTCTTGAATAAAGGATTGGATTCTTTGTGAGATTAATCGCGCTGGTGTTGTCGCATTTGATCTCAGTGCAAGAATCTTCGATTCCAAAATCTCTTGTTATTTTATCCATAAAATTTGAGAACAACAACTTCCAAGAGCTATATATTCTACTTCTGCTGTTGAAAGAGACACTGTACTTTACTTCCTTGAAAACCAAGATACTGTTCTGTTACCAAGTAATTGACAAGTACCGAAAGTGCTTTTTCTTTCAACTGGGCAACCTGCTAGAATTGCGTCTGAATATCTAAGGAGAGTAAAGTCTCCTTCTTTGGGATACCATAGACCTATCTTCGAGGTTGTTGCAACGTATTCGATGATGCGATTCGCAGCACTTAAATAAGATTCTTTTGGATCTAATTGAAATCTAGCACAAATGCAAACACTAAACAAAATGTCAGGTCTAGAAGCAGTCAGATAAAGAAGTGAACCAATAATACTCTTGTAAAATTTCTGGTCAACTTTCTTTCCTCCTTCATCTTTATCTAGCTTCGAAGAACTAGACATTGGTATTTCAGTCTTTTTGCAATTATCTAATCCGAACTTTTTAACAAGTTCTTTTGCATATTTTTCTTTGTGAATAAAAATCCCTTCCTTCAATTGCTTTACTTGTAGTCCAAGAAAGAAAGATAATTCACCCATCATGCTCATCTCAAATTCATCCTGCATAGATTTAGAGAATTTCTTGCTTAGATTTCGTTAGATGATCTAAATATTATATCATCAACATAAATTTGAACAAGTAAAAAGTTTTTACCTTCTCTTTTAATAAACATAGTAGTGTCCACTTTACCTTTGACAAATCCATTTTGAATTAAAAACTTACTTAACTTGTCATACCAAGCTTGAGGTGCTTGCTTTAAGCCATATAGAGCATTTTTCAGTCTGAATACAAAGTCTGAATTCCTTGGGTCTTCAAAACCGGGAGGTTGTTCCACATAAACTTCCTTTTGGATAAACCCATTAAGGAATGCACTTTTCACATCCATTTGGAATAACCTGAAAGTCTTATAACAGGCAAAAGCAAGTAATAATCTAATTGCTTCTAATCTTGCTACAGGTGCGTAAGTCTCATCATAGTCTATCCCTTCTTCTTGCGTATATCATTTGGCTACAAGTCTTGCTTTATTCCTTACAACTTATCCTTTTTTGTCCATCTTGTTCCTGAAAACTCATTTAGCTCAAATAACATATTTACCTTTTGGTTTAGGAGTTAGTTCCCAAACATTGTTAACATTTAACTGCCTAAGCTCTTCTTGCATAGCTTCAATCCAGCTTTCATCAGTTAAAGCTTCTTCAATGCTTTTGGGTTCTATTTCAAGAATAACAGCCACAACACTAGACTCTTCATACCTTTTGGATCTTGTACGAATTCCTTCATCAATGTTACCAATGATAAGTTCTTTGGGATGACTGGACTTGTGTTTCCAGTTGCTGATTGGTCTGACAGACTGCTGAACTTCTTCTTCAGTTGATTCTTCAATATTCGTTTGTTGTTGTCCTTCAATAGTCTAAGCTGCTTCAAGGGAAATAGACTTTGTAGAGTCTGGAACAGGTTCGGATTCTTCAAGTTGAGTCTAAATCGAATGATTTTGCATAGAGTCTTGAAATTTGACATTCATCGATTCTTCCACAGACTGAGTCTTCTTATTGTATACTCTGTAAGCGTTTCTGGATGTTGAATATCCAAGAAAGATTCATTCGTCAGATTTTTCTTCAAACTTACCAATTCAATCATTTGCATTTTTCAAGATAAAACATTTGCAACCAAACACATGAAAATAATAAACAATTGGCTTCTTTCCTTTGAACAACTCATAGGGAGTTTTCTTCAGAATAGGCCTTAAGAAAACTCTATTAATAATATAACATGCTGTAGAAACTGCTTCAGCCAAAAAACGAGAAGAAATATTGCTTTCGATTAAAAGAGTTCTAGACATTTCTTGCAAAGATCTATTCTTCCTTGCCACAACTCCATTCTGTTCGGGAGTGTATGAAGAGGAGAACATATGCTAAAAATCAGATTCATCACAAAATTTAGCAAAGTCTTGATTTTCAAACTCACCTCCATGGTCTGTCCGTATGTATACCCTTTCTCATCCTGTATTTTCTTAGCAAATTTAGTATAATAAGCGAAAGTCTTAGACTTACTTGCCAAAAAGTAGACCCAAGTAAATTGTGAATAATCATCCATTATTACTAGGCAATATTTCTTTCCATCAATGCTTTGAGTTCTAGTTGGTCCAAAGAGATCCATATGCAGGAGTTACAGCACACGATTAGTGGAAACTTGATTAATTAGTTTGAAAGAATTTCTAACCTGTTTACCTAATACACATGGTGTGCATAAGTCAGATTTTTGGTACTTCAGGTTGGGTAGACCACAAACAAGCTTCTTTGAAGAGATCTTCGCAATTTGCTTCATGTTGATATGGCCAAGCCTTTGATGCCAGAGATTTTCTTCATCTTGAATTGAAATTAAACATTGAGATCTTTCTGGATTGATATCCAAAAGATAGATATTCCCATATCTTCGTCCAGTAAAGGATTGTGAAAGATCTTTACTAGTGCCCGAACATATTCCTTCTTGAAAATTTATCTTGAATCCAGTGTCGCACAATTGGTTGATGCTAAGCAAGTTGTAGTTGAGTCCTTCCACTAAGGAGACGTTGTTGATTGTGAGACTTCCAATTTTTACAGTTTCACATCCAACAATTATTCCTTTGCTATTTCCGCCAAAAGAGACTTTTCCACCAGTTACTTGTTTTAATTTAATAAAACAATTTGAATATCCAGTCATATGCCCTAAATAGCCACTATCAAAATACCATTTAACATTTTTCTTGAAAGTGACCTGCAATAAAAAAGGAGACTCAAGCTTTCTTTGGAATCTATACTTTCTTGAGTCCAGTAAAGTTAGTGCAATATACGGTCTTTGCCCAATCCTTCTTAACAGGCCTCCAAACCATAGGACATTCTTTCTCAAAGTGTTATGAGCTGTTACACTTAGAACATTTAAGAGCACTTCGGCCAACAGGTTTTACAAAGACTTTTTGAAAATGATTTCTGTAAAAGGCTTCTGTAAGTCTTTGTTTGATTCTTTCATTTACTTTTGGAAAATCAATTAAAGGAATGCTTTCATAAGTCATTCCTAAGCCTGATTTGTTAAAGTAGGGTCTTTGTATTGAAAGAATCTTTTCGAATTTCTCAGATCCCATGGAAAACCTTTTTGAAATGCTGGAAATATAATTTTTCAAGAGTGTGTTTTCTTTTGAAAGTGAGTCTGCATTTTCTTTTAAAGTAATAAAACTTTTATCGAGATTTTCAAACTTTTCTTTCCATAAAATTTCCTGTTGCTTCAGTGTAGAATTCTCCCTTTTTAGCTCGGAAATCCTCTTAAGAGAGGTTTTGAGACTAAGACACAGTTCATCAATGTACTTAGAGACTTTAATAGGGATTTTTAAATTACTTACCTCGATTTCACTATCTGAATCTGAGTCTGTATCGATTTTAGAGTCTGAGTCTAATTTTGATTTTGCCATCAAACAAATATTAGTATAATCATCATCACTCTCTTCGCATTCTGTATCACTCCAAGTTTCTACTTTGAGTGCCTTTATGTATTTCTCAGCTTTTCTTTTCTTTTTCTTTACCAAGGGACAGTTGGGTCTGATGTGTCCATTTTTCTTGCATTAAAGCAACACATCTTTATTGAATTCATCATCATCGGCTGATTTGTTTTGAAATCTTTGAGAACTTTGTTTCTTCCAATTGAATCTTCTTCCCTTTTTGTTCAGTTTCCTTAACCTTCTTATCATGAGAGCAAGTTCTTCATCGTTCATATCGTCTTCAGAGTTTGTAACATCAAAGTCATCATTAGATTTTAAGGCAATAGACTTCTTACCTTTGAGATCTTCTTCTTCATTGATTTGCTTCACTTCATAGGATTGAAGTGTTCCAACCAATTTGTCAACGGAGAGCGGCATGATCTTTTATATTTCCCTTATTGAAGTCTTTACGTGATTCCATTCTTTGGAAAGTCCATGCAGCAATTTGTTAACCTTCATGGGTCCTGAGATTGGTTGACCCTGATACTCAAGATCATTTATGACCTCTGTAAAATGGCTAAACATGTCAGTAATAGATTCTCCTGGCTTCATCTTAAAGGCTTCATATTGACTGAGCAGAATATTGATTTTGGTTTCTTTCACTCGATCTGTTCCTTCATAAGTGATGTGCAGTCTATCCCAGACTTCTTTAGTTGTTTCACAAGAAGATATTCTGTTACATTTAGTAGGAGATAATGCACAACATAAGGAATAAATTGCTTTTGCGTCAAGAGCTTGTCTCTTGGTTATCTCTTCTTGAGTCATGTCACTGGCTTCTGCAACTTCTTTCCCCCTTTTGGAGACTGTTGTAGCTTTAGGAATGATTCCTTTGTCTACCACATCCCATTCCAGAGGATCTTTCAATCTTAGGAATGCTTTCATCTTGTTTTTCCATATGCTGTATTCAATACATGAGGTGCTGTCACCAATGCCAAGTTTATGGAGACAAAATCAATGCTTCTTCTAATGAACTACATCAAATGTCTGAGTTATGGCCTTTCTCGATATGGGGCATTGATATTATTGGTCCGATCAATCCCAAGATGTCGAGTGGGCACTGTTATCTTGGTAACCATTGATTACTTCACTAAATGGATTGAGGCCAATTCTTATACTCACGTTACTACAAAAAGCATGGCAAAATTCATCAATCATGATATTATCGCTCAATACGAAGTTTTCGAGACGATCATTACTGATAATAGATCAAACTTGAATAACAAGATAGTGGACAAATAACTCAATGAGTTTCATATTTGCCACTTAAACTCTTCCCCTTATCGCCCACATATGAATGGAGCTGTGAAAGCAACAAACAAGAACATCAAGAAGATTTTAGCCAAAATGGTTGAAAATTACCGTGACTAGCATGATTGATTGCCATATGTTTTAATGGCATACCTAACTCATATTGGCATTTCAACTAGGGCAACGCCATTCTCATTGGTATATAGAATAGAGGCCGTGTTACTCGTATAGGTGGAAATCCCTTCATTGATAGTACTTTCTCAAGTCAAGCTGAATGGGTTCAATAAAGGTTTGAACAACTCAACATGATTGATGAAAAAAATGGTAAATGCCCTATGACATGGACAAAGTTATCAAAGAAGAGTAGCTAAGTCGTTTAGCCGCAAGGTCCGACCGAGACACTTTAAGATCAATGATCTCGTCTTGAGGAAGGTTCTACCTATCATTCCATATCCTTATGGGAAGTTCACTCCAAACTACAAAGGTCCTTATGTTATAAATAAGGTACTACCTAGTGGAGCACTGATTCTTAAAGAAATGGATGGCCAAGAATTGCCTAGGCTTGTAAATGTTGATGCTATCAAGAAGTATTATCCATAAATAAAGTAAAATACATGTGTGCTACTTTTGGATCGAATCCGAGCCACTTTAGGATATTTGCATCATGCACCTCATGCATACATGTTGCATTTGCATGTTTGCTCATCTTACAAGTACCAAAGGTCCCAAAGAAGACTACCTATCCTCATGAGATCAACCTCAAGAAGGCAAAACTCCAAAGTTTGAATACCTTCCTTAGAAGCATAGGAATCATCCACTCACTTAGAGCACTCAAAGAGTCGGACAGAACTCTAGTAGTGAACCTCTTTGCCAAACAAAACCATTTTTTGTTCAAACTCTTTCAACCTTGTTTCTAAAACTTCCCAAAAGAGTCAAGGGAACATATTTTTTGAAAAAAAGACATTCGATCTCGGGGAGTAGAATTTAACCAAAGTATGTTTTGAAAAACTTCAAAAAGGATTATTAAATATGCCAAATGATTATGCCTAAGATGATGAAAGGCAAGCCTTTGACAAAACATGTCCTTACACCCACTTTGAAAGAATTGAGTGAAAATAACCATATCTTAGAGCATATGATTCATTTACAGTGGATACATGGATTGAAATGACAAAGACATTTATTTCTCAATCCAAAACACAATTGATATCCTTTGCTAGCCACCTCAAGCCAAATAAGAAGCATTTTCAAAATAACTCTGTCAAATTGGGATAAATACCCAATCTTGGAGCAAAAGATCAAGAAAGATTTTATTATTTTCACTTGTATTAATCTTCTCGTGTTAGCTTCGAGTGAATTTTTATGGAAGCTTGAAACATGTTGGAGCGACGAAAAGCATTCTGTTCACTAACCCAAATACAATTACCCTTTGCTTAGCTAATTTAAGTCTTATGCAATCATTTCAAAATTCCAGATGGTGATTATTTTCCCACACTGGGGTAAGGCATGTGATTTACCAACGGAAATGAAGAACGTTGGTCACCTTTGTAACTGCTCGAGAGTCTTAGATACTTAAAAGGGAGTAAAAATTAGGGGGTATGAAAAATAGTGTGCCTAGTAAAAGTAAGGCCAATGCTCATGAAATATTCAGAGAAAAACAAGATTGATAGTTATGCAAAAAAGACCATTCATTTAGAAAAACAAGAAATGCTTTGCAAAGTGCACGTGTTACAAGCAATGTCATTAGGAAAGAGAGCGAAGCTCTCATCTCCTAAGACAAAATAGTCAAAAGGACTCTCGAGATAAGTCAAATTTCAAGAGATATGGCCTATTAAAAGTTGTGTAATGGTAATGATGCGGAGATAATCATTCACTTTTAACCCCTTGATATTTGAAAAATTTCAAGCCTTTTTGAAGCTTTACCCGAACCAACATTACAACTATTATTTGAAATCTCTTCTGATTAGGATGGTTCAAGTTGAAATGTGAATTTCACATAGGAGCTACCACTAAAAAAAATGGAAGCAATCATATCTTATCTTATCTTATCTTCGAAGTTCTTAACTTGCAAACCCGCTGCAATCAAAGCACGAAATTCCAATAACGGCTATCCCGGTCTAATTTCCATAAATAAATAAATAAATAAATAAATAAATAATTACGGAAATAAATAAATAAATACCGAAAATGCAACTTAGGTCGGAAAAAGCCTAATTGGAAGTTGAGACGAGCTTGGAAAATTTCTGAACTACTTTAGATAAATGGCGGTGCGGCAGGGTGACGAGCGATGGCGATGCTCGGGCTTTGGTGGTGGCGTGCGATGGCAAACGGCGGTTCGACGAGCTGGCTGGCTGCTCGGCGGCTTCAACTGGTCTTCTCTGCAAGTTTCTGAAGTCCTCAATGCACAATGAGGAAGAAGAAGAGGCTGGTCGACCGGCTGAGGGAGAGAGGGGGTAAGGGGGCCACTTGGTCTTCTCTATTATCCCTTTGTCCCCTTGGAGGGCTCCACCTTGCATGGCTAGCTTGCACAGCCATTTTCCAGACCATGCTGCCCCTTCTAGAAGACTTATGGAGACCCAAATGTCATGGGTGATGGGGGGCTACGAATTTGAACCTATTTTCCATCAATTAGACACCAATTGCTCCTTGAATCACTCAAATTTGGCTCCCATTCAAATATCAAGTCCTCGATCAAATTGATATTTTTTCCCGCCAATATAACCCACTTGCTTCTTAATTGCACGATAAAAAATGATCCCCGACAATTTTTGGACAAAAACAGCCCTATCTCAACTTTTTCCCAAAAGTCTCGATTTGCAGAAAAATCTTTGAAAGGCGAGTTGACGTTCCTAAATGACTTGTGACATGACGGAATGTTCAATTTCTAAGATTATATTCAAATTCGTTGTTGATTTCACTCTGGCGCGCTTTTAGCGTGACCTAGGCTACCGAGTAGCTTTTAGAAATTTTTATTGCAAATGACCCTTGGTCGATTTTCTTTGAACCACAATGAACCTATTTAACACATTGACAACTCTCAGTTGTCGTGAAAATTTTGAGGGTTCAAATACGGACATGGGGTACCAAAACGACAAAAAAATCAGTCGAGTGCCGATTGACGAGAAATTTGCAATTTAGTGGAATCGCCCACATTTAACCACACATCTCAGTCGAACCGACCTATCTCTGATCTCTAAGCAATTTTTAACTGTGCCATAATGATCTCTACAGATGAGCACGGTTGAGTAGTCGAGTCCTAGTCGAATCCTCAAATCTATTACATTAAAATCCCTTAACGACTTCCCCAGATAGTCTAGTTATCTCAGAAGTGATCAGCTCTGAGAACAGTACTATATGCGTGTAAATGAAAGGGCCGATTAATTAAATTGAAAGCAAAAAAGAAAATCTAGGATGTCACAACTCTTCCCTTCTTATAAAAATTTTGTCCTCCAAATTTAAACCATTACAACACCTTAAGCAAAAAGGTGGGGGTATAATCGTCTCATTGATTCCTCGCTTTCTCAAGTTGCTTCTTCAGTGTCGTGGTGTTGTCAGACCACTTTGACCAATGGGATGGTCTTTGTACGTAGAATCTACTCTTTTCGGTCCACTATCTAAATCGGGCTTTCAACGTACGACACTCGGTCGTCCACGTACAATTCCTCAAAATCAAACACGTGGGTCGAGTCAGGCTCATACTTCCTGAACATCAACACGTGAAATACATCGTACACTTGCGCCAATCTTGGCGGCAACGCAAGACGATACGCTAGGGTCCCAATTCTCTCAAGAATTTCAAACGGACCTACGTACCTCGGACTCAATTTTCCTTTCTTGCCAAAGCGAGAAGTTCCCCTCATTGGTGAGGCTTTTAGAAAAACTTGATCACCAACTTGGAATTCCAAAAGCCTTCGGCGCTTATCTGTGTAGCTTTTCTGGCTACTCTGAGCGGTCTTTAATCTGCCTCTGATAACTACAACTGCATCCATTGATTGCTAAACCAACTCTAGGCCTATGATCTTTCTCTCCCCAACTTCATCCCAACACACTGGTGTTCTACACGCTGTGCCATACAACGCTTCAAAAGGGCCATCTAAATGCTCTACTGATAGCTATTGTTGTAGGTAAACTCCACGAGATGAAGTTGTTCTTCTCAGCTTCCTTTAAAATCTAGTACATAAGCTCGCAGCAGGTCATCAAGAGTCTAAATCGTCCTCTCAGACTAGTCATCCATTTGAGGATGATATGTCGTACTGTACTGCAGCTTTGTACCTAAAGCATTCTGTAAGCTCTTCCAAAAAGTGGCTGTGAATCTTGGGTCTCGATCTGAAGTTATCCTAACCGGCACTCCATGTAGTCGAACTATTTGGCGCATGTACAACTCAGCGTGCTTATCCAAGTCAAGATCCTTTCGCACTATAATAAAATGAGTTGACTTTGTCAACCTGTTGACTATTACTCATATAGAATCATTACCTCTCTGACTCCTTGGTAATCCAGTTATGAAATCCATCGTGATGTGCTCCCACTGCCACTCTGGGATCTCAAGAGGTTGCAGAAGTCCTCGTAGCTTGCAATGCTAAGCTTTAACTTGCTGACACATAAAACACTTGGCGACATGCTTGGCGATGTTTGCCTTCATACCAGACCACCAATAGTGTTGACGCAAATTCTGATACATCTTGGTATTACCAGGTGGAATACTGTAACTGCTACGATGAGCTTCTGATAAAATATCTTCTTTAAGCTTTGCATCGTCAGGTAGAACCAATCATCTTCGAAACTTCAGTGTTCCATCATCAGAAACCTGAAAGTCAGCTTTTTTCTCTTCGATATCCTCTTGCAAAATTCTCTGAACAACTGGGTTTGTCGATTAAAGTAGTTTAATCCTGATCTGTACATCCGGCTCAATTCTGAGGGTAGCCATAAGATGAGAAAGGTGGCTTACCTCAAATTTGAAAACCAAATCTCGAGCTCGCTCGAGTAGATTCCACTCCTTAACCAACGAGTGAGCATCTAAAGACTTTCGACTCAAAGCATTAGCGACCTTGTTCGCCTTTCCTGGGTGATATAGGATATCACAATCGTAGTCCTTCAGAAGTTCCATCCATCGGCGCTGTCTCATATTCAGCTCCTTCTGAAAGAATAGGTACTTGAGACTCTGATGGTTCGTGAAGATCTGGAATCTTTCTCCACACAAATAATGTTTCCAAATCTTCAACGTGAATATGATTGCTGCGAGTTCTAAGTCATGCGTCGGGTAGTTCAGTTCATGAGGCCTTAACTGGCGAGAGGCATATACAACAATCTTGCCATGTTGCACTAACACGCAACCTAATCCTCGGAACGACGCATCATTATAGATCTCGTACCATCAAAGACCAGATGACATCGACAGCACAAGTGCGGTAGTTAGCTTTTCTTTAAGCTTTTGAAAACTATCCTCGCACTTATTGATCTAGACAAATTTCTCTTCTTTTTTCAACAGTCTTGTCAAAGGTGACGCTAAGGCTGAAAACCCCTCAGTGAACCTTTTGTAATAACCTCCCAAACCCAGAAAACTTCTTATCTCTGTCATTGTAGTTGGTCTTGGCCAATTGATTACTGCTTCAATCTTGCTCGGGTCCACAGAGATTCCTTCGCCTGAAATCACGTGACATAGGAATGCAACGCGAGTTAATCAAAACTCGCACTTACTGAACTTGGTGTACAACTGATGAATCCTCAAAGTCTAAAGTACCAACCTCAAATGACTCTCATTCTCCTTAGCACTCCTTGAATACACTAGAATATCATCAATGAACACATTCACGAACTGATCCAGATATTCCTTGAATACTCGATTCATCAGATCCATGAAACTAGCTGGAACATTCATCAACCAAATAGCATCATAGTGAACTCGTAATGACCATATCGAGTACGAAATGTTAACTTTTGAGTGTCCTCTTTCCTGATTCTCAACCGATGATATCCTGTCCTCAAGTCGATTTTTGAAAATATTGACGCTCCTTGTAACTGATCAAACAAGTCTTTGATTCTCGGGAGTCGATACTTGTTCTTGATCGTCACCTAATTGAGTTATCAATAGTCAATACACAAGCGCAACGAACCATCCTTCTTCTTTACAAATAGAATTGGTGCTCCCCAAGGTGACACACTGGGACATATGAATCCCTTATCCAATAACTCTTGCATCTGCACCTTCAGTTCTTTTAACTCCAATAATGCCATCGGATAAAGAGCCTTAGAGATTGGTTTGTCCTAGGTGCTAACTCAATCATGAACTCAATTTCCCTCTCTGGCAGCAATCCTGACAATTCCTTCGGGAATACATCTAGAAATTCTTGCACAACCGAAATACCTTCAATCTCCAGCTCCTCAACTATCGTATCCACAGACAGTCGTCAGGTAAGCTTAACAACCCCCATCTAACAAACGGGTTGCCACTTGCAACGAGATTAGGGAAATAGAGGGTCCTCCTCGATTCCTAACAAACTCGAAACTCTCACCCCTTAATAGGTTAAATTGAATTGCCTTGCGATAGCAGTCCATTTTAGCTCGTTGCTTGGTGAGCCAGTCCATGCCACTTATCAAATCAAAGTCATACATGGCTAGGACTAACAAGTCTATTTTCCCCTCTCGCGCTCACCAATCACTAACTTGCAACCAGAACAACCCAAAGTAAACAACACCTTATCCTTCAATGGTGTAGATATGCTAACAATAGATTCCAACAATACAAGACTTAACCCTATCAACTTAACATATTGCTTGGCAATAAAAGAATGGGTTGCTCTTGGGTTGAATAAAGCATAAGTAGGATGGCCATTTAATGAAACCATACCTTTGATCATGTCAGGCGCATCCTTAGCCTGACCTCTTGTGATGGCGTAAACTGTTCCCTGAGCTGGGGATCTAAGTTGTCCACCCTGTGGTGCATTATGTGGCGCATACCCTTTGATCTGTCCCAATGGTGGCAGCGGCGGTAGTTGCGATTGTCCTCTTGGTCTACTAGGACAATCTCTAACCATGTGGCCCTATTGGCCACATCCAAAACAAACACCCGATCTTCGAGGACACGGAGCTGTACCATGTCACTTTCCATAAAAGTGACACAAACCATTTTGATTTGGCCCTGACTTGCCAATTCGACCCTTCCTGTTGGGTGGGATTTGAAATCTGCCTCCAGTCATGGGCTTCTTTCCATGACGGATGGCATCTTTGTTCGAATTAAACGTTGATCCAAACAAGGCGGCTTGTGCATTTAGGCTCCTCTCTTGCAGCTGGGCTCGTTTATATATCTCTCGGTAATCCATTAAATCAAACGGAACTAGTGGCTGCTTCAATTCTTGTTGAAGGCCATTCTTGAACCTTCGTGCCTTATCTTTAGGGTCATCAATCAGTCTCGGAGCGTACTGAGAAAGTTCAGCGAATTTGACCTCATACTAGTCAACGGTCATGTTTCCTTGGCGGAGACACTAGAACTCCTCCATTTTCTATTCTCAGGCGCTGCCCGAAAAATTCTTCTCATTGAACGCCCTGAGGAAAGCATCCCATAGTAGAATTACTCCTCCCGGAAACATTACGTCCTTGACAACTCTCCACCAGGTATTGGCATTGCCTTGCGGTTGATAGACTGCCAGTACTACTTTCTCTTCCCCATTGCACCTCAAGAGTGCAAACGCCTTATCCAAGTCCTGAATCTAAAGGGAAGCAGTCTCTGGATCTCTAGTACCCGTGAACCTCGGCGGGTTCAACTTTAAGAATTGCTCCACCAACTTATGGATTGGTCTCTCTACAGCCACATTCCCTGGTGGAACCTCAGTATGAGCTACGACAAGTGCGGCGACAGGTGCAACAACAGGTGCGGCAACGGCCGAAGCAGCAATGGTAACATTAGCAACGGCAGTGGCGGCTGCTTTAACAATGGTGGTAAAAGCGGCAGCTTGATTCTAGGCCTGCTGCCCCAACATTTCTCTCATTGCATCCAGAGCATGCATTAATCCAATAGTTCCTGGCTCACCTAGGGCTGCTACCCTAGCACCAACGGGACGTGGTGCTACTCCACTCATGCTAGCCTCAACTGGTGCTTTACCTCAGCCTCCTCGAGTACCAACCCTCGTTGGCGTTCTACCTTGAGTCACAGGCCCTAACAAACGCTTCCTAGAAGTCCTCTGCTCTTGATCACTCATAGTTCAGTTTTCTATTGAAACTTATCGTCCAAATCCACACTGGATTAGAAGCTGATCAATTCACGCAACAAACAACTCTACCAATCAACCATCACAGACATGCACTAGTCAGGAATTTAAAGGCCAATCCTACTAACTATCCCATGAACCATCGCACTTTATCACTCCAATCTCTAACGACCATGTTCTAATACCATTAAACGGGGATGTCAGGTCCCGATCCTCTGAGCCTGTGCCCATCCCTATTCAGTCGATTAATAGCGACATCACAAGACACATTGCCAACCCATTCATTTTACTACACATGCGGAAGCAGATAAATAATCCCTAGACAACAATACAATGGGATAGAAAAGTAGAGCCACTTTTTCAAAATCATAACAACACCCTTATATACATATATCAAACCAATTTTATACATAACCATTCAATACACACACACACACACACACACACACACACACACACACACACATGAGTAAGTTCACAAAACAAGGGGGTTTTCTCAAACTACGGCTACTCATCCTCCTCGTACTCCTTTTGCTCCACATCCTCGTCCTCATTAGAGCCTTCTGTCGAGTACACCGAGGACTCTGGTTCCTCAAGCTTCGGGTCCTTCAGGTCTATCACCGAACCACCTGGAGGATCAGCAGTACCCTTACCAAAAGCAACCTCCATCACATACAAAAGCACTTTATGTTAGAGAAAACTCCATTATTGTTTTGGAGCTGACAAAACATTTTCGAAAGTCTAATATGAAGACTTACAGACTCAGGTGTTATAGGCTGAAGAACTTTAAACTCTATTGTTAAAGTCTGAAGACCGTTAGACTTTAACTATAAAGTCTACCCTCTCTAACAATTTTCAGATCGAAGAATGAAAACTTATCCATATGCAGGATTATGTTCAAGGATTCGGTTCATCACAAATCATTCAACGACTCGAATATCACCTTAATTGATTCTAACCAACGGATAGATTGGAAGAACTCCTTTGGAAAGTGCCAACGGTCGTAAAGGCATGGAGGAGTATTTAAGGACGACTCTTCAATTGTTCAAATAACGTGCTTAAAAAAAAAAATTCAAAGTCTGAAGCTTCCCAGTTCTTTGCTATTTCATTCGTTGAGCTTTATTTGTACTCAAAAAAGAGAGCAAACACTTGTAAGATTTTGGAGAAGTGTAGTAGAGTCTCTACACTGAAAAGTCAAGGACATGAGACTGTAAAATCTCTTTTGATTCATAGTGAAATCCAGCCAAGACTGTCAGCATGAGAGAACGTAGGCTTGATATAAGCTGAACCACTATAAATATTATGTTTCTATTCTCTTTCCTTAAACTCTTTATTTCAATTCATAGCTTTACATAACAGTTTAAAGCTGATTGCATGCTTAGTTTATTATTTTCTATTAGCGATTTTTAAGTCTTACAAAAAATCTCCTTCAAACACTTATTCACCCCCTTCTAGGTGCTAGTACTATCACTATCACTTCACATTTCGACACGAGGTCCTCTCTCTGCCCATTACAATATAGGTGATACCACACCCTGTATTGATAGGGCACCTTTTTGGGTAGACCCACATCAACCCAGACTATGGTTTTCACCAGTTCGTACTGTAGTCCCTCGAGATGCCCATGGATTGGAATGCAATTCATATGTTCTGTGATCTTCCTTGGTTGTCCAAAATGCTCAGGAGGAGCTGCCATTTATGGGCCTAAAATTGTTATCCCACAACAGGGTGAAATGTCGTCTCAGTAAGTTCTACCCCATAAGACATAATTAGGAAGAAAATATGCCCTAAGGGCTGCCTAAGCATAATCATGAGTCAGAGGACTTACCTTGGCCTCCACTTCTTCCTACAAGTCAGATTAATTAATAAACCATATCATCCAATCAAATCAGATCAAACCATCGATCAATTGACTTAGTTAATTACATGTCATCATGACCACTTCTTGGTGAACTCAATCAATACTATCTATAATGTCCTATCAAATCAAGACCGCTTGCCTAAAGCTGAAAATATAGATAGTATAGCTCACCCAAAGCTGATAATTTATTTCACTCACCCAAAGCTGATAAGTCATATAGCTTGCCTGAAGTTGATAATTTGTTTCACTCGCCCAAAGCTAATAAGTCATATAGCTCACCCAAAGCTGATAATAATATATATAGCTCACTCAAAGCCAATAATAAAATATGTAGCCTTGATCATCAAATCAATTTACCATTTTTACCACACTCGATAAAAATAGCTGTGTGTGGGTACACAATCAGCCTTAGCCAAAATGCAATAATTTCAAATTTGGACATCCCACTAATTTCAGCAATCTAGAAATATATTTTTAGCGTTGTAGACCGCGCCCAGTAATTATTTAATTAATTACTAAAATTATTACAAATTGGGGTAAATACTCAATTTCACCAATCATAGTCAATTTGCACAAAATAAAAATCAATTAAATAAACGGAATGCACCGCTGTGATCAGCACGAAATTCTGGTCATCGACTATCCTGGTCTAATTTCCAAAAATTAATTAATTAATTAATTACAAAAATAAATAAATAAATATCGAAAATGTAACTTAGGCTCGAAAAAGCCTAATTGGAAGCTGAAACGAGCCCGAAAATTTTTTAAACTACTCTAGATAAATACTAGAGCTTGTCTAGGCTCTAACTACACTATTCTAACCACCTAACATGCAATCACAATTAATTAAATTACTAATGTAATCTAACTATCCACCTAATCCATACTTAACCTAAACTAATCAACCTTTAAGCGTAATTAACCTACTAAACAAGGATTAGTGAGTAAAACTTACTTGTTCGACGAACCACTCAGTTCAAACTGACATGGACACGGAGGAGCTCAACAAACTCCAAAGCAGGACCAATTTTCGGGGTCAGAAAGCGGGCCAAAATGGGCCAAAATCGCTACTGGAAACCCACTTCTTCAGCTTTTGTTCGAGGTTGAAAGGTGGTTGATCCGGGGCCAGCTTGGGTTGGAAACAGGCGGAGGAGCTGTTACAGGTTTGGGAGGGGGTAGACGGCTGCTCACAGCGGTGGCAAGGGCTCCGACGGTGGCCTGCTGGACGGGGAGGCACGGCTGGACGCAGGTAAAGTAGGGGGATGGCCAGGGAATGGCGGTGCAGCAGGGTGAGGCGCGACGGCACTGCTTGGGCTCCGGTGGTGGCGTACGATGGCAAACGACGGCGGGCGAGCTGGTTGGTTGCTCGGCGACTTCAACTAGTCTTCTCTACAAGTTTTTGAAGTCTTCAAAGCACAATAAGGAAGAAAAAGAGGCTAGTTGACTGGCTAAGGGAGAGAGGGGGCAAGGGGGCCACTTGGTCTTCTCTCTTATCCCTCTATCCCCTTGGAGGGCTCCACCTTGCATGGCTGGCTTGCACAACTATTTTCCAGACCATGCTCCCCCTTCTAGAAGACTTATGGAGGTCCAAATGTCATGGGTGATGGGGGGCTACGAATTTGAACCTATTTTCCCTCAATTAAACACCAATTGCTCCTTGAATCACTCAAATTTGGCCCCCATAAATTCAAATATCAAGCCCTCGATCAAACTGATATTTTTCCCCGCTAATATAACCCATTTTCTTCTCAATTGCGCAATAAAAAATGGACCCCGAAAATTTCTGGACAAAAACGACCCGACCTTAACTTTTTCCCAAAAAGTCTCGATTTGTAGAAAAATATTCGGAAGGTGAGTTGATGATCCTAAAATGACTCATGACATGACAAAACTTTCAATTTCTAAAATCGGATTCAAATTCGCGGTTAATTTCACTATGGCACACTTTTAGCGTGACCTAGGCTATTAGGTAGCTTTCAGAAATTTTTAGTGCAAATGACATGTGGTCAATTTTCTTCAAACCACAATGAACCTATTGGACACATTGGCGACTCTCGGTTGTCGTGAAAATCTCGAGGGTTCAAATACAGACACATGGTACCAAAACGGCAGAAAAATCAGTCTAGTGCCGATTGACGAGAATTTTACAATTTAGTGAAATCACCCACGTTTAGCCACACATCTCAGTCGAACTGACCTATCTCTGATCTCTTAGCAATTTTTAATTGTGCCGTAATAATTTCTGCAGATGAGCACGGTTGAGTAGTCGAGTCTTGATCGATTCCTCAAGTCTATTACATTAAAATCCCTTAACGACTTCCTCAGATAGTCTAGTTATCTCAGAAGTGATCAGCTTTGAGAACAGTATTATAGGCACGTAGATGAAAGGCCCAATTAATTAAATTGAAAGCAAAACAGAAAATCTAGGATGTCTCATACCCTTTGTGTAAGCCCATGACCAAGCCTATGCTACGGTCCCTTCAAAGACCTTTTGATCAACGGATTTGTGTTTACTGTGAGCGTTCTGAAAACTTTAGACATAGGTTACGTGAAACCTCTCCAGTGAGAATCATACAGCTTTCCCACATCGATTGTTGGGATAAAAGCTATTTTTGAGAGCCAGTACAAAAGACTTTTTTGATTAGGTTATTTACAATTTGGCATATTTGATTTAACCCTTAGATAGTTAACCAAACTTTATTTTGTTAAAATCCTTTCCGAAGGAATTTGATGATTGGTATCATTTATCAAGGCATGTTTGAATGATTTGTAAGATTAGCCTTTGTGCAATCTCAAAATCCTTTTTCAAAATATATGTTCCCCCATTGTTCTCGATTTTTGGTCAACCTAAACCATACCCCTTGTCCTAGGTTTTTGATAATCCTAAACCATAACCCTTTGTCTTCGATTTTTGGTTAGCCTAAACCATATCCCTTAGGTTCTTGGAAAACCTTAAACCTCGTCCTTTTGGTTCTTGGTAAACCTTAAATCTCATCCTTTAGGCTCCTGGTAAACCTTAAACCTCGTCCCTTAGATTTCTAGTAAACCTTAAACCTCGTCTCTATGTTCCTAGTAAACCTTAAACCTCGTCCTTTAGGTTCCAGGTTATCCTCATAAATCTTGACCTTAAGTTCCTGGTAAACCCTAAACCCCGTCCTTTAGGTTTTAAGTTATTAGGTTTTAAGTTATCCTCATAAACCTTGACCTTAAATTCTTGGTAAATCTTAAACCTTGTCCTTTAGGTTCTAGGTTATCCTCATAAATCTTGACTTTAGGTTTTAGGTTATCCTTACAAATCTTGACTTTAGGTTCTAGGTTATCCTTAAATGTTGTCTTTAGGTTAGTGATTATCCTTA
The DNA here is from genome assembly GCA_016097615.1 of Eucalyptus dawsonii. Taxonomy (NCBI): domain Eukaryota; kingdom Viridiplantae; phylum Streptophyta; class Magnoliopsida; order Myrtales; family Myrtaceae; genus Eucalyptus; species Eucalyptus dawsonii. Next base: position 36,890,914 of record CM027880.1, on the reverse strand, counting down.
AGCCATTCCCTTTCCTTTACAACTTCATTTCTTTCATTCCATCCGACAAGAGAGATGAAGAGAAAGATCCCAAGCAGGAGTTTGAACACCTCAATGAGTGAATGTAAGTATCCTGATATGTTCCTATCCAAATATCATTTCCCTTTTGTTATTTTCCTTTTCCTAAAGTAGAGTTGACTAAAAATTGCAAGTATCAATTTTGTCTTTGAGTGGAACATCTTCGAACTCCCACTCAAAGAGGAGCAGCTGTTGACATCTGATTTTTAGTCACTCGTCAAAAAGATATAAATCGAGATTTAAGTTTCCCATCGCGATGGAGCCTATCTCTCGGCCAAAAAGTGTTGTTTTTCATTTCTTTCTCTCTAAGCCATTTCTAGCTTGTTTTTGAGAAAAGCCTGAAAGTCAAACAGTTGACTTTTGAGTTGACTTGTTGACTTTTTTATCAACCCTTTGATCAAAAGTCAATCCAGGGAAAAAAGTTGGCTTTTCATCTTAAAAATACCATTTAGCTTTAATTTCACTTTTTAATTTTCCGAAAATCCAAAGATTTGGCTCAAAAATTAATCTTTTAGAAAAAATCAACAAAATGGTTGACTTTTGGCCAAATTTTTGACCAAAAAAATTGAAAAATATGAAAAATTCTCAAAATATTTCTTTTAGCTTCAATTTGACTTATATGTCATAAAATTTCACAAAATTCAATTAAGAATCTTTTTTTTTCTGAATTTTTCGGTTTTAGATTCTAAATCAACCAAAAATGAAATTACTTTTGTTTTAGCCATAAAGAGGTATAGTTCATTCTTCGACATTTAGTCTATGCATTATTCTAAATCTACATGCGCGTTCAATTTTGTGAATTGTCATGTTGAAAGACAAATCGCCATTTTAAGCCCTAATTAGGGGGTCAAAATCAATTCTTCATGATCTACGAACGGACGATTGTTTCTACTCATTTTCTTAAGGTAAGTCCAAACCTGGGGTCAATTTTGGGAGATTCACTTTGGTACATTCTAATTTGGTTGATTTGACTTATTCAAATATTAGAAAACCAAACTAAGGTGCTTCAATTGATGTAATTCCACTTGGCCCATTCTAGACTAGAATGTAACTTAAGTAATTGAGCTTCAATTTGGCCAATTGGATTTCGATTGAAAATATGAGTTTAGCTTGTGGCATCGCTTCAATAGAAATTCAATCAATTAAAACATTTTGTGTACAATTAGTCGACTTGAGATGGTCCAATTGCATCTCATTTTATCCGAGTTTTATAGAAACATTTTGATTTCATTTAAATTGGGCAAAATCAGAAAAAAATTACAACAAAATTTGGACAAAAAGTCAACCTGATGTTGACTACCTAATTTTTCTGGCCATCGTTTGGCTGGAAACCACCATTTGGTAGCCCACTTCATTGCCAATGCATCCATGTCCTTGATTTTCAAATTTCCAATTTTGTTCCGGATTTTTACGAAATCTGCAAATTACCCCCCATGTTATGAAAATTGCAAAAAGACCCTAATTAGTACACGATTGATCATCATATGTTCATTAAGATCACATCGTGGCCATTGAAATAAACATGTGCTCAATCAGGGTGCTCTCAAAAAAATTAAACGAACCAATTAGCTAAGAAGATCAAACCTTGGTCCTCGAATTCAATCCAAGGGCTAAGATTTGATCTTGCCCAACACTTCATAACCAACTTTCCCTTCAAAATTGGAGGGGACCCTCAAATTCTCAAATCTACTTTGTCTCACTAAAGCTCTCTCTCTCTGAAATTCTCTCTCCCTCCTCCACTTCTCGACGTTCAGCACAAAAACGGAGAAACAAAGCAAAATGGGGGGGGGGGGGGGGGGGCGGAATGCTCTCTCTTGAAAACAACCTTTCGCTCATGCTTTATCCCTCAAGATGATCTCCACCGACTCATTCTCTCTCTGGCGCAAGAACTCCACTCATTCTTTTTCTTCCCTTTAATTTTTCTTTGGTCTAATGAATAGAAATCGAAGAGGATAATTCCACTGATTCTCTCTCTTCTCTCATCTGTACATTTGGCCTAGCTCTTGCAAAGTGGATGATTTTTTTCCACTAATTCTCTCTCTAGCCAAGAGACAAATGAAGTAACTGATTTTGTCTACTAAGGGGGGGATCGAGGAGGCTCACCCCGCTTCTCCCTCAGATATACTTTTCTGATTTGGTCGAAGGAAGATTCGAGGAGCAAAATCGAGCTTGTCTTGATTTCTCCAAGTTCTTCGGGATTCCAGTAGTCTTTTGCTTGTTCCGCTCAGAGATTCGGGAAGTTCCGCTTCCCAGATCAAAGATCTACCTCTTAGCTATACTCTCCGTAGAAAGAGGCTTAGTTTTCCTTAGATTTTAGCTTCTAGCTAAGTTTTCTCAGCCATTGCTTTTATGTTATTGCAATTGGATCTTTTCCTCAGTAGTTGTTGTTGATTCGATTTTGCTGATTTTATTGAAGAAAAAGCTGAGAAAATGCTCTTAGATTGCAACTCCAAAGAAGCGGTTGCAATCTTCAAGTTTAAAGCCGAGGAGTTCGTTGATAAGTCACGTAGATCGAAGATGGCAGATTGACGTTGAATGAAGTCCCGTCAGTTTGAGATTCAGCAAAGTCCGATCGGATCCTCCTTTCATCGGTGACGGACTTGCTTGAAACTCGATCTCAGTTGATCTGGTGGAGAATCCTCTCAACTCGTGTTTCATCTTCGTAAGTGTTCAGCAAAATAGAAGATTAAGTTTGAGGATAAAAGCTAAGTGAATCACTTTTTTCCTTAGGTTTCGGTTAACACGGATTCTACTTTGATTGTTTTTGCGTGCTTCTTGTAGATCGACATCAATCCTTAACGATCCATGAGGTCCAACAAAGCTCCGCCAATTGTTGATCCGCGATCGTTCAAGCACAGTCGGTTGCGTTTGAGTTCAAGTCCGAAGGTAACGATTCGAAACTTGAATATGATGAAACGAGATTGAATTATTCGATTGGGGCTAGGATTTAAGATTAGGAACCTTTACATGCTTAAGATCAATGATTATGAATGTTGCAATGATTCATTGATGATCTGAGTGATGATTGTGTTCTTGAATCTATTCGGGAAATTCGTATGTCTCTGGAACTCACTTTTTGTTTGGCCTAAAACGAGCTCCTAGATGGCCTTATTTCGATTTGAGACCTTCTAGACTTAGAAAGTGCCTTCCGAGACCTTCAAATCAATAGGTCGCATGGCCTGAACAGCCAATATTTGTCCCCTGGAAAACACATTACAATCTGCTCGATTTCTGCAGATTCTTAGTGCTCTTTAGGTTCTGTTCTTAGTCCACCTCAGCTTTTTGTTATTTTTTTCCTGAATTTTGCGACGATTTATTGAAGAAGTTGTCTTCATGAAAATTGTTTCTCATTATCTTCAGAATGTTTTGTAATTTTTTCGAAATTTTTGGACAAGTTTGGCAGGTCGAAACCTCTTAAATCTGAACATGTGTTTGTCTGCCCTACCTGATCCGAGGTAAATTTAGGCAAATTTTAACATGAAATTGAACTGGTTTGAACTTAGGGCCTTCATGAAGAATGAAATACATGTCATATACTTTTATTGATACATGATTTGCATGATTTCATCATCATTCAATATGTCGATTGTATGTGTAAAAGTGCATGGGTGCCGCTGCAATTAGGGAAGTTAAGAATGCGCATCTATTTCACCTTTTTCATCATCATCCGTATGATTGCAGCTAGGTCTTGAGTTCTTAATAAAAAATGCTTATCATCCTTCATTCTATATAGCACATTTTTGGTTGGATTTATACATATCCTTAAGTGATCAAAATTAGGCATGATTTCAACTCTAGTTATAGGATTAAAACCTTATCATGAGCATATCTTTCCATGCTTGTTCGGGTCACTTAAAGACTAAATTTCACATTAGTGCCTTTCTTGACATTTGAACTATATGTTACAAGCTTGGTGTGCATATATGGTTCACCATATTTGATTGCAATTTCCTATGTGAAATTCATGTCACAATAATACTTGTTACACTTAGGAACTTTCAAGCATATCATTATAAATCTAAAATCATCATGTATTAGCCTTGAATTGTATGACATTTTCTCATGCCGACTTAGTATTAGATGATTCTCCTAATCACTTCTCACATCCAATTCTAAGTCATGTGCAATTTTCATGCCATTTGTGCATTATATGAATGATTTTGAGACTTAATAATGCGCGTCTATGTTCTGGTTTTTAATGGCTGACATGAATGCTTTTACAAACCTCGATTTTAAAGCACAAAGTTGACCTTAATTGAACCCGGACCCTTCTAAAAAAATTGTAAAGCATACCTAGAACTTTCTAATGCCATTGATTTCATATAAATTGCTCATCATTAAGTCCATTTTTCAAAGCTAGATTAGAATTTAGACTTAGGAGCAAATTCAAACCCCTATTTTTACCCCTATTTAGACAGACTTTTGTCATTTTTGTACTTCTTTTTTCTATAGGGATTCTTGAGTTGATCTCTTAATAAAGTTTGTTTGTTACTCTGCTGGTAATGTTGTGGAAAAATTTCGTGATTTTTAGACTTCTTTTGGTAGGTTAAATCTTCGTTGTATTGACTTGGTATCCTACTATTTTGGTAATTTCCTTATGTATTATTGCCTATTGTCTGATTTTTATAAAATCATGCTTAGGTCTTTTAGGAAACCTTTATTCACAAAAGTTGTTCCATTTTATGTTGTGCATATTAAGTAATTTTTTCATACCTAGATCATCAGTGGCTATCACCCAATTTTACTGATATGTTGTGCTTAATCTGAAAATTCATGTTAAGAGCTTTTGGTTGTGGTTGCTTAGATAAGCTTTTTAGGCTAGTTTGTGCATGATATTAGGGCATTTCATCTTCATGAAATTTTTTTAAAACCCTTTGATTTGTCTTGTCAAATGATTTTCAATGAATGTAATTTTCCAAATTTTACCGTGAAACCACTTTTGTCCATGTGATGTCTCTAAAAACACATCTTTAGAAACTCATTTCCAATACTTGAAATGACTTAGAGAAGTGATGGTTTGGACCATATTCAAAATGTTTGCGACACTTGTCAGTGCATTTATGCGAGACCTGGGCTTAGCCTTAACAATTGAATGCATTCCATAACTAAGACATCACCTTATCTCAAATACCTTCTCGATGTTTTCAAATCCATTTTTGAAACATCACATGTACCCCCTCATGCATAATCACATCATCTATTAGGAATGTTTGTGCTCATGATTGACGCATGCCTTGGTAATAAGTGACTCGCTAACGGTTTACTAACTTGTTTGATTCATGTGTGTTTAATTCTTGCAATGCATGTGGATTTTAGATGTATGTTAGGCTCAATGCATGATAATGAGGAAAAATCTTGGGAATCACATAAAACGACTTATTAGGGACTTACAAGTATTATTGGCCATGCAAGAATACAAATGGTTAATAATGGTTGTAAGTCATAAAATGAATCGGGTAAGGTCTCATGCATGAACTGCAAAAGGGTGACCTTGAGGCCTAAATTCAATTGACCTTAAACTTTGTTTTGTTAGATCATGTGATCTTGGCCTTGTGTCGTGATTTTAATTGTTTTGACTTGCGTGGTCATTTCTTTTCATTTTTTGTGCATTGTTATAATTCTTAGACTAGGTTTAAATAAGGATTCCAAAGACGGAGAAGACACAAAGATAGTGGAAGGTCGATATCCATTCCAACCGTGATTTTTGTATCATTTATCCCCGACATATGTCTTGGGTTTCCCTTGTTTGTATAAAAACGCGATGAGTTGCGTGTTCCTTTCTCTCTTGTCTTTTCATATCATTTCTCTTTCAGTCTTTTTTAGGATTACATGATAAATTTACCGCTTTCCTTGGTTGTTTATTATTGACACCGAAATTTTGGGGATCCAGTTATTTATTTATTGCATAAAAATTAGGGATTAATATTTAGCCCCTTAAAAAAATAGAATTAAATTGCGTAGCATATAGTTTTAGGGGCATTTTTTTATTTACATTTGCATCGGATTGGTGACAGATGGGTTTGAATTGATAGTTCTGAGCTTTAAATTAACAAGTTGGACTAAGCCCACGAAGAGAGCAAATTAGCCCGAGCCCGTTATTTTTTTTTTCTTATGACCGAAAGTTATCTTGTGAGAAAATAGAGATTTGATATCCTTGGATAGGGCGGGTGTGACAAAGAGATATTACGAGCTCATCTTTGCAAGATTTGAAATTTGAGAAAAATCTCATTACAATCTTGAATCTTTAGCAATATGTGACAAAATCGGTGGAGAATATTCGGGAGGAAATCCTCGTATAAGCTACAAAAACCTAATTCCTTCCCCTATAAAAGGTGATGTGCGCATATGGCAAAGGGGGGGCTTTTCTTTCATTCTTTTGAAAAATCAGCACAAAAAAAAAAAATGAGGCTTTTCCTTCGTTTTTCTTTGGGTAAAAAAGTCAACAAAGGAAAAGGTGAAGGAGGGTGAGAGAGGGGACGTGAAACAGGAGCAGAAGAAAGGTACAACAACAGTGAAACATCAAAGAGAGGGACATGAAGGGACAAGCCAGCAGAGAGAAAAAAAGAGAGAAAAAAAAAAACCAAAAAAAATACTATTCATCTTCCTCATGGGTTCCTCTGCCGCCGTGACTGATCCCCTGTGCCGCTGGTCTCCTCGCGTCATCGCCGTTCCAACCGAGTCAGCGCTGGCAACCAACCCGCCAGCCACCGCCGCTCCGCCTGTCTCGCCCATGACATGCAAAAGAGGAGATAGAAGTCGTCTTCTTCCCCACAACGTGCAGCCCCGTTGCTGACACCCACTACTACTGCCTCGCCGCTCCGCTGACACCTCAGCCGACCTCCCTCTGCAGTGCTCTCTGCCGAGCTTCGCTTGCCACCCACCAGCGCTCGCCGTGCCACCTCTGCTTTGCCTGTTGAACCCCCCTCTGCCTCTACCACTGCCGACGCCTCCCCCCGCTCGGTGCCTGCAACTCGCAGCCACGCGCACCTCTGCTCATCCGTTGATGCCTGAAACTCGCAGCTACGCCTCTACTCGCCTGTCACAACTCCTATCGTCGTCACGCCTCTAACCGCTCAGTGCCCTACCCGCCACCACTCCACCATGCCAATAGCTGCCACTCTACCTGAGCGCCACCCCCTGCAGCGACATTAGGTTGCAAGAAAAACGCGCCGCCCTCTGTCCTCGCCACGGTTTGCCTGCAACCCGACGTTGCTGCTCCCTTTGCAATGGCCCGAACGGGTCGTTGTTGCCGTGTCTTCCTCTGGAAGTTGTTGGTCCGTGCTTGCTAGCCCTCATCGGAGCTCTGAAGACCAGCCGCCCACCACCCACGGCTGCCCATCCCTGCATCTAGCCGAGCACTACCACGCACCGCCATCACCTATTGAGCGGATTCCGTTCGATTCAAATTTGTTAACATTATTTGCGAAATTAGGTAATTATCTTATCTAAATTTGATTTGGATATTTTATTGCCTAATGCATGCTTTTCAATATCTTACGTGCATATTTGAATTATCAACATTTTCCCAATTATGATTTATTGCCCAATCTGCAACCGCACGCCAATTTTTTATTCCATCTATAAGGCTTTAGATGGAATAATTAATCACACAAGAATAAAATTGATATCTTGATCTTTAAAACTTTAGATCAATTTATCCATTTTATTAGCGAAATAATCAAGTTTGATTAGATATTGTTTCCAAATTCGAACGATGGATAATATCTTTGATGACCCTAAATGCTTTGGTGCTTATCTTTTAATTGCTTTACTTATCCTGAAAATACAAAAAAAGATTGCATTTGCATATCATGTAGATTAGAATTCATTTCCTATATAGAATTGCATGATAGAATAGATAGATTCTTTTTTAATTATATTAAAATGCATGTTTAGATGGTATCTAGGTTAGATAATATCTTTGAATTAAATTGCATGTCAAGATAAATTTCTAAGTTAAGATAGGATTCGGATTGGTCTATTTCCTAACTTAAAATATATAATATCTCACTTTAGTTAGATTTTTATTAATTACAAATCTTTATAAAAAAATACAAAAATATCATGTGCATGTCATATAGAATTAGGTTCATGAAATGCATGTCATTTAACGATTGTTGCTAGGTCCATTTAATTAGAAATTGCCCATCATTAGAATTAGGTTATTTGGTTAAATTGCATTGCACATAGATTAGATTTGATTAAACAAGAGAAAATCCTTAAAAAAGATTGAGTGATTGTGTGTTGATTTATAAATCATATCTAGCATTGTTGATGTGAATTCTGCTCTAACATTGCAGACACTTTCATTGCTATGAGGTAAGTCTCATAATTCATTGATTGCTTTATTTTGGTGTTAAATTGGTGGTTTGCGCACCTGCATGGTCAGCTCACATGTTAGGGAAGTAAATTAAAATCAATTCAAGCTGCCTACAAAACATTTTTTTCAAAATAAAATAGAAAGGTATTTAAAGGGCGTTAAAGAAATCTAATGTAACCAAGTCCCTGAACTCACAATCTCTGGTTCGCATAAGTAAAGTAAATCTCCCGTTACTTTACTTGGGTTTCTAATCGACCCACCAAAACCATTTGCATATTAAGAACTTGAACCTAAGTCGCGAATTGTTATGGGCTTGTGGGCTTGGAAGAGCCCGAGCTAAGTTTAGACTTATTAGTCCATTAGCCAAACCCTAGGTGGTGCACCTGAGGTTATGTCACCACAGCTTGGTGACTCCACTAGAGACTTGAGTTAAAACTCCTAGTGCACTTAGGCAAATTTTACTCTTCTATTTGAAAAAAATATTTTTGTTTGGCAGTGGGAATCCCAGGTACGTCCTTAATGTTTAAGGTGTTAAATGTTCTTGTAGGGTGGGAGGTATAAGAAGAAGTGTTTGCTAACCTTTGCTTTGCAGGGAGGTGTAGGAATGTATGGTTTATTTTCATATATGAAGTGTTGCTTGAAATAAACTATTGTGCATGCCTTGCATTTAGCACTACACTATTGCACACACAACCTGCCGTCGAACTTGGGCCACACCAGGATACTTAGGATGGTATTGAGTTGGGTACGACTTCAACTGCGAGGCCGCTAGTCGAGATTGCCCAACTCAGCCCGAAAGCTTTTTTCTTGGTGTCAAGAATGTTTACCTTTGCCCGCAAGGCTGCACCGCATTGGGGTATCAATTTTGACTAAGCTGGAGTTAAGAGAACTTGATTTAGTATGCAAGGCTGCAACTAGTCATCCCACCCTTTTAACTCCACTTTGCTTAGCCATCTAGATAGAAATCGGACCCCACATTTCATGTGCTTGTTTATGTGTTTGCCATCATTCTATTGGTGAAGTAAGTAATCTACCCTTTCTTTGCAATTTACTTACTTAATTGCTCTTTTGGTCGATCCATGACAATCTAGGTCAATCTTTAATCTAATTCTTTTGTCAATCATAAATGAAATGAGGAAATTGCCATGCAATGAATCATTTAGAAAATAACAAAAAAAAAAATTGGAAATTTGTTTTCAATTCCTGTCTTAATTGTTCTTATTAGGAAGTTTCAAATTTTGGCTTTTCTTAGTTCATGTTTAGGAAATTTGGTTCTTGCTAGGGTGTCCTATTTTTATAGTTCTTTTTTTAGGAAATTCCCTTATTGTACAGACTTCTCAATGATTAAATGAAAAATCGATTAGATCATTGTCATGGATTGGCTCTCTATTTAATCCTCGTGCTTACATATTTTCATTCATTCGAATTAGATGATAACGGATCCTCCACGTTCACCCATTATTACACAATCAAGAGCTAACATGGCCGACCAAGCCGAGATGCATAATCATATTGTCACTATGGAAGATCAACTCAAACAGTTACTCACCTTTGTCCAACTTATGACACCCTTCGAGTGAATCCGACTCCTGCACCTGCTCTCCCCGAGTTAGTAGTCCCAAAGCAGGCAAACAAGGCCTAAATGAGTGATGATGACATGCCCAAGCTAGAAGATAACCCACTGCCGGTCATTGTGGAAAAGGCTAAGCTTGACAACATCCCTAAGACGAAGCAAGATGAACGCTTCACAAAGCTTGAAGAGAAAGTGAAGCAATTGCAAGAGTCGCAGAGTTCACTTCCGTTCGATCTGTTAGTTTATGAAAATGTCAAGATGCCAAAAAAGTTTAAAATGCTAGAGTTCGAGAAATACGATTGTACTTCCTGCCCAAAAGCTCATTTGCAAATGTACCATGTATGCATGGCCCAATATGTCAAGAATGAGCCTCTCATAATCCAATCATTTCATGCGAGTTTGACCGAGCCCACACTGAAATGGTATGTGATGAAGAATGTGAACCTTCTTGACATCTGGAATGAAGTGGCTGACGCGTTTCTCAAGCAGTATAAGTTCAATATGGACAATGCACCTTCCCGAGAAGATCTTGAGAGAATGGAGAATAAGAGGAGTGATAGGAATAAATTGTCGAGAAGTTCAATCAAATTATTCCCATGGGAGAACAAATTGTGATGGGAATAAGGGAATGATGGTTTACTGAGCCATCTAACAAAAGATTTACCCCAAAGAAAGAGAAGGACCTTGAAGCTGAGATAAATGTGGCCTATTCTCAACCAAATCGTGATACATCCAATCACACTCCAGCAATTAAGATTTCTACTAAGCAACGAGGGGAGGACATCAATTCTTTGATCGATGACGTAATGTTAGAAGACAATTCACACCTCTTCCTGGACCTCTATACAAAGTTTTACTTGTTGTCCAAAAGAATAGATTACTCTCTACTGAGTCGAAGCGACCAAATCCCGAGCATTATCCTACATATAATCCCTCGGAAAAGTGTGACTATCGCATGGGAGAGGTTGGTCACTCCACTGATGATTGCTATGTTTTAAAGCATAGGGTCCAAGACCTCTTGGATACAAAAGCGTTCTCTTTTAGTTGTAATCAGAAAAACCCTCTGCCCAACCATGATGGAGGTGCAAATGCTGTCACTGAGTGAAGAAGTTCTTATCTTCACACTCCTTTATGAAGGAGTCGTTTTTTATGCTTTCTAGGATTTCAAGTTTTTTTTTTTAGGATTTCTTGCTTTTTGAAGTTTGAATTATTGCTTTTGTTTCTAGGGTTTGCTTGTTTGCATTTTTCATTCCAATAATGTAATTCATTTGATTCTATTCAATGAAATTACAATTTTATTTCCAATTTTGAGGACGTGACAGGGTAGACCAAACCAGTCCGGTGACGATATCCAACAATGAAAAGAAAATATCATCCAATGAGAATTCTGAGAACTAGGCTTCTTTATGCTTCCTCATCCAAAAAATTCCCAAAAAAGAATAAAAAAATCATTTTCAAGCCATTTCCAAAAGCATGCATTAGGTTGGCTCTGTTTAATTTTCTCACTCATTTACTTCATGTTTCAAAGCATTACTTTCTTGCCCTAATGAGAAAACATCTGGAAAAGGCACATTAGGTTGCAATGATAGATCAAGTGGCCCAACTATTACTCAACAAGTTTGAGAACACATTTCTAAAGAGTTAATATGACAGATTGGGGGCATGGCAAATTTTGGTAGTGACATAACTGAGATAAAATCTCGATCCGAGCCAAAATGGATGTGCAATTTGAATTTACTTTGATGTTGCATAGTATCATATTCATGCACGTTCTCTTGTGCAGGGGCAAAAGCAAGAAGGGAATATTTATCAAATCAAAGATCGGATTTTCGATCTTGATGGATAGGGGCAATACAAGGAGGCAGTCCCTTTGTGGGGCAATCCCCTGAATGAATGCTTAACACCATGTTTTATGTGTGGTAAATTGTTTGATTTAAAGTCACAAAAGCTTTTCATGCTTAAAGTTGCTAGACTCTTTTGAAAAGAGAATTTCATTAGTGGTTTTACCTATTTAACTCACCAATTTCATGTGGAAATTTTGTCAAGATGGACAATTCATTAAAGTGATATAAGATGCTTAAGAATGCGAAATGAGACGTGTCAAGATAATTAAAGGCAAGCCTTATCCTACACACAGTCCCCTACTCATACACTTGTGAGATGAATGTAGGAAGGTTCATATCCACAAGGTAAAGAGTTCTTTCGCAAAAAGTACGACAACCGAAATGATGAGGAGCAGTTTATTTCTCTATCACAAACACTACAGGTGATCAATTGCTTAACCCCTTTGAGCCTTATACACTTGTGGATATTTCTTTCGAATTATCCCTATCAAGAACCACCCCACATTGGGGCAAATTGGAAGTAAGTCGGCATTAGGTGGTGAGAAAAATAGATAGAAATTTTCTTGCTCTCACTTCATCAATTTCCAGGTATCTTATTGCAGATGAACTCAAACAATAATTCAAGTGTCCTAGGATGACAGAGAGCATTTCTTTCTTTATCCTACGTACTTATATCATTTGCATAGCCCACTTGAGCCTGCAATTTCATTTCTTCAAACCCAGTTAGTGATCATCCCCCATATTGGGGCAAGACAAAAGACAGATGAAGACCCATGAAAGTTCGAGTGCTATGTTATTCAAAGTGTAATTGCTTGATGTATGCATTATGCGTAAGAATCGAAATCAAAATAGAACTAAGGGACATAAAAAAAGTAGCGCGCCAAGTAAAAGCAAGGCCAATGCCCATGAAAAAAAAATTGAAGAAAAAAATGAATGAAAATTAAGGGAAAAAAAACAGTGTGCCTGGTAAAAGCAAGGCCAATGCCCATAGAAGTGAATGGAAAAAGTGTCAAATAGATTACTATTAATTGCAAAAATTGTATCTCAATGGAGTAGTTGTGGCACCCCCCAAGAACGGCCCCCAATCCGTTAGGGTCGCCACAGTTCACTTACCTTTCTTGTGTCCTAATGACATGTCACTCTGATACCATTGAATTATAGTGGGTCCATATGTCCTGGGGGTTTATATTATTTTAATCAGTCCCAGCGCAGTTCATATAACGGAAGCATATTCGACATCTCCCTAACCCTTACTCAAACTAAATAATACAGTGCAATGCACACCAACTACACCTTTCATATATATATATATAGATACGTTAGAGCCGAAACACTTTTATTTACATAGCTTGATTGGACATCAAGAGTTGGTACATCAAAAGGCCAAGGCTTTACTAAGCTCGGTTATAACCCCAAAAGTACCCAACCCCACATCAGTCATGTACACCGATCCATCATCCAGTGTTGGCTATCCAAAAAGTGTCAACCACTACCAATCACACTCGCAATCACACCCAGCTCAGTGCATCAGCTGGTGGTGGCGGCAGCATCCCCATCATAACCCCGTCACGGCGGACATGCACGGACAAGAACTCCTGGACTACAGGGCCATCAGGCAAACCACACGAATGAACACCAGTCCATGAACACCAACATAGGAATGCTCCGAACACTCAACCTCAACGTCGGGTGGTAAGTAATAGAAAGTACCATGCATGACCGGTAACAGAGGCATTTCTTAATCTGAAATGTTAGTCCCCAAAAGGGGTGAGTACAACCACTCAGCAGTAAAAGATCCATCAAACTACACAATGCAACAAGTAAGACAACCAAAATTTCATGTGAAATTCACATAGCATCCATGCAATCATGCTTATATCTCCATGAAATTCATTCATTAAGGTAATTTATGTTCCATGCCATATGCACATACATGCGCATGATTCATATCATCCATATACTTATGTATATATCCCCATGAGATCCATTCAACGCCTTCCTGATCGCATTCTCAATGTCAAATATTATCAACTCAATTTCATAGTCAATTCATGCATCATACCATATGCACACACACCCACATGCATGATTCATTTCCCATTTTGATATTAAAAAAGGATCTCATTTTTCTCCAGGGACCAATCTTTGCATCTTTCGTGACTCTTGAACCCAACCTGGCATCGCGAGACCTCCGGCACACACCTCTGGGCATCCGGCACACACCTCTGGGCATCCCGCACCCCAACTATCTTCACGAGGCTTCCGACACACACCTTCGGGCATCTTGAAACTCCCGAGGACATCTGGCACACACCTCCGGGCATCCGGCACACACCTCTGGGCATCTCGATATTCCCAGGGCATCGTCGACTCAAGGGTCCGACAATATCATCAACATCACAATGTATATTCACATATATGTGTTTCACTTTCCAAATAGCATTTGATGCAACAATGTCAAAGGTTTCAATCAACTTTTGATGTCATATGATATGCTAAATTTCACCATATATGCTGTATAAATAACAACCCAAGATATCACATCTCATAGAGCAATTCATTTGTTCTTGAAAATAAAACAACTTTCGGATAAAACAGAATGCACTCCTTTAATTAAAATTCTGGAAAATTAGTAAACGATCTTAATAAATTCTGAAAATTTAACATGTTATAAACGAGATCTAGAGAAAAAGGTTTCATGAAGAACACTATTTCAAAAGAATTTCTTACGAGTCGCTACGGTCCATGCATCACAGCCTTACAATTTCAAACATTGCCATTGCACAGTTTTATTCACAAATTCAGTATAACCCCTAAATCAACTCAGAAAATTCTGAAATTTTGATATGTTATATAAAAATATAGAGGTAAAAGTTTAGTGAAGAACTTGAAGTCAGATTCATCATATATCAAAAGATATACTCACCATAACTCTCCCTAACCCTCGGCAACGATTTCCAGATTTAACAATTTCACAGGAAAATCATTTCACCAACCAATACTTGTCCGTTTCTTCTAAAATTTTAGTATGTTACTCCTTAAGATATCGTCTACAACTTTTATCAAGAACACAAAATCAAATTTCAACTGGATAATTTTATAAAATTCACGGAGTTGTAAAAGGTCGGGCTGTTCTTACATGAAACAGCTTGCTTGTTCTAGGAAAACTACTACCATTCCTTCGAATTTCAGCATCCAGCATCACAACTCAAGCATCTCCAACATCCATTACACTTCACACACAACCACAGCAAGCAAAGTGTAGATCAATGGACTCTCACTTGCCTTAAGTTCACGCAAACGCAGTAAGCAAACGGCGATTTGAGGACTCTGGGCGAGCTCAATCGACGGCGAAGCTAGGTGGCGTCAACGGCAGTAGCTGGCACATGCATGGCGGGGCCAGTCTCCTTCTCCCCTCACCGAAGCACCCTCACAACTCTCTCTCGGTTTCACTCTCTCTCTCAACCTCACTTTCTCTCTCGATTTCACTCCCTCGATCAATCCGCCCCCTTCTCTTCTTCTTTTAATCTTTTACTCTCATGATTAGCTAGTAATCATGAGGTTTTGCATGTAGGATTTTCGGTGGAGCATGGGGTGGCAACACTTGCACAATCTCTCTTGCCACTTGTCAAACTTCATGTATGGAGGTGGCTTTAATTGGGCCGGCCTTGGTCGACTGAATGGTGGGGGGAATGGTGGGCTGCTTTGGGCTGTTTCGGGCCTTAAGAAATCAGCCCACACTTGCTCTCAATTTTCAACCTTAATCCCCACTCATAATTACTTATTCAAATATTCACATGGCCATAAAATTTTGCAACATTACTTGATGGTAATTCCGATTTATAGAGTACATGGCCAAGAATAGAAAATTTCTCATCAATTCATCTTTTAGCACAACCTAGCTCATACATGGACATAGGATAGATTTCCAACAAAGCAATAATCCATTCAATGCTCGACCTTGTTTTATTGTAATCCATTAGTCTAATGACTATAATATAGTCCGATGGCGCCCCATCACCTATTCATGGGTCATGGTGTATCCAGGGGCTGTTATGAAATTTTAGGATGCCATAGCAGTACTCAAAGAGTCAAGATCAATAGTGCATTTGTAATGACAATCCCTGGTGAAGAAGAAGACCGGCAACAATGCTTAGATGATCATCAACTTTGACCCCTATACACTTTTTTTAGCTTAAAAATCTTTCGTTTCTCAACCCATGAACCTAGCCTACGTTACATCTCTAGCAAAGTCTATTCTTATTAGGGCACTGCAATTAATGTATGGGTTCACATGTCTTGAGCATCACTCGAAAAAGTGCGAGCAAGATTATTTCTTTCTCATTTTGTAGGGTTCTTGACTTGTAAACACAAAGATGATTACAGAATTATTCTTTCAATTGCTTTGACTCAAAGAGTCCCTTTGTTAAGCCATTGACCAAGCCTACATTATGGTCCTTATTAAAAACCTCTCAGATTGGTATAGTCATACTGCTTGCAAGAATACTTGGACCCTTGTCAATATGATGATGGTGAGATGGAGTGATTCTCCTAAAATAGCCATTCTGAATGAGAGTGAGCAAAAGTCATTTATAACTGAAAGTCTTTCATTTAGTATTCTTAAGAAATCCATGTCATTTGTCTTGAACGACAATTCTCTTCTGTGGAAATTTGGGTGATGCAAATATGATAAAGTCATTATGCATAAAACTTGATTGAATTGATGAAAACCTCACTCAATTTTGAAATGTGCATTTTAAAGTAGCTCATATTGTCTACTTCTTTAATGAATGCATACCATTTTTTGCTCTAATCGTGTCTAACAGATAATATTTCCTTGAAGACCGAGTAATACTTGACGTTCAAGTTACTCCTTGAAGCTTTCATAGCTCGAAGCCCTTTTCATTGACCCGGCGTGCTTCTGTAGCCCGGTGTCCTTTTCATCGACTCAGCGTGCTTTTATAGCCTGATGTCCCACTTTATCAAGCCAGTGCTTCCATAGCCCGGTATCCTTTTCATTGACTCGGCATGCTTTTTTAGCTCGATGTCCCTTTTTATCAACTCGGCGTGCTTCCATAGCCTGGTGTCATTTTCATTGACTCAGCGTGCTTTTATAGCATGATGTCCCTCTTTATCGACCCAGTATGCTTTTCTAGCTCGATGTCCTTTTCATTGACTCAACATGCTTTTAAAGTCCGATGTCCCTCTTTATCGACTCGACATACTTCCGTAGCCCGGTGTCTTTTTCATCGACTTGGCGTGCTTTTATAGCCCGATGTCTCTCTTTATCGACTCGGCGTACTTCTGTAGCCCAGTGTCCTTTTCATCGACTCAGCGTGCATTTATAGCCCAATGTCCCTCTTTATCGACCCAGTGTGCTTCCATAACCCAGTGTCCTTTTCGTCGACTCGGCGTGCTTTTATAGCTCGATGTCCCTCTTTATCAACCCAACGTGCTTCCATAGCCCGGTGTTCCTTTATATTGAGTTAGCTTGATTTTGTAGCCCTTAGTCCATTTAAATCGACTCGGCGTGCTTTTACTGCCCGTGTCCCTTTTTATTGACCCAGCGTGCTTTCGTAACCCGGAGTCCTTTTTATTGACTCGGCATGCTTTCATAGCCCAATGTCTCTCTTAATTGACAAGGCGTGCTCTTGTAGCCCAGAGTTCTTAACCTAGCGTGCTTCCATAGCCTAGAGTCCTTTTCATTGACCCGGCATGCTTCCATAACCCGGAGTCTCCCCATCAAATCGGCGTGCTTAGTAGATAATCTCTCTCAAGTGCACCGACACTAGACTCAGTCGAGTTGTCCCCCAAAGATTTTCTCCAAATTCAGTTTGATTAAGGAGATCGAAAAAAGATTCGGGTCCTGGTCAGATGATCTATGCTACAATGATAGGCAACCGTAGAATGGTACGGGTCCTAAACAATATTTATTGCTTTAATAGGCAACCGTAGAAAGGTACAGGTCCTAAAAAAGCTGCTTCTCATTTAGGTGACCCTAGAATGGTACGGGTCCTAAACAATTTTTGTTGCTCTAACAAGCGACCGTAGAAAGGTACGACACCTAGAAAAGCAATTTTTTTCATCAAGGCAACCGAAGAAAGGTTCGGATCCTTGACAACCAAATACTGCCATACTGGGCAACCGTAGAAAGGTACGGGTCCTGAGCATGTAATATCAACTATCTTGAATTACTCTACCCTCCTTGAAGGTAATTCATTCCGGGTAGGTTCCTTTATCGTTTGCATTAGCATTTCCATGCATTATATAAATTGCATTTCAAAATGTGATTCAGTTTCCAAAAAAAAAAAAAAATCATTCATAAACAGTTGTTGACATGATTTCTAAATCAGCACGCAATCACTCAATCTTTTTCAAGGATTTTCTCTTGTTTAATAAAATGTAATCTATGTGCAATGCAATTTAACCAAATGACCTAATTCTAATGACGGGCAATTTCTAATTAAATGACATGCATTTCATCAACCTAATTCTATATGACACGCACATGATATTTTTGTATTTTTTATAAAAATTCGTAATTAAAAATTACTAATAATAAAAATCTAACTAAAGTGAGATATTATTTATTTTAAGTTAGGAAATAGACCAATCTGAATCCTATCTTAACTTAGAAATTTATTACAACATGCAATTTAATTCAAAAATATTATCTAACCTAGATACCATCTAAACATGCATTTTAATAAAATTAGAAAAGAATCTAACTATTCCATCATGCAATTCTATCTAGGAAATCAATTCTAATCTACATGATATGCAAATGCAATCTTTTTTTTTGTATTTTCGGGATAAGTAAAGCAATTAAAAGATAAGCACCAAATTATTCACAGTCATCAAAGATATTATCCATCGTCCGAATTTGGAAACAATATCTAATCAAACTTGATTATTTCGCTAATAAAATCGATAAAATTGATTTTAAGCCTTAAAGATCAAGATATCAATTTTATTCCCGTGTGATTAATTATTCCATCTAAAGCCTTATAGATGGAATAAAAAATTGGCGTACGGTTGTGGATTGGGCAATACATCATAATTAGGAAAATATATATAATTCAAACATGAACGTAAGATATTGAAAAGCATGAATTAGGCAATAAAATATCCAAATCAAATTTACATAAGATAATTACCTAATTTCGCAAATAATGTTACTAAATTTGAACCGAACAAAATTGCCCAACGGGTGACGACGAGGTGTGGTAATGCTCGGCTAGATGCGGGGACAGGCAATCGTGGGCAGTGGGCGGCCGGTGTTCGAAGCTTCGATGAGGGGCAGCAAGTGTGGACCAATAGCGGGCAGAGGAAAACATGGCAACGACAACCGATTTGGGCTACTGCAGAGGGAGTAGTGGCGTCGAGTTGCAAGCAAAGCACGGTGCGATGGAGCGGTGGTGGGCAGCGTGCCAGGTGGTCAAAGGCACGGTGATGAGAGGAGTTGTGACGGGCGAGCAAAGGTGTAACTACAA
This sequence comes from Eucalyptus dawsonii, assembly GCA_016097615.1. Lineage (NCBI taxonomy): Eukaryota > Viridiplantae > Streptophyta > Magnoliopsida > Myrtales > Myrtaceae > Eucalyptus > Eucalyptus dawsonii. The sequence goes on along the minus strand of CM027880.1, from coordinate 36,871,627 downwards.
GTTGTGACGAACGAGCAAAGGTGCGCATGGCTGTGGGTTGTAGTCGCCAAGCGGAGGGAGGCGTTGACAGCGGTGGAGGCAAAGGGGGGTTCAGTAGGCGAAGCAAAGGTGGCGCGGCGAGCGCCGGTGAGAGGCAAGCGGAGCCCAACAAAGAGCTGCAGAGGGAGGTTGGCTAAGGTGTGAGCGGAGCGGTGAGGTAGCAGTGGCAGGCATCGGCGACGAGGCTCTACATCGCAAGCTAGACTGGCAAAGTGGCAGTGGCTGGCAGCTCGGCTGCTGGCGTTGGGCTTGCGAACAACAGACACGGGTGGCGAGTGCGAGGAGAAGAAGAAGACTTCTCTCTCCTCTTTTACACTTCGTGGGCGAGACTGGCGGAGCGGCAGTGGCTAGTAGCTCTGCTGTCGACGCTGACTCGGGTGGAACAGCAGTGACACGAGGAGACCGACGGCGTAGGGGATCAGTCACGACGGTAGAGGAACCCACAAGGAAGATCAAGAATTTTTTTTTTTTGGTACTTACTATTTCGTACTTTCAATTCAATTAGTTGCTTTCTTTTATTTTTCTTGGAAAGTATAATGGCACGAAAATGACTTTCCATGTATGATCACTTAGCTTAGGATAAATAGTCCTGAAAAAGTAAAAAAGAAATGCATGGACGCTTTAGGTATCACGACATACTGTTAGGTATTGAAAGGGCATTAATAGATTTATTAGTGTAATCTAAGTCCCCAAATCTAGATATCTAGTTGCATAGGAATCGAAAGACTACTCCTACTCAATTGGGTTTTCTAGCTGACCCCAAAAACAAGGTTAGTGGAGACTCCCGTCTTACTTTTAGGTTGTCTTAAACAACTAGGTCGAATAAATAAACCCGTCATGAGGGGTATGGGTCCTAAAATGATGTAGTAGTAGCCCAAAGGATGAAATGATGCCATCCTTATAGGTGAAGGGTACGACATACTGTTAGATATGATAAACATACCACTAAATTCGATATCCATGTCCAACCTCTTCCTTCGAGGTGTGTCGCTCATGTAGGTACGAATCATGACACCTTCCACTATCACTCACGGTATAAGCTTGGGAGAGCTCACGACCGTGTATAAGGGAACTCATAAAGGTTCGATCCAAAAGGCGAGGTGTTGACATCTTTTGGAATGTCAACCATGAGAGAAATCTCATGATCAAGTACTCCTAAACTCAACCTTTCCCTCTTCATTGGCTGATAAGGTCAGGTCACAACACCCTTGTATTTGGGTTAGTTTTGTAAATATGCCTCCTCTCGTATGGAATGTACATATCCTTCCATTTGTTGTTCATCCTATAACATGTAAGCATTGGCTAATTTTGATTTTTAAGAAGAATTTGTTTATCCTCCTTTAATTTTTCCAAGATAACTTCCCAAATTGATATTTTCTCTCGGACTTTGCGCGACAACGATCCTTTATATTATTCAAACTACCCCTAAGCAATTACCGACCAGCCTAATTCCTCAAGCTTAAATAATTAAATCCAAAAATCAATCTTAAGGACTACGGCTGCATCAATATCTTTTTGTACGATATTTCTAATTGATAAGGTTAGAATATCTTCTTGTGGAGTCAAATCCTGCCAGTAGCCATGACTTCCTTGACCGATTGATCTTCTTAGAGCAGGAGCTACTCATCAATAACCACCTAGGCCATTCGATTAAGCCTTTTCATATCCCAAGAAATTTGATGGGCTCATTGGTAATAATTACCCTTATAAGTCTTCAGTTTCTCCTGCAATCCCCGAGGCTTCAATAACTTCTTTCCTACCAAGCATTAATGCATGACCTTTCAATCTCCCCTACCATCCAAGATCTCTTCAACCGTGATGTACTTCGGCTATAAATAACCCTTTCTTTTAGGCTTATTCATCCTCGTGAGTTATCTTCTTCTTCATTCCCAAAGATGGCTTGCCCCCAGTTGTCCATCTCGCTCATATTTTCTTAGTTGAAGTGATCAAAGAATGGAAACAACTTTACGAGTTACTCTCCAGGAACCTGGCTTCCATAGCCAAGGATGAAGAGAAAGAAGCCGTTGTAAGGAGGCTCCTCTCAGAGATGGACATTGCCCTAGTTAGTGACTCCGAGCTTCATTGCCAGTATGACACCTCCTTCGTCCTCTTTTCAAATGGCTTGGAGGCCGACAAGCTTAACCTTGCCCAAATTGAGGAGAAGGCCATCCTAAAGGAGACGGTCATATCCCTTGACCAACGTGCTGACCTTATTGCTCGCATCGTGAACTGGTACTGCAAGGTTATCACCTCGACAAAGAAGAAGCCATCCCACATCCGTGTTGAACAAGCTCAGTCGGGGTGCAAGCTTGCTAAGGAGGAGGAGAAAATTGTTGCTAGGAGGTCCTGAGTCGATACTGAGCATGTCGTGGGTTGAATGAGAGGTTGTCTGACATAGGGCTAGAAATCTCGATTCTTGATGAGTTCCTTTATAACATTCTTGATTTCGACTCTTATTTTGGTCTCGAGTAATAGGCTAATGGTGGGAATAGGCCATGAGCCCTAAGGGTCGATTATGAGCCGTGAATTGTGGTGCGGGACCTTGGAATGGCCACAGGACCGGCCCTAGGACCGGTTGACTAGCTCAAGGCCTAGGCCCTTGGACCCATCTGAGAGCCCTTTTACATGATAAAGGAGAAGTTCAAACTTGGTTTCACTGGTTAAGTTTGGTTGTGTCCGCTTCATTCGATCATGGCTTTGGCACAAACCTTGAGCCAAATTACATAGTCGATCATGATGAAACTTGATTAGTCCATGCCTAATGACAAGGCCTTCAAAACTGAGATATTTCCAAGTTGCATTTAATGCCCTCATCTTGTAGTTAATTAAGGAGCATTGACTAGGCATAAACACTTGGTGTCACATCCAGATTTTCGGGTTTTAATTTGACTGGATAATTAGGATCCTGTCTCATCGCTCGTCAATTTATCGACGGGTCCGAAATTTCAATAAAGAAATTATCGGAAGAAAATTTAAGCCCGAAAGGAAATAAAAAGGGAAAGAGAAAAAGGAAATAAAGTAAGAATAATTGTATAAAGTTTTACTTTAATTTTCCTTCTCTCTCCTCTCTCCTTTCCTTCCCCCCTTCGTGCGATTCCCCTCCCCACGCCAACTCTCTCTTTCCTTTTCCCCCTTGCCGTGTCCCACTTTGCTTTCTCTTCCCTCTTTGACTAGTCAAAATTACTCTCTCTTATCTCTTCTTCTCTCTCCTCTCTCTTCTCCCCCACGTGACCTGTTTAAGTGGTATCAGAGCGAGGTTGAAGATTGGAGTGATAAGGAGCGTTGACCATGGGATAGTTAGTAGGAAAGGCCTTTAAATTCATGCTGGTGCATGTCTGTGTTAGCTGGATGCTAGAATTGATTGCCGTGTGAGGATCGCTCATCTTCTAATCCAGTGTGGATGTGGAAGACGGGTTTCAGTGTAAAGACTGAACCATGAGCGAGCAGGAGCTGAGAACTCCTAGTAAGAGGACAATGTCCTCTGTGACTCGGGATAATGCACTGACAAAGGTCGGTACCCGAGGTGGTTGTGGCAGAGCGTTGGCTTTGGCCAGCTCGAGTGTAAGAGTACCACTACAGGTTGGTACTTGTGTAGCAACGTCAAATGATCCTAAATTCGATAAGATCGTTCTGATGCAAGTGTTCCTTGGGAATTGGATGAGCCCGGAGGTTCAGGATCGAACTGCCGTTAGTGTTGCAACTGCCGTTGTCGCTTCACTTGTTGAGATCCAAAGTGGAGATGTGATCCAGAAGCGAGTCATTGCATCCAAGTCAAGGTACAGATCCAGTTCAGGCAGAAATGGAAATCGGCCAGGGAAAAGATCGAAGTCGAGAGTGGTTTTAGCAGACCGATGAGACAACCAAAAAGAGTGTGTGCTGTCATTTGGCAGGAGATAGAAGACTCACCTGATAGGTGTCAGAATTGTAGATGGAAGCATGGATAAATCCAGTGTCCGAATATGACTAGAATATGTTGTGATGATGACTAGCATGGCCATCAGATGAAGGACTGTCAGTGGAAGTCTAAGGTAGCATAGACATTGCTATCGGCTTTAACGCCACTAGGATGGCGAAAGGAATGGGAGTAGAATGGACCTTGCACCAATCAGAGAAAGAATGTGTCGAAGGTGATTTTATCAGAGTAGCGCAGCAGAGTTTTGTGCTAAGTAGTAGAACTTAAATTGTTGAAGTAAAAGTGAAAGAGAAGGGAATCACTATCGACGGTTGTGCTTGACTAGTTGCTAAGGTGTGAGTTTGACACCGCATGAACGGTGTGGGCTTATGAAGCATCGTGATGAGGAATCATGGTCATGGAGTAATCTAGTTCAGTCTATTAACATGTGAAAATGTCGAGGTTATTGAGAGTCGAAAAGAATCTTCGATTTCATTAATCTCGTTAGCTGGAGGCAACTTGTTTGTTAGATGGATGTTGCCAAGGTTGTTTAGCGATTGTCTTGGGTAGGACTGATTGAAGAACTAGAGATGGAGGACATCTCAGCGGTCTAAGAATTTCTAGATATGTTATCACAAGAACTGTCAGATCGCCGTCAGAGAAAGAGATAGAAAGTGCGATTGAGCTAGCACCAAGATGGAGCGATTCTCGAAGGTTTCTTACCAGTTGTTGTTGTTTGAACTGGTAGAATTGAAAATGCCGATGTGAAGATTGATGAATGAGGTATTCGTGCATATCAGTGTATTACTTTGGGGAAACATTAGTTTTGTTTGTGAAAAGAAGAAATATGGTTTGTTGCGAGTGTGCATCAACCATTGTCAACTTAATTAGGTGAAGATCAAGGACAAGTGTTCTTTACCAAAGATCAATGAATGGTGTGACTAGTTATAAAGAGTATTGATGTTTTAAAGGTCGACTTGAGATTATGAAGTCGTTAGTTATGAACCAGGATGGAGGTTGTAAGAAAGACAACTGTTCGTACTTGATATGGTCTTTATGAGAGTATTGTAAGATCGTTTGGCCTGGTGAACACTTCAGCCGCTGTCATAGATTTGACAAATTGAGTGTTCAAAGAATATCTAGATCAACGGTGATCGTGTGGTGTAGCGACATTATAGGGTGTTCATTAAGTGTTGAGAATCACGAGATGCCCCTAAGAATGGTCGTGTGGTTACAGACAAAGAAATCTTCATGGACCTAGCCAAGATCGAATCAGTTGTTAATGGATCGAGACCGACATCAATGTTAGAGATCAAAAGTTGCGAGGATTGGACAGATTACTACAGGAGGTTTGTGAAAGAACTTTCAGCATCAGTATCATCATGGGCTTGACCTCTTGAGAAAGAAGAGAAATTCATTGGCATAGACAAGTGCGAGGATAATTTCCAGAGCTTCAGTAAGATCAGGCTACCGCACTTGTGCTAAACTTTCATTTGGCTCTGGAAAGCATGAAACCTTTAGTGATGTGTCTTGCCAACGATTGGGTATGTATTGATACAACATGAGAAGATTGTTGTATAACCGTCCCGCTAGTTGAGACCCAACAAGTTGAACATGAAACAGTGTCGTGAATCAGAATTTTGGCAGAACTATAATGATGTTATTTGGTATTATCTTGGGAGAATGAAATGAGTAATTTATGTGTTGAGCCGAGAGTCTTCCAATGTGCAGAGACTGGCTAAAGTATAGACTTTACTTGAAAAGAATTTGAAATTTGGTTTTCAAATTTGAGGTAGGCTACCTTTTAAATTTTATAGCCGCCCTCAAAATTGAACCAAATGTTCAAGTTAGAATCGGCGCCTAGTTGACAGACAGAGATGTTCAGAAGATCTTATAAGATGATACTGGCAAGAAAGAACCTGATTTTAAGACTTTTAAAGATGGAACATTCGGGTTCCGTGAGTGATTGAATACACTTGACAGTGTAGCACTTAGGGAAAAGATCTTGTCAGAAGTTCATTATAGTATCACAGTTTTGACCAGATGGAGCAAGTAAGTCAGAATCGACGTCAGCTAAATTGATAGATCGATATGAAAATAGATATCGCCAAGCAAGTTGCAAGTGTCAAATGTGTCAGTAAGTGGAAGTTCGCAGAATGCAAATCCGGAAGATTTTAGCATCACTCGAGAGTTCCAAGTGGAAATGGAAATATATGGCTTACTAAGAATTCAGGGGATTACTGATACCATTTGAGCATAGTGGTTGATCGATAGATGGAGTTGGTCCACTTTGGTACAGTATGAGTAGATCTTGTTTTGAGTATGTGATCCAGATTTCGGCTCTGATTTTGATTAGATAAATTGGGCATTTCATCGATGCGATTACAGTGTTTTTCTCTGAGTTGGCCACTCATGAGATAACTAGACTAGCTGGGTGAGTTATTAAGGACCTTAAGGCAAATAGACTTGAGAATTCGACCATGGATCGACTTCTCAACCGTGCTCATCTTTAGAGATCATTGCGGCACAGTATAAAATCGATTTGAAATCAGAAATAGATCGGCTCGACTGAGATAAATAACCGATCGTGGGTGACTCCACTAAATTGGAAAATTCTCATCGACCGGTACTAATTTGATGTTTATATCGTTTTGGTACCCTGTGTCCGTATTTGAACCTTTGAGATTTTCACGATAATTGAGAGTCGTCAATGTGTCGAGTGGGTTCATTGTGGCTCGAAGAAAATCGACCACGGGTCATTTGTCCTAAAAAGCTTTGAACACTACCCGGTAGCCTAGGTCACACTAAGAGCGTGTCGGAGTGAAATTAACCGCAAATCTAAGTTCGATTTCAGAAATTGAAGATCTTATCTTGCCATAAAGTGGGTATACCGAAGTGTGTGTGTCTCGGATAGTTCACCGACATGGAGTGTCGAAGATGAATTATATCTCAAATCTAGATCAGAGATTATAAATTTTCCAGAGTTATATCAGATCTTGACCAGAGATTCCCAGTTTCAGCAGATCAGTCAGATAGTTTCTTTTTAATCAGTGCAAAGCAGAGTGTACAGGATTTCAGTCGGTTGAGATGAGATCAGAAATTAGAAAATCGCAAGTCCAGAGTCAGCTCAGAAATCAGTGTTTGTAGTTGTCAGATCAGTGTCAGAGTAAAGATTGCTCAGAATTGTCAGAAATCTTGAATCGTTGAGGTTCGAAGGTTTATTAGGGAGTCGAGAAAAAGGGATCAGATGTGGATGACAGAATGTCTTATGTGAGAAGCCCAGCTCAGTTGTTGGTTCAGAAAGAGCATATTTTGTGTGCAAAGATAATCTCTTTGGTCAAAGTGGTTAGACAACGCCACGAGACCGAATGATCAGCGTGGAAAAGTGAGACTCGATGAGACGGCAATACCCCCACCTTTCGTTTATGGATTGGAAAAGGTTCAAATTTCGAGGATGAAATTTTTATAAGAGGGGAAGAGTTGTCACATCCAGATTTTCGGGTTTTAATTTGACTGGATAATTAGGATCCTGTCTCATCGCTCGTCAATTTATCGACGGGTCCGAAATTTCAATAAAGAAATTATCGGAGGAAAATTTAAGCCCGAAAGGAAATAAAAAGGGAAAGAGAAAAAGGAAATAAAGTAAGAATAATTGTATAAAGTTTTACTTTAATTTTCCTTCTCTCTCCTCTCTCCTTTCCTTCCCCTTCGTGCGATTCCCCTCCCCACGCCAACTCTCTCTTTCCTTTTCCCCTTGCCGTGTCCCACTTTGCTTTCTCTTCCCTCTTTGACTAGTCAAAATTACTCTCTCTTATCTCTTCTTCTCTCTCCTCTCTCTTCTCCCCCACGTGACCTTCTTCTTCTTCTTCGTTGTTCTTTGTGCGAACCAGCCCGAAACCAGCAAACCGAAGAAGAAGAAGCAGCTCGTCGGAGCCGTCGCCGCCCGCACCGCCTCCCGGACGCCCGTCCCGCCGCCCGTGCACGCCGCGCACGCCCCCGCGTCCACCGTACACTGCCGTCCTCCCCCGTGCGACCTCACCCCTGCTCCGCCTCTGTCCATCTCAATCCGGCCACCTCCGGCCGCCGTTTGAGCTCGCCGGACCTCTACCGGCCCTCCCCGGAGCTCCGCCCGCTCCCCCGAACCCTTCTCTGCCCCTAACCATCCCTACTTTCCTCTGTTTCGCAGCAAGCCAGCAACCCATGAAATGGGTTTCCAGCTGGTTCGGGCCCGTTTTGTGGCGTTTCCGGGCCCCGGATCCGCGAGCCGCTTTTGGAAGAATTGTTCCTCGCGTCGCCGCCGTCGGATTGATCCGATTTGCGTGCGATTTGGTGAGTAATCTCACTAATCCTGGATTAGTTGGCTAATTATGCTTTAGGTTGGTTTAGTTTTAATTAATTATGTTTAGGTTGTTAGATTATAAGTAATTAGCAATTATTAGTCAATTGTGATGTGATTTAAATAAATTGATTGTGCAATTAGCAAGTAGACGTGGTCTACTATTTATTGGAAGTATCTCGGGAATTTTCCGACCCCTAATCGGGCTTCAATTTGGCGATTCGGGCCTAAGTGAGATTTTTGGGCAATTAAATATTAATTTTCGGAATTAACTGAATAATTATTTTTGGGCATACTTAAATTTCAGATTTTTCTGAGATTAAATGGTTAGGAAAAAGAACTAATCATTTATCATCTAGAACCTGTCCCATGTAGTGAAAACTGTGATCAGGTTGCCTTCTCGAATTTTTATAAAAATTTTCCTTTCAAATTTGGATATGCTTATTTCATGAGAGTTCTAAAGAACATTTATATCTACAACATATGAAAATTTCAAAGAATTTGGTAAAGATTTGAATTTCGAGATGGGTCCTTCTTTGTGATTGTTGGATCTGCTCGATAGGCAAATTATTGGGTTGTGTTTAGTGATTTGGTGCTCTTTTCACAGCAAGAAGTGGACGTGGCTTCTTTCATAAAAAAAATATTAATTAAAATCTTCTCTACAACACATTAAAATTTTATAATTTTTTGAATGTGTTTGATAAGGGAATGACACTGATTTCGGAAATTGCTCAAAATTGTTTTTCACCTCAAGATAGATGAATCACGCCCAAGGTTGGAGTCTAGTTCTTAATTGCCATCTTGAGGTGTCCCAAGCTACTTAGCTATAGTCATACCCTATTTTTAGGTTTGACGACCAAGTAAGGCCCTCTTAAATGCTTCTTGACCGGGTTTATTTGAGACAAATTATGGAGTTCCACTAAATGACCTAGGGCACCTAGTAAGGGGGGAGACAAATGTGAACAAGTGCGAACAAGTACGAACAAGTGCAAATGCATTTAATAAGTTGCGGGCTAAATGTAAACGCATTTAATGAGTTGCAAGCTAAGTGTGCGCACGTGCGAATGCATTTAATGCCATTTTGAACCATTCTAGGGGGAGGCCCTATAAATAGAGGTAGAACTCTCCATCCTAAGCCATTCGTAGCCTTTCTCCCTCTCCTGCTTCCCTCAACTGACTAACCTCTCCCTCTTCTCTCCATTCAGCCATCTTGCCCCCTAGGATTCCTTGTTGTTGGTCTTTGTTGCCACTGATTGAAGCCACCGGTCTAGAAAGTTGTAAGTAGAATCTCTAACTCTTAGTTAGGGCGATAGCTTATGTTATCGAGTTTAGTGGTGTGCTCTCCCGTGTAAGTCACGTGTATGTTGTAATGTTCTTTTCTATGATTTGCTCATATTTGCATGATTGAGTGTGTTCATGCCCTGAGACGAGGTCGAGGTTCGCTTGGTTTGGAATCGACGTCAAGTCGCAATGGCCTAAGCCGCGAGGCTTAAGCCACGAACCAAGAATCATGCTTGGCATATTATATAGCATGATGTTAAGAGCCATGGTACACTCACTTGAATGAGCAAGCCTTTGGACCACGTATGAGTCGACTAAGAAGAAAAGTAAAACCCAACTTATGTGATGCACTTTTATGATGCACTTAAAAAAAAAAAGCACTGTTGTCACATAGCGTTGGTGGCAATACCTCGTTCTTTGAATGAGATGCCTTGGTTCCATGACTTGCCCCATTCTTTTTCATAATTGTAGGCATGAAGGTCTCACACTAGTTTTGGAGTTACAGTATCACTAGAGGAGCTAAGGTTTACCCCGACCTTTTGAGCATAGAACATGCAGTGGTTATAAATATAACAACTCGTGATAAAAAGGCTTGTAAATATAACTGATGTAATTGTATATTTACAAGTGATTGTTTTCCTAGTTGTTTGTTGTTGTCTAGATGTTGTATGTATGCTTCCGCATGTTGTTAATGTGTGACTTCCTGAATTTCTAGTTTTGTTTTTAATTGAATGAATCGGGCTTTTCATCAACGCGCCTATAATTCTATGCTCTGAGCTTATCACTCACGAGATAACTAGTTTATCTAGTGAAGTCGTTAAGGGATTTTAACGCAATAGACTTGAGAATTCGACAAAAAATCAATGGCTTGATCGGGCTAATCTGCAAGGGTCATTATGGCACCGTCAAAATTGATTAGAGACCGGAGATAGGTCAATTCAACAGAGGTATGTGATTAGTGTGTGAGTGATTCCACCTAATTACAAAATTTCTATCGAACGGCACTAAATCGATTTTTCTATCATTTCTGTACCATATGTCTGTATTTGAAACCTCAAGATTTTCACGACAACCGAGAATCGCCAATGTGTCGGAGATGCACAATGTGGTTCAAAAATAATAGACCTCGGGTTAATTGCACTAAAAAATTTTAAAAGCTACCCGGCAGATTAGGTCGCGCTAAATGGCGCTAGATTGAAATTAACCACGAACTTAAACCCGATTTCAGAAATTGAAAGTTCTATCATGTTACAATTCATTTTATGAACGTCGACTTATCCTCCAAAGATTTTTCTGCAAATCGGGATTTTTGGTGAAATTTCAAATTATGGCCATTTTTTACCGGAAAAATCATAGGACCATTTTTTGTCACGTTTTTTAGATTTAAGTTGGTTCAATTGGTGGGGAAAATGTTAATTTTGATGAGGACACCTTGGTTGATTTTATGGACATCAAATTGGATCCAACTAAAGGAGAATTGAAGTGAATTTGGGGGAAATGTTCCAAAATTCGTAGGTCCCTATTGACACCTAAATTTTAGCGATCTAGTTATTTATTTATTGCATAGAAAATTAGAGGTTAATTTTATCTCTGAAAAAATATTAATTGCATAGCATATAAATTTAGGTGCATTTAACCATCGCCTGTGATGGCCTAGCTGGATAAGAGCTCCCATGATGTCTACCCAAGACGAAGGAGTTCAAATCCTGCAGGACACACGGGATCTTAAACGCGACGTCGGGGTGGTGGGTCCTCCGCTAGCATCGCCCTAGGGTTTACCCACCAGCTGCCGGCTGTACGGGGTTCCTAGATATTAAAAAAAAAAAACAAAAAAAAAATTAGGTGCATTTATTTTTAATTTGCATTTTTTGCATTTATTTATTGAACCGATGGTAGATGGGTTTGAATTTGTGGTTCTAAGCTTTAACTTGGCAAGCGGACTAAGCCCACGAAGCGAGCAAATTGACTCAAGCCCCTTTTTTTTTTATGATCAAAAATTATCTTGGGAAAAAATAAGGACTTGAAATTTTTCCGGGATGTGATGAAATTTTTTGGATAGAGCAGATGTGACAAAAAATATTGCGTTCGGAAATGCAAATATTGTGCTTGAAAAAGAAATCTTTGTGGATATAGATTTGAAAAAATTAAAACCTAATCCTTGGCCTATAAATAGGTTAAACGCGTAAGGTTTTTTGGGGGTCACACATTGAACATACGGTCACAATTGAGAGAGAGAGACGTTCTCCACGTTAACGAAACAATAAATTAGAGAAGGTTTTTTTTTCCCTTAATCTTTTCCCGCAGGTCACAAGAGCACACGCCCCACCACTCCACTATGTCCAGGAGGGCACGCGAAAGAAAAAATATTCTTATTATAAAAAAAATACGTCAACAAAGGGTGAGGGTCTCCAAGCGTGAAGTTCGGCTCCTGCAACTTCAACGCCCACGACTGCCGATCCATCGTTCATCGCCACCTGCCTCACCCATGCCACCACTGCTGCTTTATTCTGATCTGTTCTACATCAAGACAGACGTCTTAGCGTGCTCACTGCTCCTTCCACCGATGAATCAAGTTGCTGTTGTCGCTGTCACCGTGGACCTGGTGTCGAGCCAAGGGGCTGGTTTCTCTGTTTTGTAGGTTTGATTTCACAAATTCCTCAGGCGGGCTGCGACTCCCTGAGCCTCCTACTGTCGCTGTCTTACTTCGAGATCAGGAGCCGAGCACTACCCTCGCCATCGACCCTTGGGCCATGACCATCGATATCGCCGTGAGCTCCTGCAAGATCACAGACGCCAGCCGAGGTCCCAGATCAGCGGCCATCCAGCTTGTCCTAATGCTCCCCATGCCAGCCGTCTAGTTCTCTGCGTCGAGAATCCGAACCAGCCCAAAACAGATCCTGCCACAATTCTAAAAAGGGAGCCCATTCATTCACGCAAAAGAAAAGAGACCCGAAGGAGGGGAGAGGAAATTCGGTCTTCTTCCTCAAGTGTCCCCTTTTCGGCCACGACCAGTGTGGTCACCGGACTTCCACGCTTGGCCTTCACGATCGCCGTTCCCGACGCCGCGACTTGCTTGACAATGCTGCAACTCCAACAGCCGCACGCCTCAGCTCTTCAATGCCAGGAGTAGTCCGACGATCCGCAGCTGCTCCATCCCGTGATCCACGCCGCCTCCCATTGCTGCACCGAAGTTGCTGTCTAGACGCGCTACAAGCCTGACGTTCTAGGTCCCAGCAATTTCAAGCGCGGTCTCTGTCCAGATGATTCTCTACCCTCCTGAAGTCCACCAGCGAAGAGGGAGAGGGCCACGTGGGAGCAAATAAAAAATATAGAAAGATTTTTCTCTTCTTCTTGGCAGGTTACTCACGTTCCACCATCTTCTTGTCTCATTGACTAATAAATTCAGCGAGCTCAATTCCAGCGAAGCACCATCCCATGTGGCGATCCTTAGCAGCGCCGAGCCTCCATCGTGGTCCATTAGGTAGATTTATTTTATTTAGTAGATTTATTTTATCTTATTTTGATTTTTGATATTTTGTCTCTTCTTTGAAATATTTCTCAAGGCATGGTTGAAATTCCCGATGTACCGGTTCAATTCACAACTACACACGAATTTTTATTCCATCTATAAGGCTTTAGATGGAATAATTATTCACAAGGGAGTAAAATTGATATATTAATCTTTAAGGCTTAACATCAATTTATTGATTTTATTAGTGAAATAATCAAGTTTGAATTTAAAATGATGGATAACATTTTTGATAACCATGGATGATTTGGTGTTTATCTCTTAATTGTTTCGCTTATCCCGAAAATACAAAAAAAATTGCATTTGCATTCCATGTAGATTAGAATTGATTGCATGATAGGTTAGTTAGATTTTTTTTAAATGCATATATCTAGAATAGATAATTTCTCACTCTAGTTAGATTTTTTTAGTAAATTTAATTACGAACTTTCATAACAAAAAAAAAAAATCATGCGCATGTCATCTAGAATTAGGTTCATAAAATGCATGTCATTTAGTGATTGTTGCTAGGTCCATTTAGTTAGAAATTACTTGTCATTAGAATTAGGTCATTTGGTTAATTTAGATTGCATATTTAAGTGTTGCATTTCTTTAATTTCGAATCTCATGGAAAATACAAAAAATTATTTTTTGGAATAAATCCATGTCATGCTTCAGGATAGACTACATGCTTATTTATGTCATATCGCTTAGGTCATATAGGATAGGTTATACTGCTATGTCATATCATTTCATATTAGATTAGAAGCATTGCATTGCATATTGGATTATATTCTCATTAAACAAGCAAAAGAAAAAATTGGGTGATTATGTGTTATTTAGAATTCATATTTAGGATTGTCGATGTAAATTTGATTTAACATTGCAGATGCTTTCATTATTATGAGGTAAGTCCTGCATTTTTTTTATTTGCTTTCTTGAGTGTTAAATTGGTGGTTTGTGCATCCACATGATCGCCTCACATGTTAGGGAAATGAATTAAAATCAAATCAAAACTGATTGCCAAACATTTTTCGAAATAAAAAGAGAAAGGTACTAAAAAGGCATTAGAGAAATCTAACGTAATCAAGTCATCGTACCCAAAATCTCTGGTTTGTAGAAGTAAAATAATTCTCCCATTATTTTACTTAGGTGTCTAATCGACCTACCGTAAACTGATTAGCGGTAACTTCCTTTTGCATGCTAGATATTTGAACCTAAGTCGCAAATTGGTATCGGCTTTGAAGAGCTCAAGCTAAGTTAGACTTAGCAATCCATTAGCCCAATTTTAGATGGTACACTCAAAATTTAGGTCGCGACAGTCCCTTGGGGTGCAACATTTGGGCCACTCGGTTGGCTTGCTAGGGAAGATTGAGGGCTGCAAATTAGCCTTGGAAGACAGCCATGCAAGTGCGGCCTTGGCAATGAGCACAAAGGGATAGAAGTGTGGACTTTGGAGGCAAAAATGGGACCCTCCACCTTCAGCTGGCTTCTTCTTCTTCGAGGGGCCACTTTATCCATTGTAGAAGACTTTTGAAGCTCCAAAAACTAGAGAAAAACTAGCAGCCATTTACCCTAGCCCGTCACACACTCGCCGAGCCACTAGAGCCGCTGCTTGCGCCGCCCGAGCCTGTCTCGCGTCGCCCCACCAGCCGGGCATCCTTGCGCCTGTCCGCCTGCACCGAGCCTCCTCGCCATCCCTCAACAACCCTGGTCACCATAGGAGCTCAGTCGGAGCCTTGTCGTCGTCGTCCAGCCGTTGTCCGCCTCCGCCTAGCCCACTGCAACCACCCGTCTACCCGCCTTGCTGCTTCAGCCATTGGTTCCCTCTCTTTCGGCCCGCTAGCAAGGGTCTTTAGGATTCTAAGCCTGTTTTCAGGTTCGTCTGATCTCCGTTTGCTATTGCCGTGGGCTTGGTTGTTGTCTGTCTCTATGCCGCCATCGTCATGGACTCATTAGATCGCAAAATCTGTGAGTTTACTTGCTAAACTCTGCTTAGGGATTTAATGATGCTTAAGGGTTGATTAGATTATGCTAATTAGGGATTATGTGGTTAGTTAGAACGGATTAGCGATTTAATTATTCATTTGTGCATGTTAGGTGGTTAGATTCGATAAATTAAGGACTAGATAAGTTGTGCTATTTATCTAGATAGGTTCGGAAATTTTCTAGGCCCGTATGGGTGGTTAATTAAGCATTTCGCCTAAGTTGGTATTTCTGGTATTTATTTGTATTTATTTAATTATTTTTTGTTTTTATTTAATTATTTATTTTTTTCGAAAATTATATCGGGATAGCCGGTAACCAGAATTTCATACTGATTGTAATGGTGTGCTTATTTTATGCAATTGAATGCTAAATTGTGCAAATTGAGTGGTAATTATGATTTTTGTTATTTATTCCAAAATTGTGAAATTTTGATAGATTGAAAAATCTCGGGTGTCGGGTTTTGACACCGGAAATGATTTTTAAAGACCAGATCAAATTGTGGGATTTTAAAAGTGTGAATGTCAATTTTCCCGGGTGTCGAGTTTTGACACCGAAAATGGTTTTTAAGGACCAGATCAAATCATGGGATTTTAAAAGTGTGAATGTCAATTTTTCGGGTTCAATTGAATCGTCAGCTTGTGCAAGCATTATTGAGTCGTTAGCTTGTGTGAGCATTATTGAATCGTCAGCTTATGAGAGCAATATTCTATATCAGCTTGTGTGAGCTATAATATATATCAGCTTATGTGAGCAACTTGTGTGAGCATAAATATACCTTAGCTTGTGTGAGCAGTAATCAATTGATTGAATTGATAGATGGTATAGATCGTATCGATTGTATCTAATTGAATGGATTGAATGATCAATTAGATTGAATTGATTGATTGAGTATATGAATTGTACTGATGTGCAGGAAGGAACTGAGGCAAAGTAAGTCATTTGTCTTGTCTGCATAGACTACCTTTAGGCGTATTTCCTTCCTAGTCGGAGTTTAGGGGGTGAACTTACTAAGACATTGTCTCACCCCGTCGTGGGCTCAATCTTTTCAAGCCCTTAAATGGTGGTTCCTCCATAACGTTTTGGTCAGCCCAAGAGAGTTACCGAACAGGTTACTGACATCCCTGTTCCCGAGGGCCATGGGTTTTGGATCTATGAACTCGTGACGACCGCTATCTGGGTCGATGAGGGCCTACCTCAGAGGGTACCCCATCGATTTAGAGCATGGTATCGTCGCGGGCTCAATGGACACAAAGTGGGTCTCCTGCAGGATCGTGAAATCCCAGCTTTGATGATAGACATCACTCATGGTGAGGGTACAGCTAACCCTTCTGATGGTGCAGTGCTGGACCCGAGTCCCCAGGAGACCTCGAAGTTTTCAATTGAGGATTCGAGTGCCTAGAGGACTTGTAGACTTTTTTGCTTGAGTAGACTTTTGTCTTTAGACTAGTCTTGTATATGAATCGGGGTGTTTATAAAAGTGTTTTAGTTGTGAATATGTTTCATGCTTTTCTATCCCGTGTTGGTTGTTGTCAAAGGTATTGTTTTACTTTTGCATGTACATTAAAATGAATGGGTCGACGACGCGTCCTGGGACGTTGCAAATTTTATTGACCACCGAGGGATGGGCACGTGCTCAAGGTTCGGGGCATGACATAATGAAAAGATAAAATAAACAGGACTACGACGCGCATGATGTCGCGAAAATGACCCTCGTCACTCGAGACCCTAGGAATAGAGTCAGGTTCATTACATTTTTTATATCAAAGCGGTATTTTTATTTGGAGTGATAAAGTGTGCTGAGAATCTTGGGATAGTTAGCCAAGAAAACACCCCGTGCATGTGATTGTTACTTGATTGGTTTTTCGGTAGAAGATTTTGATCCCTGTCACGCCCCGAACCCTGAGCGCGTGCCCATCCCTATATGGTCGATAATAATTTGCGACTTCCCAGGACGAGTCGCCGACCATTTCCATTTTATTGCACATGCGGAAGCGAAAAAAAAAATCCCTTGACAGTAATCATCTTGGGATAGAAAAACAGGATACGAATTCATAAACAAACATGCTTTTATATTCACACTGAGTCATGTACAAAAGTCTATGATCAAAAGACTACAAAAGATTGGCATTCCAAAAAGAAGCGGTCCTAACTAACCTACACTTTTGATCACCTCCTCTCAGCTCCAGGTCCTCCACTCGACGACCCTGAAAATGTTGTCCCACAACAGGGTAAGATATCATCTCAGCGAATCTAAGCTCTAAACCCCAATTAGGAGGGAAATATGCCAAGAAGTGTCCTAATCACACAATCACACAATCAATGAGACTTACCTCGTCTCAGATCCACCCTGCAGGTCAGTATAATTCATATCACAGACAACATGAGAACATGAGCAATAATAAGCTTCAATAACTGAAACGCCACACTCAATTAACCATGCATTCTTAATTTTGATCTTGGCATATAGCACGGCCTACTCTCTGTTCGGTAGTCTTCTGGCATTGCCAGGCATCGTCTCACCCCATTGAGCACTGCACGTCTCTTTATCAGACGGCTTTCCCGAAAGAGCATAGGGTCCAGAATCTACTGCAACCGGCTTCCCGTTGTCCAGGGGGTATCCCGAATAAGGATAACGTCCAGCTTAACAGCTCGGGACGATTTCTCTTAACCATCACACGATCACTCAAATATGGCCTAGGGCACCATGCATTGCACTCAAATGCTTCAATTAAAATGGTGAACCTGGCCTTTTTTTTCGTATTAGAAATTCACATGAAATTACTCGTGTGTGGGTGACACGGTCAACTCGAATGAGAAAAATTGATATTCTTCTTTTTGAAATCCCACTATTTCATATAGTACTAAAAACTATTTTCGATGTCAAAACCCGACACTTGGGATTTTCTGAATAAATATTGGAAATTCACAATTTTTGGAATTAAATACCAAAAATCCAATCAGCACTCAATTTGCATAATTTAACACTCAATTGCAGAAATTAATCACACTATTGCAATTAGCACGAAATTCCGGTCACCGGCTATCTCGCCTAATTTCCAGAAAATATTTAATAATTAAATAATTACATAAATTATTAAATAAATCAATTTAAATTCTAAAAATACTAACCTAGGCCAAAATCATTAAATTAATAACCAATACGGACCTGGAAAAATTCGAACCCTTCTAGATAAATAGTACAATTTATTTAAGTCTTAGCTAAACCATGCTAGCCACCTAACATGCTCAATTAAATATTTACATTTCTAATTTAATTTAACTAACCACCTAATTCCTAATAAAATAAATCTAAACACCCCTTAAACATCATTAGCCTACTAAGCAGAGTTTAGAGTATAAACTCACTGGTTAATTGTGAAAATCGGTTCACCGCGACGGCGGTGCGACGGCAACCGAAATCAAAATTTTCGGCGACATTGACGAACTTGGGCCGGGCCTAAAACGGGCCCAACAAATCTCAGCCCAAATCTAAGATTTGTTTTCAACTTGGACTGGGCTTCACTGGACAGAGGACACGGGCTGTGCTTGATTCATGTGGGCTGCTAAACTCAAGATGGGCTACTGCATATGTGGGCTGGATTGAGCGAAATTGCTTGGGCTTCGTTGGGGCTTGCTGGGCCGAAGACACGCGTGCAGCAACTTCGGTCTTCGATCTCCGTCGGGCTGCTGGTGGGTCAACAATCGAAGCAAGTTGGGGGAGCTTTGACCGAAGAAGGAACTGCTTGGACGTGGCAACGAAGCTCGGCTTCGTGAAGATGGGCGAGCTAACACGGACAAGGCTTCGCTGGCAGCAAGCTTGCAACCAACTTCGGTGGAATCGTGGGCGCACAAATGAAGTGGGTGAGTTCGTGAAGATGGAGCTGGTGAGTCAACTTCTAGCTCCTTTAGTTGACTTGGCAGGAAACAAAACTTAGTGGAGGATGGGCGTAGGCTGCAAAGAAGAGAAGCGGTGGAGCAGGGGCGTTCGGATTCGTGGCCGAACTGGGAAGAAATGAAGCAAAAATCCAAGATGGTGGGGCAGCACAGCTTCGGTCTTCGTGGGGAGGAGACGTGGGAAGGGAGCTTCGACAAAAACGAATGAAAGAAAAAAGACAATTGCAATTGGTCTTCAGCTCAGATGAACGTCGTACGAAGAGGAGGAAGAGGCGGTGGTCTTGGCATGCGGGAGAAGCAGCCGGTGGAGGGTCCCAAAGTAAAGCAACTCAATCCATTACATTGATTGCATGTCCCCTATCTCTTTCCACTTGATAATTCCATGAATTAACAAATTGTAAAGCCAAAATTGCTGCCTCTTTGTAAAGCTCCGAATTTCACTTAAATTCTCTTGAATTTCTTCATCGATTCTCCAAATTGATGTCCAATTTCATCGAAGAAAAAGCCCGTATAATTTTTTGCAAGTTCCCATCACTCAAAGGCTCAGCTTGGAAGTCTAAATTTCCATCGATTTAACCCATTTGAATTTCCGCTAATTTTCCGCAACGTCCGTATTGATTTTCTACAAAAATCCTGGAATTTCTGAAAAATCTTTAGAGAATGAGTCAACGTTCCTAAAATAGCTTGTGACACCTCAGAACTTTCAATTTCTGAAATTGGGTTCAAATTCGCGGTTATTTTCAATCGAGCGCGCTTTTAGCGTGACCTAGTCTACCGGGTATCTTTTAGGAATTTTTGGTGTAATTGACCTGTGATCAATTTATCTCGAGTCACAATGTACATCTTCAACACATAGGCAACTCTCGATTGTTGTGAAAATCTCTAGGTTTCAAATACGAACACAGGGTACCCAAAACGATAGAAAATCAATTTAGTGCCGATCGATGAGAATTTTGCAATCAGGTGGAATCACCCACATTTTGATCACCCATCTCAATCGAATCGACCTATCATTGGTCTCTGATCGATTTTTAATTGTGCCGCAATGACCCTTGCAAATTAGCACGGTCGAGCAGTCGATTCCTAGTCGAATTCTCAAGTCTTTTGCATTAAAATCCCTTAATAATTTTCCCAGATAGTCTAGTTATCTCATGAGTGACCGGCTCAGAAAATAGCACTATAGACGCATTGACGAAAGGCCCAATTTATTCAATTGAAATTAGATTTGAAAAATCAGGATGTCACAATCCCTAACCCCATATCGTGTTGTAGAAAGCCTTCCTAGAATTCTTGTAGTTGCAACATGAGTTCCCAAGGAAAGTCAAAAGAAAACCCTCAACTAGACCAAATTCTACAAGCTCTTAAGACCATTGGAAGCATAATGGGGCAGCAAGCACAGTATCAAGCAACTTCTATTTCTAGAATGCCTTTGTGGGTAGAAATGGAAGCGTAAATGGCGAACGTCTTATGCAGGGAGTGGTGGAGCAGTTCCCAAGGCTACGAACCCCTAAGGTTTGTCGGGGCAGGAGATCCTGAAGAAGTCGAATCATGGGTTAATAAGTTAGAAAAGATATCCACACTTTTATGGTGCTCCGTTGAAAATAAGGTGACCTTGGCAGTATATCAGCTAGAAGGTAATGCCAGTCACTGGTGGAAGGCAAAGCAAGGAATGGTGTTTCCTACTGATACTGCCGTAACTTGGAATGTGTTTATTGAGGCATTCAATAGAAAATATTTTTCCTATTATGCTCGTGACAAGAAGATTGGAGAGTTTCTACGACTTCAACAAAACAACATGACCATTGATCAGTACGAGGCAAAATTTGTCGAGCTGTCAAGATACGCCCCCAAGTTGATTTAGATTTCAGGATGGCTTGAAACCCGACATCCAGAGTTTATTGTTGCCATTAAACGTCAAGGACTATAGCAAGTTGTACAAACAAGCCTAGCTAATAGAAAGAGATTTCCTGGAGAGAGCTGCCACAACAACTTATCAAGGAAGGCCTTATCTCAAGTCAATCAGCATTGTGAAAATAGGCCGATACAAGAAGAAAAATGTCAATTTGCTTCCAACAAGAAGAATAAGACCCTGAGGTTGACTTTTGATCCAACTGATGTATGCCGCAATTGCAAAAAATGACATGGCAATGCTTCGTCCTTGACTCAAACAGGAGCTTGTTTCAATTATGGTCAACAAGGCCACATTATTAGAGATTTCCCATAATGGCGGCAAATGATGTCCGCTACAATAGTCGCAAACAGTGCTGCAAATGATGTCCTTGACAATTTCCAATGTCTGCCACTTAGGGAAGGGTTTATGCGGCACTCAGGAGGAAGCAGAAAACTCCAAGAATGTTGTTACATAATGAAGTACTATTCACCATAGAATGCAAGGAGTATAGGACTGTTATAAGTAAATAAGAGGAAATGGTGGATCTAATTGTGTTGGCCATGCATGACGTTGACATCATTATAAGAAGAGACTATCTTTAAGGAATGCCTTATTTTATTAGAGTGCACAATGAAAGCATAGTCGAGCCAGAAATACTACCCAAAAATTAAGGCACTATAATAGACAGATGGTCAAATCAAGAAAACCATCCAAACATTGGAAGACATGTTACGAGCTTGTGTTATCGACTTAAAGAGAAATGGGGATGAGCACCCATATCTCATCAAGTTCACCTATGATAGTAGTTCTTGTAGAACATTGGCACGGCTCCATTTGAGGCATTGTATGTTCGAGCTTGTAGAAAACTAGTATGTTGGAACGAGGTCGGGGAAAGGAAGATCACTAGCCTAGAGTTGGTCTAAATTATGGCAGATACCATGAAGGTTATTAGGAAAAGGCTTAGGACAACCCAAAATAGGCAGAAAAGTTATGCTGATAAGTGAAGGAAACCTTTATAGTTTCAAGTAGACGACCATGTCTTTCTTAAGGTGTCACCCATTAGAGTAGTATCGCACTTTGGAAATAAAGGGAAGTTAAGCACCGGGTACACATTTAAATTTCAAGGACAAAATTTTCTTTTTTTAAGGGGAAAGTTGTAACATCCTTGATTTTAACCCTTATTTTGGTCCCGACTAAGGGGCTGTTTTGTTCAGCATTCCGAAGGGGCTTTCAGCCCCGAAAGCCCCTTGGGAAAAATTTAGTCGTTTGGTTCAGCATTTGGGGGTATATTTGGGGGAATGCTAGCATTTAAAATGCTCTGGAATGCTAAAAGCCCAAAGCAGGTGGGGAGCTGCTTTGGGCATTAAGCATTTTCGGAATGCTAAAGGGGGGTTTAATGAATTTTTTTTCTTCCACTTTTGCCCTCATTGATAATTGAGTTTTCTTGTTTTACCCTAAAAAACAACTGGTCATCGTCTTCCTCGTCTTCCTTGTTTCTTCAAGATCGAAGGTCAGCCGCGGAGCTCAACCAGCCGGAGTTGGTCGCCCACACATCGCCGTCGCCACACACCGCCGTCGCCACGCACCACCATCGCGTGGGTCGCGGCCTCAGGCAGTGTCGCCTGGGTCGCACAACCCACGCGACAAGCCGAGCAGTGCTCAACCGACCAGATTCAATCACCACGCACCGCCGTCGCGTGGGTCGCGGCCTCAGGCGGCGTTGCGTGACCCACGTGCTCAGCCCGTCCAGATCCAGTCGCCACGCACCGTCGTCGTGTGGATCGTGGCCTCAGGAAGTGTCGCGCAACCCACGCGACGAGCTGAGCTATGCTCAACCAGCCAGATCTGGTCGCCCCGCACCGCCATCGCCATGCACCGCCAGTGCGTGGGTCGCACAGCTCCAGGCGGCGTCACCCTGAGGCCGCGCGACCCACACAACGGCGGTGCATGGGTTGCGCAACCCAGGCGACGTCGCCTGAGGCCGCGACCCACGCGACGGCGGTGCGTGAGTCGCGCGACCTGCCGCCTTCCCACCACCACAGCCACCAGCCGCCTCCCCCACTAGCTCCAATTGCCTCCCACTCACTCCCTCCTCTGCGTCAAACATCGCCTCCTCCTTTTTCCTTTTCTTTTTTTCCTTTTTCTTTTCATCTCAAAGCTATTTTGCAAAATGCTGTACCAAAATAATAGTTTCCAAACACTTCAGCATTCACCAAATGTCCATTCTTCTAAAGATACTTGGGGAAATGGTTTTGCATTTCCCCAAAGTTGAACCAAACGGACCCTAATAGGCTAAAAATCAGCACACCAATGGCGGGAATAGGCCATAAATCGACCTAAAGGTCGATTATGGGCCGTGAATTGTGACGTGGGACCTTGGGTTGCCAGCTCTAAGATTGGTTGACTGGCCCAAGGTATGGCCATCGAACCCATCCAAGAGCCCTTTTACACGGTAAAGGAGAAGTCCAAACTTGGTTTCGCTTGTTAAGTCCGATTGTGTCCACTTCATCCAATCATGGCTTATGCATGAATATCAAGCCAAATAAAGTAATTGATCGTGATCAAACTTGATCAATCCCTGCCTAATGACAATGCTGTCAAAACTAAGATATTTCCAAATTACATTTAACGACTTCATCTTGTAGTTAATTAAGGAGCATTGACTAGGCATGGACACTTGGCATGTTGAGTCTTTGCCTTGGAAGATAAGATTAAACTTGGACTTGGAACCACTAATGAAGGAGGCACCTAGGCCTTGGACTAGTCAAAGTTTCTTAGAAAAACAAGTGTGAACACATTAAATGAAGGTTGAGCTACTAAGGAATAGGTGTCTCGATAACCAAGCCTAGTTATAACCCTAAACTAAGTGTGGAAAATGAGATCTTGAGAGCCATGAAATGAGCTACATGGACATTGAAAGAAGGAGCAAGCAAGTCAAGCCTTTTTGGACAAGATAAGAGTGCATTAAATACATTTGGCTTCTAGTTATTCAATGCCAAGATGAGGCGTCCCTAAGTGCTTAAACAATAATTCCTCTAGATGGAGACTTGGAAGATAAGGTTATTCAACTATTAATACTTCTAGACCTAAGACCAAGTAGGTCGCCATCTCTCCCCAATTAGAATTGCCACTTTTGATTTTTCCAAACTGCTAGACCTTTGCTGTTTGCCGATTTTACATACTTTTTGTGGTTTGAATTTTGTAAAACTTCTTTCATGAAAGTTGTTCAAAACATCTTGATCTACAATATACTTAAATTTCATATTTTTTTGAGGTCAAATGGTTGGGACAAAGGACTAATTATATACCATCTTGAACCTATCATGTGTAGTGAATACAATGACCAGGTTGCCTTCTTGAATTTTTCTAAATTTTTCCTTTCGAATTTGGACATGCTTCCTTCACAGAAGTTTTCAAACAACATCTATGTCTACAACATATGAAAACTTCAAAGAATTTAGTAAATATTTGAATTTCAAAATGGGTCATTAGTTGTGGTCGTTGGATTTGCTCAACAGGCAAATTGTTGGGTTATATTCAGTGATTTGGTGCTCTTTCTACAACACAAATTTGACTTGGCTTCCTCATGAAAAATGTTATTTAAGATCTTCTCTCCAACATCTTAAAATTTCATAATTTTTCGAGCCCGTTTGATAAGGGAATAACATTGATTTCGTTAATTTTACCCTATTTTTGGGCTTGACGACCAAGTAAGGCCCTCTTAAATGCTTCTTGACTGAGTTTATCTTAGACAAATTATGGAGGTCCATAAATGACCTAGGGCGCCTAGTAAGGGGTAGACAAGTGTGAACAAGTGCAAACAAGTGCGAACGTATTTAATGAGTTGCAAGCTAAGTGCGAGCACGTGCGAATGCATTTAATGCTCTTTTGGACCATTCTTGGGGGAGGTCCTATAAATAGGGATACAACTCTCCATCCCAAGCCATCCTCAACCTTTACCCCTCTCTTCCTTTCCTTCAACCAATAAACCTCTCCCTCTTCTCCTCCATTCGGCCATCTTGCCCCTTAAGAGTCCTTGCCATTGGTCTTGCTGCCATTGCTGCTGTTGAAGCCGGCGGTCTAGAAAGTGGTAAGTAGAATCTCCAACTCTTGGCTAGGGCAATAGCCTACATCGTTGAGTTTAGCAGGTGCTCACCTATGTAATCTGCATGTATGTTTTAATGTTCTTTTGTATGATTTATTCATGTTTGCATGCCTAAGTGCATTCACACACCAGGATGAGGTCAAGGTTCACTTGATTTGGAGTCGATGTCAAGTCGCGATGGCCTAAGCCACAAGGCCTTAGATCGATATTGAAGCATGCCAAATTTAAGTCTTACTTGGTGTGACATTGGCCTAGCCGTGCCACTCAAGCCATGAGCCAAAAATCGTGCTCGGCATATTACATAGTATATTAAGAGCCATGGTGCACTCACTTGAATGAGCATGCCTTCGAGTGGCGTATGAGTTGACTAAGAAGAAAAGTAAAAACCAACTTGTATGATGTGCTTTTATGATGCACTTAAAAAGAAAAAGTGCCCATCACCACATAGCAATTGCGGTGATACCTCATTCATTGAACATGATACCCTGGTTAGCCAAGATGCCTGGGTTTGAGTCCAGATGCCTCCAATAAGCTAGCCTCAAGATGCCTTGATTGAGTCAGGATGCTTGGGTTGAGTTCGGATACCTTGGTGAGCTAGTACTAGGATGCCTCGATTGAGCCAAGATGCCCTTGTTGAGCTAGAAAGCCCAGCATGAAGCTAGAAGCCTCAGTCAAGCCAAGTGGGCCTAGTCGAGCTAGGACTAAGTTAAATGAAACTTTTATATGTGCTGGTATATGCATAAGTATGATATGTTGATGTGTTCATTGATAAGTTGAAGGTAAGCATGCATTGAAGTATGCTGTAAAGGACATCTGCATGTAGTCAAGGTGCAGCATTAAGTTTGTTATTAATCTACCATCGACATTGTATTACGAGTGTTATACCTATTATATTTTGATGATAAGATGTCCTCCTTGTAGAGAATTAGGGGTTTTACTTATTGAGTCCATGACTCACTCGGTTATTTTTCAGAATTGTAGGCATGGGAATCTCACACTAGTTCTAGAGTCTTGCTAGAGGAGTTAAGGTTTACCCTGGCCTTTTGAGCATAGAACATGTAATGTCATAAATATAACAGCCAGTGACAAAAAGACTTGTAAATATAACTAATGTACTTGTGTATTTGCAAGTGGTTGTTTTCCTGGCTATTTGTTGTTGTATGGGTATTGTATGTACGCTTCCACATGTTCCTAATGAAAAGATAAAAGAAACGAGATGACAACGTACCTAGGACGTCACAAAAGTAACCCTTGTCACTTGAAACCCCGAGGATGGAGTTGAGTTCATTACATCCTTACCGAAGTGAAGGGTCTTCTATATGTGTAGAAAGTAAAAGTTGAGGCCTTGGAGAAGGAGCAGGTGTCATGCCCTGATCCTCCGAGCGCGCGCACATCCCACTGCGGTCGATAGAAATGCAACTTCCCAGGACATGTCGCCGACCCATTCATTTTTATTGCACATGCGGAAGCGAAACAAATTCCCTGACAACATTTAACTTGGGATAGAAAAGCGGGCAATCAATCACAACCAATCATGCTTTCTATAAACACATAGGTTTATATACAACACTGGATTGTCTACAAAATAGACAGGCTCAACTACTAGGGAATTGTCCTATGACCAACTTGTCAGACACGTTCGCCGATTCTTCAGCCTCCACCTTCCGAACTCCAGGACTTCCGGTCCTCCACGACCGTCATCTAGGGACCTGAAATATTATCCCACAACCGGGATGAGACTACGTCTCAGCGAGTCCTACCCTCTAAAACTCAATTAGGAAAAAAATACGCCTCAGGGCGCTCTAGCCACACAAATAGGATAGAGGACTTACCTCGCCTCAATTCCTTCCTGCACGTCAGTTTAATCAATAAATATTGACAACCACATCATCCAAACAATTCAATTACTCGGATCGATTCAGCGATCAATCGACTTAGTCGATTACATGTCATCGAAATCATCACACGGTCATTCTGACTATTCATTCTCGACTCTCAATCACGGCCTTACAGGCAAGTCTATATGTAGTGGCATTACGGCTCTACTCGGCAATGTTATATGTAGTGGAATTACGGCCCCACTCGACAGTACATATGTAGTGGCATTACGGCCCCACTCGGCATAATTTAGATTTGATGGCTTTCTTGGTTCAACTCAGAACCTCTCACGGTCCCTTTTCCCATCAAAAACCAACACTAATCAACTTTGGGATAAATCCCCACATAAACATCCATTCAATCAATCGATACAAACTGGACCTACCAACCCAATTACGGTGCCAAAAGCCGACACTGGGTATTTTCAAGTTAAATACCAAAACTTCATCAATATCACTTAATTCCACACCTTTGGAATAATTAACCATAACCATCAATCCCTCAATTTCTCAATTTAAGCTTACAATTAACACAAACTGATCGCACTGCTGCGATCAACGCGAAATTCTAACGACTAAATTATCCCTAAGATAATTTTCGAAATTATTAAATAATTAAATTTAATTCCGAAAATTAAATAATTAAATATTATATTATAATAATATAATTTAATAAAATAATATTTATAAATTCGAAATAATTAATTAACTAAAAATAATTAATTATGGCTTAAACAAGATTACACGAAATTAATCATACAATTAGCCCTAATTAAACATCCATTAAACTAATCATACAACTAATCTAATTTACATTAAAATAATCTAATCTAACCACCTAAACCTAATTAGACTAATCTAAACACCCCTTAAGCGTCATTAACTCACTAAGCAAGAATTAGAGGATAAACTCACCGGTTTTGCGCGCTGGTGAGTTCACGGCGACCATGACACCAAGGCGGTCGATAAACCCCAAAGCGGCGACACCAACGGAGGCCGGGAAGACACCTAAAACGGGCCTCGAAGACCTCACGGCTTTCTGGTTTTCTGCTTCTGATATGGGCTGAACTGCAGAGAAGAAACCAGCAACTTCAACGGCGAAAACGGGCCGATCGGAACTCCGGTGAGCGGGTGGTTGGCAACCAATGGCTCCTGGGGGTCTTGGGGATCTTGTAGGGGTCTTGGGGATCTTGTAGGAGGTTGGGATGGGCAAAGGAAGGGTCGGAAAGGGGCGAAACATCAAGAAAACGCGGAACAGGCGGAGCAGGGCGGAACCAGACGGTCCGGCGAGCGGTTCCTTCCCGGCGGCGCCCAGGCCGGCCGGCGGCTCCGTTAGGGACGAAATTGATCTCGTTGGAACGGTCTGTCTCTCCCGGTCACGGTGATAGGTGGATCGTTGACTGATTCATCCGGGAAGATCACTTTTGACTCGATTCTTCACTGAAGGGTCAGCTGGAGCAGAACTGGAGAAGAAGAAAATGGAGGAGAGAGAGGAGCTCGTCCGCTTGGAGGCCGAATGGGGGAGAGAGAGAGAGATGTGAGGGCTGGTGTCACACCTCATTAAGGCCATTAAATGGCCACTTCAATTCCCCATACAAAGTGACATCATCTTCTCTCTCTTCCTTTGCTTTATCCACATGCTTTTAGGGGCATTTAGGTCATTTCTACCTTGCACAAATTACACATCTGACCTTGGGCTGAAATTGGTGGATGGGCCTAAGAAATGGGCTTGGCCATGAATAGGAGTGGGCTTGGAAATTGGTTGGGCTTGATTGGGCTCAAAGTTGGACCATGGGCTTTGCAAGAGAAATAGTTGGTTTGGCCCAATGGGCTCACTTGCTTGACTTAGGCCCATTTGGTGGTTGTCCCGACTTTGGGCCTAGGGCCCACACTGGCTTGGCCCGGCCCACGACCTCATGGGCTTGCTTCCTCAGTCCGAAAATCCCTTTTTTCCAATTGCTCGGCTTAACTTGCTTTGTCGACTGTCTGAAGTAGCTTCATCCAAAGTCCATCCTGGACATTCCCGATAATTCGAAATCCAATAATAAGTTCTCTTGCCATGTCAATTTCGCCAAATGCCATTTCGGTTACAACTCAGACTGACGAGTGGCTGTGAGGATTCACGCATGACCGACTCGTGCCAAACCACGTTCAAGACATCTCGACGCATGGACGTCCTTGACTGCATGAAATTACGGAGGAGAGATTCTTATTTCAAAGTACACGATTACTGAGGATCGACATAGGGTCGTTCATGGATTCGATAACAGTAAACGAAATCACCCGTCATTCCATTATGTTCTGTCCGCGAATCGACTTTTAGTCGTCCTTAGAATCGGCCTGCCTATCTACAGGATCGTCCTCACGTAAATCTCACGGTCAAGTCGTTTTCCCAGGTCGAGTCCTTTAGCCGTACGAGTTCTGTCCTCATTAGCCTTTCCCCTCAAGGTCAGTATCTCAGGAGTGATCAATTCCGAGTGAGATCAACCAACAATGCATTGACGAAATTCACCTTCACTCATCCCTCAGAGGGCTCGAATTTCAGGATGTCACAGCAGGAGCACCCGATTCAAGAAGGCCTACGAGATACACCCGTTGGTGGCCTAGAGCGAGCAAGCCAACTCGCATATGGAAGGGAATGCAAGGGACTTCCTGATGGCTATCAAGAGGTAACTTGCATTCATTCCCATCGCCAATCCGTAGCCCCTATTGCATCTCGAATACTTTCCATAGGACCTGATAGTGAACCCCTATTGCTTAGGACTAGATGTGTGCCCGATGTAGGGTTGTAGATGCTTTCCCCTTTCTCTTTTTATTTCAGTTGTAGGGATTTGATGCTGATGATCTTTTGAACATGAGGAATAGCTTGAACTTATATTTCTCCTTCCCACTCCTTCATTTTCCACATTGTAGGGTAAAACAACTTCAAATATTTTCCATTGATGGCACACGGTAACTCTTCTTCCTCCAGGCTCATTAATCGGTAGGCGTTGCCGTTTAAAATATCAATAACCTCATACGGTCCTTCCCAAGTAGGTGACCACCTACCGAATGTTTCGATTTTTTTGTGTGGAATGGGAGCACCATCTTCCAAACCAAATATCCCATGGCGAAGGATTTAAACTTCACGTGCTTATTATAAGCTCTCGCCACCCTCTTCTAATGAGCAATCACGTGATCTAGCACTACTGATCTTACTTCATCTATTTCATCCAACTACATGTACATCGCTTCATTGTACTCCTCTGGCAAAATCTCGCTTTGGAGTCTGACCCGTAGTGATTGCATTGTGATTTCTAGCGACAAGACCATCTCTTGGTCGTAGGTCAATAAATATGGGCTCGTTCCTATTGCCAATCTCTTTGATGTGTAGTATGCCCATAACACCGTCGATAAAGTCGGGTCCTATTCCCTTGGGTTTTCTTCGAGATGCTTCTTTATCAAGTCGATAATGACTTTGTTGGATGCCTCAGCTTGTACGTTGGCTTGTGCGTAATATGGTGTTGAATGTACCATCTTTATTCCTCTTGATTCTATGAGGTCAAGAACTTTAGTACCAATGAAAACAGTTTCTTGGTCAGCCATTATAGTTTCGGAAATGCCAAAATAATGTATGATATGTTCCTTGATGGACTCCCTCACAACCTTCTGGTTTATGTTATTGCATGACACTGCTTCCACCCACTTGGTAAAGTAATCAGTGGCTAGAAGTATGTAAGAATATTTCTTGCTTGATGGCGGGTGTATCTTCTTAATGATATCCATCACCCATCCGCTAAAGGGCTATGGCTTCACTATCGGTTTCAACAAGGTGGCCAGGACATGCTGAATTGGGCCATGACATCTCAACAGCCATCTCATTTTAATAGCTGTTTGATGAGCCTCATAAACCTCAATCATTGCCAACATTGCCTACCTTCTATCCAAACACCTTAACAACACTCCTTCTATGGTATGCCGCTATAACTCTTCTCCTAGGAATATATACTTTAGTGCTTGTTTTCTCAACTTATTGTCTCGTGATTGGGGATTCTTCAAATACTCTATTATCGGTATTTTCCAATCTTGCCTATCCCCTTTTGCTCTAGCTTTGGCAACCATAACTCGTTGAGATATAGGTGGCAATGCTTTTATTTCAATTATTAAAATGTAGGCCAGTCCCTTCGTGATACAATAACCGGATGCCTTTTGAGCAAGCTCATGCCAGCTCCGAGTCGAGCAATTTAGGCAACAATTCTTTTGCTTTATGGTAATGCTCAATGATATTTTCATTAAGACATTAATATTCCCCTTTCAACTGTTTTATCACTAATTGCGAATCACTCATCACTTTGATCAATTATACACTCATGTTAGCCAGCAAATGGAGGCCAACTATAAGCACTTCATATTCAGCTTGATTGTTAGAACACTTAAAGTCCAGCCATAACTGGAATTTCGTTTTATGCCCCATTGGAGATACAATCAAAATCCCTACTCCTGATGCAGTAGATTTGGACGAACCATCAAAGTACAACAACCATGGGACCAATTATACATAACTTTCGCTTCTGAAGTCTTCAACTTGGACACATGGATACTCCGCAAGAAAATCAGCTATGGCTTGTCCATTTACTGCCTTCATTGGTACGTACACTAGGTCCAGATCGGAAATACGAAGGATCATTTTGCCACTCGACCTTTCACTATAGGCCTTGTAAGCATATACTTGATAACATCGGTTTTACATATCACATGGATGAAAGTCGGCAACAAATAATGTCGCAATTTCGTACATGCAAAATATAAAGATAGATCGATCTTTTCAACAGCAGTATATCTTTTCTTGGCATCGTCCAACATCCTGTAAAGTAGTACACAGCTTGCTCTTTACCTTCGTCATTCTCTTGCACCAACATGCTATCAATTATCGTATCAATGGCCGACATATAGAGTTTTAGAGGCTTGCTTACTTTTGGCAGCATCAACACTGGAGGACTAGTCAAGTATGCTTTTACCCTCTCAAAGGCAAGATGCTGCTCCTCTCGCCAAACGAATTCATCTTGATTTTTCAATTTCAACAAAGGAGAAAACACCTCTATCTTGCCTAATAAGTTAGCAATAAATCTTCAAAGAAAATTTATTTTCCTAATTATCATTTGTAATTGTTTCTTGCTAGTTGGAGGAGCCAATTCTAATATAGACTTAGCCTTATTTTTATCAACCTCTATTCTTCTATTATTAACCAGAAATCCTAGAAAATTCCCGGCTCTTATGCCAAATGCTCACTTAAGAGGTTTCACTTTTAATTGATATTTCTTCATCCTAATAAAAGATTATTCAAGATAATCGAGATGACTTACCTCTTTTGACTTGACTAGGATGTCATCAATGTATACTTCCAAAAACTCCCCGATCATGTCATGGAAAATAAAGTTCATTGCCCGCTGATAGTTGGCTCTAGCATTCTTCAAACCAAAGGGCATCACTTTCCAAGCAAATGTTCCTATGGCTCCCGGCACCTGAAGGCCGTCTTATGGACATCCTGTTTGGCAATGAATATCTTATTACACCCCGAATGGCCATCCATTAGGCATATCATTTCGTTTCCAGCTGTAGAATCCACTAGCATACTAGCAACTAGCATTTGATATTCGTCTTTTAGAGCCGCAACATTCAGATTCTTGAAATCTATGCAAACTTGCGACTTCCCATTCTTCTTCTTGACTGGGACTATGTTGGAGAGCCACTCAACAGCCTTTCTATTTCTTCTTTTATTTGTGAATTTAATTCGAGAGCAAACCTCCTTAGAGGCTGTTTATGGGGCCTCCAACCTGGTTTTATCGAGAAGTGATGTTCAACCACGTCTTTACTTAATCCTGGCATTTCATGGCAGTCCTAAGGAAAATAGCTCCTATGCCTCCGCAGGCCTTCCACCAAACCATTTCGAGATTCATTGCCCAACAATATGCTAACAAATACAGGGCGTTTTACTTCATCATCGCTAATGTCAACTTCTATGAGCGGATCTTTGGATTCAACCATTTTTATGTCTTCTTTGAGTGGGGACTCCTCAAAATGCCTTATGCAATCTGTAAATCCCAGAAAATTTTCAGTTTCCTCCGTAAGGTAGCAGGAGTACTACTTATCTAGCTCTTGTAACAAGTTGTTTTCTTCCATATAAAATGCTGAATTTCCCTTTGGCCAGCTCATGCTCTTTTGGGATCCATTCAGACCCCGTTTCTGTGAAGTGGCCATAGGCAAGCTTAGCAGCAGTGTACATGCAAGTCGTCTTCAGGAGCGTTCGTTCGCACTACATCGACCCATGTGACGCTTGACTCATGATTTGCTCTTATGTACTCTAGCTTATCCTCATTCCAAAAAGCTAGAATTTGATGCAAAAAGGAAGGTATACACTGATTGCTATGTATCCAATTCCTATGAGTAACAAATTGTACAACACATCGACATCTAATATGAAGAAGGTACCTTTGGTAGTCCGTGATCCGATTGTGAGGTCAACCACGACTACCCCCTTGCGTCTCGTACGTCTCTCGTGAAATTCGAGAGTGTTACATTATTGGGAATTATCTCTTCCTCATCCTTTCCAAGGTTTCGGAAATACCTATAGGGTATAAGATTCAAAGTAGCTCCCGCATCAACAAGTATTCTATTCACAGGGCGTCACTCGATCTTTCCTACGACCATTAGGGCTTTCAAATGCTTCATTTTGTGAACTGAGAGCTTCTTGAATTCCACTACTTCCTCATTGGTGAATTGGAACTCTGCTTTCACAGTTTCCACCACTTCAAAAGTCTCTTCCTCCGTAGGAACAACTCTCGTAGCAGAAGCTTTGAACTCAAGAGGGAGCTTTACTTGCACCATATCCGAACTAGCTGAAAAATCAGAATTGGAACTCCCTCTGTCGAACTTACCCTTTGTTTTGCCAGTTTTGTCTTCTGTCCTTTCTTCTTTCTACTTTCAAGGAAGACTCCTCCTTGTCATGGTCTCTTCTTCTTGGAAGCTACTATATTCCCCCTCAATTTCGGAAGAATCTTCCTTGTCTTTTACCCATACTAGACTCTTTGACTTGACACGATGTTTGCTTTTTGATCCTCCCGGGATGCCAGCTTGCTTATGCAATTCTTGCAGTTTTTTCTTTCGCTGTATCCTCCTTCTCTAGGTTCTTGAAATTGATTTCTATTCAGAGATTTAAACCGATTACGGGCTGGCCGAGATTTCTCATCCCACAAATCATTCCTCGGCAGAGGGCTATGCGGTACCTTCATTGTCCGAGGAGGCTTTTGACGCCGACTCGCCAAAGGTACGAACTCGGTTTTTGTTGTGTTCCTTTTTTTTTTTTTTTGATAAGAACAGAGAACACGTAGACAGCAAAAAGAACAGAAAAAGGAGTTTACAGCAGAAGCAGAGAACAAGTTTACAGCAGAAAACAGAGCATCGTATTCAGGAAAAACTGAAAAAAGGTTCAAAAATACATACTAAAACGTAACCACAAACCCACGTCGCCGACTAACGGCTTGCTTGATCCACAAAATCAGCAATAGATCAGAATATCTAAGATACGTGCAGCTAACTGCTCCTAGGAGATAAGATTGACTAACCAACTCCTAAAAAACAGGACACTAACAAATTGACTAAACAAAACAAAAAGAGAAAAAACAGCACGTGCAGTCTTGATACATCAACAGTTTTATACTCCCATCCTGATGGGATTACCTTAGAAACTTTTTGCTTGGGCTTGGGCGTTCTTGTATACTAGACATAATAATCGAATGTGCCACTCGATTCCCCCAATGTCCTTATTTCAGGATGTCCTTCCTCATAAAGCTACTTGAACGGAACTTTATTTACTCGTTTCTTTTTTGGTATCAGGACACTCCCAGGAGTTCGCTTCTAAAAGCTACATTCATTAAGATATCTCCCTCCGAATCTTGGGCCCTCTCGATGCTCAGCCGTCCGTTGAACGTAATTAGAATAGTCACAGGAAGACCCGATGTGCTGAGGGTGTCGCCTATACTGGCGATCATAATTCGTGCTTCGGGGCCTTGGCGAAATCCTTCTCGGATCCCGCTGATACATCTGTACCGAAGGATAGTCATCGCCATCCGAGAAATATCGATAAATAATTTCCCTCCAACACCTTTGACACAAAGTTCTTCGGTTGATGTGCCCTTCAACAGCCGTTGACACCATCCTAGTCATTTAGGGGAAAGGATCCAAGTCCATTTTCATCCTTTTGTCTCCTTTTTCAGCAAATTTGATTTTGCCCCGGTGGATTGCTTCCTATACCACCTTCTTGAAAACATTGCAATAATAAGCACTGTGACTCTAAGAGTGATGCCATTTACAATACCTCCTATTGCCTATTTCTTCTTTACTTGGGATGGTTTGACCCTCCGTTAGCCTTATAACCCTGTCACGTACCAAGAGATCAGAGATTTCATCTAACTTGGTAACATCAAATGAATAGCTCTACGTATCCTTAGCCTTAAGCAGAACCAACTCCTTTACTCTAGCGGGCTTCAAGACCTAACAGATGTATGGCTTATCCGGGGTCATCTTCGCTACTGCGATCTCAGCGGCATCATCTTGAGTATCCTCATCTTAAGAATTTTCTTCGGGATCATTTATCACCACATTATGCTTGTAACTTGATAAAGTTTCTTGTCTTTCTCCCTCCAAAAGTTCTCATACTGAGTTGCCGCGGCAATTAATGAAAATAAATCCTTATATTTATGTCCGGCCAAACACTCCTTCAATGCAAATTTTAGACCGTTCAACCTCCTTTTTCTAGGAGAAAGAATAGGCATCGATTTCTCATTTTCTTAAATCGAGTGACATATGATCCACCATCTCATTGTTAAACTGTTTAATAGTGGCTAAATCTGATAACGTCACTTTGGGAATTGGGTGATAAAACTGAGTATGGAACTTATTCTCCATTTCCTCCCAATTCTGTACCGAATTTATGGAAAGGTCTGTACATTAAGTAAAAGCCGTCTTCTACAATGTCAGAGGAAATAAATGCAACTTCATCCTCCCATCATTGTTAATATCACCACATTAAGCAGTGAATCGGTTAATATGCTCTGCTGTCGACTGATCATCCTTGCTAGTGAAGAGAGTAAACTCAAGGATCTTGTAACCCCTGCGGTATGGGATGTTATCAACCTAATGTGGGTATGGCTTGCGATAGATAGGTCTCGAAATGCCTCCATCCAAGCCCATCCTCTGCATGACCAAGCAAGCAGCCTATTCGATCACTCGCTAATCCCTTACGAGATCTAACGCTCGATTCCCTTTATTAAACTACACTCTAGGTAGTAAAGGAGGCCAACTAGCAAAATCTCTAAGCCCTCCTTGTGGTCGGTAAGGCTAGTACTATGCAATCGGTATGGGAATCGATCTGATGTTCACTACTCCTATAGGGGGCACCGCATTATTGCCCCCTAGCCAATTGGTGTCTGGAGGCAATTGTTGTGAGATGCCCGCCTGCGCTTCATTTCCTGAGTTCGAGATATCACTGATCACTCTCCCTGGATTTATGCCATTGGAAGTATAGCTCCAAGCACTCTAGTGCGGTCACCTTGACTACCTCGAGTCTTGTCATTCACCCCATCGACCCTCTGCGAAATCCTAACCGACGGTATGGGATTCGATTTGCCTACAATAGCATATTGGACTGGAACTTGTATGGGTGGTGCAATCGCACTACTTTGACCGCCATGGGCCACATTCGCTTGATTCGACAATCCCATCCTCAGAGTCAAATCAATGACCAAATTAGTAAGCAGGGGAGTTTAAACAATAGGCAAATGATTATCCATATGATTAGCCAAGTCATTTTGCTGTTCCTTGAACATCCTTCTCATTGTGGCCATTACAGCCGAATTTGGGGCTAACCCCCTTCTCTGATCTTCAGAAAATTCTCAAGGAATGTCCCCAAAATTGCTGCTTGTGTTGACACCATCAATTGGGTCTACATTCTGGCCAAAAATCTCGGAATGGATAGAATTCTCTCCAACACGCTGCGGGGATGGGCTATCTTCGCCAGTAAAGGAGCGACTCTCCTGGTTCCTTGTTTTTGCCATCGATACCTCATAAGAATGGAACACAATGATTCCACCAGGCGTGCCAAAAAGATGTTCGCGATGGAAGAGTTCCCTCAACAAATATCTTTCACCGAAGGGACAAAGCTTCAGCTTTATTGTTTGAAATGGATCCTATGTTTTCCAAAAAATAAGCGACTTGTCTAAGGGGTATATACAAAAAGAAAGAATAGATTATTTTGATACATATGCTCCGACAGCATGTATATCATCCATTCCAATTCTTTTTTATTTAGCATTTATTTATAATCTTTGTGCTCATCAAATAGAAGTTAAAATTGCATTCTTGAATAGAGAATTAAATGAGGAAATTTACATTGAACAACTAGAGGGTTCTATTATTTTTTAAAATAAAAAAGGAAAGTGTGTAAATATATTAAATCTCTTTATGGGCTTAAGCAAGCTCCTATACAGTGGCATGAAGAATTTGACCCAATCATATTGTCAAAGACCTTGCCATATTGTCAAATGGTTTCGAGCACAATAGTGCTGATAAGTGTATATATTCTATATTCACTAAAGACTATGGTGTTTTAGTATATTTATACATTGATGATATGCTTATTTTTGTAACTAATATGACTAAAGTCAATGAGATGAAGAAGTATCTATTCCATATTTAAAACAAAAGATTTGGGTGAAGTAGATATCATCTTAGGTATTGAATTAGAAAAAAAAAACATAGTGGGGGTTATTTTTTAAGCCAAAGTGATTACGTTGAGAAAATGTTAAATAAATTTCAACATCTTAGTTTTAAGGAAATGAGTACTTCATTTGATTCTAGTATTAAGTTAAATTATAATACTGGTTGAGCACTAGCACAACTTGAATATGTGAGTGCTAGGGTCTTTAATGTATGCGATGTATTGTACTAGAGCTGATATTTCCTATTCTATGTGTAAGTTGAGTAGTTATACTAGTCATCTAAGTATACAATATTGGAAGGCTATAACCAGAATTTATGGTTATTGAGGACAAAAATTTAGGATTATTCTATAATAATTATCTGGCCATATTTGAAGGATACACTAATACCAGTAGGATTCCAAATGTTGGAGGGTGGATGTGTTGTATCTTAGGTGAGCAAGAAAAAAACGTGCATAACCCACTCAACAATGGAACATGAATTCATTGTTTTAGTAGCAACTAAGAAAGACGCTGAATGGTTTAGAAATTTATTGTTGGATATCAAATTATGGCCTAATCCTATGGCTCCTATTTTTATCCATTGTGATAGTCAAGCTACTTTGGCAAGAACTTATAGTAGCACTTATAGTGGCAAGTCTAGACATATTAGTTTAAAACATGAATACGTAAGACAATTGATTCAGGATGATACCATAATTGTCACGTCCCGAACCTCGAGCGCGCCAATATCCCACCATGGTCATGCAATTGCGACACTCCCAGATAGTGTCGTCGACCTCATTCATTTATTATTGCGCAAGCGGAACGTATTATAAAACCCTTGACAATAAAATACGAGATAGAAAAGTAGGAAGCAAAATCACAACATAACACTTTCATAATTCAACAAAATTACAAACAGAGGTCTACGGCCAAAAGTCTACAAAAAACCGGCTCTTAAAAAGGAACTGTCCTACGATCTACAAGTCGGACACATTCTCCAATCCCCATGACTTCACCTCTATAACTCCTCAAGGTCAACCAAAGCTATCTAGCCGCTCCATCCACCAGGGACCTAAAATTGTAATCCCCAAACCGGGATGAGACAATGTCTCAGCAAGTTCAACCCCATAAACCCCTATTAGAAAAAAAATACGCCCCAGGTGGCCTAACCACATCACACGGAAGACTTACCCCGTCTTAATTCATTCCTGCAGTTTAGCACAATTTGAATCACACAATCTCAGGTAATAATAATAATTCAAACAATTGAAACGCCGTCACTTTCATATAAATCACAATCGCACTTAGCACGCATTCCAATTATTATTCACTACCATACAATGGCATAGCCTACTCGCAGTTCGGCTATCTACTGACATTAATGCCGGGCATCGCCTCCCCCCATGGAGCACGGCTTCGTCATTATGTCAACGGCATTCCCGAAGGAGCATCGTCTCCCTCCTTGGAGCACGGTTCCGTCACTACGTCGATGGCATTCCCGAAGGAGCATCGTCTCCCCCCTTAGAGCACAACTTCGTCACTACGTCAACGGCATTCCCGAAGGAGCATCGTCTCCCCCCTTGGAGCACGGCTTCGTCACTACGTCGACAGCATTCCCGGAGGAACATCAATCCAGTCGGCCCAGCCTCTACTGCGACCAGCATCCACCGCGTGGGCATCCCATATAGGGGCAAGTCCGACTCAACAGCCCAAAACGATTCCTCTTAATTATCACACAGCCAAATCATACTCGGCTCCAGGACATTTTGCATTTCACTCAATGCTTCCACTTAAAATAGTGATCCCGGCCATTTTTCTTCATATTAAAAATATTCTAGAAATTACTCACATGTGTGGGGACACACTAATTTCGAATCAAAAAGCCAATATCTCACTTTTTCAAACCCTACTATTTAATATAATCATTAAAATCAAATTTTTGCATAAAAACCCGACACTTAGGTTTTTATGAATAAAATCCCTATTTACCACAATCAACACTCAATTTGCCACAACCAATCATTAATTTCAAATTCTAAATGCACAACAGCGATCGGCACAAAATTCTGAGCAACCAGGGTCAAAAATAAATTTTCCCTTTTTTTAATAAATAATAATATTTTAATAATTTTGGAATATAATATAATATTATAAATTCCAAAATTTCGAAACAATTAAATAATTCAAAAATAAAACCCTATTATGTCACATCAAGGTTTATTATTAAATAAACTATCTTAGCCTTTAATTAAATATGCTTTAAATTAAACACACATCTTAATCTAAATCACAATTAAATAAACTAAACTAACCACCTAAATTTACTTAACTTAGACTAAGCACACTTAGGGCATCATTAACCGTCTAATCAAGATTTAGTGAGCTAAACTCACCCGATTAGCAAGCCGAGCAGACCAAAACGACGGGATCGACGTGAGGATCAACTTTCCTCAAAGCGAGCCAAGCATCCGGGTCGAGAAGCCGACCAAAACGGTTCAAAACTGAGCTGCCATACCCATTTTCTGCAGCTGCTGTCCACTGCTGGTTGAGGCCAAGAATGGGCGGATCCGGGGCTTGGATGAGATGGAAAAGGACCGGGGGAGGTTGAGGGGTCGAACCAGACCAAGGCGGGAGCCGAATGATGGCCGGAGGTGGCTAAACGGCTTCGGCACGGGCTGATGTAGCATCTGCGACGCAAGGGCAGGCGAGTGGGAGGCGGAGATGGCACGACGGCGGGCCGGCGAGCGCGCGCGGGCGGCGTGGGGCAAACGCACGGTGGCGGTGGCGACAGCGACGACGGCGTGCGAGCGGGAGTGGACGGCCATGGCTGCTCCAGCTTCTTCTCTGCATTTTTCTGATTTTCGCACAACAAAGATGGAGGAGAAACCAACGGAAGGGAGAGAGGAAGGGAGGAGAGAGAAGGAAGGGGGGGCAATTTCTTTTCTTTTTCTCTTTCTTTAATCCAACAAAATGGCCTACCATGACATCACTTGATGATGTCATACTCCACTTACTCAAAACTCCCACAACCTTATTCTAATGGGTTCAATTTTATTTTCCGTCGGGGCATAAAATCTTGTACAACCAATTCTTCAATTCCACTTGATTCTCTTCCAATTGAATCAAATTGAAGTCCATAAAATTAATCCAATGTCACCACACTTCAATTCACATCTTCACTTGTCCATAGAACCAATTTAAGTCCTAAAAGCAAGACCAAAGGCGGGCCTACTAATTTCTTGAGCCAAAATAGCCATTCTCTGATTTAATTTCTGAAAAATTCTGATTACATGAAAAATCTTCCAAAGATTAGTCAATGATCCTAAAATGATTTGTGACACACCATGACTTCCAATTTCTGAATCCGATCTCAATTTCACGGTTAATTTCACTTTGGCACGATATTAGCGCGGCCCAACCTACCAGGTAGCCTTTAGAAATTTTCATACATTTAACATGTGGTTGATCATCTCAAGCCATAATGTACATCTTTGAAACATCGACTTTCGGTTGTCGAGGTAATCTCAAGGTTTCAAATATGAACACAGGGTACCCAATTGATAGAAAAGTCAGTCCAGTGCCGATCGACAAGAATTGTGCGATCTGGCGGAATCACCCACACCTGATCACATGCCTCTGTCGAGTCAACCTATCTCCAATCTCTAATTGATTTCTAATTGTGTCATAATGACCCTTGCGGATTAGCTTGGTCGAAAGGTCACTTCCTAGTCAAATTTTTGAGTCTGATGCATTAGAAACTCTTAACGGCTTCACTCGATAGATTAGTTTTCACATGAGTGGCCGACTCAAGGAAAAGAACCATATGCGTGCCAACGAAATACCCATCTCAATTTATTGAAAATAGAATTGGAAAAATCGGGATGTCACAATAACAATTATCTACGTAAGGTCAAGCAAGAATTTGGCCGATCCCTTTACAAAAGGTTTCATCAAGAGACATGGTAAAGATGACCTCAAAAGAAATAGGAGTGAAACGTTTTGACTAAAATCACCAATAATGCTAACTCAACCTAATACTAGAATATCCATAGTTATAAGATTTAATGGGTAAAAGGAAGTTGCTAAAAGTGATTGTTTGATACTAACATTAGTCCTGACATGAGAAGTTAGTATTGTCTATTATGTTTTGTAGACTAAATTATATTCTTAATGAAGTATTATTAGTAATATGTTATCAGTAATAGAAACATATGGTAGATATTTCATTTATATGAGCTTAAAAGTGGTGCTGCTTCTTATGAAAGTTATGGTTACTTTATAGAGAACTCATGGAAGAGGTACAAGCACAAGGCCATAATAGTGCTAAGTAAATTATGAACTTCTCGTTAAAACA
Organism: Eucalyptus dawsonii; assembly: GCA_016097615.1. Classification (NCBI taxonomy): domain Eukaryota; kingdom Viridiplantae; phylum Streptophyta; class Magnoliopsida; order Myrtales; family Myrtaceae; genus Eucalyptus; species Eucalyptus dawsonii. Next base: position 36,829,722 of record CM027880.1, on the reverse strand, counting down.
AGATGTTAGTATATGTCCAGTATGTCCGATTCTATTATTAAAGTGGCAAGTTTAAAGCATAGTGATTTAAATTTTTTTATAGAATTTTGAGATGCTTGCACTAAGTAAATGTTTAACTTGAAAGAGACATTTATGTATGTATATTAGTCTCGTGGAAATTTTGGCTGTATATTTTTAACGTTTGATTTTTATAATTTTGTTTCACTAACAAAGTGTAGGATTGTTGATAGTTTGTTTTTATAACAAACTATGAGGTGCCTTGTCCCACATCAAAAGATGTGAATACGTATGTGAACTAGATTTGGCACTACTCAACATTTTTTTCAATTAAATTCAGATTTTTAATTATAAAAATTAACAATAGTGTTCTATTAAAACAGTGAGATTGTTCACAAATAGTTACGGTTATTTATTTATTTATTAGTTATTTAATTTCAAATTTTATTTCTTCAACTAAGATTATATCATAGATGTATCTACTTAGACGTAGCTTCTTAAAGTTTGGAAGGTTGTGTCTATTCGGACATATCTTATTGTCTTTTGCTATTAATTACTAAACATGTCTATTCAATATTCATCTTCTTCTTCTAATTTCATTTTCGACTGCCATAGTTATCAATTGTTTCCTTTTGAGAGATCTTAGAGAAATACCGAAATTGCCATCTGGTATTTTCATTGAGACTTTATTGTGTCTTGCACCATTAGTAATGTTATGGGGCAGGCAAATAATTCCTAAAAAAGAGTGTTATTATGCCTCAAAGTTTAACTTCATTATTGTGTCCAATCATTTGATCATATTTTCCCCAACACGCGGTGCCAATGGCCATGGAAGACTGCCCGTAGGTGAGCTTGAGACCTACAACTTTCCTCCAAGCATGATGAAGATGATGAGTGAAAAGACATGAAAAGAAAAAGGGAAAAAAATAGAAAAAGAAATGTCTTTAGACAAAAATGCTCTTGTAAGTGTTGCTAAAATGAGCACCTGCTCACTAGCTGCCGAAGATTTGGTTGGGTTTTGAGACCAAATAACCACTCCATATCTTTATTTAAAATTAAATTACCATTTCGAGCCCTTATTTGACATAACATTTATTTTGAGCCCTTTCTTGAAAAAAAAAAAAAAAAAAGCATTCATATTTTCTTATTTGAAATTTTCGCCGGATCTAACCAAGTAAGAAGGAAAAAGTGATCGGACAGAGAGAGAGGAGCAATCACACTGACAAACCACGATCACCATGATTTCGACAATTTCAGACGTTGATGATTAACAGCCGTGGTGATTTGGCTTCTCTGATATCAACATTGTGATTGAGAGAGAGAGAGAGAGAGAGAGAGAAGTTAGTGATCGAAGTCCTCATCGAGAGTGCCAAGAATTGTGGTCTGACACAGAAAATATGAACCATGTGGCCGCCGGTTGTGGTCTGATAGAAAAGATATGGACCAAGTGGCCGAGAGTACCGTAATTGTTTTAGCTTGTTGGTTCCGTTTCAACCAGAAGAAACTTCCAAGGAGAGATGTTTGGCCTCAGCTCCACTCCCCGGCAATCAAGCACAAAATCTCATAAGTGGAAAAGCACTATGTCTATCTTGTGATGCTTTGGTTTGGACAGTTTTGCTTTTGCAGATGGCGACAATATATACATACTAGATCCAGTTGCATTTTATTGGAATTGAGAAAATAGTCCAATATATATATATATATATATATATATATATATGTATGTATGTATGTATGTATGTATGTATATGATTCAATTGTACAGAAACTCTTTAATTTACTTATGAATAGATCAGGGATTGAAGGTTCTCTGACTGGTCTAGGCTTCTTCAACATAAACATTAATGTTTGATTAATGTTAATTAGACTAATATATAATGTATCTATTTGTTCCATCCTCTTTTGTGTGTGTGTGTGTGTGTGTGTATAATTGAAAAGCTTGTGGATGACTAATTTAGTTATTTAGTTCATGACTCGTGGCATGCGCTCATTAATTGTGAGTCCCCTCAACTTCATTTAAGCCATTTTATTTCTTTTACTCTTGTGCTTTTCTGACCTCATTGGATTGAGTATATGCTGACATAGAAGTCTAAGAATGAAGAAAAAATATTTTACATTGGGTGATTAACATCATGTAAGTTCATCACATAAGATAACAGTCTCATGAAACTATATGTTCGCACACTTAAAGAGAGAAGGAGGGGTTGGCGGGATGGGAGGATGGGATATATACATAAGTTCCACTCCAAAGATCATTGTAGTGGCTTGTATTCAAGGTGAACGTCCTCGTCCTATTCAAGGTGAACTTCCTCGTCCTCATCCTCGTTATGACTGTAGGAAACAATAAGCCACTAAATAAGTAAGCTTGACGCACATGCATGCTCACAGATGTCCTAGTAGCACTCGTAATGGCGAAAAGAAAGCGATCTTGTAGATATGTTCCTTTATGAGAAACTTCTTTTGTTGAACTATGATACGATACATAAACAAAAGGTCTAAAATAGTGTTAAAAAAAAAAAAGAATCTCTTTATTTCTCCTTCAGCGTCTTGTAGGTCAGCTAGGTGAAAGGCTCACTTAAAATGCGTAAGCCATGAGTAAGGTTGGTTTGAAAAGTTACTTTCGAATCCAACATTAGGTATCATAAAAGTTAAATAATGCTGCCCACGTGATTTGGTATTGTGATTAATGACTGAAAAAAACTATAAAGCAGACTCATTTCTATGATTGGTGGGATTGTTTCCAGTGTAGGAGTACCTGTAGCATTCATAAATTATTAATATGTATTGACTTGATCTAGTGGAATGAGCCAAGGTAATTTTTATTGGATAAAAATCATAATCGTTCTTTTAATCACCAACGAGAAATATCAAGTCTATGAAGAAATTTTTATCACCATTTGTAAAGAACATGTTTGAGATTTAGTATCGTCCCATACCTTTGGCCGTCAGCCATGGACCAGCGCCTCTCCTTATGAGTTTGTGCAGAGAGTACCTCCTCTCCTTCTTCGTCCCTGATTTTTATTTTATTTTTTAATAAATAACAAGTAATCATTATAAATAAATAAAAAAAAAAGTTTCATCACGTTTGAGATTTAATATGGTCCTTACCTGTCGTCCTCGTCATCCATGTACGGTACTTTTCTTTCGTACACTTTCATCCGCCTAAATCCTATACAATTCTTTAGACTTTCAACAAGATCGAAAGCACCCTCTTTGACAACCACACACTCCAATTCAACACAACTCTCGATCCCTTCAACAATAGTCATCTTATAAAGGCACCTTAACTCGAGTTCTTTGAGATGCGGCATTGCTCCTTCAATAATCACCACCTCAAGCCGAGGCAGCTTCCAAATCTTCAAGATCCGGAGGCCCGGAAACCCATCTTTGATGAATCTCAGACGAGTGCCTATGAAAGAATTGGCCAAGAGCCTGAGTGTCCTCAAGTTTTTCAGGAGACCTCCCAATTGGGGCATCATGTCTATTTCCACCTTCGAACCCGACAGAGTCAATACCCTGAGCGAGCCAGGCAAGAGCTGTGTCCAGATGGGTTTGTTGAGTCGGCCCAGCAAGTAGAGCTCCAACAGTTCATGATGTTTTTCTGCCAACGACAATTTCGGTAACGAAACTATCTGCGATGTGGCGGGCTCGGCTCGTTCCCAGAGCGTGGCTTCTTCCGCGGGCTTGGCTTTTTTGGTCACCCCAAAGGTCAAGGACTGGAGATTGGTGAGCCTGCTAATCCAATCGGCTACTGCTTTTCCTGCAGCGCCTGAGCTGTCCCTATCCGATTGGCGCAAGAAAAGCTTCAGCGTGGTCAAGCTGTCCATGTGGCCCGTCATAAAGTTCTCCCCGACTTCACCGATAACCAGCCCGCTTAAGGTTTGGAGTTTAGTCAAGGCCATGACATCCTTGCTGCAAGCCTTGAGGATGGTCTTCAAGTTGATGTAGAACCAGTTTAGATGGAGGTGCCTCAAGTTCCTCGCTTTCCACAAGGAACTCGGCAAGGAAGTGATGTTGGTGTGCTTTATGTCAAGAGTCTCAAGATAGTGCAGATCCGCAACTGCGCTCGGGAGCGAGTCCAGCACCGTGCACCTCAATCCTAGGTATCTTATGAGCACCAGCTTGTGGAGCACACCATGCAAGGACGGCTTATACACCCCCTCCAAATCAAGCACCCTTAGCAAGCTATAGTCATTCTTGGACGTCATCTTCCTAAGAATTGTGCTAATGTCTTTGGTGAGCATCCCTCTCCTCATGTAGAACGACAGAAGCGAGCGGACATGGCCGAGGTTCAAATCAGGGTAGCCGCTGTGGTGGACGTCTGTGGCTATGTTCGTGTGCTCCACAAGCCATCGAATCTTGGTTGTTTCTCGTGGTTGGGCCAACAGCTGTTGTTGCTGGCTGGTTGGGTCATGGTCCTTCCCATCTTTCGACTTGCTAGTGGCATGTATGTGGACAAACCCCGTGCTCATCGCAATCGGGCAGATCGTGTTATACAGAGAGGTGAGCATTTGGCAAGCTTTAGGCGACCCATCCGCCCTCCAGCTCACCACATCGATCACGTTCCTATTCGCAAGCTCCAGAATGATTGTCTCTCCCACATCCTCGGGCAGCCTTGTCGGTTTCCTTTCTTCGTTGTAACAATGCGAATCCAATAAGCCCTCAGCCAACCACAACCTCACTAGCCTTCTTGTCGGAATGGGGGATCCCACGGGGAACAAAGCCATGTAGATGAAGCAAGGTTTTAGATGGACCGGCAATTTATGGCAACTCAGTATATCTAACGATGTCATCTTAGAAACCTCTTTTGCCAGTGCTGCGCGTTCGTGCTCTCCAGCATTTGACAGAAACCCGCCGAGTAAAGATATACAGAGTGGCAAGCCAAGACAATTGTCTAGGATATGCTTCTCCTCATCTGAGAGTCTCTGACCATCGGGTACTCTATGCAACATCCAAGCGAGCATCCTCTGGCTTTTTCCACAATCCAATTGTTCTAGCTCAATCGGCCCTCTCATGGATGTAGTCATGGACCAAGCTATAGAATGGTCCTGAGTTGTGATAATTATGTGGCCTTGATTAAAGACCGAAATGGTCATTGCTAACTCTAGCAAGAGTGGCTGGTCAGACGACTGCATATCATCCAACACTAGGAAGAATTTCTTCGTCTTATCCAATTTCCGGCGCAGCATTTTCTTTATCTCATTGATATCCATGTCCTCCATTTCCCTCGCTAGCTTCTCGACCTGCTTCAGTATCTCGAACAGGAATTCCCGCTTGCCCATGCAGGCCGAGACATGAAGCCAAGCACGATACTCATAGTCCATGTACTTCACTTGGTCGTAGACCCATCTAGCGAGGAATGTCTTGCCGGATCCTTGCCTGCCACAGATGGAAATACATTCGATCCCCATCGGTTTCTCTCTGATTCGTGTCATTATTTCCGACATCTGGGCCTCGTGACACAAGAAACTCGTTGGCGCTTGCTGATCCCAGAAATTAGTCAGCCTCGCCAATTTTTTGTCTTGCCGTGGAACACTGGCATCGGAGGAGGAACTAGCAGGTTCGTTTTTCCTCTTGTCCTTGGCCTCCTTCTTGCCCGTCAAGAACCTATGTTGACATAACTTGTCCATCTCATTCACCAGATAGGACAAATCCCTCCACAGCACGTACTTGGAGACGAGCGTGGCGAGCGGCCTTGCAGCTACGTGCAGGGCCTTGTGCCTCTTGCGGGCCTCTCTGAGGTGGAAATTGTCGATGAATTCATCAGCATAGTACATGTTTTGGAGAAGCCGCCTCCACCACTCCGTGGTCTCGGACAGTCTGTATTGATCGGACAATAAATCTTGGATCACGGCCAGCTTCGCCTTCGTGTCCTTTGCGTGGGTTTTAATCAACAAGCAACCAACACACACCGGGTCAGAGAGCAAGATCTCTAGTTTCTGTGACACAATCTCGGTGGCGGCTTCGGCAACAATCAGGTAGCTTTTTGCGTCGGAAGCAACCATGGCTGATAATGTGTTTGCTTCGAGCAAGGTAGTGTGTATGTATGTTGGCCTTTTTACTTGGATTGAATCAATTTGTCGGGACATATTGTTCTCTCACTGCATATATTCTTCATTTTTCTATGCTTTTCTTGGCATGGCCTCTCCTTTCTTCAATAAGCTTTGTTTAATTCTTTTCTTGTGCGATTTTTGACAATGCGACAGGGGAGAAAGCATCTTATAGAATAATTGTGATAAAAGACTAAATTTACTTTATCAAACTAGTCGGGTAAAGTTTTTTTACAATTGAAATCTAACATAATATATTAAATAATAATCTTACATATCCATCTTGGTATTTGTTTCTTTACTCTTGTGCGTGAATACACATTCAATGACTCTCTAGGGAGAAACTGGTATGGGAGTGATTTGAAGTGAGATGTTGTCCAAGTTCAGTATTTCTTTAGTGTGAAATCATTGGTATTCCCCGCTAAGAGGGGAAGAAAAATATTCTCTTGGCAACTTGGGGGTGTGAAGAGCCTGGTCCCCGTGACATTGTAACGGGAAAATCCAAGCAGCCGCTGTCACTGCAATGGAAACGGACAGGCGTTGGTAGACTTCACGGGGAGAAATCCCCTGCTCTCACCTACGGCAACTCAACCAGCCGAGAGTTAGGAGCCCCCGCTTGAGTATTTGTTCCTTTACTCTTGTGCGTGAATATAATCAATTCGGTCGACACTGTAGAATTAGGAGCTGCAGAGATAACTAAAAGTGGCCTGTTAAGAATTTGACATTTTGATGAAATTCCACTTGCCTTAAGAATTTTATATTTTATAAGGGTATGAGCCATTTGAAATCAGAGGGATATATCTGACGCCATTGAATGAGGTGATTTGACTAATTAATTGGATAAAAACTATGTTAACAATTAAAAACATTACATAGAGAGACGGGCCCTTAATACTAGGAAATGTTTTGGGATGCTTATATCTTGCCTTGATCTTTTGGTTATGCTTTTTATTTCTTGAGTAGCAAATTTGGAATATTGATGTCAATCATCAAACTTAAGTTAGTAACCTAGTAAAGGTCACTTTACATTTCAAGGGGGTGAATATATGTAATGGATAAACAAGAGCTCTCACATCGACTTACAAAACAAACTAAAATTGTTGTTGAGAAAAATTCTTGAATTTGATCTTGCGAAGGATTTCCAATCCAAGTAGAAAATCCAAATCTCAATTTCAAAAGTCTTGATTGAACTTTTGGTTGATAGAACATGTGAAGCAACAACAATTTTGCTAATTTAAGTCAGCTAAAAGAGGTTTTATAATTTTGATACAAAGAAGTGGACGTTGGTTTTAGGACAGTAGAGCACACAAGAGTAATGTCAAGATTTTTTCTCACTGAGTTTTTTGAGTTCTCTACGAGAGCTGTAACTGTTGACTGCACTAAAATGCCTTGCACCAAGAAAACTAAATTTTGTGCATGAGCGTAACTTTTCATTTTTGAGTTTTGCTACATGATGAACCTGTTTACTGGACTCTAATGTTTTGATGCTAGTAACCGAAGGAGCAGACGTGTATCCCATCCAAAAATCATATGTGCGGTAATTGTAGTTGAAAATTGGAATTCATCATAGCTTCTTCTCCGAGATTGAACAGCTAATCTCCCTCACTTGATGAAGCAGGTCCCCATATGCACGGCAGAAATCACACCAAAAAAACCTTCCGATGAGGATTCACGAGAATACATCAGGTAACGCAAAATCCAGTTAAATGTTCAGCATCAACAAAGAGGGCGACAACCAAATTTAATTGAAACAACCAAGTTAATGTTCAGGCAAAGACGGGTTGGGGCCACCTTGCTTCACTTGAGAGGAAGCATGCCGATATCTCTTCGGAAGCAGCTGAGATTTGTGTCTCTTTTAATTTGTAATAGTGCGGCATTATTCGCCAAAAAGTGAGAAAAATGGTTTTGTTGATCTCTTCAATATATGCCATAATAGTCCAGGCAATGGTTTTGTACTTTATTCATCTGCTTCGTGGACTTCATTTGTCACGCCCCGATCCTCTGGCACGCACACATCCCTTACCTTTGGTCGATTTTAAAGTGCGATATCCCAGGACTACGTAGCGTCGACCCTTTTTTTTTATTACACATACGGAAGCAGTTATAAATCCTCAGATAATAAAACAATGGGATAGAAAAGTAGGGCCATAATTTTCATATTGAAATTCACAACCACACTTTTATTAACAGCACGACTCATAGAATATTTACAATACTATTCACAGCATACTTGTCTCACACCTATCTACACTAAGACGGGGTTCACAGAAAGGATGGGATCTCAATCCACATCCGGGTTGTACTCAAGATCCCTCTCTAGATATCTTCTTCTTTTTCTTCAAAAATCTTTCTTCTCCTCTGATTCCTCCTCATTCGGCTCCTCCTTAGGGTTCTGAAATGGTTATTCAATAGTCAATGAGACCATGTTTCAGCGAGTTCTATCCCACTAAGACTCAATTAGGAAACCAATACACCACATGGTTGCCTAAACACAGCACGAGTTAGAGGACTTACCTTGGCCTCAGATCCCACTTGCATATTAGCACAGATCAAATAAACACCCAAGCAATCATATCACAGATCGAAGCATCGATCAAATCAACCTAGTTGATTACATGCCAACAAGACCACTCATGATCATTTCCATTCAGTCAATCAATTCACAACATCAAATCAAAGCAATGATCAATCGACCTAGTCGATTACTTGTCAGCCTGACCATTTCCCAGTCATTCAAGCTATTGCTATTCAGTCCTAACTAATAGAACCAATCACCGACAACATACTTTGTTACCGAGCCATATGCATTCTCCAAGGTGATATATACATCTAGTTACCGAGCCACATGCATTCTCCAAGGCGACACACTTTGTCACCGAGCCACGTGCATTCTCCAAGGCGACATATCTAATCATCAAACCCCGTGCATTCTCCAAGGCGACGTACTAATCATCGAGCCATGTGCATTCTCTGAGGCGATATATCAAATCACCAAGCCACGTGCATTCTCCGAGATGATGTACTATTCACCGAGTCACGTGCCTTTCATGATGATTCATCCCATTTCTAAAGTAATTATCCACAACCTTAATTCGTACTCAATTTACCCAAATAATCAATTTAAGAACATATCCTAAAAATCCACCATTAAATCAATTCAATTTGGGAATAATCCCCTAAAAATCCATGATTTATTTAATTCAACACAACGTAGAACTCAATTAAATAAACAGACTGCACCATGACAATCAGCACAAGATTTTGGTCGTTAGCCATCTCAACCTTAATTTCCAAAAAATAATTAATTAATTAATTAATTTCGAAAATTAAATAATTAATATTAAAAATTCAATTTAGCTCAAAATAAATCCCAATTAAATAAACGGCTGCACCACGATCATCAGATAAAATTCAGGCCACCGCCATCCCAGTTAATTTCCGGAAAATAAATAATTAATTAAATTAATTTCGAAAATAATATTTAATTACTAAAAATTCCACCTAGCCCGAATTGCCAAATTGAAGCCCGATAAGGGTCGGGAAAAATCCCGAGCTACCTTTAATAAATAGGACCACATCTATGTGCTAATTGCACCATCAAATTACCTAATTTGCATCACAATTCACTAATAAACACTAATCTATACTAATCTAACTACCTAAGCCTAATTAATTAAAACTAAACGACCCTTAAGTATAATTAGTCCACTAAGTAAGGATTAGTGAGATTACTCACCAGAATCGTGCGCAAATTGGATCAATCCGACGAGGATGACGCGAGGAACAATAAACCCCAAAGCACCGCTCGGGTTTGGGGCCCGGAAACGGCCCAAAAGCGGGTCCGAAGAGGGTTGGAAACCTAGGGGTGCATGATAACCAAAATTTACGTTTAAATAATTTTTTATTTCAGACCAATTTACGGAATAAAACCCGTTTGATAAATCTACTCATTTTTTTATTTCCGGAATAGATTTATTCCGTAAATTGATTTGGAAGAGAAATCGAAATGAAATTTTCTACTTCGATTTCCGGAAGAATAAATCGAAATAATTTCTCCCACTAAACCCTAATTTCGATGAGTCTTTCCTCATATCTTCTACGTCTCTACCTCCTCCTCCTCATCCGCCTCTCCTCATTTTACTAAAAATAAAAATAAAAATATTCATTTTATTCATTTAAAAATTAAATAAATTTATTAAAATTAAATAAATTATTTTTATTATTTTTAGTATATTAAAAATAAAATTTATTTATGATAAATAAAAATAAATTTAATAAATTCATTTTTATTTTTGCCTTAAGTGTTTTGCCAAATAATTTTTTTTATTTTGTTTTTTATTAATTTTAAAATAGATTTATTTTTAAGGATATTTTTACTTTAAAATAAAACGATATTTAATTTTAAAATAAAATGATATTTTTATTTTATTTTTTATGATTTATTTTATTTTATTTTATTTTATTCTTTATTTTTTTGTTACTAAATCATTTTTATTTTTATTTTTTATATTAAAGGTCGTTAGTTGTCACCGCCGCCGTCTGAAAGAAAGAAATTTTGTGTCGTTATCAAACAAATTTTTATTTTTAGAGTAGAAATTTTGTGTCGTTATCAAACGGTTATTTTTGCTTAGAAACTCTTCTAGAAATAGAAATAGAAAAATCTATTTCTATTCCATAAACTATTTCTGAAACAGAATGGTTGTCATGCGCGCCCCCATTGACCAGCGGCCATTCTAGGCTGGCCAAGGCTGGATCGATGGCTAAGGCGGCGAAGCAAGGCCGAGGGAGGGTGAAGGAAGCTCCGACGAGTCTGAACGGTGGCCGGACGGAGCTGGGTGGCGGCCGGAGGTGGCTGAACGCAGCTGGACAAAGGCTAGATCATGCGGGGGAGGGATGGTAGCGAGCGGCGGGCACGCGGGCGTGCGCGGACGGCGGAACGGTGACCTGGCAACAAGCTGCGGCGGTGCGTGGGCAGCGACAGCGGCTGGCTGCTATCTCGGTGAGCTGTTGTCTTCGCTTCAGCTTCTGCTTCTGCTTCTGCTTCTAATCGCTTGTTGCACGAAGAAGAAAGGAAGGAGGGGGGTTCGGTCATGGGGGAGAGGGGAGAAGAGAGAGAAGGAAGAAGTTTGAATGGTCAAAGAGAGAAAAGAAAAGAAAGAGGGAGACAGCTAAGAGAGTGGGGCTCGCACGAAGGAGAGGGGAAAAGAGAGAGAGAGAGAGAGAGAGAGAGAGAGGAAAGGAGAGAGAGGGAGAGAAAGAAATAACAAAAAAATAATAGGAATAAGTGTTTTAGAAGTCCTATAACTTGTCACAAAAACACATTTCAGTCCTAAAACTTGCAAAAAGTGCATTTATTTCCTAAAACTTGTCAAATTGTTTCAAATGAGTCCTAAAATCGACGCCGTTAGCATTTTCCGTTAAAAATGCTAACGTGGCATTTTAAATAATTTTTTATTTTCCATATGTATTTTTTAATTAATTTTTATCCATTTTTTTCAATTGATTTAAAAACTAAAAAATTAAATTTATTCTTATCTTACTTTCAACAAAAACTAAAAAGAAAAGTTAAAAATTTTATTTTTAAAATTATTAAATAAAAAAATCAGCGGCTCCTCTCCCCCGCCACCACCGCCGCCCATCGCCTGAGGGGCCAAGCAACGGTCGCCGGACCTGGGCAGGGGTGGCCGGGCCTCGCCGGCCCCAGGCGAGGGCCGACGACCGTTGCCCGCCCTGGGCGAGGCCTCGTCGGCCCCCCCGTGAGGGCCTACGACGACTCGCCCAGGGGAGCCGATGGGCCCAAATCGGGGCACGCTCGCTCAGCTCTGGTGCGGGTGCCCAGATCTGGACCCACCGGCCCTCGCGAGGGGCCAACTGCTGTCGCCCCCCTTGGGCGAGTAGTCGCCGGCCCTCACAGGGGGGCCGGCGAGGCCCGACCACCCCCGCCCAGGGCCGGCGACCGTCACCCGGCCCCTCCGACGATGAGCGGTGACAGCGGCGACGGGCGGGGAGAGGAGCCACTGTTTTTTTTTAAATAAATATTTTAACTTTAAAAAAAAAATTGGTGAATAAGATAAAATGAATAAATTTGATTTTTTTAGTTTTTAAATCTAATTTTTTTAAAAATGAATAAAAAATAATTAAAAAAATCCACGTGGAAAATAAAAAATTATGTAAAATGCCACGTCAGCATTTTTAACGAAAAAGGCTAACGGTGTCGATTTTAGGACTCGTTTGAAATAATTTGACAAGTTTTAGGACTTAAATGTATTTTTTGCAAGTTTTAGGGTGAAATGCGTTTTCGTGACAAGTCGTAGGACTTAACACTTATCCCAAAATAATATCATTATTCTTTTTTCTTTCTCTCTTTCCCTTTCTATTTTCTTTCGGTCTTCAATTTTTCCTCGATAATTTCTTTTTTGAAATTTCAGACTCGTCGATAATTTGATGAACGATAAGACGAGGTCCTAAAAATGAATTGTGACACGCTCAAATATTCGATTCTCGAAACCAAATTAAATTCCATGGTTAGAATCAATCAGACGCGATTTTAGCCCAATCCAACTAATTTGGTAGCTTTTAGGGATTTTACCGCGGATACATCCATTAACGGCTTCACCCAATAGATTAGTTAACTCGTGAGTGATCAGCTCAGAAAAAAAGAACCATAGGTATGTCGACGAAATGCCCATTTCACTTTATCAAAACGGGTTCGAATTTCAGAATATCACATCATTTGTTATCAGAATAAAAGTAATTGCTTCTAATAAAAGACGGACCATCGGCAATTTGTTAGAATTTCACTGCACCAAAATTATTCGGATCTCTTCTTGTGGGTACACGTGCCAATCTACTTAATCATAATTAAATCAATTTTTTAAGAATATGAAAGCATATCATTTCACAAAAGTTCCCTGAATAAATAATATATTTTTTGGTAATTTATTAATAAGTTATCGAACAAACAATTTAACAGTCAATCAATATTGGAAACTAATAATTTTTTATTTTGAAATTCACAAACATGATATTCACAAGAGGTAAGCTCTTATTTATGTGGGGCCCATTATGTCAAAGTTGGATGATCTCGCTCGCCCCAACCTAATGTTCATCCTTACACCGAGAGTTAGAATATCCATCAAAAAATCTACTTAATCTATCTATCAAACTAGTTTTTTTGAAAATAGTTGGTTTTTATTGTCAATAAAATTCATCGTTTAATTCTATCAATTGCCCATGTAAAAATACCACGATCAAACTAAACAAGAACTTTTATTAGGTTTATCATTGTAATTTGACTTTTCAAGGAAATTCTACTCATTAAATGAAAATCTAAATATTAAAAACTCTACTTGATCATCAAGTAGCATAATAATCAAAATTTTCAAATAAAAATCTATGTAGAGTTATACGTCAGGACTCAAAGCAAAACTTGCTAACTAATTCGCACAGGAATTCGTTTCTCTATAGACATGAGAAAGCCTCTTATCAAACACTTAAATAGATCTTGAACATAAAAGATCATGGAATACCTTAAATTTAAATTTAAAAAAAAAAAGATTGGATGCAATATAATTTGAAATCATCCTGAATTTGTTCATAATTGTCAAGTCTAAAATCATATGTTTATTTGACTGTGAAATTCAACAGGGGACTTTTGTTTGCTTAAAATTATTAAATTTAGAGTATCTTTGTCTTGAATTGTAGTTTTAGACCGAACCCAACTTTTAACTTAATATCGGTATTATAGACATAATAGCTCGGTCGCGAAAGAGTTGAATTTTCTTTTATGTGATCACAAATTCAAAATATTTTGTGAATAAATCTCTGGCTAATTTGTATTTCAGGAATTCTCTAATTAATCGGACGGAGTATTAACGGTTGAAAGCAAATATTATGTCACGAGCATGAGATCGGGCAACCAATTTTCACTCACCCCTCTTTTTTTATAAATGTAAATACAGGTAATTATGTATGGTATTTTGTTATTTGCTAGTGAACAACGGAGACTTCCGAACCCCCCCCCCCAACCCAAAAAAAGGAACAATGGAGACTTGATGTGGGACCAAAAGATTTCCTATACATCAGCTGATGAACTCTAGCAGATCCTTTTCTTTTCTTGAAGGAAAAGAAAACTTAGTTTGAGGTTTCAAATTCTTGGACTTGACTTTTGTAGGTTCTTAGTTAGATGTTTCAAGCCTTAATTTGCAACGTTTAGGGCCTAATGAAGTTGAGCTAAAGGTGATTCACCAACTGCATGTCCTTCACGGTGGCCATAAATCACATCAGCTGATGGTGACGTGGTGTGAGTTATACATGCTCTCATGCAATGTTTTATCACGATGAAGATTTCATTCACAAATTTGAGATTAAGATTAGTGTTCAAGGTAATAATATGCTTGTCTGCTAGAATCAAAGCAATCTACAAGATGCTTTGGAATTGCTTCAATTTGGAGTAAGCATTTATTACCCTCTTTTGCCTTTTGTGACTTTACTTATTAAAGTGTGGAAATCATAATAGTTAGAGTGACGTTTACTCAATTTGAATTTGGAGTAGTGATTGGAAAACCAAACTTTAACTCTTGGCCCATATTCCAATCTTCTCAATTAAAGTAAATCATACACATGCTAGTACGAATGTTGAAACCTCATTTTGTCACTTTACTTCCCCTCTGGCAAATATGGAGAATCGCTTGACAATCATGCATTCAAAAGTGGTGTTGCGAGTAATGTGCCGCTGGTGTTTCGAAAATGATACTGCCTTTTTGTTCCTTGTAATGTTACGTAGGGTAAATGGGTGTCTCTAAATTTGGTTCTTATCCCAAGTTAATGCTTATACAACAGTGGTGGTTTTGATGCTAAGGCAAATTTAAGGCTAATGCTGCTTAGCCTCGCTTTTGTCCTCTCCATAAAAAAATATATATTTGCACACACTAAATTACAATTACAATTCTACTTAGCATGTAAATATTAGTCAAATCTGATTTATTTATTCACAATTATAAGATCATTTTTGACATACAAAAAAGACAATGGGTTGGCAATCACAAGTCCTTAACTAATTTAGTTTCAAAAAAGAAAGTTCAGTTTAGAATATGGACCGTCACTTGAATCTATCTCCTTTCTGGAAGGCTAGGCTAGCCAAGCGCTCTTGCTATCCCCTTAGTCATGGGTAATCCTTAATAGTACAATCTGATTCTATTCTAGCCGTAGTAAATGGCCGAATCTGTCTTCTCCATTCTTCATATGCAAGTGAGGAACTGTCCGTAGAATTGTCTCGAGCTCCATACCCTTCTCATAAGATGTTATCTATCTTTCTAGTGTGGTACCAATAGTTCTCCATAGTTTAATGGACACTAAACATAACCTTCACCCCAAATATTTGAGAATATTAACTCCCATCACTATGCGGGATAGCATAAGACGATTTTAGTAATATTTGGAACATGATAAACGAGTCTCGGAACACAACATATTCCAAAGAGGCGAAGAGGGATGACACAGCCACTTAAAAGGTAGGGATTTTTCTGCGATGGGCTTTGGGGCAAGCCTAATCAGCTACTTGGTTGGCCTCGCGAGGGCAATAATTCATGCTCACTTCTCTCGTTCGGGCTATAAGCCTATAATTACATTCGACAGAGTTCAATCATATTTTACAAGGCCCATGGCTTTGGCTTTTTCATGAAATGAATCACACAATCGATGAGCTAGGGCTTCGGTTTGGCTCGTAGGATACGCGCGCACTGTTCTTGCAAAAACTGGCAATCGACAACCCCGTTCCTACGGCCTCTACAAACTCCGGCTACTGATTCTTCGACACTTCCTTCTACCCAAGAGCCGTCCACGTTGAGCTTGTTGAAATTTGCATGAAAAATAAGTGGGGGGACATGCGGTTTCTCTTCAATCAGGTCTTGTCTTTAAACTATTTAAAAAAAAAAATAGCAGCACTGCGTAGCCCTCTTTCTTCTTTTTTGATGTAGTTTGGCCAATAGTCACCTATTTAGGGTCGGTGCTCCTTCCCCACCATTTGAAATTTAAACAAGATCGCAGGTCGATACTAGTTTTTTCCCCTTTTCACTTGGAATGGTCACTTTGGTGAAAAGTTCTTGCGAATGGTATTTTTAACTGGTTTATGTTTCGGCTCCTTCACGACTTAAAGATTAGGCTATCGAATCAAGTGACATGTTCAACTGAAAAAAAAAAAAAAAATCGGTCGATATATGATTGTAAGCCCCACTTCTTGCTTTTTACTTGCCATATCAACATCATCAAATGTTTGGTATCTAGGCACTCAAATGTGAGAAAGGCATTCGCGAATTCTATATTGATTACTGGTAAGGGGAAAAGTGCCAAAAAAAGTCCTAAACATTTTGCCTTTACGCCGATTTAGTCATAAACCTTTTTTTAGTCCCGATTCAATCCTAAACCTTTTTATGTTGTGCCAATTCAGTCATTTCCGGCCAATTTTAATTGAATTTTGCTAACTGGACACTGGCCGACTAACGTATCGATCGGCGCCGACATAGATAATTTTTAATAATATTTAAATATTTAAATGTTTAAATATTTTTTTTTTTTTTTCTTTTTCCCCCAGCTGGTTGTCGAGGTCCGACAACCGGCCAGAGGTGACAGCCATCGAGGGTCGACCTCAATGGCCACCTTGCGAGCGAGGGTCGACCTCATCGACCACCTCGCGAGCGAGGGTCGAGCCTCGCTAGCCATGGGCGAGGCTCATCCTCACCGGCCTTGGGCGAGGCTCGTCCTCGCCGGCCTTGGGCGAGGCTCACCTTGCCGGATCTGGCAAGATCGAGCCTCGCCAGCGCCGGACTAGCCATGGGCAAGGCTCGCCTTGCCAGATCCGGCAAGGTGGTCGGCGAGGTCGGCCACGCCCTCGCTGGCCGTCGCCTCTGGCCGGTCACCGGATCTCGACGACCGGCTGGAGGAAAAAGACAAAAATTAAAAAATATATATATTAAATATTATTAAAAGTTGTCTACGTCAGCGTTGATCAAGCCACGTCAGTCGGCCGACGTCCAGTCAGCAAAATCCGGCCAAAATTGGTCGGAAATGACTGAATTAGCACAACGTAAAAATGTTTAGGACTAAATCGGCACAAAAGCAAAAGATTTATGACTTTTTTGGCACTTTTCCCTACTAGTAACCTAACTGATTATTTGTATGCATCCCAATATCAAATGGGTGGCGTTGTTGTGTTGCAATATCATTAGGTTGGTTCCTCTTCCACATTCTAACTAACATGGAATGGCCGAGGGCATTGTGCTACATTAGCTTTCAGGAAGATATTTTATTGAAACATATCATTGGCATTATTAAAAGTATATAATGAAAACGTTTCTTGTAAATCTAGGAAAATATTTTTCAAATCATCAATTTTACGTGAAACAAACGAGCCCCTGGCTACTTTAGGTCATTTTGTGACTACCGGTAGTCTCTTATAAAGTAATTTTCTCTAAGTTGCGTTGCGGGAACTGTCTTACGCGCGGTTGCTTATTGACATCCCACGTACTTTCTATGCTAACACGCGTGTCCTGGCAACGGCACTTACATCAGTCCATACAGCAGCAAAATTGTCCGTTTTTGTCCGGCCTACAAATTGAATAATTTTCAAGTTAGGCCAAATGGTTTGGAAATTACGAAGAGATAATAAAAAAAAAAAAAAGATGAGAATAAAGAAAGCAAAATTGTTTATCTTATTGTCAGAAAATTGAGGGCGCCCGTAGCTTGGAACCCATCTCCTTGTCGGAGTATGGACTGCATGAGCAAGGTTCATAAAATTCCATCACGACCATACAAAAAAATATAAATAAATAAATAAAACGAAAGAAAAGGGGGCCAAGGAATGAAAGTTCAAAAGCTAGTTGTCCTGATGTGTTTGTGGTTCTACTTGCTTTGCGACGATAAATCAACCTGGACAAAATTACAGTAAAAACACTTTGTTATTTTAGTTCATTATTTATTTATTTATTTACCAGTACTTTAAGTTTATGAGTAGGAAATGATAATGTTCTCTTTTGAGGTAAAAAGAAAAATAGGAGGTTGAACGGCAGAATTTATATCGACTCAAAATAATATTGCTTGATGAAGAATGTTTGTGCCGATTATTGAGTAGCTTGAAAATCGAGTTCCTTGAATGAAAATTTAAATATGAAAAGTTATATTCGATCATTAGATAGCTTAGCAATCAAATCTCTCCATTAAAAATCTAAATGGATTCATATATCATAACTTGAATTTAAATTTGCTAACTAATTTGCATGAGAATCTATTTTCTCATGGATATAAAAGCCTTGTATCAAACACTTGAATAGATCCTAAACACAAAAAAATCACGAAATAATAAAATATATGCAATTGAATCTAAAGCCATATTAAATTTCTTAATAAGCCTTGCGTCTCACATCATATGTGAATCATTCACGAAAATATCGAGATATAAATTATTAATTAATTATTTATTTATTTATTTTAAGGGATGCTAATAATTATTTTTACAAAAAAAAATTAAATTATTTATTTACCAAACGTGAGAAACGGAGGAAAGGTCCATCCTCCGAGAAAATATTAGGTACGTCTTATGCTCCAACGTGGCAAACAAGAAGGCGGTGGGAGCGCGACACGTGTCCTCGTGGGACCCATAAAGTCAAGCGTCTGCTCCTCGACTCAGCGCTTCTTTCTCTCTCCTCTCTCTTCTCACTCTCTCCCAAATAACTCTCGTCTCGGCTGGTGGCTCAGCTCGGCTAGCAGAAGAAAGGACGTCCAACGAGTGATAAATGCAACGCTCCCACTTAAAATTTCTCTCTCCTCACTTGAATATTTTCTGGGCGCTCTCTCGCCTCGTGGACGACCTGCACTTCCTTTGTTTCCTTCCTTCTTAGCGCATCCACCTCCTCCGCCTCCCCAAAAAGCCTCGCAGGTCATCTACCTCTGGCACGTCGCCTCCTCCAAGAGCCCCGCCAGTCACAGCTGGTTCCCGACCCCCTTCGCCTCCGACTATTTCCAACGTGGAGATCGAGCATAAGTTTTGTGCTCGCGTTGGTCTCTCGGCAACTTCTGGGCCTCTGTTCGATTGCCTCCCTCCGACAAACTCGTCATCAACTCCAACTCCGAGCCGCCGCCGCTGCCACCTCCGCCGATGGCGTCCTCCATCTCTGGCATCTGCTCGTCCTCCGCCTCCTTTAGGCCGAAGATGCCGCCGACCTCCACCGGGAAGCCGTCAGCCTCCGATAAGAGGGAGGCAGCCTCGATTTCGTTCCCGACCGGCGCCAGGCTCCCCGCTGTCGACCGGGTGTTGTCCCTATCGTTGGCCCGATCGGTCGCGAGGGAGATTTCGGTAGACTTGGGCAGGACCAACGGCACGGCGAAGAAGGAGAGGCACGGGCGAGAGGGTTGGAGAGGGATTCCTGCTCGCTATGGACGAGGTATGCGGACTGGCTACACTAGCACCGGAGCTAGGCTTTTCCTTGGACGTGAGCCGAATCGGGTTCACGGACGAGTTCGTGGAGGAGATAGAGCCTCGGTTCTAGGCCGCATTCAAGGTGATGGAGGAGCTGGGGAAGGGCGCCATCGCGAACATCATCACGTGCACATCGGATGCTATGCTAAGGAAGAAAGCTTTTGATGTACTGGAAAGGGTTAGTGTTTTTGAGTTAAGATCGTCTACTCTTGCATCACTAAACGGCTCGTCGCTCTTGTAGTCCGTTTCTCTCTTGTTTAAGTTGTGCAATTAGTTCCCAGTCTCCAAATGCTTGCTGACATTGCAATTTTTCAAAGGTTTGACAAAGCCTTGGTTACAAATTGCAACTCTTCCTTTATGGTAAGTGCATTAAAGCCTGCTTAAATGACATAAGGGTGCCTTTTCTTTACATGGAAGGATGCGTAATGTGACCTGATTGCCTACAACTTGTGTAGGTTGCCATCCTTCTAGAAACGATAAAGCACATTTTTTAGTAGTTTTTGAGTTCTATGGTCCTCTGTTGCGGATAAGAGTGGCAGAGTGCCGTACTCTTGTCAGGATTCTAGCGGAATCTACTTGTTCAATTTCAATCTCCGTTGTTTATGCTTCAGATAGGCTGCCGTACTCTATTAGGATTCTTCTGGAGTCGACCATTGGGAACTGCGACGAGTTCCAGGTCAAGAGCAAGGATGTCGAGAAGATCATCGACTGGGAAAACACTTCTCCTAGACAAGTCGAGATCCTATTTAAGCCCGGCTAGAGTGCTGCTGCAGGTACATGGAGCTGCGCATCGTGTGTCATTGATGCTGATTGGGGTTTTGAAGAGTTGCGATGTTTGATATTTGATGATGCGTCGTCATTTGTATCAGGATTTTACTGGAATGCCTGCTGTTGTTGATCTTGCTTGCATGCGTGATGCGATGAATAGCCTCGGGGGAGATCCGAATAAAATCAACCCACTGGTGAGCTTTATATGTCAGCATGTCGCTCGTTCCAGCTACTCGTTGGTGGTGAAGGAACTTTATCTTTGTGTGTGCACGTAGTTGAACTGTCATTTGTGAACATGTCAATCATCGTGCAGGTTCCAGTGGATCTTGTTTTCGACCACTCCGTTCAGGTTGATGTGGCAACGTCAGAAAATGCTGTCCAGGCTAATATGGAACTTGAGTTTCATCGGAACAAGGAGAGTTTGGATTTCTCAAGTGGGGTTCAACTGCATTTCATAATATGCTTGTTGTTCCGCCTGGATCGGGGATTGTCCACCAGGTAGTAAACATATAGTGCATATATACTGATCATCTGCATTACTTTAGCATAAGAAGTGGAAAAAAAAACTGTATATACCCGAGGTGGAGCTATTACATGCCGTGTCCTATGAGAATATGCAATTTTCTTGCTTTACCAGAATAAGAAAATTGCATATTCTCATAGGACACGGCATGTAATAGCTCCACCACGGGTATATACAGTTTTTTTCCACTTCTTATGCTAAAGTCATGCATATGTGTTGTTACTGATCAAAACAGTAAACAAGAAAATAGAAAACCAAAAGCTATATTTTTCATATAAGGAAGAGAAGCGCAGAGAAACAGAACACAAACTTGCATACGTCTGTTCTAAAGGAAACTGTCAAGTACATGACAACTTAAACAAAGCAAAAAAACTGCTCACGTACGTGCAACACATAACTGCACACAAATGTGTTATTAACTTCCTAGAAAATAGCAAAAACACTAAATAAATAACTAAATTGAACTTGGCTATTTTTTAATAAAAAAAACAGAGTAAAACAGAATAGAAAACAGCAACTGAGACATTATAATCCAACAAACTCCTCCTTGGATCGATTCTTTGCTTTTGCATACTCCAATTTTCTTTCTTAATACTTCAAATCTTCCAGCTTGAAGTGGTTTTGTGAACATATCTGCAAGCTGATCTTCAGATCTGCAATAGACCAACTTAACTTCGCCACTTTGTTGCACCTCACACAGAAAGAAAAATTTGACTTTGAAATACTTGGTTTTGCCATGGAAAACTGGATTTTAAGATATTGCTAAAGCGGCCTGATTATCCACATTAACTTCAATGCAATTACTGGAATTTAACCACAAATCCTTCATTATCTTCTTCAGCCACAAAGCTTGATTTGCAGCTGCAATAGCTGCTATAAACTCAGCATCTGCTGCGGACTGAGCTACAATCTCTTGCTTTTTGGAACACCAGGAGAAACAAGCAGAACCAAAACTGAAACAATATCCAAACGTACTCTTCATGTCATCTACTGAACTAGCCCAATCACTATCAGAAAATGCTTGCAAATTAAACTTCTGACATTTTTTAAACTTCACACCAAAGAACAATGTTCCTTTGAGATATCTTGATACCCTTTTTGCTGCAATCAAATGTAACTGACTAGGACTAGTCATAAACCTGGATAAAACACTAACAACAAATAGAATATCCGGTCTGGTTGCTGTAAGATACATAAGACACCCAATTAGACTTCTATACATAGAAGCATCTACTGCATCTGTTCCATCATTCTTTTGCAGCTTCTCTTTAGCAGCCATAGGAGTGCTTACACTTTGACAATCTTCTATTTGAAATTTCTTTAGAATTTCCTTCATGTATTTTTTCTGACAGATGAAGATCTCATATGAAGCCTGTTTGACTTCCAAACCCAAAAAATAAGACATCTTTCCCAAGTCTAACATCTCAAAAACTGCAAATAAATCTTGCTTCACCTTCTCTATCAATTCCATAACATTCCCCGTCACTAAAAGATCATCTACATAAAGTGATAGAATTACAACACTGTGATTCACCTTCTTGACATAAAGAGTGAACTCACTTAAGCTTTTTACGAAGCCAAAATCCTGCAAATATCGATCTATCTTCCCATACCAAGCTCTTGAAGCCTCCATATAGAGCTTTCTTCAACCTGTATACACTCTCTTCTTGCCCTTTGATACTAAAGCCTTCAGGTTGTTCAACAAAAATCTCCTCCTCAAGCTCTCCATTCAGAAATGCAGACTTGACATCTAACTGAAATATAGGCCACCCCTTCTCTGCTGCAATAGCTAACAGTAACCTTATTGTATCAAGTCGTGCAACAGGAGCAAATGTTTCAGAATAATCTACTCCCCATATTTGTGCATAACCTTTCACCACCAGTCTAGCTTTGTATTTATTAACAGAACCATCAAAATTAAGTTTTGTTCTAAACACCCACTTAACCCCAATTACATTCTTATCAAATGGTCTGTCAACAAGCTCCCATGTGTGGTTTTTCTAGATCATTGCAATCTCCTCCTGCATTGCTGCAATCCACCTCTGATCCTTCTTAGCTTTCACAAAGTTAGATGGTTCGAGCATTGCCACATTGATTCTTTCATAGATTTTAGCAAGTGACCTTGTGCCTCTCACTGGTAAATCATCCACACTGCCTTCCAATCCATCTATAACTTCATCAACCTCTACATCTGTTGCAGGTTGTTTTTCAAACTGTTGCTGTTCTGCACTCTTTCCTTCCATCCAATTCCACTCATCTTCCTCTAGAAAAAACAACATCTCTACTTACAGTCACCTTCCCTGTCATGGGGTGAAAAATTCTGTAAGCCTTTGATTAGAGACTGTACCCGATGAAGATTCCAAGCTCTGCTTTTTTATCTAGCTTGTCCCTTTTGACCTCAGGAACATGAGTGTAACACAAACACCCAAAACCTTCAAATTTTTCACAGAAGGTTTAACACCATACCAGACTTCAAAAGGTGTTGACCTCTCTAAGGCCTTTGTGGACAATCTGTTCAACAGGAACACTGTAGTATTAGCTGCTTCAGCCCAGAACTTCTTAAGCAACATCTTCTCCTGCATCATACATCTGGCCATCTCCATAATACTTCTGTTTTTCCTCTCACTGACCCCATTCTGTTGAGGTGAATAAGGAGCAGTGAACTGCTACACAATTCCTGCTTGCTCACAATTCAACTTAAACTTGTGAGCAGTATACTCAGAACCATTATCAGATCTGAGCATTTTAATTTTCTTCCCACTCTGATTCTCAACTAAGGCTTTAAACTTCACAAACACATCAGCAACTTCAGACTTGGCTCGCAGAAAATAAATCCAACTCATCCTAGTCATATCATCAGTGAAGGTAATGAAATACCTGCTACCATTGAGAGAAGACTCAGACATAGGTCCACAAAAATCTGTGTGGACTAATTGCAGCTTCTCACATGCTCTCCAACCTCCTCCTTTGAAAGAAAATCTGGCTTGCTTGCCAAGAAGACAAGTTTCGCACTGTGGAAATTCCTCCTCCAAACTTGGCAAGTCATCTGCCAAGCTATTTCTCTGCATAAACGACATGCTCTTCCTATGAACATGCCCAAGTCTTTTATGCCATATCTCCGCATTTTCTTCTTTGCACTTTAAAGCCATTTGTTGCATCTCTTGTGGCTTGAACATGAAACTCTTGTCCTCCATTGGAATTCTTAGCACTTCTTTGCTATCTGCATTATTAATAAGACATTCCTTCCCTTCGAACTTCACTTTATAGCCCTTCTCAACTAATTGACCAACACTTAACAGATTATGGTTAATATTTGGCACAAAGAGAACATCACTGATCAGCTTCACCTCCTGATTTCCTTCAATAGCCACTATACCCTTCCCTTGCACTTCGATATACTGTCCATTGCCAATTCTGACTCTGGACCTGACTGACTTGTCTAAACTCCTAAACAGCTTTGAATTGCTAGTCATATGATTGGTACAACCACTATCCACCAGCCATGCATCATTCCCAACAGAAGATTCAGAAAAAGAAGCTACAAACAAGTGTTCTTCCTCAGTTTCATTCACTGCTACTTGTGCTTTTCCTGCTTGTTGGTAATTTTTTTCTTTGCAGATGGCTTCCATGTGACCCAACTTGTTACATCTTTTGCATCTAGCATCAGGCTTTCTCCAACATTTAAAAAACTGATGATTAGTTCCACCACAGTATTGACAAGACTTTTTGTTCATCTTCCATTTGCTAAACCCACCAGAATTTCCTTCTTTCGCTACAAATTTGGAGTCACCGACATTTTCTCTAGACTGAATCCATTTCTTCCCTTTGCCTCCATAATTTGACTTCACTCTAGCTTGCAGCGCACCCTCTACAAACTCTTCCTTCTCATCAGTCTTCTATGCTCCTATGCTTGCAGAGCATTTAACCATTCTGCAAGCTTTATATCAGGTAAATCTCTTGTGTTTTCCAGAGACGCTATGGTGGCTTCGAACTTCTCTGGAAGAGATACCAGAATCTTCTGAACAAGCCTTTCATCCTTCAAGTCAGTCCCTAAAACTCTGATTTTATCAACTATCCCAACCAACCTATCAGTACTCCTTCACCGACTCGAATCCTTCATCTGCTGTCTCTCAAACTCCCTCAAGAGATTCAGCACCTTCATGCCTCTTATCTTCTCATCTCCCTCGTATTCATCCTTTAAGAAATCCCATATGGCCTTTGCGAGTCACACTTCATAATTCTAGTAAAGATGGTAGGCGAGACAAGATACGTGCAAGATTTTGCCTTGGCTTTTCTTGTGGTTCTCTCTTTATGAAGTTTGATTTGATTCATGGTCGGATTATCTGGAAGTGGAGCAACTTCATAATCATCCTCCACAACTTCCCACAAATCATGACCCTCCAAAAATGTTGTCATCTTAACAGCCCATGCTTGATAATTCTCTCCAGTAAATACTGGAGAAGCCATCGCAGAGAAACCACTCGACCCTGTCTCCATCACCCTTTAACTTCTTTACACTTCGATACTTGCTTCACTTCACAGTCCCTCAAGATCAATCACGCTCTGATACCACTGTTGTTACTGATCAAAACAGCAAACAAGAAAATAGAAAACCAGAAGCTATATTTTTCATATGAGGAAGAGAAGCGCAGAGAAACAGAACACAAACTTGCATACGTTTGTTCTAAAAGAAACTGTCAAGTACAGGACAACTTAAACAAAGCAAAAAACTGCTCACGTACGTGCAACACATAACTGCACACAAACGTGCTATTAACTTCCTAGAAAATAGCAAAAACACTAAATAAATAACTAAATTGAACTTGGCTGTTTTTTAATATAAAAAAAAAACAGAGTAAAACAGAATAGAAAACAGCAACTGAGACATTATAATCCAACAATATGATCAGTATATATGCACTATATGTTTACTACCTGGTGGACAATCCTCGATCCAGGCGGAACAACAAGCATATTATGAAATGCAGTTGAACCCCACTTGAGAAACCCAAACTCTCCTTGTTCCGATGAAACTCAAGTTCCATATTAGCCTGGACAGCATTTTTCGCGTTGCCACATCAACCGAACGGAGTGGTCGAAAACAAGATCCACTGGAACCTGCACGATGATTGACATGTTCACAAATGACAGTTCAACTACGTGCACACACAAAGATAAAGTTCCTTCACCACCAACGAGTAGCTGGAACGAGCGACATGCTGACATATAAAGCTCACCAGTGGGTTGATTTTACTCGGATCTCCCCTGAGGCTATTCATCGCATCACGCATGCAAGCAAGATCAACAACAGCAGGCACCCCAGTAAAATCCTAATACAAATGACGACGCATCATCAAATATCAAACATCGCAACTCTTCAAAACCCCAATCAGCATCAATGACACACGATGCGCAGCTCCATGTACCTGCAGCAGCACTCTAGCCGGGCTTAAATGGGATCTCGAATTGTCTAGGAGAAGTGTTTTCCCAGTCGATGATCTTCTCAACATCCTTGCTCTTGACTTGGAACTCGTCGCAATTCCCAATGGCCGACTCCAGAAGAATCCTAATAGAGTACGGCAGCCTATCTGAAGCATAAACAACGGAGATTGAAATTGAACAAGTAGATTCCACTAGAATCCTGACAAGAGTACGGCACTCTGCCACTCTTATCCGCAACAGAGGACCATTGAACTCAAAAACTACTAAAAAATTTGCTTTATCGTTTCTAGAAGGATGGCAACCTACACAAGTTGTAGGCAATCAGGTCACATTATGCATCCTTCCATGTAAAGAAAAGACACCCTTATGTCATTTAAGCAGGCTTTAATGCAGTTACCATAAAGGAAGAGTTGCAATTTGTAATCAGGGCTTTGTCAAACCTTTGAAAAATTGCAATGTCAGCAAGCATGTGGAGACTGGGAAATAATTGCACAACTTAAACAAGAGAGAAATGGACTACAAGAGCGACGAGCTGTTTAGTGATGCAAGAGCAAACGATTTTAACTCGAAAACACTAACCCTTTCCAGTACATCAAAAGATTTCTTCCTTAGCACAACATCCGATGTGTACATGATGACGTTTGCAATGGTGCCCTTCCCCAACTCCTCCATCGCTTTGAACGTGGCCTGGAACCGAGGCTCTATCTCCTCCACAAACTCGTCTGTGAACCTGATTCGGCTCACGTCCAAGGAAAAGCCTAGTTCTGGTGCTGGTGTAGCCAGTCCGCATACCTCGTCCACAGCAAGCAGGAATCCTCTCCAACCCTCTCGCCCGCGCCTCTCCTTCTTCACCGCACCGTCAGCCTTGCCCAGGTCTACCGAAATCTCCCTCGTGATCGATCGGGCCAACGACAGGGACAACACCCGGTCGACAACGGGGAGCCTGGCACCGGTCGGGAACAAAACTGAGGCCGACGGATTCGTGGTGGAGGCCGGCGGCGTCTTCGGCCTGAGGGAGAGGGAGGACAAGCAGATGCCAGAGACAGAGGACGCCATCGGCGGCGGCTCGGAGTCGGAGTTGATGACGAGTTCGTCGGAGGGAGGCAATCGGACGGAGGCCCAGAAGTTGCTGAGAGACCAACGCAAGCAAAAAACTTATGCTCGATCTCCGCATTGGAAACAGTCGGAGGCGAAGGGGGTCGAGAACCAGCTATGACTAGCGGGGCTCTTGGAGGAGGCGGCGTGCCTAAGGTAGATGACCGGCGAGGCTTTTTGGGGAGGCGGAGGGGGTGGATGCGCTAAGAAGGAAAGAAACAGAGGAAGTGCAGGTCATCCACGAGGAGAGAGAGAGCGCCCAGAAAATATTCAAGTGAGGAGAGAGAAATTTTAAGCAGGAGCATCGCATTTATTACTCGCTGGATGTCCTTTCTTCTGCCAGCCAAGCCGAGCCAAGCCACCAGCTGAGACGAGAGTTATTTGGGAGAGTGAGAAGAGAGAGGAGAGAGAAAGAAGCGCTGAGTCGAGGAGCAGACGCCTGACTTTACGGGTCCCATGAGGACACGTGTCGCGCTCCCGCCACCTTCTTGTTTGCCATGGAGCATAAGACGTACCTAATATTTTCTCCCATCCTCCACCATGAAATGGTGCGTAGGCCGCAATGAATGGGCATCCGAGTCGGCGTTCCATTAGGAAACAAAAATCGAGCGCCACTCTGTTGCTCCCCCTCGCGAGAGAGAGAGAGAGAAGCTGAGCCATTTCAATTTCAGGTTGCAGTCAGAAATCGCCGGAAAAAGAGAGGAGGGCTGAGAGCACCGTCGGAGTACTAGCAGGAGCCTCCTCGGCACCCCTCCCTCGTCATCAACTCCAAGGTCTCTCTCTCTCTCTCTCTCTCTCTCTCCCCTCCCGATTCTCCGCCTGCTTTGCTACCGTGCGATCGCCAGAATCCGGTGGCGTCTGACGCATGAAGGTTTTGGAACTGTGCCGTGGCCTTTTGTTGTGTCGTTTTGGATCGTGCTTTGATGTGCACGTGGAGCGAGTTTGATTCCGTCCGTTTTGAGGTGACGCTAGAGAGATTCGCTCGGAATCTGCTAGATGACTTGTCTAGTTCCTGTATGAGGTGGAAGTTTTCGGATTGGTTGAGGTTGTCAATCGATGTGAGCTTCTTTTCGTATGTCTTGAAGACCGCATTCTCTGAGTTTGTTCCGAACTTCTAATGAAACTCCCCTCTCTATGGCTGGTCTCCACACGGCCGGGAGTCCTCATCCGCGTTTCATTTGGTGAATTCGAGACTCGGCAAACGCTTTTCTTTTACTCGAGCCACGATCAGCTGCTATGCTATGATGGCTTCTAGGCATTGCTACTCGAACCGTGTTAAGTTGTACAATTGTTGGGACTAGAGAATCGAAGTTGGTGTTTTCTAATGCCCGAAAGTGTGGAGCTTGAGTGCTATTTTGATTCATTTTCTCCATCAGGGTCGACTATATATGGCGGTCAAGTTGTTCGAGAGAGATCTACTTAGCCAGTGGGAGTTTTCTGCAGATTGCAAGAAAATGATACTCTAATTAGATGAATATGTGCTAAGGTTCTTCATGGCGGACTGTGCAGGAGCCTTTCAGTGCCGCGCCACCCCACTCAGCGTTAGTTTTGTCTTACATGACTCCGGTGGATCTGTTCTATAAGAGAAGTCACGGACCCATTCCTCTAGTTGATGACCTAGATAGGTTGAGTTTCCTTAGTTCAATTCAATAGAAGCTATTGGTTGATACTTTTGTGGGTGATTCACACAATAAACTCTTAGCCTTCTTGCCACAACTGATCTCACAACTGTCTGGCAGAGCAGCTATTATGTCACAATCCATGGGCTGATTGAAAGTCCTAAGAAGATATCAATGAGAAATTCATGGTGAGTGTCAAATGTAGGCTCACTTGAAGTTTGGCTGGTATATAATGTCGAAAGACCATAAGAGTGCTTTTAGTATACTCTGTCGGCTTTTCTCTTTTTCTTTATAATGCTGGTAATAACTGACTTTTCTGCAGTTATCAGGGCTCTTCCGAAATACAATGTTACTGCTACTTTACAGGTATCGTTTATTTTTTGCTTGCTTGCTGCATATTTCCTGGGCACACGTCTCTTAGACTATTGTGGTGCCTCTAATTAAGAGGATGAGTAGTTTTCTGATTGATTAAACATTTGAGGACTGTCTGTTTTGACATGTGGCAGCTGTGAAGTGTGCAGGCAATAGGAGGACAGCGATGAACAAGGTCAGAAAAGTGAGGGGTGTTGGCTGGGATATCTCGGCCATAGGAAATGGTGTGTTACCTAATTGTTGGTTGAATATGCTAGCTACCTGCATTATGATTCATGTAATCAGCATAATACAGTATCTTATCGTGGAATCTGGATTTCGTAAATTGTGGAAGTGTGTGAAACAATGGACATCAATTTGATGGATGAAACTTGACGCGTGCTCCTTCTCATGCTTTAAATTGAATTATGATAAATTCCATGCGTGTTTGCAAAGGCCATTGTGGGATTAATTTTCAGGATGGGTTCTGGCTATTGATGCTCCATTGGATGCTTTAAGTACATATAATTGGTTCTATTCGGTGAAGAATGAGGGTTGGGGTAGTCCAAATATATAATTTGGTGCATTCTGATTGCTTTCTAACATTTTGCTCAGCATGATCCTGCAAGTAGAGAGGGAAGGGCCGAACGGAGCTGATCTCTCTCTCTCTCTCTCTCTCTCTCTCTCTGCCATTGTCAAGAAAAAGCGAAGCCGAAACAGAGATCGGAAATCTCCATCATTGCCCTTGATCACATGAGGTGCTTCTCTATAAGTCGATTACTTGCTTGCTCAATTCACCAAACTTGGCACTTCCGATCCTCAATACCAATTTCCATATTCTGTAGGGAACAGATCGCGAATCTGTTGTTGCGTGCCCTCCATTCCATGGTACCTAAACATATGTCCTGACAGTTAACCCTATGTGTCACGCCCCGATCCTCCGAGCACGCGAACATCCCACTCTGGTCAATACAAATGCGACTTCCCAGGACACGTCGCCGACCCATTCATTTTTATTACGCATGCGGAAGCGAAACAAATCCCCTGACAACATTTAACTTGGGATAGAAAACCAAGCAATCAATCACAACCAAACAAGCTTTCTTATAAACACATAGGTTTATATACAACACTGGATTGTCTACAAAATAGACAGGCTCAACAACTAGGGAACTGTCCTATGACCAACTTGTCAGACACGTTCGCCGATTCTTCAACCTCCACCTTCCGAACTCCAGGACTTCCGGTCCTCCACGACCGTCATCTAGGAACCTGAAATATTATCCCACAACCGGGATGAGACTACGTCTCAGCGAGTCCTACCCTCTAAAACTCAATTAGGAAGAAAATACGCCTCAGGGCGCTCTAGCCACACAAATAGGATAGAGGGCTTACCTCGCCTCAATTCCTTCCTGCACGTCAGTACAATTCATATTCAACAATGCTCGCACAAGCTGAAACTACCGACATACCCATCGGTCTATCAATTCAGCCAATCCAATTGATATCCTACGATCCACACATCTATCAATTCATATAATCTATTAAACCATACCATCTATTCATCCATCAATACAATTATGGCTCGCACAAGCTGAATTGGATGCAATGCTTTCACAAGCTGATATAGATGGTAGCTCGCACAAGCTGATAAATGGATCGTTGCTCTCACAAGCTGATAAACGATCATTGCTCTCACAAGCTGACATACAGTGCTCACACAAGCTGACAATGATGCTCACATAAGCCGATACATATATAAACCAATTGCTCGCCAAAGTTGATAATTCAATAATAACCCAACTCATACCTCAATTCAATCAATCAATCAATCCAATCGATTCAAATTGGTCATACAAACCAATTACGGTGCTAAAAGCCAACAGGGTATTTTCAAGTTAAATACCACAACTTCATCAATTTCACACAATTCCACACTTTTGGAATTATTAACCATAATCATCAATCACTCAATTTCTTAATTTAAACATACAATTAACACAAACCGACCGCACTCTTGCGATCAAGGCACAAATTTAACGACCGGCCATCCGGCATAATTTTCGAAATTATTAAATAATTAAATTTAATTCCGAAAATTAAATAATTAAATATTATATTATAATAATATAATTTAATAAAATAATATTTAAAATTCGAAATAATTAATTAGGGCTTAAACAAGATTATGCTAAATTAAACATACAATTAGCCCTAATTAAACATCCATTAAACTAATCATACAACTAATCTAAATTACATTAAAATAATCTAATTTAATCACATAAACCTAATTAGACTAATCTAAACACCCCTTAAGTGTCATTAACTCACTAAGCAAGAATTAGAGGATAAACTCACCAGATTAACGTTCCGGCGAGTCCACGGCGAAGGCGACGCCAAGGCGGGCGATAAACCTCAAAGCAGCGACACTAACGGAGGCCGGGAAGACACTGAAAACGGGCCTCGAAGACCTCACGGCTTTCTGGTTTTCTGCTTCTGATCTGGGCTAAACTGCAGAGAAGAAACCAGCAACTTCAACGGCGAAAACAGGCCGATCAGAGCTTCGGCAAGCGGGTGGTTGGCAACCGGTGGCTCCCGGGGGTCTTGGGGATCTTGCTGGAGGTTGGGACAGGCAAAGGAATGGTCGGAAAGGGGCGAAACAGCAAGAAAACGCGAAACAGGCGGAACCGGGCGAGTCCAGACGGTCCAGCGAGCGGCGGCTTCGGGCGGCCGTACGGGACGGTCGGAGAATCGTTCCGGCGAGCAGCGAGGTGCTCCGAAACGGTCTGGATGTCGTCTTCGCGGAGATGGGTGGCTCGTTCGCTGATTCAACCGGGAAGTTAACTTTTTACTCGGATCTTTGGCGAAAAGTCGACTGGAGCAGAAACTGAAACGAGGGAAAACAGGGGAGGAAAACAGGTCCGACGATGGCCTTCCGAGCGTGCGACGATGGAGGGGCTGGTGAGCTCGGTTTCCTCTGGTTTTTCCAAGCTTCCTCTCTTCCTCAACAATGGAGAAAGCCAAGAAAAGAGGAAGAAGATGATCAGCTGAAGAGGGGGCCTCCTTGGTGGCTCACTAGAGCTCAATACTTGTTTAAACCTCATTTGCTTTGCCCCCACCATGACATCACATGACATCATCCACTCTCTCTCCTCAATCTTCCTCCACAACCTTGCCAATAGGTGCAAAATAGCTCTCCCCCCATGGTATACGAATTTCATACATTTGTACATCAAATTCAATCAATTCTCACTCAATTCCATCCAATTGAAGCTCAATTAAATCAACCCATGTGTCCTCAGCCTTCTCATGACATTTCCCTGTCAAATGATCCAACTTGCATCCCGAAAATTCAATCAAAAACGACCCTCTGATAATCCCGAACAAAAACGGCATTACTTTTCTTTTCCGCCAAAAATCTCGGTTTGTAGAAAAATCTTCTGAGGATGAGTCGACGTTCCTAAAATGAATTGTGACTTGACAGAACTTCCAATTTCTGTAATCGGGTTCAATTTCACGGTTAAATTCAATCTGGCGCGTTTTTAGGGTGTCCTAATCTACCGATTTTAGGGTCCTGGCTGCACGTTCACTTTTGTTTGATCAAACTGTGTAGTTTCGATCCATCCCTGTGATATGGTCATCAGGTGATTTTTGCAATTGCTCGTGGTTGTCGTCTAAGTTGCTGTGAGGGCTTTGCTTGGTTATAACTGAACGATGCTAAGGCTGAAGACGGATTTATGCTTTACTTTTCCAGAAGATGTTAACTTGCCAATTTCATTGTTGTTGTGCTTCTTTTAGTGCTTTAATTGGTAATTTCTTCAGTAGAAAACATTTGGGCTGAGCTTGCTCGATCTTGCTTGTCATGCTAGCTTGAATTGTTCTCTGCTATTAGTCATTTATTGCTGACCTACGCATCTCGGCACAGATTCATTTGTGCTGAGCATTGAATTCAGGAGAGGTTTCCGCACATTGAATGGGATTGACTACCTATTAGATAACCATGGCATTACAAGAACAGTTGAATAAATTCAAGAAACAGCAGGAGAAGTGTCAATCCACTCTTACCAGTATGTTGGCCAGAGCAGGAAGCATGAGTACTCCAGCAAAGCCCATGCCTGCACCTCCTGCTGGTGCACGAGCACCATTGCCTGCTGTCAAGTTCTCAGATGATATAGAAAGACTTAAATATATTACTGGTATACACAATGCACCTGTAGGAGCTCAGATGAAGCATGCCATTGACCTGTTGTATGAAGTAATCTAAACTTCTCTCTCTGAGCAGGAATCATTTGGATGCGTACTCAAGTTTGGTTGTATCCTAATGAGATAATCTGAACTTCTCTCTCTGTGCAGGCGCACTCATTTGTTTGCGTACTCAAGTTTGGTTGTATCCTAATGATAGGGTTGTCTTTTATGACTCTTATAATGGCTACTGATGATAATTCACATGTATAGCAAACCAAATAAGTTCTGGAACAGTTGGGTTGGCTCTGCATTGATTTTCTCAAAGTAGGGTAGGATGCATGATGCGGATTTGTCATTAGTCGGAGTTAGAGGTCCATTAATCATTGAATTGGAGAATTTGTTGAATCTCCCTCAAATGTTGTGTGATGGTTTCTACTGATTGATTGATAAAGGCGGCTTTACAATAAGGTTCATGATAGTTCTGGGGCAATGAATTTTATCAGTATGATAGAGGACTTAGGCAAAGTTTTAGTAATTCCTGAGTCAAACAGCTGTGGGCAAACTAAGCACCTTTCTTGAGTACTAGCTCATTGAATGGAGGCAGTCTTCCAAAGTTGTCTTGGTTTAGTAATGGAATAATTGACAAGCAGCAGCTTTGCCACGTGCTGTGCATACTTCCAGATGTTTGAGTCTTCACCTTCCAAATTAGATTGCATTTATTTCACCAGAAGTCCCTGGCACCCATCAATGGCATCAATCTCTCTCATCTAATTCTCTATTTGCTGTCCTGTTTCTTGTTATTTTTATTTTTGTGCTTGCCCCCTTCATGTCTTTCTTTGTTGTATCCCATATCCCTCCATAAGTACTATTCGAGTTGTGTTAAACATTACCAATTGATGCTTAGATCTGAGACCTAGTGCATATCATCTGAACGGTTTTCATTAATTGAAATGAATGTTTCCAGTCAAGGCTGGCGCGTACACCAGAGCAGATAAACGAAGCATGTTATGTCGATATGCTTTCCAATAAAGCTGTGTTTGACAATTTGGCAAATAACCCCAAAGTATACTGCGATGGCCAGCGGTTTTCTTACGAGGTACACTTTCTTGGGAAGCTCCTCTATTGTATAAATGTATACTGTGCTTTCTTGAAGTGATAGTTTGGTCTTTGTTTTTGAATTGCTTCAGTCAAAGCATGATGTGAAGGACAAGAATAAGTTATTGAAGTTGATAAGAAGCTACACGGAGGGCATTAAGGTCATTGACCTTAAGGATGCATACCCAACTGTGATGGAGGACTTACAGGTATATCTACTTGTTGATTGCGTTCTCCTTGCTTCATTGTGACTTGAGTCTGGTTTTCCATTATTTTAATTGACTAAGATAAAAGGCAGCTGAAGTTAGTTTGCTAGTAAAAGGGGTTTAAAATATGTTCTTTAGAGTACTGCGTAGTCTTTATAGCTTTCCACTTGATTGTTGCTGGGGTTTATGATTCATTTTTTGCATTTCCTGTAATTAAATTGAAATGACTGCTGAATGAATGTTGGAGTTCCTGCCATGTCATTTTTACCTTCTAAGATTGGTTGGGTAGTTTTTCTAGACTTCTAGTTGATTATTGGACCCAAATAACACACGCACACTTACTACATCAGAACACAACCGGTGAAACGGTGATATAAGTGTTTCATGCTTTACCTAAATTTCCTATTGCTATTGGAATAGTTAATTTTTTTGGTTGTAACCAATATTGGTATCATGAGGAGGTTCTTATCAGAATCTGAATTAATGTGTTAGGTCTCTATTGTCTTTTAATTTTAGTTTCTACATAACTCGTAGATGGGACCTCCACTAATTAAGCGTTTGGTAGACAGTGAGGCTTAAAAAGTATATGATTATCGTTTTTGTGTTGGTCCGGGAATGACAAATGGAGTTCTTTGTTATGCTTCTTGATTTCTAAGGCATATATACAAAAGTTCACAGGCCTGAAAGCTGCGGGTCAAGTATGGCTCCTATCCAACTTCAACTCTTAGGAGGATATTGCCTACCCAAATGATCCCAAAGTGCCCATAAAAGTAGATGACGATCTGAAGCAACTCTTTCGGAGTATCAAACAACTGCGGGACATGATTGACATTGAGAATGATCTCCAGAAGAATAGGATGAAACCATCAACAAACACGACGCAGAAGGCCCGTTTGGTTCGGCTTTTGGGGAATGCATTTGTAAAAGTGCAAAACTCAAACGGCAGATCCAGATTCTTGAAGAATGAAGGTTCAACCAGTTGTTTTGTGAAAAACCTTTCTATGGCTTTCTAAATTCCTCTTCTTCTCTAGCCTGGTAGGATCCTCCAAGAAATGCAGCTCGGGTAGATTAGAAACGTTGCCATCCTGGCATCTCTGAGTGTCTCTAGGCTCTGAACTAAAGGACTACGTGGTTTTCTGCTAAAAGGTTGTCCCTAAAGGGCTTGAACGAGAGTTGTTCGCCCACTGTGGGAAGACATACTTGCAGAAAATTGACTTTGTCCTCCTTGATTCTAAGTCTAGGTCCATTCATGGTATTAGAGCCATGGTTTCATTTATAATGTTATCCATTCCATGCGCTTGGTAGGGGAATCCAGTGTAAAGAAGATCTCTTCACATCATGTCCACAGAACCAGAAATCCTCGAAGCACCCGTTTCTCTTGCTCCATCTCCATCATCTTCAACCCCCCCGAATTTCGGGTTTCCAATGCTTCTAAGATAGATTATCTCTACGAAGTCTCTCTCAGTGATGAAACCAAGATTTCTGAAACTCAACTTCCTCTCATGAACCCTTACTCCGCTTTTGCCAAACCCAACTCATCATTCTCACCTATCCGCTCCATCCGCCAACTTATTCATCAAACCCTAAAGCAAGTGAAAGAGTACATCCAGCCCTCCAAATTCGACCAAAACCCAATTCCTGCTACTGAAAAAGAGTACTTTGTTACTCTTCAAATCTCTCCAGAATTTCCCAGACAATGAGCTCAACAGGGATATACTCATGTTCATTATGGCGTTGTTCGACTTGCTCTCACTTTCCATGGCCGTAAAGGTTTGCCAGTTGTGGCAAGAATTACGTTGTTAGATACCAGGGTTTTATAATACCAGCATGCTTGCATTGGTACTGTTCAAACTACTATGAATGTTGGAATAGTCTTTGTGACTCTGTATCCAAACTTCAACATCGCTCTTTCAAACCCCCAGCTACTCTCTTTATTAAAAGTCCAAGTCCAGCTTACTGGAGCCCCCCCCCCCCCGAATTGCTGACTCTATAGCTGCAACGCTACATTACTAGATGGTTTATCGAGTGCATAACCATGCTCTTGATCTAAATTTCAACAATGGTAATGAAGATGCTTTGTTTATCTCCATACATAATGATCAGGCATCTTGCATCCATGTTCCTAGACAGATCCTGAAGGACACGTTGGCCAAGCTCCTTCCAGAAACTTGGATCACCAACTATGAAAAGCTACACTAGCATAACAAGCCTTTCCAATCTACGAACTCTGAGTTCGTCCGGAAAAAAGATGGAACTATTTCCATCAAATTTGGCAAGGAAAAGGAAGAAAGTCCTTCTATCTTCCAGACCCTCTTCATGATTAAACCATGTGTTCCATAATCAATTTTTAAGCCAGATCCAAAAAAGCTTGTTCGACATTTTAATAGTGAAGGACATCATGTTCATTACTACAAGGACCAGTATGATTACTGTTTCTGAGATCCTTTTTGCCAATGTTCCTATTGTACAAATTCCCCTGACGAGGTAGATCCTTTTGCAAAGCCTCCACCTCGACGAAAAAGGCCAAAGGATAAGATGTATCAAAGATACTTAAACGGAGATCCCTCCATTGATACTCTTGGTGAGTGTGATAAATATAAGTTCATTGTTTCTTACGCACCACCTCCACCACCAGAATTCAGTACTACACCCCAGGTTTTACTAGATCCACCAAAATCACCTCCACCATCTCCTCCTTAGAAAAAAAAACAAGCTCTCTCCCCTTTCTATAAGCCAATCCTAAAGTGGGCCAAAAAGCACTCCTACCCACTTGAGGTTCCAGCAGAAACACCATCCACCTCTTCTATTGCTATGGTTCATGATACAGACTTTCCTCCTCTTGTCCGAGAAAGTCCTAAACTTTCATTTCCTGCTCCAGAAGAGTTTATAGATCCACAAGGCAGATACCGTCATGTTCCTAAAATAACTGCCCCCACTGATGTAGACGAACATGGAAGACAGAAAAGGACTCCTACTGCTGAAGCTGTCCTAAACTGGCAATCGGAGACTCTATTGGCACAAAATAATGCGTTCAAAGCAATCGATTCCAAAATCGGATATGTGCAACAAGATCTTCGAAAGTATAATAATACCACTAAGAAGATGTTTTCTGAGTTCCAAAAGAGGCTTCATGCCTTGGAATCAGGACAACATCTAAGGTATCATTATCTCGAGAGCCTTAAGCCGGAAATAGAAAAACTCAAATGGCAAATCCAGATTCTTGAAGAAGGAAGGTTCAACTAGTTCAATCCATTTCCAATCCCAGCGCAGACAGACTATCCGCCTCCACCACCTCAAACGTCCATCTTTGCCAACATCACACCAGATCCTTACAGGAAGGAAACAAGTGTGGCAGAAATGCGAAGTCGTCTAAGAGAATTGGAAAGAGCAAGGAAAGAAAGAGGGAAAGAGAAAGAATTGCCACAATCCAGTGTCGTTATAAGGGAAAAAAAACAGATCAAATGATGCTGTCTAATCCATTGGAATCCTTTTTGAAGGATTTGAGTAATCAGGACCAGCAACCTGATCCTATGATCCAGCAAACTGATCCTGTCATCCCAAACAACCAGATCTTGTTCCCAGCATAACAGACTTTCCCAAATATCTTTGATACTTAATTAGATTTGGTATCCCTTTCATCCTCTTCATTCTTCTCCATCCCTGTTATTGATTCTCCCCTTATTGCTCCAGTAACATCATCAATATTCATGACTGATTCGCTAGATCAAGAAATGGAATCAAACTATTCCGAACCAGAACTTGTTCAAAAAAGAAACCCCGAACAAAACCTGTCCGGGAAATCAAAACAGTTTTTCGCCATTGATGATATCCCTTATCACAAATGACCAGAACGACTTGAGGAATTTCATACTTGGTTGAATACTCAAGCCATCACCAACCATGATATTAATGATGTCCTTTTTAACTTTGTCACAAGATTCACGGGCAGTCTCAAACTTTGGTGGAAATCAATGGCCGAACAAGACCAAATCCATTTCCTTTGTTCACCTGATTTTAGTCATGCCATCACCCTTTTATACCACTTCTTTGTTGGAAAACCTACTGATCTCATTGAGATTAAAAAAAAAAAAAAGAGAGAGAGAATTCTTTGAGAGAAAATGCTGCTCTCTCCATAAAAAATATATTGATAAGCATTATCGAGAAATGCTTAAACTCTTTAACAAGATTGGAGCTGATTCAAATTTAAAGCATGTCTACCTGACTTCTATTCCCAAGGAGTTATCTCAAATGGTACAAAGATCTTTCCTTGGAAAACAAAGGAGAATACAGGAGATTCCATTGGGAGAAATCCAACAAAAAAATCCATTTGTGCCTTGAAGAATTGTGCCTAAAGCGCCAAATGGCCCGAACATACATCACAGATGACAGAGAACTAGAGACAGCATGTTCTCGTCAGAAGCTAAAGATCAAATGCTCCAAACGTGACTGTAATGGTACTTGTGGAAAAGTTTCTCGAAAAAAGAAGCATTTCAAGAAGTTCTGGTTAAAGAAATCCAAACATGGTCACAAGAACTTTCGAAGAAAGAAGAAATGGCGATACTTACACAAAAGGAAATATCATATAGGCCACAAAAAATCAAATCGATGCTTCATCTGCAACCAGAAAGGACATTTTGCCAAAAACTGTCCCCAAGCAAGAAAAGGTTAGAATCATCTAATCCATCATATTGAGAATGAGACTGGTATTTCTCTTGAAAATGATGACATTGAATCCTTATTCTCCGCTGATGAAGAACCGACTGAACAAACCCTTTGCGTCATCCCTTATTACCAAACTTCCAGTGAACCTGAATTAGATTCAGAGTCTGAATATATTTTTCACATATCACTCACAACTTCTGAACCAAGCTCTGACATATTCTCAAGCCAAACTCATTGTCTTCATTTTCCTGTAAAAATCTTCACCTCAAAGTTCGCCAAACCCATCACTGTTATTGTTCTAATTGACACTAGAGCAAGTTGTTCAATTCTGGATACTAAAGTTCTTCCTGAAGAATATTGGACTCTTATGTCCGATATTTCAACTCTGCCTCAGGAGATACTTTCTCTACAAATGTCAGAACCACTTCTGTGACTGTTCAGTTCTTCCCCCAGTGTTCCATAACTACAAAAATCTTTGGATCCAGCCTTCCCAACAAAGACTTAATTATTGGTTGGGATATTATGACTCAGATCTCACAGCTTCGCATCGTTCCTGTAAGAGGTCTCAAGTATAAAGATCAATTTTCTGAATTTGTCAATATTCAGAGACTATTTTCCATTCAAATGAGTCTGTTAGATCCAATCATGCAAAAATTATTGGAATCCTGTTCAGAATCTCACTCTGAGTTCGCCCAGAAATGTTCTCATCCTCTATGGGAAAATCCAGAGTTCTTTGTCCACCTTCCATTAAAAAAGAATGAAGACATCAATCCAACAAAGGCGAGTCATATGGGAATGAAGCTAGAACACTTGGCTTTAGCTAAAAGGAAATGCTCATAACTATTGCAACAAGGCCTTATTGAGATCTTCAATTCTCAATAGGCTTGTGAAGCATTTTATGTCAACAAACGTGCTGAGCAGAACAGATGGAAAATGAGACTGGTAATCAATTACCAACCCCTTAACATTTTCCTCAAAAATGATAAATTCCCTTTACCATCTAGAAATTCCCTATTTACTGGACCATCCAAGGCCCAGATCTACTCAAAATTCGATCTCAAAGCCGGATTTTGGCAATTGGGTATTCATCCTGAAGACAGACCTAAAATAGGGTTTTACATCCCAAACCAGCACTTTCAATGGAAAGTTCTTCCTTTTTGCCTAAAAGTAGCACCATCCCTTTTCCAAAAGATCATGTGTCGAATTTTCCAACCAATCCTGTCAAGTGCAGCTATATACATTGATGATATCATGTTCTACAGTCCTTATGAGCAGTCGCATTGCTAACTTCTTGAGCAGTTTGCCCAAATCGTAAAAAAGCATGGTATCATGCTTTTTCAAAGAAATATGAATATTGCTCAGATAGAAATTGAATTTCTATCTGATGCACCTTAACAAATGCACATACTATCCAAGGCCACATATTGCTCAAGAATTATTGAAGTTTCCTGAAGATAACTTCACTACAAAACAAGCTCAGCAATTTCTTGGGATAATCAATTATCTTAGGGATTTTGTTCCAAATATTGCAAAACTCCTTATTCTTTTGCAATCCATGTTGAAGAAGAATCCCCCACCTTGGGGAAAAATACAGACTAAAGTAGTCGCTAAGCTTAAGGAGATTATGCATAATCTCTCACCATTGCAAATACCATCAATAGGGAAAAGAATTCTTCAAACTGACGACAGTGATGAATACTGGGCAACCATCCTGCTTGAAGAAATTGATGGTAAGAGACACCTATGTGCTTATAAAAGTGGAAAGTTTTCTCGAGTTAAAATGCATTACCATTTCACTTTTAAAGAAATCCTAATAGTAAAAAATGGAATAAAAAAGTTTGAATTCCATCTCATCGGCCATCACTTCCTGGTAGAATTAGACATAGCATATTTTCCTCAGATGATCAAGTTTAAACAGAAGCAGATTCCAAATTCTCAAATGCTTCGATGGGCTGAATGATTTTCAAAATACTCTTTTGAAACCAAATATATTCCTGGAAAAAAGAATGTACTTGCTGACTTCTTGTGAAGGCCAAAAGTACCAGATGAAATGAATATGTACATCAAGAGGCCTACTTTCCATATATTCAATCATGGTGTGAAATATAAGATTGAGAAGATCAAAGATTTGCCAAGTTGGAAATATCCCCAGGAGATTATTCAACAAATCCAGAATGACAGTCTCGCTGAGAAACTGGAAAACCTTATGTGGCAATACCACACAGATCTATTCAGATTTAATGAAGGTTCGATTCTTTATCATTTTGGATTAAATTCGGATTATCCATTCATTCATCATCTTATCTGGAAGGAAGATGATTTCCCGAATTAACTCAAGACGTTATTATGGTACTTAATCAATAAGTACTTGATAGCTATTGAAATTCCAACCAGAAGATTCATTGCCAATCTCACCAGGATATTCTTACTCTGAAAAAATATTGAAAGAGAAAGTGATCAAAATATTTTAGACTTTCTCAATTAGTTATATCCTCCTACTCATTGGAAACATCTATTAGAAAAAGAACTGAGAACCATGACACAAAATCCTGAAGTCCATACCATCCTATTTTTCCGACGTCCATGGCATTTTTTCATAAATAATGCAACATCATTAATACCCCACAAGAAATAGAAACCACATCCTACAAACCTCATTTGGATAATAGAGAAGCCCGGATTCACAAATCTTATCCAATATCTGTTAGATCTTGTGAACACTAGTATCGAGAACTCTAGAGAATCTTGTGCCAGAAGAACAAGATCATTCCTGAAGAGGCTTGGAATTATAATGTACCCACTGCATCGGATCTTTATGACCTAGCACCAGAAGCTAAAGAAGCACTTAGGCAATACAGACAAGCTACATCATCCCAAGATCATGAAATGACAGGTGCAGATGATATTGTCCAATCTACTCAGGACCCCTATGCACGTTAGGGAGGTCCACTTTCCCAAGATCCCTATGATCCAGGACCTTCGTCCTTATCCCATAACATGAACACGTTTTTCTATGCACAACCATCCAATTGGCCTCAGCCAAACATTCTTGCTGACACTACAAGAAATGACAACACAAACTGGGCTGAAGAAGAAGCATCACACTGGGCTCACGTAGAAGCATCCTCATCACGTCAACTGAACCAAATCCTCTCACCAGAAGACCTTGAAGCTCTTGAACAGAAATATGAGCAACATCTTCTAGAATACAGCTCAGATGACTCAGTCTGTAACTACAATGCTCGTGACGGACAAGACTGCTAAGTTCGTACAATTTCACTGTAGCAAACTATTGTTCACTTTTACTGTAGCACTAGGCTAGGGAAAATAATGTTCACAATACAGTCACTGTTCATAGTGTGCGAATAATTCCCTCTCGGAAGTTTCCAGTACCTCTGTTTGTATCTAGACCCATGAGTTTGGTCATTGTTTATTTGTGATCTCTTATTGTCTATATAAGGCAAGGAAGATGTAATGTGTTAGGCAGAGTCCCATAAAGTAAAGTGAGTGTTTTGTGAAAAGCATCTCTATGGCTTTCTAAACTCCTCTTCCTCTCTAGCCTGGTAGGATCCTCCAAGAAATGTAGCTCGGATAAATTAGAAACGTTTCCATCCTAGCATCTCTAAGTGTCTTTATGCTCTGAACTAAAGGGCTAAATGGTTTTCTGCTAAAAAGCTGTCCCTAAAGGGCTTGAACGGGAGTTGTTCGCCCACTGTGGGAAGCCATACTTGCAAAAAATTGACTTCGTCCTCCCTGGTTCTAAATCTAGGTCCATTCATGGGTGAAGAGGGTTTTCCGAAATGCAAATAGCGTTTGGTGAATTGTAATTCTTAAGTGTATTGAGAAACAACTTTGGCCAAAATACCGTTTGGTAAAATTTGCATTTGTAAATGACTTTTATTATATTAATATATATATATATATATATATTTGTAATTTTTTGAATTCCAGCCACCGGATCGCCGGATCTGGCCCTCGGATGGTTGCCAGGGACGGGTGACCCCAGGCGATGGCCGCTTGAGGTCGAGTGACCCCAAGCGTGACCCAGGCAAAGGTCGTCTAGGGTCACGCGACCTTAGGCAACTGTCGCCTGGGGTTGCCCGACCCCGGCGATCGTCACCTGGATCGCGTGATTCAGGCCATCAGTCGCCTAGGTCGTGCGACCTAGGTGTCGCCTAAGGTCCGGCGACGGTCGTCGGTGTCGAGCGACCCTCAGGCGGTGGTCGCTGGCGCCTCGCCGGTGCGCGCAACCCCTTGGCCGACGGTCGTCAGCTTCTGATCAGCTTCTCCGTGCAGTGGTGTGCGGTGGTTTTGGAGAAGATGAACAGTAACTGGAACTTGCATTTAATGCAAGTTCTCAAAGAACCTCCAGACTTGCTTTGGATTAAGGGTCCTTAGAGTCATTTGGAAATGCAATTACATCTTGCCAAAGTCGCTTAAAAAATCGAACCAAACACGTTTGAATTTGGCCAAGGGACTTTAGAGTTCAAAAACTCATTTCCAAAGCCTAACCAAATGGGGGCAGAGAAGGCTCGCAGCCCAAATCCATGGGATTTTGCAGAAGCCCAAGCCCGAGAAGAAGAAGCATGAGATCAGCAAAAGGACGAAGCTCACCAACGTTCATCTTCCAGAACTCTTTGAGAATCTGAGAGGTTCCTGAAGGATGGAGACGCAAAAGCTGTCCTCAGCAAGCAAATACCAGAGGACTGCACGGACGGCAATCTTTATCCTCGTGTATATTTGATTGTTGTACTTACCGCATGCTTGTTTTTGGATCATTGATCTCGACCATAATTTGAGGTGTACAGTCGCCAAGTTCTTAAAGTCAGATTCATCCAAGTTCAAAGGAGGCAAAGAACTATTATCAGAAAGCTATTGAACCGGATTAGATCCACAAAAGACCAATGACAAATAAATAGCGGCATCTGTCTCCTAAAAACTTTTTGCTTCTTCCGATTCCTGATTGACGAGTGATTGGGATCCACAAAGCACCTGTTGCTTGGAGTGTTGGTTCTGTCTCTCTGCATTATTAGCATGGACAATCTAAGTTTTCCAACATCCCTGTTTGACAAAAGTTCGGTTCTCAAGCCACTGCGACTACATCTTACTAATTATATGACATGTGAAGGACATTCCTTTCTCTCGTTATTGCTCCAAGACTCAAAACACAGCCATCTGAAGAACTCAAAAAAATTGGACGACTTTGGCTTTCAGATAGCTTTCTAGATGCTTCCCGCCATTTATAC
Organism: Eucalyptus dawsonii; assembly: GCA_016097615.1. Classification (NCBI taxonomy): domain Eukaryota; kingdom Viridiplantae; phylum Streptophyta; class Magnoliopsida; order Myrtales; family Myrtaceae; genus Eucalyptus; species Eucalyptus dawsonii. The sequence goes on along the minus strand of CM027880.1, from coordinate 36,785,009 downwards.
GTGAATTCAAATGTATCAACTCTGAATCACAAAAACAGCATGCAATGAACCTGTTCATGTCCCCCGGCACAGTCCTTAAGAACACAAACCTGGGTTCTTAAGTAATTATGCAATGTGTGAGAAATAATAATGTCATAGCATGTCATTGGGGTTGATTCAGATGTTAATAGAAGTCGAGACACTCTTGTGGACAGGAACAAGAGAGTATGGGCGAAAAAAGAAGAAAGAAAATGGCGTAATCGAAATCACAAGACGGTAGGCAAATTTTGCACAGAGGGCGAATGTCAGAACGAGGATTTTGGCATGTGAGGATATTCTTCATACTCATTCGCAACTTGTGTTCATATTCAGCTCCTAATTACTTTTCTAGATGATCCAGTTACAATGTGAAGATTAAGCGGATGCAGCGAACAAAAGTTGATTGCAAAACCAATGGCATGCACGGAGAATGGGGTTGGGGGATGTGGAAATAGTGCATTTGAATTTCATGAACTACAGTGCACCATTACTGGAATATTCACAGAGGTCTAAGCGGCGGAAGGGCGACTAGCCAGCCCTCTTGGCCTGCCACTTCTTCTGAACAATTATCATGCTGCTCTGTTCGGGAGACAGGAGTTTGGTAGAGTGAATTATGCATGTGTTTGATGTGGAAATGGCTGTACCTTCTTAAGAGAAGAAAGAAAGTTTGAATGAAAAGTCAGAGGAGGTAGATGCGGTTTCTCTTCCATCCGGTCTTTGTCTTTAAGCTCTAAAAAAAATCAACAGCACTGTATAGTCCTCTCCTTCTGTGTCGTGAAGTTTGACCAACAGTCACCCACCACCCATTTAAAATTTCAACAAAATCGCAGGTCGATTCTTGTTTTTTTTTCCCTTCTCACTTGGAATTAGTCACTTCGTTGAGTTCTTGCTAATGGTATTCTCGCATTTTAACCGGTTTATGTTCCAGCTCTTTCTGATTTAATTATTTGACTATTGATTCAAGTGACGTGTTTAGCTGAAAAAACATCGGATCATATATGAGTGTAAGCTCCGCTTCTTGTTTTTCATTTGTCATATTAACATGATCAAATGTTTTGAATCTGGGCACTCAAACATGAGAAAGGCATTTGCAAATTCTATATTTATTAATAGCAAGTGACAACCTAACTGATGAGGAAGAGAAAGGATTTGCTGGATTAGCTGTATGCATCCCAAATGTCGAATGGGTGGCATTGTTGTGTAGCAATATCATTACATTGGTTGCTCTTCCACATTCTTACTATTGTGGAATTGCCCTGGGCATTGTGCCTCATTCACTTTGTGTTTGCTTGAAGTTTCTACACTCACCTATGGTGGACGAGGGTTGCCGTCCCTCAATCCAAAAAAGTAGAAAGAAAGTAAAGAAAAAAAATTCAAAAAATTCAAAAAGAAATATTATTAAAATTTATCCATATTAACGCCAGTTATACTATGCAAGACGGCCGGTATCCATATCAGGCAATTTCGGTCAAAATTGACTAAATTGACTTACTTAGTAGAATTGAAAGATTTATGATTGAATTGACAAAAGTACAATAATTACATCAGTCCAACCTTCAAATTGAAAAAAAAAAAATCTTCAAATCAATCCAAAATAGTTTGGAAGTTACGAAGAGATAATAAAAAAAATGAGAATAAAAAAGCAAATCAGTTATCTTATTGTTAGAAAATTGAGGGCGCTCATAGTTCAGAACACATCTCTATGCGAGCGATGACAAGGCCATCCTCGCGGCCTCTAGCGAGGGGTCAAGCCTCGTCAGGGTGGGATGAGGCATGGCCTCGCAGGATCTAGTCAAGTCGAGCCTCGCCAGCCATTGCAAGGCCTAGCGAGGCCGTCAAGGATCTCACCGATTTTGCCTTCATTGGAGGAAGAGGGAAGTGAAGAAAAAGAAAAAGAAAGAGAATAGATAAGATAAATAAATAAATTGAAATAATATTAAAATGTTATTAAAAATTGCTCAAGTTAGCGCCGGTGACGCCACTTAGGATAGCTAACATCATGTTAGTATTGGCCGGTCAAAAAATATAACCAAATGAATTGAATTAGCACAAATGCAAAAGATTTAAAACTCATTTGAAAAAAAACAAAAATGTTTAGAATTGAATTGATACAATTACAATATATTTAGAATTTTTATGATAATTTTTCTTTATTAGGTTAGAAATCGGGAAAATAGTACCTGAAGTGCCAAAACTTGATACGGGGAACACTTAAGTGTCAAAAGTTACGAAAGTGATACTTAATTGCCACTTTTTCTAAAAAATGAAACACTTGAATGCCAAGTCTAGCAAAAGTAGCTGGAAATCCTATATGACAATTTTTTTAATAATATAACTCACTTATGTGGCACTGCTAGAGAACTAAGTCAACGTCGAAGAACCAAAACGACATTTTTTTGTCTTTTTTTATTATTATTTTTAATATAAATATTAATTAAATTAAAATATTTATATTTACACCCAAAAAAAAAAGAGGAGGCATGCTTGAAGGCTGAACCCTCCCCACTATTGCCGGAAGGGCCAGCCACCCTAACCCTTGGACCCTTCACCCACCATCGCCAGCCCTTTCGATGACGGTGAGGAGGCAACAATGAGGGCTTAGCTTTTAGCCCCCTGCCTTCTTATCGCGACCTAAATTTCGGGTGCACCACCTAGGTTTAAGTTTAGGTTAATGGACTACTAAATCTTTAAACTTAGCCCAGGCTCTCCCAAGTCCACACCAATTCGCAACTTAAGTTTCAAGTATTTAGCATGCCACTAAACGGTTTACGGTAAGTCGATTAGACACTTAGGTAAAATGATGGGAGAATTATTTTACTCTTACAAACGAGAGACTAAGGGTACGGGGACTTGGTTACACTATATTTCTCTAATGCCCTTTCGATACCATTTCTTTTTAATTTTCAAAAATATTTTTGCAAGCAGCTTGCATTTATTTTAACTTAAATTACTATTACGCAATAGGGTAATCACACAGATGCTCAATTATTATTAAACATTGAATAAAATGAATTGCACCAAATGAATTCCACACACTAAAGCAAGTTTTTTTTTTTTTTTTTTTGGATTTTTCTTTTAACTAGAACTTTATCATAAATCATGCATTTAAGCTGTATGACCTAATTTTACTAACAAGCTATTTATAATTAAATGAACCTAATATGCAAACTAGACATGCACCTAATATTTTTGTATTTTTTTTTATTGAAATTCGAAATTAATAAAAAAACCCTAATTAAACTATCTAAAAATGAATAATTTTCTAATATGTTTTAGGGGTTAATTTAACATAAACCCTATCTTATCTTAGAAAACCATTTTTAAAGAAAAATGGGATTATCTAAATGTGCAAACATTATCTAAAATCAATCATAATCTATTCCAAAAGTTATCTAAAAATGCAATCCTAATTTACAAAATCGACATATTTCGATGCAAGATTTGATTTTTGATTTTTATGTTTTTTAGTGTTTCTCCAAGACTAGCAATTATATCTAAACGATAAAGATATTCATCAAATAAATGATTAAAATAATCGAAAAAATAACATGTTGTCTCACGAGGTCAAATCAACGATTATTCTAACCCTAAACATCACGACCAAAAGCTCAAAATAATTAAAAATCTGATTAAAAGTTTTATGGATCAAATTAATAATTATAATGATTTAACAATTAAAATACTAAAATGCCCAAAAATTAATATAATTAAAAAAAAATGATCCGACGTCTTACGAATCAAAATTAATAATTATAGTAATTTTGGACAAGACCCCTACAATTAATGCCTACAAGATTCATGGAATGAATATTGACATATCATGTTCTAATTTAAGCAATAATAACCAAACTTAATAAATAAATAAATAAATAAAAATAGAATAAAAAAATAAAAGATAAACCACCTAAGATGGGGACTCAAGGGAGGACAACAGTGACGTGTTGATGGGTGGTTGGACCAGCGGGCATCGTGCTTAGGCAAACCAGTAGGCGTCGGGTCACTGGTCGAAGCGGCACGGACGGAGGTCTGCAGACGCGGACAAAGCAGGGACAGCAGCAGTGTCGCCGGGGCGGAAGGGAACAGCGATGCAGAAGCATCGGGTCGACGCAGATCGGCACAACGGCGACTTCGACGGACTGCTGGTGCTACTGGTGTCGCGGCTGGTAAGGGCGGCAAGGATCGGCGTGGCTTCAGCAAGCGTCGGCAAGGGGCTGGGCCAGATTGCGAACAAAGCAGGGGCGTCGCTTGGGCGACGGTGGCTGCAACAAGCGTCAGGCACAGTGGAAACTGGCGTCGGCAGCAAGCACCGAGGACGGGCAGATCGTAGAAGCGCAGCGTCCAGTGGAGGTGGCGTTGGTGCCCGGGCGGAGGGTGATCGGCAGAGACGGATCGGCAAAGGCGCAGGTGCTCGTGGGTTGCTGGGGACGCGAGGGGGTGGCGCTGGCACGGTGGTGGTCGGTGGCTCGAGCGACGGGGACACCGGTGCGAGGCATGGGCGAGGCGTGGCTCGACGGCGGCAGTGTGCGACCGACTCAGGGGAACGACGATGATACGAGGAAACTAGCGGCACAGAGGATCGGTCACAGCAACGGGAAAACTCGCGAGGAAGAAGATGAACAGCAACTCCTGCTTTTCCCTCTCTCTTTTTTCTCTTTTCTCTCTCTCACCTGTCCCTCTCAGAGAAAATATTGGGTGGGTCTTACTCTCCACGTAGGCTTAGGGTAAGACCATTCAATGATCGACACGTGGCTCCACGTAGGTAACGGCGTTAAAGGTTTAAAATTTGCGCGTGCCGCTCCTGGGGCCCACCACTCTGACGCTCTCTCTCCTCTGCTCTCCTATGCTCTCCTCTGCGACCTATCACTCGTCCTCTCTCTCTCTCTCTCTCTCTCTCTCTTTCCCTGTTCTCCCCGTTCTTCGTTCCGTTTTGCGAGAGAACAAAAGTCGCAGGTGCTACTCTCCCAATGCTCTTCCCCCTCCTCTGCTCTCTCTCCTCCGCTGGTTGCCCGCGCGCCTCCTCCGCTGGTTGCCTGCAACGCCGACGCCGACGCCGACGCCCTTTCCACCTCCACCGACGCCTCTGCTCTCCTCCGCTAGTTGCCCGCACGCCTCCTCCGCCGGTTGCCTGCGACGCCGACGCCTCTGCTCTCTCTCCTTCGCCAGTTGCCTGTGATGCCGACGTCGACGCCCTTTCCACCTCCGCTGATGCCTCTGCTCGCCTCTGCTGGTTGCCCGCGACGCCGACGCTGTCACCCTTTCCACCTCTGCTGACTCCTCTGCTCTCTCTCCTCTGCTGGTTGCCCGCAATGCCGACGCCGACGCTCTCTCTCCTTCGCTGGTTGCCCGCGACGCCGACGCCGACGCCCTTTCCCCCTCCGCTGACGCCTCTGCTCTCTCTCCTCCACTGGTTGCCCGCGACGCTGACGCCGACACCCTTTCCACCTCCGCCGACACGACGCCAGCGCCCCTCCGCATGTTGCCTCCGTCACCCCCGACTCCGACGCCAACACTGACGCAGCCTCCGCCTCCGCCGACATCGACGTCAACGCCGACACCTCTCCACCTCCGCCCCCGATGCCGACGTCGACGTCGACGCTGACGCCTCTCCGCCTCCACCCCCGGGCCCCTCCCCTTCCTCTCCCCCATCGCCAACTCCGTCGCGTCTCATTGTTCCAGGTGAGCGCCGCTTCCAATTCCTTTCTCTGTTCGCTCGCTTGCAACCGACCGGCCTAAAAGTGAATGTGCTTTCCTGGGAGATTCAAACTCTCTATCGAGTGAACGTACCTCGAGGTGTCGGCGGAGGTTTGTGCTACTTGATGCGCAATGTTTGAAAGAGCGGTGGCGGCTTTAGGTTCAGACTATGCCGCGATATGCATTTTATTTTTTGAAAATTTAGTGTGGACTTAGGAATGCTTGTGAAATTTGAATCCGTGACGGCAACTGTAATGTATGATGGCTTGTGCCGACTTGATTAGGCTTGAATGGCGGTTTCGATATTAGGCCTATGTTAGCATCAGGCAGTGACTGAAATCGTACATGAGTTTGTCTATTATAGTTGCTGCCAAAATGTTCGCGTGAGATTGTGAGGAACCTATCTGTTGTTCATACTTGCTTGATGTTTAAGGCATGTAATTGATGGTTTCGCTCAACGAGATGCCGATGAGAAGTGTCTGTAACTGAGTGTTAAGTCATCTGTCCCTTTTGCCTTCGGTATTTTATTTAGTGCTGATTAAACAATGATGAACTTGAAGAAGATGAAAGATGTTCAAGGAATCAGTCAGCTGTTTCTAATGTGCACGTGCATGTGCGGACGTGAGTGTTCCACTAAAGAACTGTGCCATCGTTTTGATGAAGAGATACCTGAAAGTGCTAGGCAACCTTCAGTCTACCTTAGGAATTTTGTAGAGTTTTGCTCATACAAGGCAATGAATGCAGCAACAAAAGTTCCTGATTCCTCTTCGCCTGATGTAGCATGAGTAATAGGTAGAGATGGTTGGTGACAAAGCTGGAGGCATTTGTTCATCTAGTTTTATTAAGTGACTGTTTGTTTTTCATGTGGAATTTAGTCCCAATGTCACTCATTATTAGCCCATGCATATTAGTAGTAGGATTATGTCATTTTACTCATAAACGATAATGATTGGGATATTTTATTCCCTTAGAATATATAGTTAATTAGTGTAGGTATCAAACAAGATGGGCTAAATATTGTAAGTTTAGTTTTCTTAGAACTTTTTAATAAATTGGATATTCCATCTTGACAATCACATTTGACAATTTCATAGGAGAAAAAAATCTCATATACTTATGTTTGCTAAAGTGCTATTATAATAAAGCTGTCTTCATGGTGCTTGAATGGATATTTGTCAATATTGCCTGAATATATTAATACTCACAATTGGTTACTTCACTTGAGAGGTTCACATATTGCATTTTTCTTATCTTTTTGTGATCATGTTATTTTTTTTTTCTATTTGGGCAATAATCCAATAGTAGACCATCATTGTAAGTTTGCAATGATAGTCTACTGTCGTATTTGATCAACAACTTGAGTTTTGCAAGTTTCGCCACTTGTTCTCGCTGAAATTACATTTTGCGTTATTGGTGGTGGTGGTGGTGGTGGTGGTGGTTGGTGTTCTTATTTTATTTTTTTAGGGGGGGTGGGGGGCTGTGGTTTAATAGAGATTTGTACCGATTATTTCATTGTTCTCCCAAAGCTATTTGATATGAGCACCGAGAAAATATTCATAATGTTCTAGTGAGGATTTATGCATCTGAAGGGTTGCTTTGGGAAGTTATTATTAATGAAAGAGATAAAAATGCTACAAGAAAAGATATGGAGAGGGCATTTGGAATGTAGAGACAGTTTAGAATAGGTTGGCATAATGAATCAATTTTATATAACAACAAAGATGTCAACTTAGTGTATGAATAATTGGGTTTACAAATTGATGCATGCCCTTGCTAATTTTATTATGTGGTCACTTATTTCGAGCATCTTCTTCACCCTTTAAATAATTAGGTATTCTGATTTGTATTCTTCATCGTGGATGCTTTTAGATGGTGTCTTTCTCAGCAATTGTAGAGCATCTCTTCCATCGGATTGATTCTTAAGCTGAAAGGATTTGAAATACATTAACTGCAAATCTTTGGATTCTGTTTCTGATGCCAGTTGTAACTTTGCAGGGAGCTCGAGCACGGATGCTTTTGGTGGAAAAGCTACTTCGTTTATCTAATCATTGTTCGTTGAGACTAATATGCTTGAGCATAATTGCAAGGAATATTGGTACCTTCATTCTCTTTGAGTTTTTCTGCTTTTGTCTCAAGTCGTGGAATAAAAGGAAAATTAATTGCGATTGTACATTATCTGGTTGGAGTCTTTTCTTGCGGTCAGTATTTTGTCTTTCTGGACTTCCTTGGAAATAATATTTGGAAGACTTGGTTGTCTTGTCTCTCCGCTAAGGTAACAATGGTATCTCATATTTGATTAGTTTTGTGTTGCTTAGTCAAGGAATGTGAGAATAAATTCCCATCTCCAACAGCTCAGTTTCAATGAGGCTTGTTTTCTCCCGTCAAGATAACTTGGTTTGACCAAGTTAGTCATACCAGGTCATGCTAGTTCCCATTTTATAGCTTGATGCTAATAACTGATGGATATACTATTGAGGTAGATGTTAGTATATTGTCAAGCTAAAATGTTGCACTAAACTCCCCCTTGGGATATTAGATTGATGTTTTAAGTATGGAGGTTTCTATGCTTTTCTTTTGGTACTTTTATCCTTCAATAATGAGATCATGCAATTTAAGCAAGTCCCCATGCCAGGACTGGACTCTTATTTTTTTAAAAAAATAAATATGAGAGGGGCCTACTTCTTTCATTTGCGTCCGAGTCAGTTTTTTAACATGTAAGCATATTAGTCTCTGTCCTATGAATGTACTGAATGGTGCTATCAATTCGCAGGTGGATGACAGCGGCGCTAATTGAGTTCTACATCAATGTCGTTGCTCTTTCTGTATGTCTCAAATGCTTCTGTTGGCTAACTTTGGTGCATGCAATTTTTTTGACTCGTTTGATAGAATAGAGGACATGCATAAAAAGGACTCTGTGACTGTTAGAAATGGATAGGACGATTGTGAAGCGATATCATATGGTTTCATCAACTTCAAATTTTATCCTTCATAAGCTTATGGAACCATTGCCTGCAATCATGCCTACTAGATTTGAGAGCAGCACCTTTGGTTTTAGACGCCCACAATTAGGAGTTCTTGTTTGATGGCTACAGTTTGGGGATGAGACATTTGTCTTGTTTTACCCTGTGTAACTCATTTCTATTTCAATCTCATGGTCTTTCAGGTTTGGGTTGCTTATAAGGAATCAAGTTGGCTTAGTGCATTTGTGTGGATCCTTCTCTTGATATGCTTTGGCAAGTAATATATCCATATTTACCAAGTTTATGTTACTGCTATGAGTATTGTCCGGAGCATCGAAATGACTAGTTAACACGCATTAGCGAGAACTTTAAAATTGTTGGATGATTATTGATCATATTATGTGGTGGTACTCGATTGTCTTTTTTTATCGTTTATATGCCGATGATCAATGACAAAGACCACCTACCTACATTTTCCAGATTTCTATTGTAGCCCAGTGATGTTGTATCTGTACCTAAGCTTCAATATGAATCCTGAATCTGTACCTACGCTTCAATATACTGGATTCATAGCCAACCATTTGGTATTGCCGGTAGGTATAACCTTGCAGCATGTATGCAATAGACTACGTATATTTGGCTTTTTTCTTAGTGAGGGTAGAGAAAGGAGCATTTGAGATGGAGATCAATTGGTTTTTCATGATTTTGCAAGTTGTTATAGATGGAAGCAAGTTTAATTTTACCATAATAATCAAATTATACAAATTAAAAATTTTCTATAAATCACAAAGGTGCATTCTTATGAGAGTTACACATTGATACACGTTTAGGTCATGCAAAACTATTTGAGTTCTCTCGGATGCTTTTAAATAAATGTCTTTTTTTTTTTTTTTGTCATGCTTTAAAACGACAAGAAGAATTACATAAGTGAGTGTCTTAAAAAAAAAAAATCTTTGATCACATATTCTAAAATTGGTTAATATGACATTTGCATTAAAGGTTTAAACATAACCTAGAATTAATTGGTTGATATGTACAAGTGTCAGTGATTATGTTCTAAAAATGTTTGTTTCCTATTTTATTAGAAAGGAACTGTTGAAGAATTATTTCTATTTTGAAGACATCACCTCAGTTAATTTGCACGTGTAAAGTTATCGAATGGCTAAATCAGAGGTAATTCTTTATTCATACAATGTGAAATATATTTTGTTTTCTTTTGATGTTATTTTTCTTATTGATTATTTATTGTTCATTTGGTTGCAGCATGAAACTTCCCATCTTGAGATATGTCGATTGTACAAGGCAATAGGTGAGATTCCATCAGTGAAAGGAAACCCGGAGCAGTGTACACTAGTGAAGCTTTTTCATTGTTAAGTCTTCACTATGTGTTTCAAGGAACAGCTGTTCATTCTGTGGTTTAATTTTATGCAGATTCCAAGGAAAATCTGCTGGTGCTTGGTTGTAGCACTTCATGATCCTATGCGATCAAGCCTTCTTAATGAGTCTTTAGAGGATAAAAATCTCTCAGAAAATTCCCAATTCAGGTACCATCTGTGAATTGTTGTGGGTAATTGGCTGTGCATCTTGAAATATCACAATAATGTGCTATAGAATTGGTTGACCATGCCTTCGAAATTTGAACGTGGGCTGCTTCTGAAACAATTGGTTAGGTTGGAGGTTATCCAGTGGCCTGCTTTTTGGAGTACTTTCAAATATGAATTCGAGAATGAGAAAAACATGCTGGAAGGTGCACCTGTTGAGAAGGTAGCAGAAGTTCTTAGACAGACAATCGTTGAACTTGTACTTGTAGAACTTTGTCATTTTTCTTCTTTTCGGATCATCATTCAGATGTGACTCGATCTATTTTCTGCAGAATATTATCTTCATTCCAAAGTATTACTCGAGGATTACCTCGAAAGGACTTGCAGAGCCGTCATGCCTCAGCATTCAGGCCTGATTATGTTGAACATTTTTTTTATATATTCTATATCAATGTCAATCTTTATGAATTGTTGCCTAGACCCCTCATTTAACCTGAGCAGCCTCCCTGCCTTCAATTCCTGATTGGGGGTATGGCTGCTGGACTAGGATACAAGTTTCAAATTAGTGGAAAAGAGTTTTTGGTGCATTGAAAGCCAAAGGCTTGTCATGAATTGGTGGAGATCCATGCTTACTCTATACTCAAAACATAGAGAAATTTAATGAATTTGTTAGTTGCTTTTTACTACATAAGCACTAAGTTATCTTTGCTGACATGTTTACAGGGGCTCCATTTCCGAGCAATTTCAAAGATGTTGTCAAAACCATTTTCAAGCGCTTGTTCCATGTCTACGCCCATATGTACCATTCACATTTTCAGAAAATCGTGAACTTGAAGGAAGAAGCTCATCTAAATACTTGCTTCAAGCATTTCGTTCTCTTCACATGGGTAAGTAAGCATAGCTGCTAAGCTTTGCAGATATGACTTACCCATATACTTTTTAGATTGGCTTTGATATGTTCTTAGTCTTATTAAGTTTGGGTCAAGGAAACACTTTCAATTACTATATTAATGAGTCACAAGCAGTAGTTTAGTTAGATTATCAGCTTTAAACAAGAGTCTAGTACAAAAAAGACTTGTGATGGCAAGTCTTGATTAGCTTTAATTTGATGTAGGAATTTCGGTTGATCAACAAAGAGGAGCTTGCGCCGCTTAATGAACTTGTCGAATCTGGGGGGGTGGTTTGTTTGTCCATTATTTTTCTTGTTTCCCTTTTCCCCCATCTTTTGGATATCTAGATTGAGATCTTTTGGCGAACTTCTTTTCGTCGTTTGTGAATGAGATATCTCGATTCAGTTCATCGCCTTGTCTTCAGTGTGTTTATAAGGTTGATTTGGTGTAAATTATGTACATCAAACAAGAAAACTCTTGGTCTCCCAATGTCATTTAGTGCAGTTTTAGAGCATGCAGTGAATTTTGTGACCCTTCTGTAGAAAGAAGTTCGTCCATTCAAGACGTTTGAGGGACTTGCAAGAGAAGCCCTTGCTTATCTATCAATAGAAAATGCTTGAAACAGCATGTCAGTTTGCAATTCTCTGCAGCATAATAAGAATTGATTTCTACAGAGATTCAAGTTCCTCTTTTTTTGGGTACTCTCGTACTTTGAAAATCTTCCATCTGAATCATCTCTCAAAAGTTGTAATGTGGTGTTCAGTAACATAATCACAAGTTGGCATTGAATACGAAAAGTATTTGCCGACCGCAATCTCATTTTAAGACCAGAATTCCCCGGGATTTGATGCTAGTGGTCATTGAGGTTGTAGCAGAGACATAAAACTATTAGTCTAGCAAGAAACTACCCCAACTATTCAAGTCATTTCTCACGCCCTGTAGATCTATGCTTGAAAGTATGCATGGCATTTGCCTGTTCCGTGCCAACTTCATATATATATATATATAACCTGAAATCTGATATTGTTGATATGCATGGTACAGGAACTATGAGTGAAATAACAGCCATGCATTTGAATATGGGATGTGTAACTAAACCAGATTTTAACAACCCAAAGTGAAAAATTACAGATAAAGATCAAGAAGGGAGATCTTTCATTCTGTGTAATTTAAAGTATTACAAGGTCTTCTGTGCCACACAATCGAATTCACTATAATTTCACTTCATGGGATTTCTCTAATCCCCTAAACAGAAAAGTCTCCTATCATTTTGTTTCTTTTTTTGCCACCATGGGCTCATAATCTTTCTTTCAATGGTATTCTGTAAATTTTCTTCTGAACAAATTATTCACCAGAATCCCTTGAGCGGCCTTAAATTCAGAAGCTCAATGATGCTAATGTAATACCAGCCAGCATGAGCACTAGGCCAAGGAACTTTCTGATTTAGCTGTGGCATCTTCGGATGACAAGATTTCTTGAACATTGACAGCATGCGTTCATCTCTCTTATGCACCCAAAATTGCATCACGGAGAAAGGAGACACTTCTCCTTTTAGCCTTACTTCCTTCTCTTTGTTGATTCGCAAATGCACCCAGGGAGCGGATTTGCATAAAAACTTTCCTCTAGTTTTGGGAATTCCCCGGACTCCCTCAAAGACGGAGCTCCTGTTCGATCTCTGTGAAGTTTCTTCACTTTGGAACTAAATTTCTTCCAAGAAATCTTCCCCTCATCTAGTTCATCAACCAGTTTAACAAAATTCATCCTGCATGCACAAAGAGGAGATGAAGATGAGATGCCTGTCGATGATCCATATCAGGACAAAAACAAAACCAAATATCAAAATGGGGAGAAAAATAAAACAAATCAGACAAACTGAAAATAGTAGGAACAGGATAATAGTTACTTGTCTGGATTAATTGTCTTCTTGAAATTCTTCAACCGCCTATGGCCTTGAACTGCTTTCGCCATATTCCCATCGTAAACACCAATTGTTCGACAAAATTTCTCACCAAGAAAATGCTCCTACCAGACCTGCGTGCATCCTAGGCACAGCCTCATCCCCAATGAAAACAAACTTACAGAGAACAAAGTTGCAACTGAAACCTAGCACATGGGCATCACACCTGGTCGACCCAAACCCGCCCTCACGTCTCAGAGTCAAGTCCAGGTCCTCAACCTCCGCAACATCAGGAGTCATGATCTTCTCAATGATCAGCTGTGCGATCCTTTCACCCACCTTCACTTTAGAGTCGACATCCTCTGTAGTCCACCCGTACCCAACGCGGATCGAATACTTCCATGCCAAACGTACAAGTGCTTCGATTCAGCCCTCATCGATTATCCAAAACAAGGTACAACTTTCTCCAAGGCCCTGCTTGGAGCTAAATGGGGAAATTTAAATTTACTCTGGCACAAGACATAGGGAAAAAAACTGAAGTCAATCATAATGAGATGTTTCCTGATTTCCAGACTACACTTCACATGCATAAGTATGTTCATCTCCATTTTAAATGTAACATATCATGCATCAATTAAGGGTTCTGCATGGAAGCAGTAAATTGCTTACCGCAATGTAACCCGACACGAGCCACCTCCGGGATCATTTTCCAACAAAACGACATTTAATATTCTTTTGGAGGAGATGCTTTAAAGTGACCAAGGCTGCGAGTAAGGGCAAACAAGTAACCAATTAGAATGATAATCTTAGTATCAAGGAAAGAAATAATTGGCATGGGATACCAAGAGGGTACCAGCCATGGACTCGAGACTCAAAGCATAACGAGAATGTGGCTAAACGCTTTATGAATGCTGCAGCCTTCTGCATGTCATGTTGCCTATCATTGCACAGCATCATCTTTAGAGCTTCAGCTAGCACCTCACCCTGATCTCTGCTTGAGACATCAGATATCAATGAGTAACCATACAAAGGGAGAAAGACACTATTGCCAATCTGGTTTGTTCATTATAACAAAGTCACTAATGCTTGCATGACTTTCTCTGTCATTGCCAAACATGTAGGACTGCGGTTATAAAGAAAATCATGTGAACGAAAGTGCATGAGCAGATGAGTCTAGAAAACCAGCTTGACAGCAAGGATATGATCTCTGCTTCAGACATCGGATATTAATTAGAGTTAAAAGTGTTGTGGTCATGAGAAATAGATCACTATTTCATCTCTAAACAAAGTCATCTGCATTTAGAGCTATGGTTTATAATAAAATCAGGTAATCTGAAAGTGCATGAGCACATGACCTCAAAAACAAACTTGACGACAACGATCGAGCACCCAACATAGAAGTGCTAACCTTCTAGGCCTGTATTCAAGTATGAGGTTGTATAGCTGAACAAAAAAATCTTGCAAATCAACGTTCAAAGCACTGAGATTGTTCCTCATCACTTTAAAAGCAATGATGCAACAGCGAAGTCTTTCCGAGACGATCACGCATTTTCCTAAACTGTCCGATTTTCCACCAGAACATGCAAGCTTTTTAAGGTAATTCATGAGATCTCCAATATAATCCAAGTCAATCAGGTGAGAAAATTTTCCTAGACCATCCAAACATGGTCCAAGGAGTGGGTGAGCCTCAGTCACATGAGTTGTACCAAGTATCTCCATTAGGTCTGTCAAACAAACGAAAGAATGAAGTGATCAAGTATCCCGTTAGATACCATTCACAAAGACAATTTCTAACTCAACTTTATGCACATATTTTAGGTTGATTATAGAGAAAGATTAAATCAACACAGCAAATGGACAGCATAGTATGCTTCAGAATACGAAAATATATCTCAAATACGGCAGAAAGTGTCTCGATTTGCATCCTTCGGCGCTCCATAATATCTGGATTGAAGCTAGCTGCTTTATAATCAGCAGCAACCTGTTTACACCACCAAGCACCTCGATTTTATGATATAAAATTAAAAAATCAGAGAAAGTAGGCAGTTGTTGCATAAGAATCCC
The DNA here is from genome assembly GCA_016097615.1 of Eucalyptus dawsonii. Lineage (NCBI taxonomy): Eukaryota > Viridiplantae > Streptophyta > Magnoliopsida > Myrtales > Myrtaceae > Eucalyptus > Eucalyptus dawsonii. Next base: position 36,769,948 of record CM027880.1, on the reverse strand, counting down.
TACCTCTTCCCTCACTATCACAATATTAGTAGTCAACTATGAGAAGAATGTGAAATCGACTTAACAAGAGAACGTTGCAGGAAGAAATGCTGATTTTCCAATTTAGTACACCTATGCCTTTTTTTATAAGGGCCCTCGGAAGTGGAGATCCTCAAGTAACAGGACCGTAGTAATATTGCAACAGCAAGCACAGCTGCAGTTTTCGATTTTACTAGTGTGAATTAGTTGTTAAGGAAGACGAGGGCAATCTTAACTCCTATTTCTACCAAAGAACAGTTCATCTTCTTGTCATGGAATATGCCTTGAGTTTCGCTCAACTGCAGGTAAATAAAATCTGGAATAGTGGGCTGAACAAGAAGGTGAAGTATGTACAAGGATCAGTTTCTACTGATCCTCAACATGGCAATACTTATTAAGCATGGCTGTAATTGAGTTCACTTGGGGTAATACCCGTAAGCAATTTTGTAACATCCAGTACAGTAAGACAAAGTAAAACATCAATCAAGGCTTATTTACAAGTGACTTGGCAATGATGAGCTTCCTAGGTGAAGGCTTGGTTTGAAGCACGATGCTTTCAAGATTCTGATCTGAAAGTACAGAGACCATGATAAGACTGGATAACCTGAAATAGTAGAAAGCATTCTTTATTAAAATGTGTTTAACTAACTAAACACAGCGCTTCATATTTGATGAGGAGATAGATTCACAACCTCATTCTGGTCAAGATCCCAGCATTTAACTTGTTTTTCATCACCAATAGAGAACATATAAGTATGCTTACTACTCACTGCAAGGCCTGTAATTTGAATAAGGTATAGAGTTGGAACTGTCAGAATCTGAAAAGTAGCTAGCCAAAACAAGTTCAAACTGCTAATCATTTATTATGTCAAGCACTCACCCCTAATCTGTTCAATATGTCCTGTCAGCGTTAGCTTCAGCCTTCCGCTTGCTAGATTCCATATCTAGGAAAAGAATATCAATATAGAATGCTTAAATGCGCAGATTTCACAAAAAAGGGAAGTTGATGAAGAAAGCATATGGTCAACCAGAATGCATGCAAAGAAGAGAAAAAGAGTCAACTTAAGACCCCCTCTGGTTGGGGCATTCAGAATTCATCTCTGCAATGTCAACGCTCATCTATTTCAAAACTTTTAATAGCAATTTCCATCTCAAATTGTACTTTATACAATTAAATCACAGAGATCATGCAATTCGAAATAACATTAGAATTAAGGATACAACTTCAAAAAAGTTTTAGAACAAAATGCTGCCATAGAAAAGAGTGATCAACTTTCTGGCAACTCAATGATTCTAACAATCATCTCATTCAACTAACCAAATCATGTCGTTCAACTAACCAAAGGAACTATACATAGAAATTTAAATTAGCAAATGGTAGCAACCAATCTATGATCAGCAAATTTTACAAACAAAAGAAGACCAGGAATCATAAAAAAGCACAATTGTAAAAGCTTAATACCTTAATTGTCCGATCTGCAGAGCCAGTGCAGAATCATTGATTGCTAGGATCAAATGCAATAGATCTCACCTATCCCAAATGCCCACTTATGAACTTGCACATACAAAAAGGAGAAAACAAAACACATAACAATCCAAGTAAGTGAGCAAATAACTGTAGATACGATAACATGGACAAGACACGGCTGTATGATAAATTCAAATGTATAATTATCACATGACACCATAACTATTCTTTGAAACAAAACAAGAACTTTCTTCTAGCTGCCAGAAAAATTAGGCCACAATTCTCACCCCGTAGTTCTTCCATGGAGGATGCCACACGGGACGTGGCCACCCGCTGGAATTCTTTCCATAATGGCTGAGGTAGACAAATTCCTAAAAAAGAGTGAGAGCATGAGGCCAAACCAGATTAAGTACCTTAGAGCGAGAACTTAAGATGACTCGGTGATCCTTGAATGCATGAGTCGAATTATGAGAATCCATGAAAGCTTTTCGAAACCATTAAGAAATGTTTCGATGTTACTTCGAGTGGATTGTGCAAATAGATGCATGTCAATGTATTAAAAAAGTAACAGTAATATAAAAGTCCTATTTTGACCAAAAATATAGGATACATAGCCTATCATTGCCAATAGCATACATTACTCGAGAAACTCAGAAATGGGGATTCCGCCCTATAGCCATAAGAGATAATCCCATGAAAACAGGAGCGACTCTGGCATCCCCTTAACCGTAGCAAGAGCACGGTCCTCAATCAAGAAGCAATATAGGTCAAAGTTTAATAAATGCACTACCTCTGGCCATGGTATGGACGCAACATGCGAAAGGCACTGGTGACAAGGCATGGAACCATAGTATCTCATCTTCTCAATGCACTGTAGTTTCTTGTTACCTAGGAACCGAAAACAGAGCTGTCAGTTCCAACTGTAAAGCATTGACATTGCAAACAGGCTCTCCATCTTATCCACCTTAATGAGGTCCATTCAGATAAAGAGACAAACATAGAATTTCAACTGTAGTTTTAGATGCATCATATAGGGAGACAATGGAGCTTAATGAGTGAAACATTTTCAGCCGTACTTATATCTATCTATGGAAAAAAACTGTAGTTACAGAAGCGTCACATGAATCAGGTTCTTCATTCATTTATGTATCTCCATATAATGAGAGATTGGAAAGGACATGCCATTAAAATATGAAATCACTTGGCATGCTAATGACAGCCTCATGGGCATCTAGGACATACAATGTACAAGTTTCATCATTTTTTAAATCGTCCTCATCATCAAGAATACTTCTGGTAGCATTTTTTGCAGCCCCTGCTGCAGAGGTGCTGTACCAGGGGAAAAAAAGACAGAATTATCCCAAGTACTGATATAGAGGACTGCAGATTCAATAAGTAGAACACTGAGAGCTAGTATAATTCATCTACTATCTGCACACGAGACATAGATCTTCCATATACATGGCTTTATAAACCACTGGCAGCAAGAAAGGCATCCCATCATTTAAAGTTAAAAACCAATGTAAACAAGAAGTTTTGGGGATACTGCAGACTCAATACAAATGCTTACGGACATTAGTCGATTTCACATCCTTGTGCTTTCAAAGGCTTAATTTAAGCCATAGGAAGCCGGTCATCATACACATACACACAGTGAGCGAGCTATAACTTATATGCTATAATGCTGGCACTTTTCCAGGTATTAGTTTGTCCACAGATTACTACATTGCACTCTATCCAAGTTCTCTTAGTACAAAAGCTCTGCACATTCAATTTAATGATCTCAACAAATGACTATCCAGATTGCCATTTGAAAACACCATCACTTAATTTAATCCATGCAGACAAATCATCACTATCAGAGAGCCTACCGTATCAGAGAGCAGAGGCGTCAGCAGAGGTGGAAAGGGCGTCGGCGTCGGCGTCGCAGGCAACCAGCGGAGGAGAGAGAGCAGAGGCGTCGGCATCGGCGTCGCGGGCAACCAGCAGAGGAGAGCAGAGGCGTCGGCGGAGGTGGAAAGGGCGTCGGCATCGGCGTCGCGGGCAATTAACGGAGGAGAGAGCCAAGGCGTCGGCGGAGGGGGAAAGGGCGTTGGCGTTGGCGTTGCGGGCAACCAGCGGAGGAGAGAGAGCGTCGGCGTCGGCGTCGGCGTCGCAGGCAACCAGCGGAGGAGAGCAGAGGCGTCAGCGGAGGTGGAAAGGGCGTCGGCATCAGCGTCGCAGGCAACCAGCGGAGGAGAGAGAGCAGAGGCGTCGGCGTCGGCGTCACGGGCAACCAGCGGAGGAGAGCAGAGGCGTCGGCGTCGCAGGCAACCAACGGAGGAGGCGTCGTGGGCAACCAGGAGAGAGAGTAGAGGAGGGGAAGAGCATTCAGAGAGAAGCCCTGGGACTTTTGTTCTGTCGCGAAACGGAACAGAGAACGAGCAGAACGGGGAAAGAGAGAGAGAGAGAGGAGAGAGAGGACGAGTGGATAGGTCGCAGAGGAGAGTAGAGGAGAAAGAGCGTCAAAGTGGTGGGCCCAGGAGCGGCGCACACAAATTTTAAACCTCTAACGGGTGCGTTTGGGAAGACTTTTGGGGAAAGTCTTTACAAAAATGCAAAGGCCTTTGAGTTAAATGTGTTTTCCAAAATGCAAACTGTGTTTGGTAAATTGTAATTTAAAAGCCCTTTGTGAAGTACCTTTGAGTAAAATGGTGTTTGGGAGACAAAGGACTTTTGTGAAAAAAAAATTATCAAAAGAAAAATAATAAATAAATAAAAAAATGAAAACCAGCAAGGGCAAGCGGCATCCGGCGGCCGGCGGCGACCCCCGGCAACCTCCGGCGACCCCGGATCTGGGCCGGCGACCCACTACGCCGCAGAGGTCGCCGGCGACCCATCTGGTCGCGAGTGAACGTTGCGGCCGGCGTGGTCGCGACCAGATCTGCGACCCCGCGAAGGTCGCGACCTCCGCAGAGGTCGCCTGAAGCATGGCCGGCGACACAGATCTGGTCGCTACCAGATCTGCGTCGCGACCTCCGCGAAGGTCGCGGTCGGCGACCCATCTGGTCGCAGCGCGAAGGTCGCGACCAGATGGGTCACGCGAAGGTCGCGACCTCCGCGGAAGGTCGCCTGAAGCACGGCCGGCGACGCAGATCTGCATCGCGACCTCCGCGAAGGTCGCCTGAAGGTCGCGGCCGGCGACCAGATCTGCGACCAAATGGGTCACGGTCGCGACCTTCGCGGCGACCTCTCGAGCGGGGTCACGCGACCCTCGCCAAAGGGTCGCGCGGCCGCGGCGGAGATCGTGGTGCGGCGGGTCGGCGTGGCGGGCGCAACGGTCGCCGGCGGTGCGTGCCCTTCGTCGACAACCGCTCGCGAAGAAGAAAGAAGAAGATGAACGGTCGGGGTAAAAAGGGAAAAACGAAAAATCAACGGGGACAATTTGGGAAGGAAGTTTTTTATTTAAGCTCAGCTCAAGATGCGAGAAGGCTGAAAGCCCAAGGCAGCCCCCACCCGCCTTGGGCTTTCGGCCTTAGGAATGCTTGGCATTCCCCAAATGGGGTTTGGAAATTTTTACCAAACACCTACAAATTAGCCCAAAGGGCTTTGAGGGTTCAAAGTGGCTTGCAAATGCCACTCCCAAACGCAGCCAACGTCCTCGCCTACGTGGAGCCACGTGTCGATCGCTGAATAGTCTTACCTAAGCCTACGTGGAGGGTAAGACCCTCCCAATATTTTCTCGTCCCTCTCACGTCTGAGAAAATATTGGGTGGTCCGGGACCGCCACGTCAGCGTGGTCCCGGACCACTCATATGGCGCCACATAGGAGGGGAGGGGACAAAAGAGAGAAAGAGGAGAGAGAGCGTCAGAGAGGTGGGCCCCGGTTTTCGTCCTTTGTCCGGCTTCCCCATACACGTGGCGCTGTGTGAGTGATCCGGGACCCCGCTGACGTGGCGGTCCCGGACCACCCAATATTTTTTCCTCACGTCTTCTCTCTCTGTCGCTGCACTCACATCTCTTCTCTCTCACTGTTTCTTTCTTTTTTCTTTTGTTGTCAAAGAAAGAAAAGAGAAATGGTTTCCTCTTTTACCAAGATGGACGAAAGCTTCTGAATTTTTTCGCTCAATTCTCCTCTCCACAAAACCCTACACGAGTAACCATTTTATAGATCAAAGATTAGGATTTTAATTTCCTTTTTAAATCAACATCTGCGAAAATTTCTTTTTCGCACGTAATATCACTTTTTATTTTACACACCTCTTGTAGATTTCCTTTGCAAAAATGAATATTCTTTATTGATTTTTCAAAAAATTGCCATAGAATTTTTTTTTTCAAATATAAGCTTGGGCCAAATTGCTCTCTTCGTGGGCTTAGTCCGACTTATCAACTTAAAGCTCAAAATCACCAAATCAAACCCATCTGTCACCAACCCACTTGTAAATGCAAATTAAAATAAATGCACCTAAAACTATATGCTATGCAATTAATTAATTAACTAATATTTATTTTTTTAGGGGTTAAAATTAATTCTTAATTTTTTAATGCGATAAATGACTAAACGGATTGCCAAAATTTAGGTGTCAACACTCCTCCCCTTTTACTCTTTTTTTTAATAAATAAATAAATTAATATATAATTTAATTTAATTAATATTTATATTAATTAAACCACATAAACAAAATTACGTTGTTTTTGCGCTTATCTAGCCCCATCGGCGTGAAAAACAACATTATTTTGCACTTGCCTTTATCGAAAAATCGTCATGTCAGTATTTTGGCAAGATTTTCTCACCATTGGCACTTAACTGATTTATTTTGCTTCGATTTTGACATTTAAGTGTCATTTTCATAACTTTTGACACTTAAGTGTCATCCCGTGTCAAGTTTTGGCATTACAAGTGTCCGACACTTGTTAGAAATGAAATTTCATTGAATGAAAATCTAAATATAAGAACTCTACTCAATCATCATGTAGTGTAATAATCAAAATTTTCAAATAGAAATCTACGTAGACTTATACATCGGGACTGAAAGCAAAATTTACTAACTAATTCACACAATAATTCGTTTGTCTATAGACACGAGAAAGCCTCTTATCAAACACTTAGGTGGAACTTGAACATAAAAGATTATAGAATACCTTAAATTTAAATAAAAATATTGTGTGCAATATAATTTGAAATCATCCTGAATTTGGTCATAATTCTCAAGTCTCAAATCATATGTTTCTTTGGCTGTAAAAATCAACGGGGGCTTTTTTTTTTTTTTGCCACGGGGGCTTTTGCTTGATTAAAATTGATAAATTTAGAGCGTACAGTTATTTTATCCTAAGTTGTTCTTTGTCTTGAATTGTAGTTTTAGACCAAATCCAACTTTTAACTTAAAAGTGGTATCATGGACATAATAGCACGGTCACAAAAGAGTTGTATTTTCTTTTATGGAATCACAAATTTGAAATATTTTGTGGATAAATCTCTTGCTAGTTTGTATTTCGGGAATTCTCTAAATGATCGGGTGGAGCATTAACGGTTCAAACCGAATATTACGTCGCGAGCATGAGACCGGGCAGCTAGTCTTCACTCCCCCTTTTTTCTAAACGTAAATATAGGTTATTTTGTATGGTATTTTGTTATTTTCTGGGCAACAACGGAGACTTCTAATAGAAAAAGAGAGAGAGAGAAAGAACAAGGGAGACAACGGGTGGAAGCGAAGGACTTCCCAACCATAATCAGATGAATTCTACGTTGTGGCGCTGATGCTTTTCTTTTCCTCTCAAATTACGAATTCCTAGACTCGACTTTTGGAGGTTCTTAGTCGCACATTTCAAGCCTTGATTTGCCCCGTTCAGGGCTTAAATAAGTTAACCTTGAGGTGGGCTGCCAGCAACATGTCCTTCACGGAACAGCGTGGGGAAGATCAAAATGGTCAACGATCATCATGCATTGCATGCATCCTTGTGAAATATCATGTATAAATGGAGAAAAATGTTCAGTCGGTGTTGCACACCGTAGGGCAATTGTTCAAACATGGATGACAAGTTACGATCACAATGGTCACAAACCACATTAGTTGACGACAACATGGTGTTAAATGTATGCACTCTTGTGCAATATTTATTGTGGCGATGACTTCATTCACGGATTTGACATGAAGATCGATGTTCAAGGAAATAATACGCTTGTTTGCTAGGATTAAAGTAATCGGATCGATGCTTTGAAATTGCCTCAATTTGAAGTGAGCATTTATCACCCTCTTTTAACCTTTTTGTGACTTTACTTGTGATAGCAAATTAAAATAGTTGATTTTTATATTCCACATGAATCATGTTAGTGATGCTTGATGGACAATGTGTGATAATCATAATGGTTAGAGTGAAGATCATTGGATTTCAATTTGGAGTAATGATTGAGAAATCAAACTTTAACTATCAGCCTATATTTAAACCTTCTCAATTAAAGTAGTTCATACTCAATCTGATTTTGTTGTTTTATTTCCCCTTATGATATATTCAGAGAATCGCCTAACGGTTATGCATCCAAAAGTAATATCACAGATAATGTATCGCATTAACCCCCAAACTAGTTTTTTGCGTTACAAAAACTCAAAAAAATAATAAATAAAAAAATACACCCGTACTACATTTACCTTAAGCTAATTTTTGTATCACAAAAAATCCTAAATTGGTCGACCCGTGCCACATTTGCCCCAAGCTGATATACTCATGCCATATTTTAACTCAAATTGTGATAAATTTATGGTTTTTTTAGAGTAAATGTGGCACGAGTGTATCAATTTGAAATTTTTTGTTATATAAAAATTATTTTGAAATAAGCGTGGCACGGGTGCACCATGTTGAGACGGTAAACAGAGGTTTTTTGTGATATTAACCTTATAATAAATATGAGTTTTCAGGGTATCCATATATCCAGTGTCAAAAGAGAAGATAAATTGTAAATTTTGTCTATTTATAGGAATGTTCACATGAAGACATTAATTTTCTGAGTGTAATGACCACATCATCCATCGGTAATTTTATTAAGGGATGCTTAACTAAAGATAAAAAGAGGGGAAATCAACTTCACTTTCTATGGCTTAACAAGATATCTGAGATTCTATGGTTGTTATTGCAGGAAATTACTTTTAGCTTTTTGATTAATTAACTTTGCATACTTTTAAAAACACATGAAATTAGAGAACCAAAAATAAGAAAAGGAAGGAGAAAGCACAACCATAGAAAGTACAGATTTAATTCTTACAAAGAAATTAATTAAGATATTTTTCTGATAATACCAATCTAGGTGTTTAATTAATCGTGAGCTCGGGAACAGCTCAAGTTGGCTTTTCTTCGTAGTGTGTAAGTGGCTTCTTTTATTGTGTTATCCTATTGTGTAATAGCAAAAATACAAATGCGTTGCCTGTATACAAAAATTGACATCCAAAAAGACAAAAAAGTTATTGACACAATATGCAGGAATTGCATATCCTGTGGAAAATGACAAACCTTTCGAGACTTTTTTTTTACGGTAGGGTTGTTTATAAGATACAAAATGTTTAAATGTTAAAAATAATACACATAAGAGGTAAAGTAGAACCGTTAATTGATGCATTTGCCCATTCATAAAATATCTGTGAAAAATTTAATCGAGGATATTTTTGAGAAAAACAGCATTGTGTTCTCTTAAAGAGATCCTTTTTGCTTTACATAAAAGTATAGATTAGCAAAATACCAGCGTTTAAAAAAGTTAAGTACGATTGAATCAATCAAAAATCTGCATTTGTACTTCTTCTTTTTTCAGCTTTGACCATGAGGCCTTTAATTCCTCCGGGCTCTGTGTATCTTGTTGGAGAAATCTTTCCACAATATTTTGAAGCTGACAAAACGTTTCTTTCAGTCTAAGTCTGGATGTTCGGAGACCGACAGTTTAAAGTCTGAAGACTTTGTATTCTCAAGACTCAAGACTCAAGATACAAGACTCAAGACTTAAGACTCAAGACTCAAGACTTAAGTCTATTCTCACTGACAGTCTTTCTAATCCAATGACGAAGGAAATCCAAAGCCGAAGTATATGGTTGAGGATTCGATCTTATCCTCTGGAAAAGATTCTTTGGTTGGATAAGTATTTCGGATTCTTTAATTCTTATCTAAGATCGATTGAAGATCCGATGGTCGACGAAATATTCTTGGAATGTTCTATTCTTATAAACCAAGATCCTGATTGTATGGGCGAACAGGATTGATGGGCTATCATCAGATTCCTTAAATAGCTCGGATGATCTTCTTGATTGATTCCGTCCAACGGGTAGATTGGAGGAATTCCTTTGGTAAGTGCCAACGGCTATGATGGCATAAAGGAGTATAAAAGGAAGACGTTCTAGTTGTTTTAAGAGTGTGATCGATAGAAAAATTCCAGAGTCTGAAGAACCTTGATTATTAGTCGATACAGTCTTAGCGAAATTGTATACACAGAGAGTGTCTATACTTGGTGATACTTTGAGCGAGTGTGGTAGATCATCTACACCGAGAAGTCAAGGAAGATCAACACCGTAACATCTCTTTGTTCATAGTGAAATCCAGCCAAATTGGCTGTCAGTGCAGAAGAGTGGACGTAGGCTTGGATCAAGCCGAACCACTATAAACCGCGTGTTTAATTCTCTCTTTCCTTCACTGAGTCTTTCATTGATTTTTACTTAACGCAAATTATCTTTCAACTGTCTAAGTATTGTGCAAGTATACAGAAATTATAAAGAAAAATCTTTGTATACCTATTCACCCCCTCTAGGTACTCATACTAGCAATATCAATTGGTATCAGAGCCTGTGTTCTTACTTTGTTTGAAGTGTTTTACTTCAGAGTAAAAGATCCATGGCTAGTATGCTAGCACCAGGGCTGATGGAAGGGCAAAGTAATACCAGACCACCCTACATTGACGGAAAGGATTACAACATCTGGAAGAACAAGATGAAAGCTTTCCTACGATCCAAGGATCCTCTGGAATGGGATGTTGTGGAAAGAGGAATCACTCCTGTTGCTGCATCAGTCTCTGAAAGAGGGAAAGAAACTGTTGAAGCCAGCGGAATGCCTCAGGAAGAAATAAACAAGAGACAAGCACTCGATGCAAAAGCAATTTACTCTTTATATTGTGCCTTGTCTCCAACTAAATATAACAGAATATCTTCTTGTGTTATAGCAAAAGAAGTATGGGATAGATTACATATCACCTATGAAGGAACAGATCGAGTGAAGGAGACTAGAATCAATATTCTCCTCGGTCAATATGAAGCCTTCAAAATGAAACCAGGAGAAACTATAACTGACATGTTTAGTCGTTTTACAAATATTGTCAATGGTCTTGAGAACCAAGGACAAAAAATTTCTGATCCCATGAAGGTGAACAAGCTTAAGCGTGGACTCTCCAAGGATTGGAATCATATAAAGACTTCAATAAGAGAGACGCAAAGAATCATGCCATTATCTGTAGACGAGCTGATTGGAACTCTTCAGTCTTACGAAGTGGAACGAATTAATGAAGACGAAGATCCAAGAGGTAAGAAATCTATTGCACTAAAATCAAATGATGATTCTGATGATGTAGATTCTGAAGATGATATGGTTGATGAGGAGCTCGCCCTCATGATAAGAAGATTCAGAAAACTGAATAGAAAAGGCAGAAGGTTCAACCCAAAGAAACAAAGTTTTCAGAAACAGCAGACCAAGTCTGTTGATGATGAAGAACCAAACAAAGATGTAGTTTGCTTCGAATGTAAGAAGAAGGGACACATCAGACCCAACTATCCTCTTCTGAAAAAGAAAAGAGGAAAAGCTGAGAAGTTTCGAAAGGCTCTCAAAGCCGAAACCTGGAGTGATACAGAATGTGAAGAGAGTGATAATGAATATGCCAACATATGTTTGATGGCACATTCAGACTCGACTCAGTTGATCGGATCGGTGACAGTGAATTTGAGGTAAGTGATTTTAAAATTCTGTCAAAGTCTCTAAATATATTGATGAACTGTGTTTTCGTCTTAAGACTTCTCTCAAAAGGATTTCCAAACTTAAAAAAGGAAAACTCAGCTTTAAAACAAAAGGAAGTCATTTTAGAAGAAAGAGTTAAAAGTCTAGACTAAAATGTTTCTGTTCTTAAAGAAAAAGAAGATGATCTTTTGAAAGAAAATGTTTTCTTAAAAACAGACTTATCAAATATTTCAAAGAAGTTTTCGATAGGATCCGAAAAGCTTGAAAAAGTTCTTTCGGTTCAAAGACCTTACTTCAATAAGTCTGGTTTAGGCATGACAGCGGAAACAATTCCATTGATTGATTTTCCTAAAGTTAAAGAAAGAATTAAGAAAAGACCGTCGAGAGAGGCTTACAAAAATCATTTCAAGAAAGTTTTTGTAAAGTCTGTTGGTCGAAATACTCTAAGGTGTTCAAAGTGTAACAGTAAGGATCACTTTGAAAAAGAATGTCCTATGGCTTGGAAACACGTTAAGAAAGTATGGCCTAATAATGCTTATCCTACTAACACCAAAGGACCCAAGAAAATTTGGGTACCAAAGAAAACTTGAGATTCTCTTTTAAATGCAGGTCTCCGTCAAGAAAAAGATAAAATGGTATCTTGACGCGGATGTTCAAGACATATGACGGGAGACTCAAAGTGCTTCGTAAAACTTGTTCAAGTAAACGGTGGAAATGTTTCATTTGGAGGAAACGGCAAAGGAAGCATCGTGGGATTTGGAGGCGTGAAAATTGGAAATCTCACAATAAGCAATGTTTCTCTAGTAGAATGACTCAACTATAACCTTCTCAGCATTAGCCAACCGTGTGATACTTGGTTTCAAGATCTCCTTTCAAGAAGGAATTTGCTATGGAATTAGTAAAGACTCTCCGAGTCTTTCATGGGTCGAAGACATGGAAACATCTATCTCTTAGACATGAAGTTGAATGAATCACAATGTCTAATTTCAATCCAAGATGAAGCAAGCTTATGGCACGTAAAGCTTGGCCATGTCAATATGAAGCAATTAGCCAAAATCTCATCAAAACAGCTTGTTCGAGGTCTACCCAAATTACCATATCAAAAGATCGATCCATGCACACCTGTATTTTGGGAAAACAGGTAAGAAATTCATTTAAGCCAATAAATCATGTCTCTACTAATCATGTACTACGATTCGCATATGGATCTCTTCGGACCAACCAGAACTCAGAGTATTGAAGGTAAGAAATATTGCCTAGTAATTGTGGATGATTTCTCTCGCTTTACTTGGGTATATTTCCTTGCAAGTAAGTCAGAAACCTTTTCGTATTTTGAAAAATTTGCTAAAAAGGTTCAAAACGAAAAAGGATGTGTTATCTCAAGTATAAGAACAGATCATGGAGGTGAATTTGAAAATCAAGATTTCACAAAATTGTGTGATGAATCTGGTTTTAATCATGTATTCTCTTCTCCATACACTCCTCAAAGCAAAATGGAGTTGTGGAAAGAAAGAATAGATCTCTTCAAGAAATGGCTAGAACACTTTTAATTGAAAGCAAAATTTCTTCACGATTTTGGGCTGAAGTGTTTCAACAGCATGCTATATCATCACGAGTCTTCCTAAGACCTATTCTTGAGAAAACCCCTTATGAATTATTCAAAGGTAAGAAGCCTATTGTTTCATACTTTCATGTGTTTGGTTGCAAATGCTTTATATTGAAAAATGCAAAAGATCGAGTTGGTAAGTTTGAAGAAAGATCAGATGAAGGCATCTTCCTTGGATATTCTACATCAAGCAAAGCCTACGAGTCTTCAATAAGAAGAGCCGAGTCCGTGGAGGAGTCAATGAATGTCAAATTCCAAGACTCAACGCAAGATGAATCCAGCCCAGACTCAAAATGAAGAGTCGAACTCGCTCCGACCTTCCAAAGCTTACAACTCAATCTCGACGGAAGACCGGCGTCAAGATGTTCATGAAGATTCAAATAAAGAAAGAGATCATCAACCAAAAAAATCAACCAGAACTGGAAACACAAGTCCCGGTCATCCTAAAGATCTCATTATCGGCGAAATTAATGAAGGAATTCGCACCGGATCCAAAAGACGTGAAGAGTCTAGTGCTTTGTTGCTCTCATCTACGAAATTGAACCCAAAAGCATAGAAGAAGCTTTATCGATGAAAGCTGGATCGAAGCTATGCAAGAAGAGCTCGACGGTTCAACATTAACGATGTCGGGATTTGACGTCTAAACCAAAAGGTAAACTGTTATTGGAGCCAAATGGGTGTTCGAAACAAGATGAATGAAAAGGGAAAAGTCGTACGGAATAAAGCAAGACTCGTGGCCAAGGGATACACGCAAGAAGAAGGAATAGACTATGATGAGACTTACGCTCCGTAGCAAGGTTAGAAGCTATTCGTCTATTACTTGCGTTTGCTTGTTACAAAAATTTCAGGTTATTCCAAATGGACGTCAAAAGTGCTTTCCTAAATGGGTTTATCCAAGAGGAAGTTTATGTGGAACAACCGCCTGGATTTGAAGACCCAAAGAAGCGACTCGGTCTTCGGGATGAAAAAGGCTCTGTATGGTCTAAAGCAAGCACCTCGAGCTTGGTACGAGACTAAGCAAGTTCTTATTACGAACGGCTTTGTTAAAGGTAAAGTAGGCACTACTCTATTCATCAAAAAGGAAAACAAAAGCTTTTACTCGTTCAAATATATGTTGATGACATTATTTTTGGATCCTCTAATGAAAATCTTTGCAAGAAATTTTCTAAGTCTATGCGGGATGAGTTTGAAATGAGTATGATGGGAGAATTAACATTCTTTCTTGGCCTTCAAATAAAGCAATTGAAGGAAGGAACTTTTATCTTCCAAGAAAAATATGCTAATGATCTTGTCAAAAGATTTGGATTGGAAAATTGCAAGAAGACTCGACATACCAATGTCAAGTTCCTTGAAGATAGACAAAGATGAAGAAGGGAAGAAAGTTGATCAAAAGCTGTATAGAAGCATGATCGGTTCACTTCTTTATCTTACTGCTTCTAGACCTGATATTTTGTTGAGTGTTTGCATCTGTGCTAGGTTTCAATCAGATCCTAGAGAATCACATCTCATTGCCGTGAAACGTATTATCAAATACGTTGCTACATTTTCAAGCATCGGTCTTTGGTATCCAAAGATGGGAGACTTTAATCTTCTAGGATACTCAGATGCAGATCTGGCCGGTTGCAGAGTCGATAGAAAGAGCACTTCTGGAACTTGTCAACTGCTTGGAAACAGGACAGTGTCTTGGTTTTCAAGGAAGCAAAGCACTGTAGCTCTCTCAACGACAGAAGCAGAGTATGTAGCTCTTGGAAGCTGCTTTCGTTCGCAAATTCTATGGATAAAACAACAGCTACAAGACTTTGGCATTGAAGACTCATGCACGAAATCAGATGTGACAATACCAGTAGCGATCAATCTCACCAAAAATCCAATCCTTCATTCAAGAGCAAAGCATATTGAGATTCGACATCACTTCATTAGAGATCATATTCAAAATGGAGAAATCTCAATTCAATTTGTTGATTCAAAGAGTCAACTAGCGGATATATTCACAAAGCCTTTGGAGAAAAATCAATTCGACTTTATCCGTTCAAGACTCAACATTTTGAAGCTTGAAGAAGTTAAAGTCTAGAGACTCACCAACTCAGAAACTCACCAACTCTGAGACTCTGATCTCTCAGACTTTAAATCATGAGACTCAAACATTCATGGCTAAAGACTGTAAGTTGCTATTCGAAAAGGTACGAATTCTCGTTTAGTTATTTTATCTAAATTTGAAAAGGTACGATCTTTTGTTTGGTAATAATCTGTGTGAAAATTCGAAAACTTGTCTTTTTAAAAGAATTAATTTTGGCAGTTATTGATTTTGAAAAAGAAGTGTTCGTACACTTTCCTTGTACCGATTAAACTTCTCTTTTCAAATCCGAGGTATATATACATACAGTTTTTCTTCGCCCAATCTTCAAAACCCTAAAAGGCACTCTCCTCCCGATACTGTTTTTCTACTTCTTGTTCGTCGTCGAGAAAGTGGTCATTTTTCTTGGGAAAAGCAAGTGAAGGAATCTTCCAATAGACAAAGAAAGATGTCGTCTTCGAGGAAATCATCAAGAATCGCAAGCAGGGGACCACAAAGAATGGAGAAGGGACCGATTCACTTCGATCTTACAGAGGAAGAAGACTTATCAAGTCGGTGACAAAGTCGATTCGCTCTCCTCCACGTCATTCAACACCTCCGCCCCACAAGATGCAAGTCAACATCGGAAGAAGAGATAATCGAGGAAGCCGACCCAGTAAGAGTCCAAAGACCCTCTTTTATCTATAAGCTTTATCGTGCGTTGAAAAGCTCTGGTTCTTCATTAAAATATATAGATGACTTCCTTAAGGACAAAAATTATGGGAATGAGTATCTTTTCTGCGGAAAATGGAGGAATTGGGAGTTGCTCCTAAAGGAAGGCAGAGGAGGCTCTTGCGAACATTCCCGGTGACCCTCGTTTGCCGGGACAAAATTTGATTGAAGGGAACGATGATGACAAAATGTTCCTTGATTTTAAACCTAGAATGGGTGTGGCGGCAAAGGTGAAAGGAAATCGGATGGATTTGTTTAAATCCAAGGATCAAGAAAAAGTATATTTCAGGCTGTTGAAAAGAGGGGTGATAAACCCTAGAAGTGTTGATTTTGACTTCCTGGACACCATCAACATGAACGTAAGAGAGAAGTTGAATTTGCTTCAACTTGAGACTTTTTGCTCTGACTCTACGGACGGGTATGCTCAACTGACCGCTTATTTCTATTCAAATCTTAGCTTTTTGGATGCGAATAGAATTTCATTCAGTGTTCGAGACAAAGTCTACGTGGTAGATGTGAATATGTTGGCGGACATAGTTGGAGTTGAACGGGGACGCTATCTCCCAATCAAAGTCTCACTTGCTCGTACTACTCTGGATCTTGTCAAAGATATGGACGCAGAGAAGAAAATTACCTACTCGAGGATGAAGGGCATCAACATCGTGCTTCATAAGATTGTGATCAATGTCTCGGACCATCAAGTCTACGTCAAAGACTTCGTGTCTCTTTCGAAGCAAAGTTGATGTACGCGATCAACTCGGGACGGAAGTTTTCTCTCCCGCACACTATTCTCTTCCATATGTACGAGCAATGTCAAAAGACAAATGACAATTGCCTTATCCTGGTCTGGTGACCAAGATCTTCAGACACATGAACATTGAACCGCCACATACATTTTGTGTTCAACCGTGTGATAAGATGGTGGTAGGGTTGAAAATGTTAATGAAGATGCGTCTGCAAGAACTATCCAAGGCAATGGAGAAATTCAAAGTGAAATCTCCAGTTCAGTCTGCCTCAAAGAGAAAAGGAAAGGGGGCCATTGGTGCTCCATCGAAAAAGAAGAAAAGAACTCTCATCCTGGAGGATGAAGATGAAGATGAAGATGAAGATGATGAAGATCCCTCTATCCATCCACTAACAAGAACCAGACGTTCTGTGTCTCAACCGACAGAACTTCAGCAGAACAGAGAAGAAGAAGAACAGAGAGAGAAGGAGAAAGAAGTTGAAGAAGAAGGAGAAGGAAAAAAAGAAAAGTCTGCGGATGAATCTGGAGAGAAGGGAAATCAAGAGCATGATCATCACTCTTCCTCTTTCGATGTCCTAGAGACAGGGGGAGTTGGCGAGCAAGAGAGGTCTACACCTCATGCTGTCAGTGAAGATCTAAGACAATCTCCGAAGACCCGGAAGAAGTTCGAGTCTCTCAATTGCTCGAAGAAGGTCACGATACGTCGAACCAAATCTGCAAGACTTAACGAAGCGCCATCGTACGTATACACACCTTCCGAGAAAGCCAATGCTAGTACACAGACGGAAGATTCTGCAGATTTTCGTCGTATCATGGATATTCTTACGGAAATGCGTGGCCGATATATGCTCGGGATCGTGAAATCCAAGCCTTGAAGAATGCTTTGGACAAGCATCTTCGATCTCTCCGGAGGATAAATTCAAAGACCTCGCTCCGCATCTTCAAGCCAATGCTAAGGGAGAAGAGGTAGCTCAACCGAGGGAAGACCGAAGAAGCTCGAAGGAGTAGTCCAGTCCATTGGGGATTTCCGGATCGTGCGCATTCCCAAGCAGACATGACTCCTTTCTCACCCTTTTTAATGCTGACAAAAAGGGGGAGAACCAATTTGAACCAACAACTTTTTCAATATCTTTTAAAACTTTTTAGTGGTTATGTTTATTTTTGAGTATGACTTGAGAACTTGAACTTGAGTGTGAATTTGATGAATTAGCTGTGGATTGTGATGCTTGACTGGTTGCATTTACATCAAGAGTTGTTATTTGGTATTACTCATGAAAGACTAACCAATTTTCTGTGGATGCGAGTCCGGTTGTTTTATTAATCTTTATGAGTTAGCCATATTGCTTGAGAAATGTTTTTGCAGGTCAAAGTTGTTCAAATCTACAAGAAAGTTTTGTCACCATCAAAAGGGGGAGATTGTTGGAGAAATCTTTCCAGAATATTTTGAAGCTGACAAAACGTTTCTTTCAGTCTAAGTCTAGATGTTCGGAGACCGACAGTTTAAAGTCTGAAGACTTTGTATTCTCAAGACTCAAGACTCAAGACTTAAGTCTATTCTCACTGACAGTCTTTCTAATCCAATGACGAAGGAAATCCAAAGCCGAAGTATATGGTTGAGGATTCGATCCTATCCTCTGGAAAAGATTCTTTGGTTGGATAAGTATTTCGGATTCTTTAATTCTTATCTAAGATCGATTGAAGATCCGATGGTCGACGAAATATTCTTGGAATGTTCTATTCTTGGAAACCAAGATCCTGATTGTATGGGCGAGCGAGATTGATGGGCTATCATCGATTCCTTAAATAGCTCGGATGATCTTCTTGATTGATTCCGTCCAACGGGTAGATTGGAGGAATTCCTTTGGTAAGTGCCAACGGCTATGATGGCATAAAGGAGTATAAAAGGAAGACGTTCTAGTTGTTTTAAGAGTGTGATCGATAGAAAAATTCCGAGTCCGAAGAACCTTGATTATTAGTCGATCTGATCGAAGCGAAATTATATACACGAAGAGTGTCTATACTTGGTGATACTTTGAGCGAGTGTGGTAGATCATCTACACCGAGAAGTCAAGGAAGATCAACACTCGTAACATCTCTTTGTTCATAGTGAAATCCAGCCAAATTGGCTGTCGGTGCGAAGAGTGGACGTAGGCTTGGATCAAGCCGAACCACTATAAACCGCGTGTTTAATTCTCTCTTTCCTTCACTGAGTCTTTCATTGATTTTTACTTAACGCAAATTATCTTTCAACTGTCTAAGTATTGTGCAAGTATACAAAAATTATAAAGAAAAATCTTTGTATACCTATTCACCCCCCTCTAGGTACTCATACTAGCAATATCATATCTCTCTATCGCTTTTAAAAGTTTTGACCCATGTCTCTCGTTCTCCTTTAATACGAAGTGAAAAAATCGGTATTTCGTCTCCCTTGTCCACATTTCTTGAGATGTTATATGGTGACGACACAGATTGATGATCTGCAAGTCTTGCCATTGCGTTCTTAATGAAAATTTTACTGGCTTCCAATTTTTTTAGGAAAACAAATAGATCTTTGTAATTTTAAATGAAATTAATATGCTTATCTACCGGAATCAAAGCAATCAACTTGATGCTTTGGAATCGCTTGAAATTGGAGGGAGCATTATGACCCTCTTTTGGCATTTTTGTGACTTTACTTGTTATAGCAAGCTCAATAGGTGATTTTTAAATTTCACATGAATCATATTAAAGTGGGGATTTTAGACAAAGTGTGAAAATAACAATGATTGTTGGGAAGTTTATTAGATTTTAATTTGGGGCAGTGATTGAGAAGCCAAACTTTAACTCTCTGTCTAGTTCCAATCTTCTCAATTATGGTAGACAATACTTGTGCTAGCTCGAATGCCAGAACCTAATTTTGTCACTTTATCTCTGCCTGGGGCAAATGTAGAGGATTGCTTCTTGATTATGCATTAAAAAGTAGTGCCGTGAGTATTGTGCTGCTGCCTTTTTGTTCCTTCTAATGTTTTGCAGTGTAAATAATTGCTTCTGAACTTGATTACTATCCCAAGTAATGCTTATAAAATGATGGCAGTTCCGAGGACAATGCTGAGGTAAATTCAAAGCTAATGCTGTTTTACCTTACTTCCTCTCCAGTCTCCATATATAATCTTAAGTTTGACCGCTCTTTAAGTGGGTGCCCCGATCGTTGAGTCTGTCGGTGCCATCTGTTCGAGTTCAACCATGGGATTTTCGCTGACAAACGCTCATGGCCTATGGAAAGAGTGGGGCCTGCAGTTACTCGTCCTCTTCAGCTTGTTCCTCCAATTGACCCTTGCCACTCTGGCCAGTTGGAGGAAATCCATTTTCAGGAACTGGATCCAAGTCGTGCTCTGGACGACGTACCTTTCGGCGGACTCCATCGCGACGCTCGCGCTCGGCATCATGTCGAGCCGCCTGGCCAACATGAAGGAAACGAAGGGGACAATCGATACGAAGAGCCAGATCATGGCGTTCTGGGCGCCGTTCCTCCTCCTCCACTTGGGTGGGCCTGACACGATCACCTCGTATGCCCTGGAGGACAACGAGCTATGGCTGAGGCACTTGGCGCGGCTTTGCGTCCAGGTAGGACTAGCGTTTTACATTTACTTCTTGGCGTTGTGGGGGTCTACACTCTGGATATTAGCGGCGGGGATGATCCTGGTGGGATTCATCAGATATGCAGAGAGAACATTGTGCTTGTACTTGGCTAGCGAAGGTCGACTTCAAGGTTCGATGCTTCCGCGGCCCGATTTCGGTTCCGTATACCCAAGGAATGTGGCGCGGTACACTCTGAAGAAAGAGGAGGGTTACCGGGTTGGAATCGACGAGCTCACGCGGATTCCGGCTCTGGAGGATCACTCATTGAAGGACTTTCAAGCGACTCTGGACAAAGCCTATGAGTTGTTCAAGATCTTCAAGCTTCTCTTTGTGGGCCTGAACGTCAGCTTTGTCGACCTGGGTGTCAGTCGGCCCATGTTCAAGGGCCCAGATATGAAAGCAGTGAAGGCTTTCGAAATCGTGGAGATCGAGCTTGGGTTCATGTACGATCTGCTCTACACCAAGGCCCCGTTGCTGAACCGTCTTTGGGGCATCATTCGTTGGGTCATCGGTCTCTTCCTGCCGTGTGCCATGTTGGTATTCTTCTCCTTCCACGATAAGAAGGATTACTCTAAAGTTGACATATGTATAACTTTCTCGCTGATAAGTGGGGCTATACTTTTAGAGATTTTCTCGCTAATTCTAGCCATTTCATCAGATTGGGTCCACCACTGGCGCATTCAGAGACCCAAGGGATCCGCCATTTCATCCGCCATTTCATCAGCCATCACCTTTTTCTCTTTCAGCCGGAGCCTGAATTGGTCAAGATGGTCAAATTCCGTGGCCCAGTTCAGCCTCTTGGGATCATCTATGAGGAAGAGAAAGGGCATCTTCCGCTATCCAAGGCTAGCCATGTTGGGCGACGTTGTGGAAAAGAACTTCTATATCGATTACAAAGAGTTGAAGGAGGAGATCAAAGAACTGATCTTCAAACACATGACGGATGCGGTCACTTATATGGAAAAGCAATTAGGATTGAAGAGCGCATTGGCAAGTCTTAAGTTGGAGGCGAGCGAACTACTGAAGAAGTCGAACTGTGATCATCTGAAATGGAGTTTGGATGAGAAGGAATTTGACCAGAGCATCATCATATGGCACATCGCCACTGAGCTATGTCACTATGAAGACTGCCACAGCGTGGACTCGGAAGAGGTCACAGACTACATGATGAGTATGTTGGTCTCACGGTACATGCTCTATCTTTTAAAATTCCATCCTTCCATGTTCGCGACAGGGATGGGGGTGCTCCGATACCAAGACACATTGGTTGAAGTTCAGAAGTTCTTCGAGGACGAGCTAGTGATGCTGCCAAAGAAGAAAGTCAACATCTTATCGGTCATCGAGTGGGCGCAGAAATTATTCAGGAAAGAGGCACATGCTCACTCCCGTTTATGCAACTGCTTCGAGGAGCATGAGTCGAGAGAGTCTCGCGATCTGTGCGAAGTCTGCTATCTTCTGCTCCAAGTGAGAACTGACATCCCTGTGTGAAAGATGAGTGGAGCTGAAAGCATGTCTGTGCTGTTTGATGCGTGCCATCTTGCTGGACAACTGAAATCAGTCGAAACGTGGAACGTGATCAGCAAGGTCTGGGCGAGGATGATGATGTACGCGGCTTGCCAATGCACACGCTACGAACACTCTGAGAGCCTGAGCAGAGGAGGAGAGCTTCTCAGCGACATTTGGCTTCTCATGGCGCATCTCGGCATGGCAGAGCCGCTACCAAATTCTGGGGCACCACCCGTTACCAAACTGACCATGGGGTAGAAGTTTTAGGTGGAATGTGTGTTTTGGTTAAACGTAATGTTATTTGAGTAAGATAAATAAATTAAAGTCATCACGTTGAGATGGTGAGGTTGAGTTATTTCCATATGTGTTGCACTTGGAGTAAAGTCAGAAATAATGAAATCGAGCGTATCAGTTGTTTACCAGAGGCAATCCACTGAAGCTAAGGAAAATTGGGAATGGCTAGTAAATTTTATACCCGTCTGCAATTAGCCACTCCTCAAAAGTGGTTCATAACTTTTGGTTCGATGACTTGGTCGCTGACTCCTTAACGTGATTAATTTTCACTCTGATTTGTAAGTTTTTAATTTTGAGAAAGTAAATATGTATGCAAGATCGAGACTAGTAATTTCTTGGGGAAAAGGAAAAAAATCATAAAGAGATAGATTGCAGCTTTGCCACCTGGCAAAGCTGCTGCTTGGTCTATTACTCCACTGCATTGTTATGATTTTTCCAGCTGTGCTTTATGGGTACAAATATTTGGTCTGCCTTTGGAATGGATAACTGAAAGGATGATTATTAAGGCAGCGCAAGATATTGGTAGGGTACTAGAAGTGCGAGTTGATACTAAAGTGGGACTGACTTCACGGACTGCTAGGGCGAGGGTTGAACTGAAACTACAGGAATCTTTAAAGACAGGTAAGCTTATTCGAATAGAGGGGAAATTGTTATGGATTGACTTTCGCTATGAGCGGCTTTCCCATTATTGTTACTCTTGCGGAAGGTTGGGCCATTATGCTTCGTATTGCAAAGAGATCCCCTATGATGAGTCCAAATTTGAAGGAAGAGACACTATGACTTATGGCCCATGGCTTAAAGCTGAAGTTAAAGCAACAAGTCCTTACTGGCAAACATTCTATAACCCTCCAAAACACTCGGATCAGCCAGAAGAGAGTATACCTGAGACGCCCCCTTCCCAGCTTCAGATTATCCCACTCTTGCCCCCTCCAATCGCTCCTGCTGTAGAACCAGAGCCCAGACCAGCCTTTCTTTCGGATCATGGAGTTACAGCTTCTGTACATCAGGTAATTCAAGAGCCGATCATGGCAGGGCCTCATCTTCATACAGCGCTTATCCCTGCAACAGATAAAATGAAGGGGATTCAATCATCCATTATGGATTTCAAACAATACAAGAAAACAAAGAGTTCTAGACAACCACCAAAGGTGAGTGTGGCTAAAAAACAGAAACGATATTCGCCATATGACACAAATGGTGTAGTTCTTCGTGACCTGGATGAAGGAAACTTACTGGATACTCCTGTTCGTGAAGCAGGGGAAGCTGATACTTGGGCTATGGTGGCTGGCCCTCAACAGCCACCACCTCACAAATGAAGATAATCACTTGGAACTGTCAGGGCTTGGGCAATCCCCTGACAGTTCAGGCTTTAAAGGCCATAATGGCCTCAGAAAAGCCCGATATAGTCTTTTTAATGGAAACGAAAAACCCCGAAGTTAAGCTTCAACGAATTCAGACTACCCTACATTTTCAGCATTCATATTTTCTCAACCCAGCTGGTTTGGCCGGAGGATTATCAGTGATGTGGAATGATCAGGTAACTATAGAAGTGGCTCGTTCTTCACAACATATGGTTGATATGACTTGCAGGATAGTCCAGGAAGACAGATCTTTTCGCCTAATATGTCTTCATGCTCCTTATAACTATCAACAAAGACATGTCTTTTGGGATGAACTTAGGATGCTTAGTCGTATGAATCATTTCCCTTTACTGTGTGCTGGAGATTTCAATGATTTTCTCTACCCTTGGGAGAAGTTTGGCAAACGACCTGCGGACTTATCTAGGATGCTATCTTTTCGCGCTGTCCTGAATGATTGTGAGCTTATGGAATTAGAGAGTAAAGGGTGTAAATTCACCTGGACAAATAATAGAGAGGGTGAAGAGCTTGTGAAGGAAAGACTGGATCGAGTTTTGTGTTCAATGGATTGGCGCCTTATGTTTCCAGAAGCAGAGGTTTTTGCGTTACCTGCTGTAGGTTCAGATCATAGCCCTTTGATTATACAAACTTCAGCCACTTATAAACGACACACTAAGCTTTTTCACTTCGAAGCCTATTGGAATGACGAAGCTGAATGTCGTGACATTATATCAAACGTATGGGGCTCACATTATGCAACTCATCCAGTTTTCATTGCCAAGATACAGAAAGTCATCACCGCTCTATCTACGTGGAGTCGTAAGAAATTTTCCAATGGGCATGCCAGGGTGCTTGCTTTACAACAACAGCTACAAGACTTAACCAACCAATCCACTTTCTCTAATTATAGAGAGGAAGCATCAACTATCAGGGAGGAAATTAAAAAGACTTGGCAAATGGAAGAGCAATATTGGGCAATGAGATCAAGAATACAATGGTTGCAATGGGGGGATAGGAATACGCGGTTCTTTCATGCATCCACGATCCGTAGAAGAAATAGAAATCGCATTACAATGTTGCAAGATGCAAATCAAAATTGGATTCGGGACCCGACGTGCTACAAAGTATGACTCTTTGTTTATTTCTCGACTTATATACATCGGGAGGATCTAGGAATTATGGCCCTATCCTTGACCAATGTCAGCAACTCGTATCCTCTCAAATGAATGATCAGTTGATAGCTATGGCAACCATTGAGGAGGTAAAACAAGCAACTTTTCAGCTGGGGGCTACTAAGGCTCCTGGCCCAGATGGATTAAATGGATTTTTTTACCAAAAACACTGGGACATTATTAAGGATGATCTTCTGCTCCTAGTGCAGCATTTCTTTCTCTCATCTCAGATGCCTTCCAAGCTCAATCAAACATTTATTGCCTTGATCCCTAAGACGCTCATCCGAGCAAGCGGAGCAATATCGCCCTATAAGCCCTCGCAATTTTTCTTACAAAGTTATCTCTAAGGTACTAGCCAACCGTCTTAAACTTTGTTTGAATTCTTTAATATCCAAGGAGCAGTCAGCCTTTGTGAGTGGACGACAGATTCAAGACAATATCTTAATCGTTCAAGAGGTTCTTCACCAATTCAAGACCGTGCAGAGAACTAAGAAATTCAATGCAATCTTGAAGATTGACATGCAAAAGGCATATGACGAGTTGAATGGGATTTCCTTTACGATTATCTTTTGAAATTGGGATTTCATACTATCTGGGTTCAATGGATTATGCAATGTGTGACGACAACAACTTTTAGTGTGAAATTCAATGGCGAACCCTTGCCTTACTTTACTCCTTCTCGCGGCCTCCGACAGGGAGATCCTTTATCTCCATATCTATTTATTTTGCTGGCCAATGTCCTTTCAACTTTAATCAATCAAGCAGTCAGTGTGGGACATCTTAAAGGCATCAAGTTTAATAGGTGGTGCCCCAATCTTTCCCATCTATTTTTTGCAGATGATGCAGTCTTTTTCCTTGATGGGACAATAATAGAATGCCAGAATCTTGCGACAATTATTACTCAATACTGTTTGGCCACTGGTCAGATAGTGAATCGAAATAAGTCTGGTATTATGTTTAGCAAATATTGTCCGTTTAGCTTACAAGAAAATATGTCAGGGGAACTTCGATTGCCTGTGTTGCAACGATATGGTAAGTATTTGGGAATACCTTCGAATGGGGCCGTTCAAAGAGGGAGATGTTTTCTTGGCTACGGTGCACGCGTCCATGCTAAGACGGAAGGATGGAAAAGTAAGGCGATATCCAAGGGTGGTAAGGAAGTTCTAATTAAATCTATTATACAAGCTTTGCCACACTATGCTATGTCTATCTTTCGAGATCCCTCTGTCAATTTGTAAATCAATAGAGAAAAGTATTGCAAGATTCTGGTGGAGAAATGATCGAATAAGGCAGGCATTCATTGGCGTAATTGGAATGTATTGAAAGGAAATAAAGATAATGGCGGTTTGGGATTTCGTGACCTTACAACTTTTAACAAAGCTATGCTTAGAAAGCGGGCTTGGCGCTTATTGCAACAACCTAATGCTCTATGGAGTCAATTATTTAAAGGGTTGTATTTTCCTACAACGGACTTCCTCTTGGCGACATCGGGTTCTCGTCCCCTCCCGGGGATGGAAGAGCTTATTGACGGGTAGAGATGCTATCTCTCCCCAATTGTGTTGGTCGTTGGTAATGGTCAAAACATTCGCATAAGAGGTGATCGCGGCTACCGATGGGAATTCTCTATGGCCCCAAGACTCTTGAGGAACCACTTTGTTGGTGGCGGATCTTATTGACCCGATACACCATGATTGGAACCAGACTCGCTCCTTAGACTATTCGGAGACGACATTACCGAACAAGCTCTACAAATTCCAATCGGCCCTCTAGTTTCCACGAGATAAATTGATATGGACAGCTACAAAAGATGGAGTCTATACAAGAAAGAGCGGATACCACAACATTCTCAATGCAAGCAGACCTCTCCATAGGTAACGGACTTCTACATCCTATCAAACTCCTAAATCCCTTTGGCGAAGAATATGGAAATTGAAAACAACACCAAAAGTCGGGATTTTTACTTGGGCGGTTTGTCGAATGCGATTGCTACTAGAGCCAATCTCTATCAAAGACACATCCTTGAGGACCCTTGCCGTCGACTCTGTCATCCGCAAGCTCCTCGAAACCACCGAACACCTTTTCCTCCTTTGCTCATGGACTCAAGCTGTTTGGACAAACCCGGAGATTAATGTTTACTTTTCCCCTCAATCTGTCCATCGCATGGACCAATGGTTATCGAAAGAACAACCACGAAGGCACAGCCCAATCAACAACTACACTGGCATTGAATTGATTGCCAACACTTTGTGGCAAATCGGCGGATGCGCAACAATTTCGTCTTTCGTAATCAAGAACCAGACCCCAATCTTGTAGTGGAATTGGCGATTGCTCGGACCCGATTTCGACGTTCTGCGGTTACTCTTTCGCGCTCTCACCGACAGATTTTCAACCCCGATCATCCGTGGCGACCTCCGATCCAGCGGTTATTAAATGTAATATTGATGGGGCATATCATCCAGGAAGCACAAAGGGCTCAATGGCATGTGTCTCGTAGAGATAGTCAAGGTAGAATCACTGATTTGTATTCAAACTCTTTTCGATCTCACTCGGCTCTAGAAACGGAGTTTAAAGCACTCACCTATACCCTTCATCACCCGCTGAGTCAGCATCTACAAGACCGCAAGCTCGAACTTCAAATGGACTGCCTTATTGTCATAGAATCTATGAGGAACGAAGGATCGACGCCATGGGAGCTTCGGTCGCTGCAGCGAGAGGCTGTCTTTTTGCTTTTACGTTTTCCCAACCTATTGCTGAATCATTGTAGGCGAGAAGGGAATAGGGTTGCCGATTGGGCCGCGAAGGCCCACAACAATGTTTTTCGGCCCAAAGATCGGCTTTTTAACCCCCCCTTTGCTTTGCTTGATCTCTTGGTTGCGGATTCTGTAGCTTCAGGGTGTAATTTACCGGTTATATAAATATGAAAGTTCTCTTTCGACCAAAAAAAAAAAAAAAAAAAAAAGCTGCTGCTTGCTCGTCGTCTCTAGGATAGCCTTCTCCTCATTCGAGAGGTTCTGACCATCGGGCGGTCCACGCAACTTACGGGCGAGCATTTCCCGGCTTTCTTCTGGTTTCAACAGGATGTTCGCTAACCCTCGCAAGAGTGGCACGTTGGACGCGGGCACGCCATCCAACACGATGAGGAACTTCTTCCACTTGGCCAATTCATGGGGGTGCATTTCCGTCATCTTCTGCAAGTTCATGTCCTTCAGCTCCCTCGCCAGCTCCCTCATTTGCTTCAATACCTCGAACAAGAACTCCTGCATGTCACGTGTAAGAATTTTTCCGGGATTGGTCTAATAAAGTGAAATATAAGATTTCTTAATTAATCAAATATACGTTTAGTTAGTGTGGCCCAATTTGAGCCCAGCCCGTGATGAGAAAGATTGATTAAAAACTCTATAAATAATGTTCAAGTCATTCTTCTAACCCTAACACACAAAAATATCCTCACATAAGAGATTGCTACAAAATGTTAAAAATGATGAGGAGTTTTATTGAGCCAATGATATAGAAAGTAATAGAGAAATGCTTGAGCTTTGGATTGTCACTATTCCACATCATAAATGATGGATTTCAAATCAAGTGCACAAATCTTTCCACTCTATTGTAGTTAACACCAATATTAACAAATAGATTTCTAGAAAACCGATTTAGTTAACCATCCATGATATGACAGAAGTTAAAAAGTAAAGACCCAAATTTCTTGATGAAGTCTATAGTTAACTGCAGTAAGTACTTTTGCAATGAGGCAGAAGAGACATAAAATGGCTTTGTCATGAACATAAAGTAGATCTCAATTGACCGAGCTACACCGTTAGAGATATATTTAGGATGACAATGATCCGATATAATGACTAAGATCATAACAATGCCAACCTCACAAGCCGCATTTCTGTCCATTGAACACTGCTATGAGACTCATCACTCTCAGATATGTTTCGTAATAACGCCAGCCATACTAGTTGTGCTCCCCACCAGTCCACAGACAAACACGACCACCAAATATGCCGCGACAATAGTATCAACTTTTTTTCCGATTGATCAATTCTACTTGATTTGATTACCTTACATATTCATTTAATAAAGTCTATAAACAAGCTCATGTTACTCTTCATTAGGTAATACCGAAATATACACAAATTTCATTTTTCTCTCTTCCAAACATCTCTTATCTCTACCTACTTAAAAAGATCTCCATGACTCCTGCATTAGTCCACGGTCTCCGAACCCAATTGGAAACAAATAGATTGGCATAGGAACTGATTTAGAAGTCAACTAAGAACAAGCACCTCACCTGAAATGCAGACAGGGCGAACACAGTGAAGCTGAATTAAACCATTCCCCAGCTTTTTATCACACCCCAACCAACGAAAAGAACTACAGGACAGGGCAACATTTCAAATTTCGCCCGGACAAGGTAAACGAATTTATAGGTCAAGCATGAAAAAATAGAGTTTGGAGGAGCCAAAGTATATACAGTCTAACAAGAGTATCGCAACGTTCATAAAAAATTTGATGCATTCATTGCCAGACGATAATTTGCTTAAATACTGTGTTCCCAGAGAAACTAACAAGGAGAATCACATCTGAAGCAGCAAATCCACCTATTGAGTTTCTTATTTTACTAATCTGATTAAGTGAGAAGGGAAAAGTGACACATCCCGGTGACAAGAGTTCTAAAAATTGAGACGTTGATGATTAACAGCCGTGGTGATTTGGCTTCTCTAACATCGTCACTGTGATTGTACAGGCACATAGAGAGAGAGAGAGAGAGAGAGAGAGAGAGAGAGAGAGAGCGAA
Organism: Eucalyptus dawsonii; assembly: GCA_016097615.1. Classification (NCBI taxonomy): domain Eukaryota; kingdom Viridiplantae; phylum Streptophyta; class Magnoliopsida; order Myrtales; family Myrtaceae; genus Eucalyptus; species Eucalyptus dawsonii. The sequence goes on along the minus strand of CM027880.1, from coordinate 36,740,624 downwards.
GCTAAGTGATTGAAGTCCTCGAGAGTGCTGAGAATTGTGGCCTGACACAGAAGACCACTAATTGATCTAAGCTCTTCAACATAAGCATTGGCACTTAATGGATGTTAATTAGATTAATACATAATGTTTCAATTTCTTCCATCTTGTTATATGTTTTTAAAAGCTTGCGGCTGATTAATTTAGTTATAGCTCGGGATAAGTACACTAATGGTGCCATAAGTTGTGTACGACGCTCATTTTGGTGCCAAAAGTTTCCGTTGAATCACTTAAGTGTCAAATCGGAGGAAAAACGATCACTTTGGTGCCACCGGCGAAAGATTTCAGCTACCGTCAAAAGATTCCGGCCAAAATTAATACGTGGCTTTTTTTTAAATAAAAAAAAAATCGATAGGCCTTTAAATGACATCGTTTTCGGTTCTCCTTTAAGAAAACGACGTCGTTTTGCCGTCCTACATGGATGGCTTCACGGAAACGATGCCATTTAGCTCACATGGGGATTGAAATTAGGGTTTCCGCCACTCGGCCACCTTCGTTCGCCTGCCGTCGCTCGGCTACCGTCGCTACTCGGCCACCGTCGCTCAGCCACCATTGTAGTTGCTCAACCAAGTGAGCGAGGAGAGATTGAGATTGCTGCAGGAAAAATCGAAGGCGAGGGCAGAGGAGGAGGAGGAAGAAGATGGGTCGAAGGTGCTGCTAGTGTGTTGCTAGTGTCGCTGTTAGTGTGCTGCTTGTGCTGTTGCTGGTGCCGTGCTAGTGCCATTGCTGTTGCTAGTGTGGGTCTTCGAGGAAGAAGAAGACACGAAGACAAGACTTCCCGCTCTCTCAATTTGGGGATTAGGGTTTCAAAGTTGGAAGAAAGATGCTAAACAGTGTCGTTTTGGTGTTTGTATGCTAACTCAACTCTCCGACGAGTCACGTCGATTTCAAAAATTAATAAATAAAAAAAGGCCCTGTCGGATTTCCGGTCAATTTCGTCGGCGTTGGCACCAAAGTGAGCGTTTTTCAAATTTTTTTGCACTTAAGTGATCCGACGGAAACTTTTGGCACCAAAGTGAGCGTCGTACACAACTTATGGCACCATTAGTATACTTATCCCATTATAGCACTGGCTCATGCAGGATGCGCTCACCAATTGTGGCTTCCAATCTTCATTTAAGCCAATTTTTTTGGCTCTCATGCTTTTCTTACCTAAATGGACTCGAGAGTATGCCTACGTATATGCCAAGGACTATAGGAAGAGTAATTTGCATTGTCGCGACCCTCCCGAAGTGGTCCACCATCTGGGGAGATAGGTTTAGAGTAATCATCAATCAACATGGATTCTTCCAAACCTTTACCTCATGCAACATTGAGAAGTTCATTTAAATAATTAAACTAAGAAAATTCTATCATGTGAAGGAATTGCCACTAGATTATTGAGCCACCTAGAAGCCAAGTGAGACATGAGAGGATATCTTACTTCCTACGCCACAAGAGAGATACTTTTATTTGTGATCCTAAAATATAACCTAACCATTCAACTAAGACAAGCAAACCATGGCGCAAAGTCAATATAAAAGAATCATCATTCTACATTAAAAAAAAGAATAGTAATAGAATTGCCAGTAAAAGATAGTGTGATAAAGGAAACCAATATGAGTCGAGCAAAGAATATTAAATGACCGTGTTATAAAGCCCAGAGACTAAAGCCCCCATAAGCAAAGTTCAAAGTCTAAGTCTAGTTTGAAAGAGAGACCTATCTATCACATGCAATCCTATCCAAAGGAAACTACTATATATTCAGAGAAAACCATGTTAAATAATAATATACCTATTTACCACCAAATGAGTACAATTTCTAGACAAACCTAAGGATTACTCGACCACTCCTAAGTCAACCCAAGGACCTCTATGGAGGAGCATTCAGCTTTAACAAGTTCAGTCTAGATCTAAAATGACATGTAAACGTACATGCGATGACTAAGAGATCAATGACACGTTAGCCCCATAATTGCGAATGAGCAAAGCAACATCCAAAGTCAGCCAAATTTATTAAGAACCACATCTGAAAGGAAACAACAGCAAGTAAACCAACAATTACAAGCCACATTTGACTCTTTCTTTAAAAAATGATGACTCACTAAAAATGATGAGAAATGAATAGCACATTTATGTACTATCTTTAGCAAACAAATATGCCCTCATATAATCTCAAGACCCAACTAAATCACATGCAATTCAAATTATCCAGCAAACTACCAATTCAAATTATCCAGCAAACTACCAATGCAAATGGCCTACATTTCACTCATAAGCATGATATCAAAACAAGTCAAAAAGGTGAAGGATCATTGGTTTGTCAATATAACATTATAGGCAAACGATATAACATTCGAATGAAACCAAAATCCTTTTAAGTCACACACAATAAAAAATGTCGAGCATTCAAGAGATGTTCAGAGTATTCAAGACATCAAGGTACAATGGCTCAACAAGAGATCATCATAAATTCCACATCCCTTTGCCACAATGACACATTTATTTATGTAACCAAGATAATATTCGGACGGAACCAAACCTTCATTATTTGTACAGAATGGCTGCGGACAACAAACATGAACATATATCAAACAAATTCAACCATGGACAACTCATATAATCATGAATGCAGCCCATTCAAGGCATGAACAACGCTTATAATCAAGAATTTGCCAAGTTTTAAGCATGGACAGCATCTCTAGCGGTGGCTTATATGTCAATTCTGAACGTTTGTTCTATGAGCGCTGATTGACGTGGCGAAGGTTTCTTGAAACGCCATTTTCACACAGAGTGCTTGCCATTGGTTTCGTTTGTGCAATTATATTCAAGAAGAATTAGTGTTCAAGTCAATTAAATTCTTGTAAAAAGAATTTGTATATAATTTTTCTGCAAGATTGAGAGATTATTTCATAACGAATTTCAAGACTAAACACTACGTGAATTATTTGGTGTAATTGGGGCTTAGAAAATACTGTGAGCATTTAAGTGACTCCAGTGGTTGTAAATTCCGTGTATCGCTTAATCATAGTAGAATTCATTGCTACTCTTTCAGTGGATATAGGTCTTTATGACTAAATCACGTAAATCTGATATCCGATTTATTTTTTTGTTCTGTCTATTTATTATTCGATTGTTTGCTTTTCACAACAGCACCTCCCATGCTCCAACGCCACTGGATTGAACTCAAACCACTATTCTCGAACCAATTAACACCAATAACCTCATGGACCGAAGAAATACTTGTTTGAGGCAATAGCCTCAGGGGTGAGTCAGCATTTACAATGAAAAGACACCAAAACAGAGCGTAGGGCAAGAGACAAATTTGAAAATGAATTCGAAATCTGATACATGAGCGTAATTGGGAAAGAAACGACCTGGTAAGTGTGACTATTGATTGACGAATTCCATCGTCGCCTTAGCGTCCTAAGGAACCGGCCCTCTATGAAGATTTCTCTATTCTTCTCTCTCCACGTTTAACATGCGGTGCATATCACAGCTATTGAAATAGAGCTGGAGTTGATTGTCAAAATCAGCGACATGAGCCTCTTCACAATTCGACGCCTAGGGACGAAGGGACACTCAGTTGTAGGCCTCGAGCCTTTGTCTCTGATCTCAAAGAAGCATTTGCGCCGATGAATCCACCAGCCTATTCACGCAACTCTTGATGTTGTTTACTGTTATAGATGAAGTCAAATATTTTTAGGGGATTTTTTGTCTTTTCTATTAGATTTGCTTTTAAGGTTAAAAGTAATACATTTATATTAGCAATGGCAAAACGCTAGCTGTCAAGACGCCGAAAAAGAAAATAGAGAGGCAACAAAAAGACAGAAGAAAAAAGTGAGCATTTTCTTTACGACGGTTCTCAATCTCTTTGTGCCCCGATTTTGAGAGAAGATCATTGTTGTATTCCAACTTTTTTTGAAATCTAGTGGATTCGCAGAGTGCTTCTGCACGGAGACGTAGCCCAAGTTTGAGTGAACTTCGTTAACAAATTTTTTGATGTGTTCTTTTAATTTTGTTCTTTTATTATTATATTATGCTTGGTAAATTGTTTTCGAGCGTTATTTTTCTAGAATTGACGTGCGATTTCGTAACATTTACCATAAGAATAGGAGATGATTCAGTTCAGGCTACGGGTAGGCTGCTAGAGAAGCTGATGCGAGCAAGCGGAGACGTCTGAACACTTGAATCGACAAAGATGTTACCTCAGGCGAGAGAGAAATCCGGGGTATTCCAAGTTTGAGCTTCGCCAGTCTTCTGTGATCGGAGATGGAAGACCGGCAGTGGTGGCCACCGGTGGTGCTGGTGACTGGCGGGGAAGCTAGAGAGGCCACAAGAGGCCACTAGCGAGAAGAAGAATCTAGAACTCTTTTCATTTTTTTTTTTTTGGGAAAGAAAGCGTGTATCTTACTAGCTGGGGGTTATGACAATTTTTTTTATTAATCTTGTTATTCTTATTTTGATTCTCACACGTGTTACTAATCCAGAATGATTGGAAAAGTAGAAATAAGACCCAATATAATTTGATCGTTGCAAAATTCAGGTATCGACATGAATAAGGTGAATGGGATCGTATCAATTCATCATATAATATGACTGGTATATGAAATTGTTTCTCGGCACACTTGGGGGGAGAGAGAGAGAGGGATGGAGGGGTTAAGGGGTGGTAAGGTGGGACATATACATATTTTCAGCTCCGAAAATAGTTGTAGTGGCTTGTATTCAAGAAGGAGCCGTTGCCTTGTTATCATCATCACTGTAGGAAACGAGAAACCACTAAATAAGTTAGCTTCACACACACACACACACACACACACGTGTGCATACAGATGCAGTAATAGTACTCATGATGGTGTAAATATAGCGACCTTGTTCCTATATGACAAGCTTCTTTTCTTGAACGAAAGGTCTTAACAGTATAAAAAAAAAAAAAAGTCTCTTTTATCTCTTCTTCATCATCTTGTATGTGAGCTAGGTGAAAGGCATACTCAACATGCGTAGGCTACGAGGATTAAGGTTGGTTCCAATGGCTACTTTTGAATCCAACATTAGATTTCACAAAGGTTAAATGATATTGGCCTTGTGATTTTGTGTTATTTAGTAGGATTCACTATAGCCTTCATAGTTTCTTAATATGTATTTGTTGACACCTATTTTTACAAAAAAAAAAAATCAATCATTCAAAAAGTCAATAAAAAAATCAAGAAAATTGGAAAAAAAAAAAAATCGATCGGGTCGGGCCGGATCTAGCCTTGGCCCGACCCGCTCACTTTCTTTTTATATATTTCTTTTCCCCCGTGGCCCAGCCTCCTTTCCCCCTCCTCCCCGTCGGCCCGGCCCACGCCCCATCCTTCTCCCTCCTCCAGTCTTCGCGTAGGACCTACAGAAGACAGAACAGGGGGAAGCCAAAGAAGGATCTACAGAGGATCAACAACTGCGATTTCAGAAAAATGGAAGCAATGAACGCTTGGTTGCAGCGTGGCAGCTCCTGCAGTTGACGAAGCCCAAGAAAACCTGCAGCAGTTGTAGCTGAAAATAGACTGAACTCGGTCCCAAAGAGAAGACTGCCGCAGGCATACATATAGGCAAGGAGGCTGGACTGACCGAGGAAAATTAGAGTTGAAGATGGAAAAGAAAGAGAGGTGGCTTCGTGGACTAGCAAAAGGCATTTCAGACAGAGACAAAGGGAAAGGAACCAACGGCAGTTTTAAAAGAAAACATGAGAAGAACAAAGAGAGGGGGCTGGGGAGGAGAAGCAACACAGAAAACACCAGCACAAAACAGAGCTAGGGAGAGAATCGAGAGGTGAGCGGGGAGCAAGACTGGAGTTTTTTCTTGGAGATAGAGAGAAAGACATAAAGAGGGGGAGCTCGAAGGAAAGCCTCGCCTTCGTCAGTCGTCCGCCCGAGAGCTACCGTCCACCGCGATCCTTTCCCATTAAGCCAGGTAGGAGTACCCCTCCCGTTGGAACTCGCTCGACCACTAGAACTTTTTTACCAAAATCTCGACAAGACAAAGCGAGTTTAGGGCGATTAGTGATGTTTTAAGGCTAATGCATCGTGCTTACATTGAGGAATGCTTTCCGGTTTGAACCCAGAACTCGAGTTCATGAACACATGCCAACTGCTCGACTTTTGCTTGAACGAAGCGTGAAACATGTAGGAACACCGAACTTGAGTATGGGATTTTAAAGTGAATCGTTGTAAAGTAAGATAGCTCAAGTATGAAACACATCTATTTAAGCTTGTATGCATCATCTGTGGCTCGAAGGTTGCAATAAATCTCGCTTTGGAAAATGTTGGTTAAATCGCATACTAACCGTTCGATAGAATGTCTGAGAGAAGGCCGCAGTATCTGTGCATGTTAGAGTTCAAGATCAATTCGCGTTTTGTCCTGTATTGGTTGGATTTGGTTTAATATTAGTATTTTCTGTGTCTCTATGAACCCTTGCGGCTCAGCTACATTTTGATCCAATTGAAAGTCGAGGCTTGTTCTTTTTGTTAGTCCACACACATGTCGGGTTTGAGTGAACTAATGTTATTGATTTCGGGTGCTTTTTTATTTTTTTTTTGACAATTTCTTTGAGTCTAGCGATGAGTTCAAGTCCTGAAAATCGTTAATATTATTCCCCCAGTCCATGCTCACCACACATTTGACAATGTGTCTAATCCAGCCTAGGTGTTTGCATTACCGATTCCCGGTTGTTCTTGAACACGTATAGGCAGGTTATAAACCTCTTGTTGTTTGTTGGTCTTCATTTGCATCATTAGACAAAATCTAGGCATTCACCTTTTTCTTTTCTTTTTGTTTCATTTTGTGTTCCTATTATCTGTTTTGCAAATTTTTAACGTGTCTTGGTGGTCCTCGCTGACAAGGAAGTACTCGAATTCTAAGATATTCTGTTGGGTTGTCTCTCCTGTCCGCACACTGTACATTCGTTGTTTTGTGGTCATAAATGGGGGGTGTCAGCTGCCAACGGTGGTTGAGATGGGCGGTTTGCACTCCTTCAGAAATACGTGATCTGCAATGAGTTTCCTTGATATTCGCTGCGTTATATTCATTTTCCGTTGGACCCTTAGATACTTTGGCCGCAAATAACGAATGGCTTCGGATGGGCGATGGTGGAGGTAAACGACGAGCTCAGCCGTTGTTTTGCTCATAGTGCTAGGTGTGAGAGAATGGGTTGGGCGTTCGGCGATGGAGGCTTTGGAAGGAACGGCCGGTTTCGAGCGTGGGAGGAAATTATCGAAGAAGGAAAAGGTAAAAAATGGGTGTTAAAAGTAAGGGTGAGCGTGGTTCCCAGTTCTAAAGGGACCGGTTCCGGTTCCCGGTTCCTCTTTTCTAGGAACCGAAACCAACACTAGGAACCAGAACTGGAACCGGAACCAGAACCGGGAACCGGCACTTGGAACTGGAACCAGAACCGGAACCGGTTCGATTAGGGCTCAAACCCCCCCCCCCCCCCAAATAAAAAATCATCACTTCTTCCACAGAATCCACACACACGACACACTGAGTTCTCTCTTGTCTTCGCCCGTCGGTTCTCCATCTTTGCTCGACGCCACCGCCGGTCTCCCTCGACACCATTGCCGCTGATCTCTACTCAAGGGTCGAGGCCACCTTCGCTCGCCCTCGACAGCACCGCGGCTGACCTCTTCGCCCGTCCGTTCTCCATCTCTGCTCAACGCCACCACCAATCACCCTCAAGTCTCGACGCCACTGCTCGAGGGTCGAGGCCACCTTCGCTCGCCCTCGACAGCACCTCTGGCTCACCGCTTGCCCTCGATGCCACCGTCGCTTGCCCTCGACACCACCACCGCTCACCCTTGACGCCACCACTCACTGACCCCTGCTCGAGGCCACCTCCGCTCTCCCTCAACGACACCACCACTAACCTCTGGCTCGTCGCTTGCCATATTGCTCTATTGGGTCGAATTGTGTAGAGGCCGGCGTTGTTCCGAACGGCCATCCCCCGCCAGTACCAACTTCTGATCAAGTAAGTGTTTTCCTCCATGGTCAATGTTCACGAATCGCGACTTTCTGTTCAACCGGTCTTTCCTCTTTTGCTCTTGCCTTGAATCAAACTTGGGAAAAGTGTGGGTTTGCAAGAATGCTCACTTAATTTGAAATGTTTATGTTGTGCATGTGAGTTCTCGCCCTCCCGTGCGCGTCCAATTCTTGAAAATCTGGTACCGATCGTTTGCAGTTGCTCTACGCTGAAAAACGGAAATTTGATGGTTTTGTTTTGTTACTTTGCAGTCACCGTGAACGAAGTGGAAGCGTTGCACGAGCTGTACAAGAAACTGAGCAGTTCGATCATTGATGATGGTCTAATCCACAAGGTAAATCACAGTGCGTCATTCGATACTTACCATACGTGTTTTGTCGAGTCGTTAATTTCATCGGCTTTTTTCTCCCGTTCTATTTACGGAGCCCTTTGGAGGGAAGTTTTGGATTTCCTTTAGCTAGATTGACCGATCGATACATATGGCATGAATTGCCTGAGGACTAAAAATTATGATCATTTACTCGTATTTTGAAGTTAAAGGCTTATAATTCTTGTTCTGTTCGTGTAGTTTGCTCACAATCAGATCTCTTTGTTGTAAGTTTGTAACATTCAGCGTAGTTACTGTGGTCTACCTAAAATGAGCGTCAAAGAATATGACACCATATGCTTGCTTTATACTAATTAGCTGCAAGGGGCTCAGTATTCTTGCTCATATCTTTGCATGGCTGTGACCTTTGTCCAAATCTGCATGCAATGATATGTACCAACCAATTGCACGCATTTTTATCCAATTACCAACTGTTAATTGTAAAACATCTGTTGGGCATAGGAGGAGCTTCAGTTGGCACTGTTCCAGACTCCATCAGGATTCAGGGGAGAACCTTTTCCTCGACTGGGTGAATAATCTCAACGACTCTTGTCCATCTTTCCATTGTTCTCTCAGCTTCTCCCTTTAAATCATGACTACTTTTTTTCTATTAGTCTCTTAGTTGGCATTTGATTGATATCTGAAATTCTTTTTGCAACAAGTCAAAGGATTAAATTTGTTCCGCTCAAGGCTAGCTTTTGGGAAACCATAAGATCAGGGTAAATGACAAATCATTAATGCCTTGATTATGCTGTCAAGCATATGATGCACATGCACCCGAATTGCAAATATCAAATTCTTTTCATTTTCTGGTCATTCATCTTTATTTGAAGAGTTAAATACTATCCTTACTTGTGGTAGTTACATCAGCATGGTTGCTTTACTGGAAGAAACTTTTTATTTGTGTTACTTTATTTTCTCAAAGCTTTTAGTAGCACAAAACATTTCAAACAAAAGCTCTTTTTATTTATATTTTATAAATCTATTTTCTTTACTGAATTGCTTGTCAGTTCTCTTGTGCTGATCTTTCCATTATTCTCTCAGCTTCTCTTTTTAAATCATGACTACTTTCTTTCTATTAGTCTCTTAGTTGGCATTTGATTGATATCTGATATTCTTTTTGCAGCAAGTCGAAGGATTAAATTTGTTCTGCTCAAGGCTAGCTTTTGGGAAACCATAAGATCAAGGTAAATGACAAATCATTAAAGCCTTGATTATGCTGTCAAGCATATGATGCACATGCACCCGAATTGCAAATATCAAATTCTTTTGGTTTTCTGGTCATTCATCTTTATTTGAAGAGTTAAATACTTCTACTTTCCCATGATTTGTGCTGTATTATGTTTCTATACAACATCGGTATATTGTATTTCAACATAATAGACTTAGCTTATGTATAAAAGTATTGTATCATGTTGAAATACAGCATACCAATGCTGTATTTCAACATATTAGACTTAGTTCATGTATAAAAGTGATGTATTATGTTTCTATACAGCATTAATATGCTGTATTATACTGTATTAACGTTGTTATCAACTAAATTAATTATATTCTGTAATTATTGTGTAATGCAAAGTTAATGTATCAAGATAACACATTAATGGAGGTGGAGGGACATGAGGATATGACTCCGGAATTGGAGCTTTCTGGCCATGAAAATGAAGAAGAGGCGCCCTCTACTACGAGTGCCACGAGTAAGGTACCTGATTCTTATCTTCCTCGGGATAAGAAATATACATCAAAATGCTGGAATCATTATACAAGAATCAATGATAAGGATGGAAAACCAAATCAAGTGAAGTGTATACATAGTGAGACAATGCTTAAGTATCATGTTGCTAACAGTACTTCTGCGATTAGGAAGCACTTAACCACATGCAGGAGATTTCCCCGTAATGTAGATAAGAGACAGAAATTATTTGTCCCACGGAATGTAGACATGGCTGGCAAGTTAGGAGATGATTCTAATACTGGTAGTATCTTATCAACATGGTCGTTTAATCAAGAACGTTGTAGGCGAATGCTTGCTCGGTTCATCATCAGTGATGAACAACATTTTTCCTTGGTTGAACGTGTTGGATTTTGTGAGTTTGTTAGTGAGTTACAGCCTCTCTTCAAACATATATCACGTTTTACAGTGGCAAAAGATTGCATGAAGTTGTATATAGATAAAAGAACTTCTTTGAAGAATTATTTTCGACAGATTAATTCTAGGATCGCACTCATGACCGATACATGGAGCTCTATTCAAAATATGAATTATTTGTGTCTCACTGCACATTTTATTGATGAAAATTGGAAGTTGCATAAAAGAATCATCAACTTTGTGGTGATGCATAGTCACAGGGGTAGGGAGATTGGAAAAATGGTTGAGAAATGCATTTAAGAGTGGGGAATTGAAAAAAAGGTGTTCATAATTACTGTGGATAATGCTAGCTCGAATGATGTCGCAATTAATTATTTGAGGGATAATTTTTTCAAAGAAAAGTCGTTGATATTAGATGGCAGTATTTTGCACATGAGGTGCACAACTCATATATTGAATTTGATTGTGAGAGATGGCTTGACTACGGTACGTGACTCCATTGCACGTGTCCGGAATGTGATTAGATATGTAAGTTCTCCCGCAAGAGCCAATGCATTTTAGTCTTGCATTAAGAGTGAAAATATCACTTATAAAGGTTCGATAGTTCTTGACATTGCTACTAGATGGAATTCCACTTATCTCATGTTAGACACCGCCATCAAGTTCAGAAAAGCTTTTCAAAGAATGGAAGACGTCAATTGATCATTTGCAAGTGAGCTAAATCATGAAACTCCTAGTGATGATGATTGGGAAAATGCTATTATTATTTCAGATTTTCTAAAAGTATTCTATGATGCCACCAATCGGATGTCGGGAGTTCATATGTTACTTCAAATAATTATTTTGAAGTAATAGCTCTTTTGTATAGATATTTGAAAGATGCAGTCAATGCTTCGGATCCTAGGCTTCATAATATGGGTGTGAAAATGAAAGAAAAATTTGATAAATATTATGGAAGCTTGGATAAAGTGAATATGATGGTCTTAATTGCGGTTGTGTTAGATACTAGAGCTAAGTTGAATTATGTGACTTTCTTGTATGCACAAATTTATGATGATGAATTGAAAGTTAAAGAGATGCATTACAAGGTGAAGGATGCATTAAAGCGTTTGTATAAATTTTATGAGCAATCTTCTCTTATTTCAAGTTATCGAAATTTTGGTGGCCATAATTCGGGTGCAAGTAACGCTTCTAATGTCGATTCGAGTGGTAGTGAAGGAATAAAGAAGTATGATGGACAAGCTTGGAAGAAAATGTTTTTATACTCTAATGAACAAAGGTGTGATGACAACAAGTCCGAGCTTGATCAATAACTTGAAGAGAAAAATGAAAAAAATCTTGATATTGACCTTTTGATGTGGTGGAAGACTAATGGCTCAAAATATAAGATCATTTCTTTGATGGCTTGAGATATTTGTCCATTCCTGTAACTACCGTTGCTTCCGAGTCAACTTTTAGTGCATCAGGTCGTGTTCTTGATGATTTTCGAAGTTCTTTAACTCACAAAGTAGTGGAAGCTTTGATTTCCACTTAAGATTGGTTGAGAGCCGTTTGGACCGATTAATGTTGAGGATTGCATCGAGAATGCATAAAAATTTGCGTTGGGTAAGTGACATTGTTTATATCTTTATATATTGTAATTCTTTTTGTATATCTATAAATGAATATTTTATTTAATCTCTTTTTTTTCTTCTTTTTATAGATATGGATGGTCTTAATGGGGAGATTAGCGCTGGTAAATAGAGTTTATCACTGGGAGGAAGCCTTGCATCGAAAAGTAAAGTATAGCTTTTATTTCAGCTTTCAAGAGATAGTATGAAGTTATGAACCAAATATAACTGTATTGTATATCTTTTTAATGTTTCAGGAGCAATAGGTCTTATGCGGGCCAAGTGAAGGTGTTGATGGAGAAGTTAGAAATCATGATAAAGCTTGGTGAGTTCCTGAAATATTGACCAAGCATGGAAACTGAAGAGCATTGTTACGTAGGTTGGCTTTCTAGAGGAGCACTCTTCTGCTTACACTTCAATTAAGTGGATAAAAATTTCCCCTATTTTGCAATTTGTTGAGGAAAACTAACCATGCGTGTTCTGTTTCAGGATGAGAAGTTTATGATTTGGTACTCAGGCCAAGAGGAAAATCAATTGAGACTAAGCTCAGTTACTGAAGTTATTCGTCGACAGAGGACTGTATGTGCTATTAACATGCATCCGAATGCAAATTGGTTTTTTGATTCAAGTAAATATCTTTCAGTGCTCCTTCTATTTTACTAACAGGAATTTTCACTTTGCAAGGTAAATTTTCAGAAGCAACTTCAACCAGACAGGGAGGCACAGTCATTTTCTCTCATCTATGCTGATGGTAAACGCTCAATTGATCTGGTAAAGTTTAATGTGTACTCAATATGTCCTTGAATGTGGGATCATCTCAACTTTCTGGAGTGTACTTATCTTTCCACATTTTTACTAGACTCAAGGATTTTTATTATTCATCTTGCACTGGTTTTGCAATAGAAGCTTATTGTATGTTCGTCAAGGAAGCTTATTGTATGTTCGTCAAAGCCTGGTTGGTTCTTCAAACTCATATTTACTGCTATAGCTATAAATTCCAAACTCGCTGAATTTCAAACTCGGGTGGGTGCTTGGTTGATGCTTAAATGGGAGTTTTACCTGTCGAATGATTTTGACTATGTTTCCTAGAATTCATAATTTTTATTGACAGCAAGTCAGGCTTTATGATTGACTTTCCATTGCTAAATCGAAGCATGTCTGAGAGATTCTCAGTTTGACAGCAACTAATTTACTAATCAATTCATTTCATATTCTGGTTCGATCTTACACCAGTTAATTTTTTTGCTTGTGTTTTGTCCGATCCACAGCTGCTGCTTTACAGGATATGTATAGCTTTCTAAACCAACCTTCTCAACTGACTCAATGGAGTAGCAACGGCGGTGATCCATGTGGACAGTCTTGGAAAGGAATCACTTGCTCGGGCTCCAGGATCACTGAAATGTGATATTCTAATGTTGACCTTGATTCATCTTTAGCTATCTCTATACAATTTCTAATCTCTAATATATGCTCTGTCATCATCTTTTGTCAGTAAATTACCGGGTCTTGGCCTCTCTGGGTCGTCAATTGGTTACAACTTACAAGCTTCAAAGCCTGACATAAGTGACAAATCTGTAAGATGGATGACGTAATTTGCTCTGCCTAAATTGGTTATTCAACAAAATGTTTCAAATTTTGTTTTTTCACAAAGATCTCAGCAATAACAATCTTGGAGGACAGCTACCTTATGGAGTTCCTCCAAATGTACAAAGATTGTATGTTAAACGTGCCCTTCATTTTCTGTCTTCTCATTTACTTTTTCTTATTTAAAGATTTTTGTATCTGCTATATTTATCTTTCCAACCTGAAGTGGTTGCGTTAATATTTTCTTTTTATAGTGTCATATATCTTTATTATGAAGGCTAGTATGGACCATACTGTATGGTTACTTAAGATTGTTTGATCGCGTCCCCTTTTACGTGACAAAAGTGTATAAATGTTGAAGTGCTGCAGTATACTTACATGAGTGTTAAAGTGTAGCCTATCATCTCATATAGCATTGCAATTTTGTAATATTCTTTTTACTGAGCTCTGCTTATTGATTGGGTTGTTAACCAAGATACTCTTTTGGCAGATTGAGAAAGGTGACACTGGAGCAGATATCATGGCACTTTTTTCTTATTGTGCTGATAGATGTCGAGATGTGACTACCGGTTTTTGTTGTAAATTTTCTGTATATATAAATGACATAGCTACTGAAAAGGTATCTACTCGACATAGCTTTTCTCGTACAGCAGTTGCCCTTGCTTCATTGTATTCACCATTGCTTTCGGAAGTTTCCTGCCTTGCTAATGGATATTCATTTTAAATGGCAGGTTTCAATGCCTATTAGTTAGATTTTGAAGCTTTATGCCTCTTGACTCTGGCACTTCTATATCCTCTGAGGAGAGAGGCAATGAGACTTATTTTGTGTCTTACTTAAGTGCATTGAAATTTTTGTGTCAGCTGCTTGCTGAATTGATAAACTCATAAAGGAAACACATAATTGCTGGAAGTGATGTCGATTTTGCTTCTCCCCAGTTCTGTGCCATGTAGGATGCTTGCAATCATTTCTTGGATGTTTTTGTTCTCTTTAAAAGGTATGTAAAACTAGCAGATTCTACAAGCCTGAAAAAAAAAACAATAAATTTCTCTTTTTGATTCTGCTTTAGTCAGGATGAGCAAAGGCATATTGATCCTTGCAAATATTGTTCTGAATAGCATCTGTCTGACGGATGCAACCTAATAAAGCTTCTCTTGGTTGATTAGGCTTCCATTAATGTGCATTGATTTTCGACAGGGATTTCTTCAAGTAATGTCACAACTGTTGGACTCGGTGCTGGACTCGGTGCTGTCCAGGTAAATTGGCAATTCTCTCGGTGGCAGCAGTTAAATAATGCAATAAACTTTTGACCTAATCTGAGGTGTAAGGACCCTTCATGTTGTAGGTTCTTCGCACTGGGGTAGTGACTTGTCTCCCAGATAAAGCAGGCCGAAGGCTGCTTCTCATAGTGTGTATGACAAAATTCTTGCTAAGTTAAGATTCTCTAGAACACGCTCAAATCAGGAACCGAAATCTGTCTTTGCAGGTATCCTCATCCACAATGACTTTGACCCTTCTTTTTGTGGCCGTGGTGTTCTATATAAAGGTCAGTATCCTGTTAGTACAACCCCTTTTTGTCCGATTATCTGCTTTTCTGAGGCATTGTTCTTCCATTTTCTAGAGTTCTGCTTCAGAAGACTCAATTATACAGCATAATGGGAATATTGTCGGCTGTCAGGCTTGTGGTATGATCATTTATGCTCACTGTCTGTACTTATTCATTTGAAACACGGGTGTTGAATTCCTTGGTGATTATTCTAGCCTTAGCTTCTTGGTTTCATCTAAACTAATGGTGTCACAAAATGGTAGATTGTTAAGCTTCTAAAGAATCAGTAGTACCATACACGAGTTTTAGCTATGAAGATGATTTATGATCTTCATCTTTGTTTTGTTAGTATTGTCTTTCAAGTCTAGTACATCATACTTTCATAAAAGGGGGCCTTTGACAGTTAAGGCTTTTTTGTGCAGTAGCAAATATGGGAAGGACATGGATAGATATGAAGAATACAGTAAAGCAGTACTAGCAATATCGATGGTTACTTTCACTCTCTCTTTTGTGACGAAGCTCAACTTGCAGGTTATGCCTTTCCCATGTAATGCTGCCATTCCATTTTCTTTTTGACTCATGATGCTTCTTGGTCCAACATATTGGCATTATACATGTGGCAATGGGATTGACACGTTTTCTTTTTCTTATCAGGAGAATATGCACTTGATAGATTATGTCATTGCAAGTGAATGGGTTCAACCTCAGTGGCTGAAATTTTTGTTTCCCTCGCTTTATAACCTCAGCATCCTCTTTTACAGGAATAACTGAATAAGCAAGTAGAAGAGGTGGAAAAATGTCTTTGAAAAATTGATAGCTGAAAATGACAATTTACTTGCTTTGCCCATAACATGTTGAAATGTGATTGAGCGACAAACATGTAATTTCTCTTTGACGCTGAGATTGGCTTTGCTTATCATGATTCATGATGATTTTACCCCATGACTTCATAATTACTCATTCTCTTTTCATAAGAGTCTGTATGCGATTCTGACTTGTCTGGAAGTTTTTGTTTTCTTTTTAATCTCGAGTTGAGGAACGTTTACATTAGGAACCATCTTAAAGGAAATAAGTGCCCTTAAAGTTGCTTATAAGTAGAAATATATTATGTGAGAGGAGCCAAGATGTCTGTGTTTAACAACAAGGACATCAATTTTTGAGGCAGACATATTAACAAAGCATCCTATCGTTTAATCAACGCTTGAACTTTGTTGAGCATAATGCACTGATTAGCTGCAAAGAAGCTAATTGTTTGTGAATGAAACTAAGGGCAATGTTGTTATGATGAGTAACAAGCTAACAAGTTGATCAGTTATGCCTATGTTCTTTTGTTTAATGATCACTTCTGTAAACTTTGTATGGTTACTTTCTTGCAACTTACAGTGTTGTGTCTCTGAATGATTTGTTAATAATCTATCCACATCCATTATATTACAAGGTATCTAAAAGACGTGATTTTTCTGAATGCAGGAGCAACGATTTGTAAGGAATGGACATGCTGATAAATGGGAAAAGGTTCACCAAATTCGAGATAAGTTTGAATATGATAGAGAGAGAATCTGTGCAAAAAGTTGGCTCCTCTTGTTACGTTACTCTCTGCAGAACCAGAGATACAATATGTTGCCTTAAGAAATATCAACCTTATTGTCCAAAGGCGGCCTACTATTCTAGCCCATGAAATTAAGGTTGGTCCATTTAGTCTTGCCAACTCTAAGTGATCCATATTGGGTGCATTATGAGTAAGAAAGGCATGCTTGATCCTCTCGTCATTGCCAGGTGTTTTTCTGCAAGTACAATGACCCAATTTATGTGAAGATGGAGAAGTTAGAAATCATGATAAAGCTTGCTTCGGACAGAAATATTACATCTGTGGGACATCCTCTTTCTATTCCTACTCACAAATGTGCTTATCAAGTTATCAGGACTTGTGGTATGTACTACTAACAATAATATCTCACATGATGTTGACAACTCTAGGGACATCTCATAAAAAATCCAAGTACACAGAGAGCAAAAAGTTTACTTGAGATACTAGGCTTACCAGCTGCTCATCGCATTGTCATTAGTGGCACTCCAATTCAGAACAATCTAAGGGTAATCCTTAGGGCTGCTATTTTATGCAGTGCTTTCATATCTGTTATGTCTTAATAATACAGTATACTTTTCTAATATTGTGTGCCATTTTTTGATGCTTAAATAGGAACTATGGGCGCTATTTAACTTCTGCTGTCCTGAACTACTGGGTGATAACAAAGTCTACTTCTCCTGGTTTCTAAACATCCTCATTATCATGTCTTAATTTTTTTTTCCTTGGTTGAGTTTGAAATATTCTTACAGCTTTAAAGAGAAATATGAGAATCCCATACTTCGTGGAAATGAAAAAAAAAAAAAAAAAAAGCTTCAGATAGAGAGAAGCGCATTGGTTCTGCAGTTGCAAAGGTATTGAATTCTTTTTTAGCGGTATGTCTTTTGTACTTTAATGTAGTGGTTTCTCCATTAAATGATTTGCCATCTACTTGCCAAAGAGTTAGAAATTGGGCATCATTAAGTCAGATGAGTCAGAGCAAGAGTCGGGAATACGGGCTTGACTAAGTCAAATGAATTAGAAATGCTGTATAAACGGCATCACGGAGTCAGAGTCAGAACAAGAGTTGGGAATATGGGATGAATTACAAGAACATCGTATAGAGTGGACTCCATTATATCTTTGTTTTGACTGAGGCTGCTCTCTGTCCACAATGAATCATTGCAGATTGCTAATATATGCTTTCCAAGGAACAAGTTTAATGGCAGGAAAATTAGGACAATGGCTCTGAAACAGGAGCGCCTTACTGAATGCTGAGCATATTTCACACTTCACGGTCTTGCAACTTATAGATTTTCTTTTGGCCAGTGCTAAAAGATTAGTAAAGCACGCAATTTCTCAAAAGAGGCCCTATAACCTTGGAAAAGGCAATGTTGAACCATATTGCATAGTTTTATGGTAAATCCTACCAAATTAAATTCTCCATTGGAAATATGAATTGCAATCTTGAAAGTGAGATTTTGTCTGTTCATTGTCTCGTGCTACCGTAGTTTCCGTTGACTATAAAGCTTAGTAATTTTCCGTGGTCTATCTTATTATGCGGGGACTTTACAATTCGT
The DNA here is from genome assembly GCA_016097615.1 of Eucalyptus dawsonii. NCBI lineage: Eukaryota > Viridiplantae > Streptophyta > Magnoliopsida > Myrtales > Myrtaceae > Eucalyptus > Eucalyptus dawsonii. The sequence goes on along the minus strand of CM027880.1, from coordinate 36,722,260 downwards.
TAGGTTGTCTAATTCTATAAAAGGCATAAGTATCCCCGCATGAGAAAAAAAAGAAAGCCACTTAAGAAAGTATTGGTACTGTTGAAGTTTGAGCTGAATAGATTTCTCTAAGTTTACCATGTTTGTTGATTATTGTGCTTCACTCAATAGTTTCTTGTAAGTGTTAACTTTCATTTCTTTGCTAAACATGTGGGGTTTTTTTTCTTTTTTCCTTCTCTGGTTTCATATTGTATATCAGGTACTTGCTTGCTTTACTTTTGTAGAATTTGTGCCAAAAAAAAAAGATAAAAAAGAAATGGTGGAGTAATTCCTTTTGCAACAGGAGCTGAGGGAACGCATTCAACCGTACTTTTTGCGACACCTTAAGAGTGAAGTATTTCGTGAAGACGATGGAGAAATTGCCAAATTGTCAAAGAAGAGTGAACTGATCGTGTGGTTAAGATTGACAAATTGTCAGGTACAAGTTGCATTCTTCAGCCTAGGCTCTTATTGCATGGTGTTGGTCCCAAGGTTCAACATGCTGATCCTAAAATTTTGACATTTGCAGCGACGACTTTATGAAGCTACATAATTAGAAACTGCGGAAGATTACTTGTTTTATTGTCATCCTGAAAATCAGAAAACACCACATAATCAGAAATTGCGGAAATGGCTTGTCCCATTTACCTTTCTTCTTCTACAGTTGTCTGTGTCTGTTCATCAATTTGTTCATGTACATGCCTTCTCAAAACACTATGCCCATCTTTTTCCCACGGATTATTCTGTTATTCTTTTTTTTTTTTTTTTTTTGGATGCTTTTGCTCTCAAGGAACTATTTTTGACAATTTATGTACATAAAAGCTCTGGTTCGTCTCTTTCCTTCTCTGTTATAATTCAATTTTTACAAAAAAGAAAAAGAAAAAGAACCTGTTGGGCCGATCACCCTTAACCCGTGACGGTGAGGCCAAGTTTGATTTGACGGGAGGCTCCAAAGCCGAGTTAAAAAACGGGAACTCGTAAGCGAAGGAACCGCTCACCCCTAGTTAAAAGTGAAAAAGACAAAAGGAAGAAGATGATGCCCAAAGAAAAGAACGTGTAGAGGGGTAGACTAAAGGGGAGGAGAAAAATAAAAGTAAAAGAAAAGAAAAGTAATAAAAAAAAAAAAGAGAAGAGAGAAAGTGGCTTCAGGAATAGGAGTCGTGGAAAAAGGGGGAAGTGCAGCAAGGAAACGACAGAGCAGTGACAAGATAATTTTTTTTTTAAATAATTTTTTTATCAAAAAAATTTTTAAAAAAAAATCGAAAAAATAATAAAAATTCAAAAATATTTCCAAAAATTCAAAAACTCAGGAAGCATTCAAAACAAATTCGACCTTTTTCTTAATTTAAAAAATTAAAAATTTTAAAAATTAAAAGATCATTTTTATTTTATTAAAAAAATTAATTAAAAACTTCGAAAAATTGAAAAAGCGTAGGGTTTGGTTAGGAATTGTTGTGTCTTGCCTTGTTAGCGTAATTATGCCTTTCATTTCTTGTACCTTAATTTATTGCATGTTTAATTCGTATATTTGATTACGTTTGTGGATGTTTAATCGCACATGCTCAATTTTATTGCAATTAGGATCTTGATAGTTATGATTGCTACTTAATGATTGCGCACTCGCATGATCATCTCATATGTTAGTGGATAGGCATTTAAATCAACTCAACTACTTGCCAAAAATCATTTTGTTAAAATAAACAAGATTAAATGACCGAAATGGCGACTGATTGGTCAATTAGTGTAATCAGTACGACCCTAAATTCTCTGGTTGCATAGGAAATGTGCAGATTCTCGTGTCTCACTTGGTTTTAATGGCCAATAAAGTAGTGGCGATCGTTTTGTGCAAAAATTCCTAAAGAATATCCCAACGTCACGCGAGTGACGGCCAGGGAGAAATTTCAGCTGTCATGGGCGCTAATCACGCCTTAATTCGTAGATAGATCACGACAGTATTGACTTGGTTTGGTGAAATGAGACAACGCTATTCTTATCCAATAAAAATCATAATCGTGGCTTTTAATCACTAATGAGAAATTATCAAATCCATAAAACATTTTCATCACTTTGTGTAAAGAACATGTTCCGCAGATTTGGGCCTCTTAGTGTCATTTTCAATGTGCGAATACATCATCTCCTTTTTTGTTCCTGATTTTTGTCGTTCTTTTTAATAACTAATAAGTAATTATTGAAATTATCAATCTATAAAAACATTTTCAACGTCATGCATAAAGAACATGTTTGAAATTTAAAATTTTCCCATACCTGTCGTCACCGTCTTCCGACCTCTCGATGTCTTCTTCAAAATTCAGATTCGTCTTCGCTCCTATTTTGCCCCTAAGTTCTTTAACAAGAGTGTCGCTTTCGGATGTGACATCTATATTCTCCAATTCCTTGCACTCCTTGATATCTTCAACACTTGTCAAGCTCTTTAGGTGCCTAAGCTCGAGAATTCTGAGATATGGCATTGCTCCTTGTTCAACAATCACCTCCCGAAGGCAAGGCAGCTTCCAAATCTTCAAGATCAAGAGGCTCGGAAACCCATCTCTGGCGAACTTCAGACTAGTGCCCAGGAAAGAATTGCCCAACAGCCTGAACGTCCTCAGGTGTTTCAGGAGACCACCCAACTCGGCCATCATGTCTGCCTCCAATTTCGAGCCCGACAGAGTCAAAACCTGGAGCGAGACTGGCAAGAGCTGTTTCCAGTTGGGTTCTTTGAGTTGGCCTAGCAAGTAGAGCGCAAACAGTTCGCGATGTCCTGCCAACGACAATTCCGGTAACAGGCCTATCTGCGATGTTTTCTTCTTGGCTTCTTTCGCAGGCTGGGCTTTTTTGGTCACCCCAAAGGTCAAGGACCGGAGATTGGGGAGCCTAGAACTAATCCAATCGGCTACTGCTTTTCCAGCAGAGCCTGAGGTGTCCCTATCCAATTGGTGCAAGAAAAGCTTCAGCTTGGTCAAGCTGTCCATCTGGACGGAGTTCTCCTTGACTTCACCCATAACCAGCCCGCTTAAGGTTTGGAGTCTACTCAAGGCCATGACATTGTTGCTGCGAGCCTTGAAGATGGTCTTCAAGTTGATGTAGAACCAGTTTAGATGCAGGTGCCTCAAGTTCCTTGCCATCCAGAAGGAATTCGGCAGGGAAGTGATGTAGGTGCCCTTTATGTCAAGAGTCTCAAGGTATTGCAGATCCGCAACTGCTCTTGGGATTGACGGCAACGCCGTGGATCTCCAACCTAGGTACTTTAAGAGCACCAGCTTATGGAGCACACCATGCAAGGATGGCTTATACACACCTTCCAAGTCAAGTACCCTCAGCAATCTATAGGCAGTCTTGGAGGTCATCTTCCTAAGGAACGTGCTGATATCCTTGGTGAGCATGCCTCTCCTCATGAAGAACGACAGAAACGAGCGGACGTAGCGGAGGTTCAAATCAGGGTAGCTGCCGCTGCGGCTGTCTCTGACTATGTTCGTGTGCTCCGCAAGCCACCGGACCTTGGTTTCTCGTGGTTGTGCCAGCAGCTCTTGTTGCTGGCCAGTTGGGTAGCGGTCGTTCTCGTCTCTTGACTTCCTAGCGTCATGCACGTGGAGGAACCCTGTGTCCATCGCGATCGGGCGGATCACGTCATACAGAGCTGAGCATGTGGCAAGTTTTGGGGGATCCATCTGCCCTCCAGCTCGCCACATCGATCATGTTCCTTTCCGCGAGCTCCAGAATGAAAGTCTCTCCCACATCCTCGGGCGCCCTTGTCATTTTCCATTCTCCACCACGACAATGCATATCCAATAAGCCCTCAGCCAACCACAGCCGCACTAGCTTTCTCGTTCGAATCGGGGTTGCTCGGGGGAACAAAACCATATAGATGAAACACGGTTTCAGAGGGGCCGGCAATTCCTGGTAACTCAACTTCAGGAGATCTAATAATGACATCTGAGAACCATCTTTCGCCAACGCCGCGCGTTCCTGCTTTCCGGCATGTGGCAGCAACCCGAGAAGTAAGGATATACGGAGCAGCGAACCCTGACACGTTTCTAGGATAGCCTCCTCCTCATTCGAGAGCTTCTGACCGTCGGGCACTCCACGCAACTTAAGGGCGAGCATTTCCCGGCTTTCTTGTTGGTTCACTTTTTTCGGCTCGATCTCGAAACCGCCCATGATATTGGCTATGAGGTCGTCTTGAGTCGTGATGATTATGTGGCCCTGCCCATGACTCAGGATTCTCGCTAACCCTCCCAAAAGTTGCACGTTGTACGTGTGCACGCCATCCAACACGATGAGGAACTTCTTCCACTTGGCCAAGTCATGGGGGCGGATTTCCGTCATCTCCTGCAAGTTTATGTCCTTCAGCTCCCTCGCCAGCTTCCTAATCTGCTTCAGTACCTCGAACAAGAACTCCTGCATGTCCATGCTGGGCGAGAGCTGGACCCAAGCGCGCCACTTGAAGCCCAGGTACATCTTTTCCCTGTAAACCCATCTCGCGACGGACGTCTTGCCGGCACCTGGCTCACCCCTAATTAAAGTCCAACCGAGATTCCCCGATTTCGGTCCCGCCCCAATACTCTCCTTTATTTCCTCCTTTTTCTCCCGCCATAAGGAGTTAATCGACGCTTGCCAATCCCATTGTTGGGAATAACGGATTCCTGAAAACGGGATTCGATACCGAATCGAACCCCTAAATCAATGCGGAAGCGAAGCCCAAGAAAACGACACGTATCACCGATTTCAAAGACACCTTGTAGTCGAGCGTACCTTTTAATCCACGAGATTAGACACCAACGCTAATGGAGGAAGAAAATCCGGTCGAATTTGATCCGATGAAGCCTTGAAGGGAAGAATTGAAAGCGTATCTCATTCCTTTTGAGAGAGAAAACTCACGGGAGAGAAAATACGTACATGAATTATGATTTCCAACCAACGTCTTCTCTCTCTCTCTCTCTCCCTTTTATACCTCATTCTCTCCACGGGCCCCTATTCCCATGGGCCGGGCTTTCTGGGCCCAGCTTGGGCGGACAGGGCCTTAAGCCCTTTAATTAAATAAAGCTTTCACCCATAAACTAGTCAGGCTCTCCTGTTTCTCGTCTTGCCCAGGAACACTAGCAGGGGAGGCCTTCCTCGTCTTGCCCTTGGCCTCCTTGCCTGTGAAGCACTGATCTTGACAACTCCCGCATCTTATTCACCAGATTGGACAGGTCCCTCCGCAACTTGCACTTGGAGATGAGCGCGGTGGGCGGCCTCGTGGCAATGTGCAGGGCCTTGTGCCTTCCGCGGGCCTCTCTGAGGTGGAATTTGTCGATGAATTCCTCGGCGTCGTACATGGCTTGGAGGAGCCGCCCCAACCACCTCACGGTGCTCGGGGACAAGGTGTCTCGCGTGGAAAAGAACTCTTGGATGATGGCCAGCTTCTCCCTGGCCTCCTTCACGAGCGGTTCCGTCAATGAGCACCTTAGGCATACCGGGTGAGAGAGCAACATCTCTAATTTCTGGGACACGATCTCGGCGGCGGCTTCAGCAGCCCACGTGTATGTTATTGTCACGGTCCGTGAATCCTCCCGTACTCGTGACACTTGTGAGTGGCGCTTGGAGTTATCTGGTAAAGAGTATGAGGCAGAAGGGTAGAACACAACTAGTCCGTAGGAGTGGTGTCAGGACGGTTGGTGCTAGGAGTTCTAGAATAGAAGGATTATATCACTTAGGAGCTCTGAAGACGGGGTAGGCCTCCCGTGCACAAAGCGGTCGGGAGCCGATGCCGCTTCTCCCGACGAGGCCATGCGCAGGCCGAAACCGGTTGTTGTGCCTAAAGAGCTTTGCCTTACTCGATGGACCAAACGCCCGAGCGAAGCTGGACGTGGTAGGATCTCGCACGAAGAATCATTCACAGTATCGTTCGTGGAACAGCTAAAGAAAGGGCTAGCCTGGCGAATTCCGCTCGCTAGGCGCCCGTGGGTCGTTTCCAAGGCCAAGGAAACTCTCGGCCCGTGACATTATCGTGTTGGAAGCAGCCATGCCTGATCAATGTGTTTGTTTCGAGCAAGGCTGCGTGTGTATGCTGGCTTGTTTGCTTGGATTAAATTTATTTGTTGGAACATATCGTTTTTATGCTTTTCTTGGTATGGCCTCTCCTGTCTCCAACAAGCTTTGTTCAATTCTTTGCTTGTGCGACTTTTTGACCGTGAGACGGGAGAAAGTAACTCCAAGAATAATTGTGATAGAAAACTGAATTTCGTTTATAAAAGTATCCTAGTGAAGTTCTTTACTTGTGAAATCTATCGAATCGTTTAATAGAACAATCTCACCGATGCATCTTATTTTTTACTTTGCTCTTATGTGTGAAGGTAATCAATTCGATTATTATGGTCAGACCATGAGCTGCAGAGATAATCAAAATGGCATTTCAAAATGTGATATTTTGATGATATTCCAGACCATTTTGAGAATTTAATATTTTACCGACGCAAATAGCCCATGCATGAGTGATGTGAGATCAGAAAGACATATTAGGCATTTATTGAATGAGATCACTTGATTAATTGATTGGAAAAATGGAACTATGCCATTAATCTATGGTGAAGTCTTCGTTGCATAGGGGAGTAGACAAAAATGGAAAACATTTATCAAAACAAATTGTTTGTGAATAGGCTATTTCTACGGAGGCGACTCTACAATTTTCGGATGAGTGAAGGTGATTCATATTCTTCGCACTAAAATGAGTTTAATACTATTTGTGCGAAACTTGCATCAATCGATGTCAATTTTGATGATGAAGACAAGTGCTAGGCTAGGCTAGGCAAGTCCTCTTGCTATCCCCTTAGTCATGGGTAATTCTCAGTAGTACAATCTGATTCTATTCTAGTTGTAGTAAATGGCTGAATCTATCTTCTCCTTTCTTCATATGCAAGTGAGGAACTGTGCGTGGAATTATCTCGAGCTACATACCCTTCTCATAAGATGTTGTCTATCTTTCTAGTGTGGTACCAATAGTTCTCCATAGTTTAATGGACACTAAACATAACCTTCACCCCAAATATTTGAGAATATTAACTCCCATCACTATGAGGGATAGCATAAGACAATTCTAGTAATATTTGGAACATTACAGACAAGTCTCAGGACACAACATATTCCAAAGAGGGGAAGGGAGATAACCCAACCACTTAGAAGGGAGGGATTTTTCTGCGATGGGATTTGGGGCAAGCCTAATCAGCTAGCTAGTTGGCCTCGCGTGGGCAATTTCTCTCGTTCGAGCTATAACCCTATAATTACATCCAGCAGTTTTCAATCATATTTTGCAGGGCCCATGGGCTTTGGCTCATGGGGTTTGGCTTTCTCTTGAAATGAATCGCACAATCGATGAGCTAGGGCTTCGGTTTGGCTCGTAGAAGATGCGCGCACAGTTCTTGCAAAAATGGGCAATCGACAACCCCGTTCCTGCGGCCTACAGACTCCTGCTGCTTAAGTAGCAATGATACTGATACGTGACACGTGATATGACACGATTCAACACACCGATACGTTATTTCTAAAAAAACAGATAATTCCGATCGTTGAACACGTTGTATATTAAATATATATATTTATATATACATAATAAATCATCATTTTTATGATTATTTCAATTAAATTAATTTGAATCAAATTCATAAATAATTAATATAAGCCTAGAATGAATTTACACTAAAAATATTAATTCGTCATTTATTAATATCATTCATTATTTCAATTTGACAAATTCAACTCTATTTCAATAATTCATAAACCTTGAAAAAAAAAAAGCTATCTATATTATGGTCTCGCATGTTAGATATGTTGGAAAATGAGAAAAAAAAAAACTTAAAAGGTAAATTGTGTATCACAGGAAGTGAGAGTCGGAGAAGAGAAGAGAATATTACATTTTTCTTCTTTCTATTTTTATTATTATGTTTTATTTTTCTCACACACACACACACACACACACACACACGATATATATATATATATATATATATATATATATATGTATTTTGACCTTTTATTTATTGAAATTTTAAAATTGACCTTGATATCGAAATCATATGTTGAAAACTTGTATGTCAAAATTTTAACTCAAATGTTGGAAAGTATCCAAAATGTTGACAAAATGTCAGATAATCTGACACGTGTTAACCGAGTGTTGAACATATGTCGAAGTGTTCGACACGATACAAAAACTTTTGAAGAGCGTCGGTGCTTGATAGCCAGCTACTGATTCTTCAGCACTTCCTTCTACCCAAGAGCCGTCCACGTTGAGCTTGCTTAAATTTGCATGAAAAGTAAGTGGGGGGACATGCGGTTTCTCTTCCATCGGGTCTTGTCTTTAAGCTATTGAAAAACAATAAAAATAAATAAATAAATAAATAAGCAGCACTGCGCAGCCCTCTTTCTTCTTTTTTGATGTAGTTTGGGCAATAGTCACCTATCTAGGGTCGGTGCTCCTTCCCCACCATTTGAAATTTCAACAAGATCGCAGGTCGATACTAGTTTTTTCCCCTTTTCACTTGGAATAGTCACTTTGTTGAAAAGTTCTCGCAAATGGTATTGTCACATTTTAACCGGTTTATGTTTCGGCTCCTTCACGACTTAAAGATTAGGCTATCAAATCAAGTGACATGTTCAACTAAAAAAAATCGGGTGATGTATGATTGTAAGCCCCGCTTCTTGCTTTTTAGTTGCCATATCAACGTCATCAAATGTTTTGCATCTAGCACTCAAATATGAGAAAGACGTTCGCAAATTCCATATCAATTATTTGTAAGTGATGACCTAATTGATTATTTGTATGCATCCCAATATCAAATGGGTGGCATTGTTGTGTTGCCACATCATTAGGTTAGTTCCTCTTCCATGTTCTTACTAACATGGAATGGCCGAGGACATTGTGCTGCATCCGTTTTGAGGAAGACATTTTCTTGAAACATATCATTGGCATTATTAAAAGTATATAATGAAAATGTTTCTTGTTGATTTATGAAAATATTTTTCAAATCATCATTTTTTCGCGAAACAAATGAGCCTTAGCTACTTTAGATCATTTTGTGACTACCGGTTGTCCCTTCTAAGGTAATTTTCTCTAAGTTGCGTTGCGGGAACTGTCTTATGCGTGGTTGCCTATCGAGAGCCCTTTCTATGCTAAGGCGCGTGTCCCGGCGACGGCAATTACATCAGTCCATACATCAGCAAAATTGTCCGTTTTTGTCCGGCCTTCAAATTGAATAATTTGCAAGTTAGGCCAAATAGTTTAGAAATCACGAAGAGATAATAAATAAATAAAAAAAGATGAGAATAAAGAAAGCAAAAGTTATTATCTTATTGTCAGAAAACTGAGGGCGCCCGTAGCTTGGAGCCCATCTCCTTGTCGGAGTGTGGACTGCATGAGCAAGGTTCATAAAATTCCATCACGACCATACAAAAAAAAATAATAATAAATAAAACGAAAGAAAAAGGGGCCAAGGAATGAAAGTTCCAAAGCCAGTTGTCCACTTACTTTGCGACAATAAAATCAACCTGGACAAAATTACAGTAAAAACACTTTGTTATTTTAGTTCATTATTTATTTATTTACTTACTAGTACTTTAAGTTTATGAGTAGGAAATGATAATGTTCTCTTTTGAGGTAAAAAGAAATGTAGGAGTTCGAATGGCCGAATTTATATCGACTCAAAATAATATTGCTTGATGAAGAATGTTTGTGCCGATTATTGAGTAGCTTGAAAATCAAGTTTCCTGAATAAAAATTTAAATATAAAAAATTATATTCAATTATTAGATAGCTTAGCAATCAAATCTCTCCATTGAAAATCTAAATGGACTCATATATCGAACTCAAATTTGAATTCATTAACTAATTTGCATGAGAATCTATTTTCTCTTGGATATAAAAGCCTTGTATCAAACACTTGAATAGATCCTAAACACAAAAAAAATCGTGGAACACATTAAATTTATATAAAAAAAAATGTATGCAATCGAATCTAAAGCCATATTAAATGTTTTAATAAGCCTTGCGTCTCACATCATATTTGAGTCATTCACGAAAATATCGAGATACAAGTTGTTATTATTAATTAATTATTTTAAGTGATGCTAATAATTATTTTTACGAAAAAAAAATTTAAAATTATTTATTTACCAAGCGTGACAAACGGAAGCAAGGTCCATCCTCCACCATGAAATGTTGCGTAGGCCCCGATGAAGAGGCATCCGAATCGGCATTCCATTAGGAAACAAAAATCGAGCACCACTCTGTTGCTCCCCCTCGCGCGCGAGAGAGAGAGAGAGAGAGAGAGAGAGAGAAGCTGAGCCTTTTCAATTGCAGGTTGGAAGTCGGAAATCGCCGGAACGAGAGAAGAGGAGAAGGAGAAATGCCAGGGCTGAGAGCACCGTCGGAGTATTCGCAGGAGCCTCCTCGTCACCCCTCCCTCGTCATCAACTCCAAGGTCTCTCTCTCTCTCTCTCTCTCTCTCTCTCTTCTCCCGATTCTCCGCCTGCTTTGCTACCGTGCGATCGCCAGAATCCGGTGGCGTCCGACGTATGGAGGTTTCGAAACTGTGCCGTGGCCTTTTGTTGTGTCGTTTTGGATCGTGCTTTGATGTGTACGTGGAGCGAGTTTGATTCCGTCCGTTTTGAGGTGACGCTGGAGAGATTCGCTCGGAATCCGCTAGATAATTTGTCTAGTTCCGGTATGAGGTGGAAGTTTTCGGATTCGTTGAGGTTGTCAATCGATGTGAGCTTCTTTTCGTATGCCTTGAAGACCGTATTCTCTGAGTTTGTTCCGAATTTCTAATGAAACTCCCCTCTCTATGGCTGGTCTCCACACGGCCGGGAGTCCTCATCCGCGTTTCATTTGGTGAATTCGAGACTCGGCAAACGCTTTTCTTTTACTTGAGCCACGATCAGCTGCTATGCTACGATGGCTCCTAGGCATTGCTACTCGAACCATGTTAAGTTGTGCAATAGTTGGAACTAGAGAATCGAAGTCGGTGTTTTCTAATGCCCGAAAGCATGAAACTTTAGTGCTATTTTGTTTCGCTTCCCCGTCAGGGTCAGCTATATATGGCGGTCAAGTTGTTCAAGAGAGATTCTGCAGATTGCAAGAAAATAATACTCTAATTAGATGAATATGTGCTAATGTTCTTCATGGTGGACTGTGCAGGAGCCTTTCAATGCCGAGCCACGCCGTGCAGCGCTAGTTTCGTCTTACGTGACTCCGGTGGATCTGTTCTATAAGAGAAATCACGGACCCATTCCTCTAGTTGATGACCTTGATAGGTTGAGTTTCCTTAGTTCAATTCAATAGAAGCTATTGGTTGATACTTTTGTGGGTGATTCACACAATAAACTCTTAGCCTTCTTGCCACAACTGATCTCACACCTGTCTGGCAGAGCAGCTATTATGTTACAATCCATGGGCTGATTGAAAGTCCTAAGAAGATATCAATGAGAGATTTATGGTGAGTGCCAAATGTAGGCTCACTTGAAGTTTGGCTGGTATATAACGTCGAAAGACCATACGACTGCTTTTAGTATACTCTGTTGGTTTTTCTCTTTTTCTTTATAATGCTGGGTAATAACTGACATTCCTGCTGTTGTCAGGGCTCTTCCGAGATACAATGTTACTGCTACTTTACAGGTATTGTTTATTTTTCCTCACTCGCTGCATATTTGCTGGGCACACGTCTCTTAGACTATTGTAGTGCCTCTAATTAAGAGCATGAGTAGTTTTCTGATTGATTAAATGTTTGAGGACTGTCTGTTTTGGCTTGTGGGAGCTGTGAAGTGTGCAGGCAATAGGAGGACAGCAATGAGCAAGGTCAGAAAAGTGAGGGGTGTTGGCTGGGATATCTCTGCCTTAGGAAATGGTGTGTTACTTAATTGTTGGTTGACAATGCTAGCTACCTGCATTATGATTCATGTAACCAGCATACTTTAGTGTCTTATCGTGGAATCTGGATTTCGTAATTTGCGGAAGCATGTGAAACAGTGGACATCGATTTGATGGACGAAACTTGAGGCATGCTCCTTTTCATTCTTTAAATTGAATTATTATAAATTCTATGCATGTTTGCAAGGCCCATTGTGGGATCAATTTTCAGGATGGGTTCTGGCTATTGATGCTCCATTTGATGCTTTAAGTACATATAATTGGTTTTATTTGGTGAAGAATGAGGGTTGGGGTAGTCCAAATATATAATCGGGTGTGTTCTGATTGCTTTCTCACATTTTGCTCAGTTATCTTATAAGTAGTGTTCTTATCAGGGAAAATGGCACTTAAATTCATTGAACTTGACATGATAACATATTGCTCAGTTATCTTATATATGCTGCCTAAAGGCTTTATAATTGAGTCACAAAAATGATAATATGGTTGGAGAAAACCATGGGCTCTCAGCATCTTTTTCTTCTTCTAGTTCCTCATTGTCACCCGAATCTTTAATTTTGCTCGCATATTCACGGCAACAGTGAGTTCAATTTTACGATTTTCCTTTTGTTGGTAAGTCCATGCAAAGAGTGGCTTCCTTATAAGAACATTTCCCTGTTAAATCATACTGCTTTATCCTGCTTCTTGATTCTAGCCAAAACAAAATATCCCTTGTCTTGATATCGTGATGTCCATTTTGCATAGGACTGTGCTTGAGGACCCAAGTTAAAAAGTTTTTTCTTTTTTTTGGTCAAAATACAAAATCATTGCTTCTAGATGTTCTGTTAATTCTATCACAAATGGGGAAAGAAAAGTTTCTCTTTGGCCTATGTATGTCAAAAGGCAGTATGGATTCTGGACACCTTATTCTCTTAAGAGTTCACAAATATTTTAGCAGTTCTCCATCCTTATTTTGACCCAAATTCTGGTCAGTTTTTTTCTTTTTCTTTTCTTTTTTCTTTAGTTTGAAACTAATAATTATCCTGATTTTTCCAGCTGTGTGGGGTGGTGCCAAGTTGGCTGATGTTCTTGAGCTTGTTGGAGTACCTAAGTTGACAAGTGTGACTAGATCAGGTGGAAAACATGTTGAATTTGTAAGCGTTGACAGATGTAAGGTAAAGGTTCAAGTTATTCTTGGCAGTTGTTTTGTGTCAAGATAAAAGAAAATGCGTTCATTAGGAGGGTGTTCTTTTCTGACTCACTTTAATGTGTTATTGGAAGCACTAAAATGGTGTTTTTATTTTTTTTCACCTGATCTTTTTTCAGTTTGCAAGATTGAAAAAGAATTTCGTAATTATGGCTGTGTTCTATATGCAGAAGAATGTTTCCACAGTTTGCTTATGATTTTCTTGGATTTCTGCCTGAGGATTTTTTGGCGCATGTGGTGTGCTTTATTTAGAAGGAAGTAATGATCTCTTGGAGCAGCTTCTTAATTTGCTGTTTTGTGTGGAATTATTTACAAATTGCAATCGCTGTTTGGAACTTCTAAATACCAAATTTCTCTGTAATGAAAACCTTTAGGAGGAGAATGGAGGTCCCTACAAAGCATCAATCCCATTAAGCCAGGCTACTAACCCTGACGCTGATGTTTTACTTGCTTATGAGATGAATGGTGAGGTTAGTGAACTTGTCTTTACGGAAACATATATGGTAATTTCCATCACAGTGTTATATCACAAAATAATTGATTATGCTTCTGTTTCATTTGCATATTGTCTTCTTTGCTAAAATCACTCTCTGTTGCTTCTGCTCATATTGTTAAGATATCAACCCTGTAGGAGTTTGTCTAGGATTGATAGTTTTTCCTATTCTGCCAAAGACTCTTAACAGGGATCATGGTTACCCATTGCGGGTGGTTGTCCCGGGTGTTATAGGTGCCCGCTCTGTTAAATGGCTAGACTCCATCAACATAATTTCTGAAGAGTGCCAGGTCAGACAAAGTTATTTTTTGTGAAAGTTTGTACAGCTCAATCTTGTCTTCCATATTATTTAGGTAAGCGATTGTTGTCTTGCAGGGCTTTTTCATGCAAAAGGATTATAAGATGTTTCCACCTACAGTAAATTGGGATAATATTGATTGGTCAACAAGGAAGCCTCAGATGGATTTCCCTGTTCAGGTAATGTCATTATGAATTAACTCACACCTGGGAAAATGTCAAATCTCCATTATTGCACAGCTACCTTTGTCTTGCTTTGAAGATGGACACCTCATTCAGTTTTTATTTTGCATTGTGCCAGAAAATTTATGTTACTGTTGAACACTCAAAAACAATGTTGCATTCTGTTTGTTTCTCTTGTTCTATAAGGACTAATCTCGGAGAGATAGATTTAGTGCAGGATGATGGAACTTTACCTTCACTGAACTATGGTGGATTATTACCTTTTGTTTTGGTGTCATATTGTTGCACTGATTGCTTGATTTCGTGTTGGCAGTGTGCAATATGCTCCTTGGAGGATGTGAATGCAATACAACCTGGAAAGGTTCGATTATTATCAACAGTTTTACTTGCACAGACATCACAGTTTATTAGTCAGTAAATTGTGGCATGCACAGAATTCTGTTGGTTCACATACTATATGAATCTATGGTGGTCTGGCATGCACCTGTACTTTTGTTAATCTTCCAAAAGAAGGAGGGCTTGTCTCCGTTCTATCCATGTGCTAGATTTGATTTTGATATTAGTATGAACCTTTCTTCATTTCCTATATTTATTAGTCTTGGGACTCTTAGGTAGTTGGGAAGTTTGTTGATATCGCTGCATTTGGATTTCTAAGTTGTTTCATGGCGCAGGGATAATAGCGGCTAGAGAGTTCATGAAGTCATAAAGGATTTCTTATAAAATAATCAAAGGTTTCTCATAAAGCAGAGTGTTTTTGAAAAGCAAATATTGGGGCTTCAAGTAAAATAAAAAGAGCAAAAGCCACCAAAAGCCCTAAACTATGCCTACTGTGTACATATTTTCTTTAGACTTTTTTCCGTGACATCAAAAACCCAAACTTGGTACTTATGTGATGCGTTTATCCTCCACTAAAAACATATCTTTATGGATGTCAGAAAGCAAACATTGTTGTCATGGTGCCCACTGGGCTTAGGTGAAATAAAAGAGCCAGTTTTTAGCTGGAAAAGTCATCTAATGAGACCTTAGTGGAGGGAAAATATGCCACATAGGTACAAGTTTGGGGTTTTCTATGTTGCAATAAAAAGTTTAGTGGCTTTTTACCCAAAATGAAAACGAAAGTGAAAATTGTGGGAAATATGAATCTGATCCCTACCCAGCATAGGGTTAGTCAATATTCGCCATGATTGGCCATCCACTAATCCCCAAATCCTTTGGTTTCACCTCTAAGGTTAATAAACATTTCTCGAACTCTTGATGCTCCCATGTCAATGTTGATGTCCTTTGATGCTATTCAAGGGACTTCCTAATTTGTAGAAATTATTCACATGAAAGAAGGATAAATCATGATGCAGGTAAAGGTTAGTGGATATGCAACATCAGGAGGTGGCCGCGGAATTGAGAGAGTTGACATCTCCATCGATGGTGGCAAGAATTGGGTGGAGGCTTCTAGATATCAAAAGGATGGCATTCCCTATGATTCTAGTGATATTTGCAGTGACAAGTGGGCATGGGTGCTTTTTGAAGCTACAGTTGATATTCCTCACGATACTGAGATTGTTGCAAAAGCGGTATGTTTTCCTTGATGTGAGAAAGTGTCAAAATATTGTCTCACATTACTTGACAACGGGTCTTAAATGTTCTTTGATTCATGTATTCTCTCTCCACCTAATAACTTAAGCTTTTGGGTTTGAGACTTTCTAACATGGTATCAGAGTTAGTCCTATCCCTTTTGCGAATGTGCGTGGTCAAAATTCCACGTGAATGTGCGTAGTCCAAATTTCACTTGCTGCTCATAATTAGGCATGCACGTGAGTTTGGTGTTGAAGTATTATCCCACATAGTCTGACAAACAATCCTAAATGCTCTATATATTCATGTGGTCTCTCTCCACTTGCTAGCTTAAGCTTTTGGGTTGGACTTCTTAACACAAAGCTTGTTGCAGCTCCCCCGTTATCAATGTCAAAGCCTCGTAATAGCTATTATGATGGGTAAATCTCAAAGTATGAATGATCTTCTGGCTATTACCACTTGTTGCACTGTACTCACAATATTGTGGTGGCAGATAGTTGTTTAATCTTGCTTTAGATAAGCTAAAATGCAGAGATACTTTGACATGCTGTTTGTTTCAGGCACTGCTTTTCTCATGGTCCTATTTGCTTGTAAGCATTAGGTTGTTTCTTTTTTATTTGTGTGATTGGTATCATGGAGCACATTTTGTATTGATCGATATCGCAGAGTGCATTATTTACCTAGCAATGCAGGCAAAGCTACTCGTCAGGAGTAGCAATAGCTCATTTTGGTCCTTTAAATCATGAATTTGACTAAGCGGGCTCATTAGTCTGATATAAGCCTGAGTATCAATCATTCTCCTCTTTGATGATCTTGCTGATTGACTCACATGTCTTGATGCATCTCTTATCCTTATTATTTCAGGTTGACACTGCAGCTAATGTCCAGCCAGAAAACGTGGAGACCATATGGAACTTGAGAGGGATACTAAACACTTCCTGGCATCGTGTTCAGGTACGGGTTGGTCACTCGAAGATGTAGACAGCGAGTCGCGCTAAGCTTTTACCACAACTCATGGACTCGCTCCGAGAAATAAATGCTGCCTCTTACTCTTTTCTCATGGGGAACGTGTAATGGTTTGTTTCTAATGTGCTATTGAAAAATAATATCCTATCCTGAATCAGCCGAACAATGCAAGTTGGTGAGTCTTTTCCACTGTACACCAAAATCTTCATGGCATTGTCCGGGACTGACGCAGTCTCCTGTGATGGCCCCTTGTGTTTGCGAACCTCGATTCTGCACGTTGTTTTTTTTTTTTTTGGTAAGAAAATTCTGCACATTGTTTCCCCCTAAAGAAGGAAACAAACCTTGGTGCCTCGCGAACGGGTCCGACCAAAAGTGGGCCGAGGCAAGGATATAAGCATTCTGGCCGTGAATTGTGTGTATAGCACTTTTCCATAATAATTCGGCCTTGGGGGGAGCAACGCGATGAAATATTCTTAAATGATGACGATGCATGTGAACCAAATTGAAAAATTCAGCCTGAGCAAGGGATGAAAATTTCTCAAATGATCTCGGTACATGTGAGCCTAATTGAAGTTTTTATCCTGTTGGTGGATTTTAATTGCGACGACCAGTTCGTCCAAGTTGGAATTGAGGATTGTTTTGGATGCAAGGAAAAAGCAAAAGGTGAAAATCTTGATCTTTGATGCGAAACGGACGGTATACACTGGCACGCGGCCCAGTAGTAAACAAATCGGGTAGGATGAGGACATTTAGTTTTAGTGTGGGGTTCAGTTAGAGTAGGATATATAAAAAAAAATTGAAATTAAAACAGATGCTGAGCTTTAAAAGCCCAAGGGACAGGGGGACATTTCCAAATTTGGTCAACCCATCAACAATTCGTAATTGAATCTTTTCAGGAAGTGTTTCTAGATACTATTTCTCTTTTGGTAGATAAAAGTAAGCATAATTCAAATTAACGTCTAAAATTTATTATCCCTACTTGATCACCTAACGAAGCATGAATCACTCTTCAGGAGATCGTGAATAAAGCATAGTGTAAAAGCGCTTGTTTATTCCATGATTGACAATCCAATTAGCAAGATTATTTTATTTTCGGAAGTTATGTTGTACTTTAAATTCAAAATGAGAGCTCAACATTCTTCTAATGTCTTTAAGCAAAGCAAGTGCAGTTTTATTTAAGGGTGAGCGGTTGCAAGTTCCTCTTGAAACCTGGAACTTATCTGTTAGAATAGATTCTTCATTTTTGGAATCTAGAACTTACTTTGTCACAAGTTCCATGATTTATCCAAGCTCCATTTGTATTATTAGTTGAAAGATTACAATGACTCACCATCTTTAATAACCATCAATTGTTGTAACAATTCATGATAATAATTTATATTTGAACAAACAAATAATATGAAATGTTAATAAAGTAAAATTCTCAATTGTAAAATAAAACTTAAACTAATGGTTTTAGATTAGATACTAATCATTGGACGTCATGAAATACCACAAGATCACACAAAGACATAAACTAAGAAAAATATAAAAACTTATTGAAGGTTCCTAGTTCCAGATTCTACTTACCTAAAATCTAGAACTTACTCATCGAAACAGGTTCTCTAATTTTTGGAATTTAAAACTTACCTTACATACTTTGAAACTAGAAACTTGATAGATTCCCACTAGTCTGATTCTTCAATTCCAGGTTTTATTTGGAATCATGCTCACCCCTAGTGTTATCCACCATAGTTTCTTTTGTTGATAAATTCAATTGCAATAATGGCTTGCAAAAATCATGTTGCTTGGCAAAGTTATAGTCTCAACCACAATGTCCAAAGTTCAACTTACAAGGACAGACGTATTCCAAGGAAAGGGGCAAAACCTCCAAGCCTGCGAATCTGAGGTCACCTTTAGAAGCCTCATCCATATTCAATTTAATCCATCTTATGGGTGGAGGGTCCCAATTGAGCAGAGTCGTAGAAGAAAGTGTAGCAAGCCGTTCATAAATGAGGCGCTGGTGATTTCCTTCATGTGTGAACGAATGACCTGTGCAAGATTCGAAGGAAGGACAAAGTTGTATTGGAAAAGTGACTCGCTCGAAAAGCCACGCAATCACTCTAAAGGCTATGCCCGAGTCTAGATACTAGTTTAGCATAGATAACCAAGAATGTTTCAACTTTTACAATATCTATCACAGGTCAAACTACAAAAACAGCGTGTTAAAATCGTGATATTTTCAAATTTCATTACTTAACAAGTGGCTTGTGTCTTATTAAGAAAGACCTTTCACGGTTATATCAATAATCACATGATCTAGTGTCAGTCATGTCTCACGATCTTAAAGATTCAAAACGTCAGTCCAAACTCGAGTTGTCTTATCAGTTAAATTATTTTCGGAAGTTGCTCGGCTAAGGAAAAGAAATAAAGAAAGAAAAGATTGATTCATAGGTCAAAATAGAAAAACGACGCATTAAAATCGTGATATTTTCACATTCGATTACTTAACAAGTGGCTTGTGTCTTATTAAGAAATATCTTTTACAGTTATATCAATAATCACATGATTTAGTGTCGGTCATATCTCACGATCTTAAAGATTTAAAACGTGAGTCCAAACTCGAGTTGTCTTATCAATTAAATTATTTTCGGAAGTTGCTCAGCCAAGGAAAAGAAATAAAGAAAAGAAACAAAGAAAGAAAAGACCGATTCACCATGAGCAAAGTTAAATGAAAAATTTCCCGGGGGTAAACTAAAGTTAATTGTCGAGATGATCAGCACACGATCATCATACACTATCACAAATATCGTCTTAGTCAAAAGCTTCTTCTTGTCCCATCAACACGAGGGCCATCCAATCCCCAGCCACGATTCAATCTCTCTGATCCCTCCATCTTTTAATTTCCTTAATTCTGCACATGACACGAGCCCCGCCATGTCGGCCACCTTCCGAGGATACGCCTCCGAGTTCCAGTCCCTCCCTCCCTCTTTCTTGTCTGCGCTTGGGGCCCTCGTTTTCTTTTGTCGCAGCACGTGTTCCGATCTCTCGAAACTCGTCCGCATCACCTACCTAGCCCCACGCCACCGCCGCTGCAATGTGAACCCGTGAGAAAGCCAAACCCTCCAAAACTCGAAGCAGGAAAAAAACGACCCGTCCTTTGCCTTCGTCGTATTCGCAGGACTTCGATATTATAAGGCCAAAAAATACACACAAACGACAAAGACCGAGCCAGTGGACATCGTATTTTCCACCTAGTTCCTGCCAGCCATGATGTGTTTTCTTTCCCCGATTGATTAATAATAATACCCACGTTTCGAAAAACCTTAGTCAATAATCTTTTATTTTTCTAAGCTGTGTGGGTTCTCGTAAACCTCAGTTCGGACCTTTCTCGGATGCCAAAAACACATTTGCCAAGGAGCACATGGGAGTTGTCCGCTATTGGATTTAAAAAGTACACCTAGGTTTCGTATATTCAATCTTTTTGCTTCAAGAAACTCCTGGCGGAACATAAATTATGTAAATGCATGGGAGTTTTAACACGTGTTTCCCCCTTTTTTTAATGCTGCGGGCATTGGGCAGGTGGATGGATCTCTCTTGATCATTGGCTTTCGTTGGTTTCCTTCTCGAGGGTTCACATGTCGATTGGACAATTGAGGTTGCAGAGAGCTTTGGATGTATGCAGGCCGCACTTCAGCTCATGTTTTCAGAAATTTTTAACTTCTGAGAGTGGACAGGGCGATCGGGTGTATCGTTTAAATGAAATTAATCCGGTATTATATCTTAACATTAGGGAGTCAATCCGATTTAAATGTACCGTTTTCGCTATAGAGGTACCCTAATGATATCGTGAAAACAATTGTAAAAATTACCCTTTGACATGATCAGAATTTATAAAATACTTAGCTGAGCTTGATTTCGTAGTCAATTCTTTTAGTAGAATTAGAGAGCGAGTTAAAATTCTCTTTACCCTTCCCGATATATGAAATTAACCGCAAAATGATCACCATGCAACATGATCGAAGTTCACAATTACATTTCCTAACATAGCATTGGAGACCTAATCTAATTTCTTTTTACCCTTTTTTCGCCATGGAGAGAGATATACCACCAGTGATGATGTCAAAATGACCGCCATGCAACATGATCAAAGTCTACAAATACTTGCCAATCGAATTTTTAGAAAAATATCCTCTCAAACGATTTTGGTACAAAGAAAATATTAACTCATCCATTTCTTATTTCCATGATCCTCTTCTTCTTTTTCGGCAATCCTCTATGACATGATGGTTTGGAGGATAGCCATATCTCAATCATCATTTTTTTGCAACCGATCCTTGGATAAACAGCTTTAAACACACACGAGCATTGAAAATTTTCTGTCACGGTAGAAGAGTGTGGATGCAAAAGAAGATGAAGATTCTGGACGTGAAAGTCACACCATTCTGCTCGAATCGATCCTTAAAATACTGTACAAAAAACAAAAAAAACAAAAAGAGAGGCATTGAAAAAAAGAGACAAATTTGTACTCATTCGATTTGGTCGTAGCTCAATTATTTGCAATTCCGTCCATGATTGGAGCTTCCACTAGCACGGACGACGCACCCCATTACATCATATACTACGACTCCATAACTAATCGACGCGATCTTAATTGACCGATGGGCTCGTTGGGTCAATTCATTTCTATATAATAAAAAAGCAATCAAATAATTCATTGGGATGCCTGTATTTCAACCTAGCTCTAGGGATCAAGAGCTTAGCAAAAGGGACCTGCAATGTTTCGTGTGTGTTGGAAAGACAGGGTGTGCATGTAGCGACGTTGTATCTCTGCAGGGATTGAAATTGATGTCGATGCCCATGGTTGGTTGTCTGTCTTTTTAAGTAAGGAGTGAGTGGGTACTCCTTTGAGGATTGGATAAGGACGTAGTGGGGTCGAGGACTGGTGACCGCCACTCGATATTTCAATTCCCGTCTCTCCTAGATGAGACCCCCAAAATAGACTGATGGGTCAATGCTAACTTGGATCCAGCCTTTTGCCCTAGCAAGAACTCAACAACAGGTATGACGATTTGGTTAGCTGTTGATGGACCTTAGAAAGGTAAAGCTAATGGCAATAGGCTCGTACACCTACCAATGGACAAAGTAGCTGTGAGGAAAAAGCGAACGTTCCGTACCCGACGAGGATCCTTATACTCACTAAAAGGAGGTCGTTGCTCTCATTGCCCCTTTCCAATCTTTTAATTGTAAATTTCTTTTCATGACAATGGAATTGAAAATCCTTAAATTTGTTATGAAAGTACGATTGAGTTATAAAACTTTTAAAAAAGTGTCATCAAATTCTAAAATTTATCAAATCGATATATAATCAACTTCTAGTGTTGATTGTATTTTTTGAAAGTTTTAAGACTCGATTATATTCTTCATAATAAGTGTTAAGATTGACTATACTTTTTGAAAAATTTTTAATCTAATTACACTTTCATGATAAGTTTTAGAACTTTCAATATACTTATTCATTTCTTTTGCTGCCAATATATCAATTTGACGTGGATATCTGTTCCTCTCTTCAATTTTCCTTACATCCCTATACAAAACATCAATTCACCATCGAGAAGGGACAAAACACTCCGGTGTTGCAATTGGTGGAATCTCTCACTTTTATATTGTATTTACATTGACCCCATTCGACTATTTTGTCTGGCAACTTGCTTGATGGATCAGATCAACTCAACCACGCAGTATCTCCCGACCAACATTGTGCCCCCCCCCTCTTGATGGTGATGTAGTGCGTGGTTCTAGGGACCACGAGCGACGAGCTCAGTTCCTCATACTTGTACCCTTTTCTACAATCTCTCGCCTAAACTATTGAGATGAGAAGATTAGTTTTTTTCGATAGACTTTTTAAATCCGTGAATCCAATTAGTATGCAAAAATCAAAGGGCATCATCAATATGCTCAATGATTAAACAACTCGAATCTGTTGAATTGAAATGTTTAGATGCCCATGTCAATAAAGACGACAACTTTATTTTAAAAAAAAAAAAACCATTGTTTGCCTTCAGGAATCTCCATATCATAGAGAAGAAACGAACCTTTCCAGCACCTAATCTTTAGCATGAACTTCACATGTTAGAATCCTGTAACAGTCTCTAATCACCATACTGCAGAAGTAACGCTCAACATCGCCTTTCCTCCTATCAATACACTCCATTACTTTCCAAATCCAGCTTTTGCTTCTTTGCCTGTGAGGCAAAGACACCAATGATGATCTTCACTTTCATTGCATTGAAGACTCTCAGTACCGCCTTCTTCTTCACCGTGCTCTACTTCCTTCATGTGCTCACCGCCAACTTCTTTCAACAAGTCTTCGATATCTCTGGCCACGGCCCGCCGACCTACCCTGTCATCGGGTGCTTGATATCCTTCTACAGGAACAGGCGCCGCCTTTTGGACTGGTACACCCAACTCCTGTCCCAATCCCCGACCAACACCATCATCGTGTGGCGGCTCGGCGCCAGGCGCACCGTCGTGACAGCAAACCCAAAGAATGTCCAGTACATCCTCAAGAGCAACTTCAAGAACTACCCGAAGGGCAGACCGTTCACTGAAATATTGGGAGATTTTCTTGGGCATGGCATTTTCAATGTGGATGGAGCGCTATGGCGAACTCAGCGCAAGCTCGTGAGCCATGAATTCAGCACCAGGTCGCTGCGGGAGTACGTGATGAGCACGTTGCAAGAGGAAGTCGAGAACCGGTTGTTGCCGGTCATGCAGTCCGTATTGACAGAAAACAAGGCAGTTGACTTGCAGGACCTCCTGAAGAGGCTTACGTTCGACATGATATGCAAGGTCTCGTTGGGGACTGCTTATCAAAACCGTTCGTTGGATCCTACGTTTCCCGTTTCTCCGCTCGCCAAAGCCTTCGACGTGTCATCGGAGATGTGTGCTCGTCGTGGAGCCGCCACTCTGTCTCTCTCGTGGAAGATCAAGAGATTGATCAGAGTCGGGTCAGAACGGAGGCTGAAGGAAGCGGTCCGAGAAGTCCACGGCTTTGTATCGCGAGTGATTAGGGACAAAATCATGGAAATGAATGGAACAGCAGCTTCCGGCAATGATGATCTTTTATCTCGCCTGATCTTGGCCGGGCATGACGAGAGAAGGATAAGAGACCTTATGATAAGCTTCATAATGGCGGGAAGAGAGACGACTTCGGCCGCCATGACATGGCTTTTCTGGCTGCTTTCTCAGCATCCAAACATAAAGCAAGACTTGGTGACAGAAGTCGAGCTTGTGGTGAAGAGAAGGAAAGACTTGGATTATGAATCGCTCAAGGAATTGAAGTTGTTGAATGCATGTCTCCTCGAGTCCATGAGGCTTTACCCGCCGGTGGCTTGGGACTCCAAGCATGCCGTCGAAAACGATGTTTTGCCTGACGGCACAGTCGTGAAATCAGGAGATAGGGTGACCTATTTTCCGTATGGGATGGGGAGGATGGAAGAGCTGTGGGGGAAGGACTGCTTGGAGTTCAGACCAAACCGGTGGTTTCTCGAACCGGAGAAGGATGGGACCAGAGAAATCAGGAAGATGTGCCCGTACAAATACCCGGTTTTTCAGGCAGGGCCGAGGGATTGCATAGGGAAGGAGATGGCTTTTATTCAGATGAAGTACGTGGTAGCTTCGATTCTGCATCGGTTCGACATCGAACCGGTGAATCAAGTCCGTCCAGTTTTTGTGCCATTCTTGACGGCTCACATGGCCGGTGGCTTCCCAGTCAGGGTTCGCCAAAGAAACATTTCTACTCACGATGGTAGTGAATTTGTCGGATTGATCGGAGCAAACGCTCCCCATTTTAAATCATCAGGATAATGTAACATCACATTATTACTTTGTTGTACCCGATAACTCGTCTTCGAGCTGCAACGGACTGTTTTCCGAGAGACAGAGCCCTTTCCCCTGTGCGAAACTTTATTGCAACTTCATGGGCGATATTATTGTTATTTCTGCGCATGCGCGAGTGAAGTCAATTTTACAGTAGTCACCCAATTAAGGTTGTCTTCGTAAGAAAGACCGTCCACAGTATCAAGCATAATACTGTAGGTGATGTGTCAGGTGCCGGTTCGACTATGAGTCATCCAGGGGCAGGTTTCGATTCATTGCCTAATATAAAGTACGTATTCGCGCTCAGACGTCAGCAGCCAAGTTGGATTTTTCTAAAGAAGCTTTTAGAGGGCACAAGGGCTTTTCGGTAAGGGTAGGTTCATGTGGGGAAGTTTTTCCAAGCGATAAGAAAGTGAACTGAGACAAACACTTTTTTTTTTGTTTAGTTCTTATCAGGGATCTCCTGTTCAACTGTTGTAGGACCTCTTTCCTTTTCCATCTCTTTCTTTATGTTGTTGTTGTTATTATTATTATTACAGTTTTTATTTTTTATTTTTTCAACTTTTAAATGCTCCAAATCATCCCAGTCCAAACTATGGATAAGGTGTCGCTAGCTGAACGCATGATAGAAAAAATTTGAACAGAGACTGCTTCTCTATCCAGGGCGATACCTACCTATATGGATAGGTTAAACCACGCAAGCCTGGAGATTATATAATGACTTTTCACCAAACTGTGCAATCTTGACCCATGTTTTTCTTTTCCCTTTTTGCCAAGCATTCTTTGTCTGGACGCATCCTTGTGGAAAAGATAATACATGTTACTTCGAAAGAAGGGAATCACTAACCCTTATCTTGCATTGAGCTCTCCATGGAGTGACGGACGGATGAAGCGACTTGTATAATCACAAGCTTCACTATCGTTCTGCACTCTCAACATTGGGAGGAACGACTTCTAAAGCGAAAGGCTCCCAAATTGCTTGTTCCATTCTTCATAGATGCCAAGTTCGTTCATAGAAACAGAGGGCCTAACCTCTTGCAATGCGTTCTCAAAGTCCTAAATTAATCCAAAAAGTGAGTCAAACTATGCCTTTTACACCGGTTGTGCAAGTATTTGTGCGGCAGTGGTAGCTGAGCATGTCGTTACCTGAAGAGTTACTGGACGCATATCCTCCTTTCTCAGCTTCGTGATTTCTATGCCCTGTCTTAGGGCCTCTCTCAGGGGACCCATAGATGCGTCTTTCACCAAATTCTTCATGTCTGATCCTGAATACCCTGAGAACAAATTCTAGGCAAGTAAGGACAAATATCCAAAACAAAATTCGGAAGTTCTCCGTAATCAATGGCGTGCAGCAAAGAATTAACTAACTCAGGTTTGTTAGAGCTAGTACCCTTGGTGAAGTTGCATATGGTATTGATATCCTCACTCGAAAGCTTGAAGAGACCATCCTTCTCTAGTAAATTACGTGCAATCCAAGCCCTTGCTTCTTTAAACCATATAAAAAAAACCGGTTAATCATGCCACAGTACGTTAAAGAAATCAATACAGAGAGTCAACTTAAGTATGAGAGGCACCCGATGAAGGTAGGGGGATATAGAGTCTTTTTGTTAGTCTCCTCCGTGCTGCTTCATCAAGTTCTTGAGGTCTGTTTGTTGCGCCTAATTATTTAAGAAAACAGCACATCATCCCAGTCAATTTTCAATATATTGTGATATGTAAAAATGTCAGAATAGGAAGGCTAAAAGCAATTAAGCATCGAAAATTAATTGATGGAAGTTGATAATGCAGTGCGCTTTTGCCAAGATCCATGAGGTGACCTATTGCTGTACTTTGGAATGGTTATGTCATAAAAGTAAATCTCAAAGAGTTTCAAATTTAGCATAGAACATATACCCCTGTAAACGATATAATTGGCTGTTTATATTAATCTGTGGTGTTACTACATACTTCTGGCTTCAGTTTCAAGCCATCCTAATGGAGGCGTCTCATTAATTCGCTCATTCCAATATTTTTTATCTTATTGCTTTGACTTTAAAATTTTGCCCCATCTAATACATAGAATGACAATGCACCAAACCACACAAGGGTGGCAAAGCAAGAAGCAATCAAATGTAGTGAGTTCAAGCCTTTTAAAGCAATTGTGTTTTGGAGAATATATTGTCTTCAAATTCAACAGCGCGTGATTTTAGACTATGTTTAGGGTCTTGCTAATACCTATTAGAAGAATTTGCTCACTGCCGCTATCAAAGCCTTCCATTTCGATGAGGAACTGCGTCTTGAGGCGCCTGCTTGATTCATGTTCCCCTTCTGACTTCCGCTGCAACCATTTACAGAGTTCGATGAAGTTCCAGTTTCTGCTGATAACTACAGCAATTAACCTAAAGATTTCATTCTTCTACCAGGAAAATTTAACACAACAGAACATTGCTTGAGCAATTTGTTACTTTGTGCACAAGCAGAGCATTTCAATTTAATGATGTACATACTCTTTCTACCCTATTCCTATAGTCCAGTAAAGTTGTGCATGCACCAAAATGGGCATCTGTATGGATCCCCTCCAGCCTTGTCAAGGGTGATAAGAATACATCTTACCTGAGAAAGAAGAGAATCTATTTCATCAACAAATATCACAGCAGGCTGGCGACAATGCGCAACTCCAAAAAGCGCTCGTACCAGTTTTTCGCCTTCACCAATCTAAAAAACAAATAAAAGTCAGAATTCATGGTTTGTAAACACTTCTTCCCTTCTGCTCTATCTACTTGCAAAACAAAGAGGAAATATACATTAGTAAAACTAAGTCCAGCTAGAAGACATACCCATTTGCTTGTTAATGAACTGGCAGATATATAAAAGAAAGTTGCTTTTGCCTCTCCAGCTATAGCTTTGCCAATCATTGTCTTCCCTGTGCCCTAAAGGGTAAAGCATTATACACAGAGTATCAGTTCATAAGAGTATCAACCTTCATTTATCATAGAGAATGGTATTATACATACCGGAGGACCAAACAGAAGAAGACCTCTTCCTGGAGAACGACAGCCTTTAAAAATGTCAGGACGCAATAAAGGCCATATGACCATTTCTGTGACACACTTTTTAGCATGTTCCAGTCCCGCTACAAAATTATCCAGCAGCACAAGCATATTAGGACAACTTCACACACTATGAAGTGATAAAAGGACTTGAATCTTCTTTTTTCCCATTTCTCATCAAGACAGAAATGTAACATTTCATATTACCTATATCATCCCAGCGAACATTAGGATCCCGATCCATAATCTCATTACTAATATGTTCAATGAGACGAGGTTCTAAGTTCCTCAATTTTTCTGGAAGCTCTCCATCAGGACCACAGAGCATTTCCAAACTGTATCATGCAACAAAATGCAATAGGATTACTATCATGCAATAGAAAGAATAAGACTGCTGAAATTTTATGATTCATGAACTAGGAAAATCAGAGATCACAGAGTGTTCATACAAAACTCAACCAGTCAATCACAATTCTTAAAAAAAAGAAAACATGTATGATAAGCGTACTTTATGAATGAAAAAAATAAAGATAATTATAAATGTCTAGGAGCAACACTGTGTGCTATTAACCTACAGAGTGCAACCTATTTGTGAACTTACCATCTCTTCGTGGAGTCATCTATTCCATCATCAGACTTTCCTCCCGCAACTCGTGAAGTCACATTTCCCATGCTGTTTCCATTGGATCTGATGGGGGGAATAAAGTTACCCCGAACACCGCGCCTTAAGGAACCATATGATCTCCCTCCATAGCCCCTACCAGTGGAATCACTTTGAGGAGACAGAGAAGCTCTAGGTGATCCTGCGAAACCATGCCTTTGCCTTGCCTCCATTTCCTATAAGCCAAAAAGCTTATGTAATGAGTCGCTTCTTGTGACCACATATACAGAATACCAACCCATTACCCACGCTCAGCTAAAGAAGTTTTATGGTCAAACCAGATAAACTTGTAACACATTTTGTCATAATAAACTCGTGAATGCACAGTTACAATCTTGATTAAAGAGCCGATTTTAATCTGGGTACATATAAGAAATCCTAATTGTTTCATGCCTCAAGTTGCGTAAAATAAAATTTTGAGTACAACTCTTTCCAGCTTCATTTAATCCATCACAAAAAAGAGGCATGCACTGGTTATGATCTGTTAATATGCTCAAATTATATGGAATTAAAAGAAGGTAAATTATCTATTTGCTGAATGAAAGGAGTTCACATGCATTAGGCAAAGTCCATCTGAAAATAATTCTAGGAAAGTGAGAATAATTTTTCTCTCCTTACAAGTTTTTTACCACCAGCAATTGAGAGAAAGATTAAGCATTACAAGCTTAATCATTCCATAGGATGGTTCTATCTCATAAACTAATGTATGCAGCTATGCCTGATCTCATTTTAACGATACATATAATGTATTCCTTCCAAATATAGAAAAAGAAGAAAAAAGAATAGCTAACAGGCTAAACATCTTAATAAACAGCCAAACAGGTTGCAAAAAACAAGAAGATACCAATTTGGCTCTTGCAGTCACAAATCCATTGGCTGCCACATCACCATTAGATTCTTCATCATTTGATGGCAACTTCCCAATATCATTGCCAGGGCTACTTATTTCCATGTGAACACGCTTTGCCCCTAAAGCATTATCGTGAAATCTCTCTTCTTCGACCTTTGGAAATGGTGAGAGAATAGTACTCTTGGGATGGCTGCAAATAGGATGGGGCTTATCTAAAATAACACAGTCCTCAGAGTTATTACTCCTGGAACTCAGAGAATTCTTGCAGGGGGCATTGCTTTGTCTATTAAGGTTGTTTCCATACAAAGACGAAAACTTTGCTTGTTTCAGATTTTTGGCTGTCTTATCAAACTTGTCCTTCCTATCTGATTGGTCATCCTGACAGGAAGAAAAAATATTGTTAGACATGATTGATCTACATCATTGGGTGTATTAGCAACATTTTCATCATTTAGGAATTAAGCATGTGATCTTTAATTTCAAAATTTTGTAAAGATAACAAAAAAAGTGGACACTTCGGAATAATGTATATCATTATTTCATACCATTTGTTTGGAATCCCCCTTGGAATGCTGAAGAAGAGTTTGAAAGTATGCCGACTGCTTTAATTTCTCCATGTCAATGCCGCCCTTCATGCCAAAAACACTACCAGGAGCTCTGTTTGCCAACTGGAATGCTCGGCTGGAGGTAATAATCCATCATAAAGAGCACAGAACAGAAGAGTAGTGAGCATTTATATTGTCCTTCCAAAGTACTAGAAGTACCAGAAGTGCCATTACTCTCCTCGCTCCTACAAAATGTAATTGATCGGGGATGTCCAACCTTCCCAAACCATTAGAATAACTAGGGCTGATGTTGGAGTGAATTTGTGCTTTATCTCGAACATAGCTTAAGAATAGTGAAACAACATGGGAATCCAGAATCAGTTTTAGGTTCTATAAAAGCTCCACTTCTTTTTGACAACGACCAATCAAGCGCGGTCCAACGCCCTTTGAATCAAACCTCATTTCCGCTCCATAACTAAGTTCCAAGGCTGATTTAGACTCTAACCTAAAGATTTACAAACGGAACAACCGCTGCACGATCGGAAGTGTAAACATGTAGAACAAAACGATCTAGAGAGAGAGACAGACAGAGAGGTTACCGATCGGAGTCGGGAGTGAGGGCGCGGCGAGCGGCGTCGAGCTTCGCGGAGGCCTCGCGGCGGATGGGGCGGATGAAGGCGGCGTCGGCGTCGGTCTGCGTCTGGGAGTCGAGGAAGCCGAGGAGGCGGAGCGAGAAAATCTGGGCGGCGGAGAAGTCGCGGCGGTCCAGCGCGAGGTCGGCGCCGAAGAGGAGGGAGTGGAGGCGGTTCAGCTTCTCGTCCACCTCCTTCCTCCAGCACGCTTTCTCCTCCTCCCCGGCCTTCGCCATTTCCGAACTTCTCCGGCAACAGAAAGAGAGAGTGTGTGAAAGAGAGAGAGAGAGAGAGAGAGAGAGAGGGAGGGAGAGAGGGAGGAGTTGTTTCTGTCTCCGGCGATGGAAAGTGGAGATGGTCCGCTCCTAGTTTTTCAGCTCTCTCTTTCCCGCCATCTTGATCGTGGGCTTTTTTGGTTGGGCTTCTGAATTTCTCGTCTAAACGTTAGATGGGCCTTTGCAAGGGTAAGGGCCTTTTTCTTTTTTGCTTGAATAGATTGCATTGGTGAGATTTGGCTAGGACTTCCATCGGGTAGACCTGACCGATGAGCCGATCCGAACGAGTAAAGCTAATATGCCGAGCCTGGAAGTAGTTGCATAACCCGCTCGCCGAAAATTGTACGTCATCTTCGAAGAAGGGCGGGCCTAGGCGAGTGCGGGACCAAGAAGAAATCTACTTGTCCACGTCCACCCAAATTAGCGGCCGAGTCCTGACGAGCTATTTTACGAGAGAAAGTAGTCGGAACTCGTAAATACAAACCAGCCAATCGCATTTTATACAATATGCGATGACTGATCCTAGGAGAAAGTTACATGGTCCAACCAGAGGCCTACCATGCCCTTAATACAGTAAATCTAGACGATTGTTTTCTTCAAAGGATGCTTCATGGTTCGATGCCTGGCAAAAAGCACGCGCTTCGTTGGACTAGATGCTTGATCATATGGCCGAAGCGTGCGCTGCGATACACCAGACATCTGATTTTATTTAAGCACGAATTAGATGGATCTGCCTTTCCTTGGATAATCTATGGATACTTCGTGATGTCATCTTTGAGGCGTCTTTCCTCACGCCACGGGTTACTTTTGCACCTTTACCATATAGACCACCGTCACGCATCACTCTGCATTGTCAACTGCCAGATTATATCAGCCAGTCTACAAATCTCCAGGGCTCGGATCTTCGAAGAGCGGCAATAGTTTAATTACATTATAAATAAATCTCGGGCGTTCATCGAAAATCTTTAAGTAGTAGAGCCCCGACCACCGAGATTGCATTCATCCTACAATTTACACTCGAATGCAAATTAAAAGAGTACCGGATTTCCTTGTTCATAGGTTGAACTGCGACCGCAGGACAAGGCAGTCTCATTCTTTATTCCTGCATTGAATTCGATTCACTGCAATGAACCCAAAAGATAGGCTCCTTACAATTAAAAAAAACATCAGCAACCACCAACATTGACCATGAAGTCAATTAAATGTTTACTAATTACCAAAACACGAACAGAACCTCGGCCATACAACATGCAGAATCAGTTGTATTACAGTTAACTTAGCAACATGGCGCCATTATCCCTAGACAGCAACAACAGAGGAGGGTAAAGCAGCAGGCACACAACTATTTACAGTAGGCATTTCCTTTCTAAATAAATAGTTCCACCTCCAAGAGTTTCATCACCGAAATTATGTTAAGCTCCATATAACAGGAGGTGCGTGGATGTGATCCCCATCAGCTATAATTTCCAAGGTCAAAGCTACGCCACCAGGGCTCCTACCTCGAGTCGTCAACAACATGCATGACTGTAGGGGTCAAGCAAAAAGAATCTATGGTTCGCAAAGGGGCCCACCCAAAAACCATAGTTAAGTACTTGGATGAGCATCACTTCCAGTTGCTGGTTTGCGATTCAAGTACCGAATAACAGCATCTTCCACCCTATAAAAACAAAAACATAAGTCATTATTCACGTTCATAAAGCATTTAGTCCAGAAGGTATGTCTTGCACACTTAAGAAGAAACTCAAATCAGAGACATGACCACATCATAACAAGGTTTAGTGGTGTGCTGTGTAGCCAAAGTGATAATTCTTAGGTTCCATAGAGCAGGAAAAAAAAGCATTGAAAAAGGCCCAAGCGCATAAAGTGAAAAATGCCCAAATTCATAAAGATGATGTGAATACCATGGCTGATTGAAGAAATCAGATCGACGCTCCTTTTCAGCACTACGGCTAGCTTCTCCAGAAAGTAGCTTTAGGTCTTTGCTTTGAGATTCAATGAGGGCATTAATAAATTCCACAGGAGATTGACTAAAGCCAAGGAAAAACGCCCGTCTCTTCCGGTGCTCGTGAATTTTTCGTATTGCAGAATATATTGCCTCATCACAGGCATCAATCTCTTTGTTCTTCTCCACATTTGCTAACAACACAGACAGCTCCCTCTGAATGGGAATGGGCACATCAACCAGCACATCATAGCATGCAGTTCCAACTGGACTATTTCCTGAAAGCTTGATTTTGTGCTCCAAATGTATCGGCTGTGGTGAAGATAAATGATTGGAGATCTTCTGAGAAACCACAGTAAATTTCAGCTTCTCTTCCCCAAACACTTTCTGAAGAGGCGGGTCACAGTTAAAATATGAGGGATCATTTGGGTTCTGCAATTTCCTGGCCTTCACATAATGCCAGATTGCAGTAATAATTCTTGGTCTAGTCTCAACTTCGATGCCAAGAACTTCCATCAAAGCTGGCGACAGCTTGAATTTCTCAGGCACATAATTCATTTCCAACCGGATAGTCACTGTAAATTCTTTATCCCCTTTCCGCTTCACCTCAAATCCCTCTTGAGGAGCAGATGATCTAGAGTTCTCCCAAACAATCACGGGGTTTTCAGGATAAAGTCGCTGGTCCAAAGAAATGGTTACTCTCTTGAAGAAAGATGAAAACTTTGGGTATAAAGGGCTTGATTTCTGAACTACTCCAGGCTGATCAGGATCCACCCCTTCCTCCAAGATCCTCCCAATTATCTTAAGGGTCCAAGTAGGTGGCTCAGCATTTGGCTTCTGAGGTATTGTGCGAATCTGGTTGGCAAATGTATTGAAGACATAAATCCTAAGTGTTTTCTGAATGCACGGAGGGTTCTTCAGGGCTTCCTGTATGTCAGTCTTCTTTCTCGCAAGAGCAGCATCAACACGAGACTCAAACTCAAGAAGCTGTGTGTACAATGCAGACTCGGGAAGAATTGCTGCCACTCTTTCTTGTAGCTGCTTCTCAGGGATCTTCTGCTTCTTCTTGCGAGCAGCTGAAGCAAGCTCCATTTGTTTCAATGGTGAAATCATGGTGTTCATAGAGACTCCAGGAGGTCGCATTGGGGGTTTTTGAGGCAAACGCTTCACGCCGCCACTTCCAGGTGTGGACATGGAGGGCGAAGACGAACCCAAGTTCCCAAGGCTCCCCATCTGACTGAGGGATGCTTGCAGCTGCGCTTGGAACTGGGGGTTCACCCCTTGCATTTGAGCCTGCGCATGAGCCTGTGCCTTCGCCTGCGCCTGAGCGATGGCTTGCGCTTGTGACAGCTGAAACTGCGCTGCTTGAAACCCGGGCCCACCTTGACCCTGCGCTTGCCCGAACCCTGGGTTTGTCGGCATAGCCGAGTTCAAGATGGCAGCATTTCCAAAAGGAGATGAAGAAGCCGGAAGGTTTCTAGACGGGTTACTATTGTTATTCATGGACATCAACCAGTACCCACCAACTGAAATTACTTCACCAAGATGACGACACACTCAACAGAAACCTAGCATCCACCATACACGGGCCCAAAGCCCCACAGTTTCCCAAATCCAAAATTAAAAAAACCGCCAGCAAATCAAAACAGCTCCTTTGTCCTAAAACAAGCGTTTCGCTCGACCCACAAATGGGAAAACCCTAAACCCTAGACTCGAAGTTCCGCCACACCTCCGAACAAGAAATTGACCTCACGCATAGGGTCAATCGTCAGGATATATGCATAAGTACCACGAAATGGAGGGGAAACAACAACAGATTCGCGATCTGTTCCCTACAGAATACGGAAATTGAAATTGAGGATGGGAAGCGCCGAATTCGGCGAATCCAGCAAGCAAGCAAGCGGCTTTGCAGAGAAGCACCTTACGTGATCGAGGGGTAGCGACCGAGCTTTCGGATCTCCGTTTCAGCTTCGCCTTCGCTTGACAATGGCGGAAGGAGAGAGAGAGAGAGAGAGATGGAGTGAGAGGGAGAGAGATCAGCTCGTTTCGGTCCCTTTCTCTCTCTACTTGCAGGATCGCGCTTAGGTCAAAATCAAATCAAACGGGGGACGCGATCCGGATCCAATGAGACCGGCCCGATCTTATCTCGGGTCGGCTGGGACGTAAATGGGCCGGGCCGGTTACGATCCAATGAGATGGCAAGGGCCGGTGGTTGGTGCTGAATGTCCTGAATTTGATCATTGAACTGATGGATTTGTATAGTTCCATTTGTCTCTTGATTTTCCAACGAATAAATTACAACTCCCAATTATTATTGTAGCATTATTACGCGGTTAAATGTAATTAACAGAAGAACAGGCACATTTAAGTAATGCATACTAGGCGCGGACAGAGTTGGTCCAATCCAATTTGATTGGTTTCGATTTTCTTATCGCTCATAGTGCTCGAAAGAACTTCGGACCTATCAATCCAAACTGAATTCTATTTAGCCAAAAGATAAGAACACCGGACCAATTTCTAGGTCAACCCAGTTGTTTCAAACTACATGTTTACTTAGTTGGCATTTTTTTGATTAACTAACTATCCGGCACCTTCAGAATTACATATATAGCCCATGTTATCAGATACAAACCTACACTCATCATAGAAACGAGGCATTGCTTGTTAAACCTAATGCACGCATTCCAATTCAATAACTCGTTTGGAATTTTTACTTAAACGGGATCGAGTTGCATTGGTCTAGCTAGAGAACGTGAGCTTTGTTATAGGTAAAAACAGAGGAACCTCCATCTGCTGAAAAGATTCATCTGTTAAGGTTGTCTCTGCTCTGCTGAACTTCGTGTCCTTCGTCCCCAAAACAGCATATCTGCTACTCAAATCAAATCATTCTCTCAGGAAATGTCAATCTTCGGAGTCCGAGTCTGGTGTTTTGGCGACTATAATTTCAATCGTGACATCATTTCTAGAATAAGTATCTGCAATGAGGAGGGAAGCGAGTTTCACATTGTGCTTGTTTTTCTAAAACCATTGAAAACTCTAATGCAAGGAAGCACACGTATTCAGGTAGCATCCTGTTCTCTCATTGCAGATCAGTTCTCAAGCATAGATGATTCCACGCACCAGAGCAAGTGAAAGAGAGAGATTCGACCGGTAATTCGTTTGAGGAGGCTTTGATATTGCAAATCCTACTGCATATAATTAAAAGGTAACATGTCATTGAGGATACAACCCGAGCAACATACGGAAAGCCAGAACTTTTTGCCATCCGTCCCGAAGAACAGATGAACTGAAAATCTGGCGCAACTTAACCTAGGTTCAGCAACAGCTGGAGATCTCCTTTTAGGCATGAAGAATTTCTTATTATGAGTTCAGAAAGATAGTACACTATGATAGAAACACTTGCCCTTAATTTAGAAAGACAGAGGCACTCAAAACAATCATAAAGTTAGGAGATAGAATGACCCAAGAACGATTACAGCTGAGCCATGAAATTAACCCAACTGTCATAATGCAAGTTGAATATAACAGCCATCTTCTTAAAACAAGCTATGTGTGTATGGTTTAGTTAGACCAGCTACATGGACTGCTAATGTAGCGCTTTATTCAGGTGCTCACATCGCAAGTCACCGGTCCAAGTTCAAGCCATCATAACACAACAATTCCAGATAAAGTGACTGGAACTGTTCTTGCCACAATCAAGAGGCGTCCACTGCAGTTCCTCGGTGTCTGGGTCGGGGTAGCAAGTGAGGATGGTCATGCCATGGCCGGTGTTTGAAGCCGAGGATGCGCCTATCACAAGCAACTTGCTGCCCAGAGATTTGAACGCGACGCCCCATCCTTTGTTGAAATCAGCCCTTATGGGAACTGGCCCCAGCCTCTTCCAAGAGTTGCTGCTCTTGATATACACCTTCAGCTCGTTCGACGAAGTCTCGAGAGTGTAAAGCTCGTCGTTCACAACGGCAAGGAGGGGTGGAGATTGGAAGGTCGTGATGGGCATGTCTGACAACATGTCGGGGATGATTTCCCACTTGTTTTGGCTCTCGTCGAAAGCTTCCGCGCACGTGAGGTTCTTTTCCTCCTCATTCTTGCCTCCGATCACGTAGAACTTCTTGTCCATGTAGCAACCGGAGCACATCTTCCTCTTTTGATGCATCATAGGAAGCCAATCCCACGACTTAGTCTCGGGATCATACTTCTCAGCAGAATTAAGAACCTTATTGCTGCCCGTATCGATCCCACCGGCTACAAAAGCATAGTTACCACAAGTTGCAGAAGCGAACAAGCACCTCGGGTTCTTCATGGAGTCGCCCTTGAACCACTCATTTTTGGCCAATTCGTACCTCCAAATCACAAGGCCATCGATCTCTTTGCCCGAAACCATGAGGTGAGTACCGGCACAAAATGTTTCCTTGTCTCCGGCGGCAAAGCAAGTGTCAGAGGGCAAAATAGGAAGATTCCGACAAGATTCGGACTGCGGATCGAATGCCCACCAACTAGTTTCCCCGCTCGCCAACATAAACACAGACGGCTCTTTTAATCCAATCTCCCCCCTGATTTTGAAGATCTCTCCGCTCTTAATTAAAGATAAGAACCGTTTGTTGACGGTGGAAAATTTCCCGTATAAAGATCTAGGCACCCTAGCCAGTATCAAGACCTCTAACTCGTCGCTGAGCGATGGAGTGTTGTAATCTGCATCCTGAGGTTCCACAACTGAGGAACAACCAATCCCACTGGAACTAGGAGATGATTTTTTCTCCAATTTCCTTTTAGCCTCCCCATCTGAATCCTCCATGTTGGCTCTTTCTTCTTCACCATCCAAGCCCTTTCCTTTGGACATTAGCCGAGATTAACTCGAAAAGCTCTGAGCTTTCTGCGAAATTTCAAACTAAGTGGTTACAGCTAACAGACCGAAAAAGGAGCATCGTGATTCACGTGGCATGACTACCAAAAAGACAGGGATCGTTAACATAAGGCCACCCGATTTTCACACTATGAAGCTCGCTCAAGGATTTATAACAGAGGGTACAGAGACAGAAAGAACACAAGGATCGCCCATATGATGAACCAAGACGACTGGAAATTAACCTTCTTCTTGTAATTGGTCTAAAAAAGGGACAGTACAAAACAGGGCATATATTTAATGGGTGAAAAATTCCAGACAGATAACTTCTCACCGTCCAAATACAGCTGACGACCAGAACTTTAACCAAAAAAAGAAAAGAGACAAAACATGCGTATGCCAAGTGCTGAGCATCAGGATTTAGGACATCATCATATTACACCCAGCAAAGATTGGGATTATCAAAACCAAGGAACTAAGGCATGTAACAACATAGTTCAGACAAAGAGCCAGATGATACCAAAGATTTCTCAGGTCTCAAATCATCGGAGTTCCAAGAAACATGCCTTTCAAGTGCAAACATTGCAAGAGAAAGTTACCTATGTGGAGCAGAGAGGCCCACCCCACTCCCCTCTCAACCCAGAAAGACATAAACTTCTCACACACAACACACCAAACTCAAGACTCCAGTATAAAAAGATGTCCCGACGGGGAAGACGAAACCGAAAAACGACGCGGGTCAAGATGGAAACGCATGCACGGCAGTAAATACAGGGAGGGAAGGGAGGGAGAACCAGTCAAAGGGGGGGCGCACCTGATGAGAAGCAGTCAAGTCAAACGAAGTTTTGAGTGCAGTTTGGACTGAGATGAGTAAATAAGGGAACGGTTACAGAGGAGGCCAATGAAGGCAAAACCGAGAGGGATCATCGGGCATCTGTTGGTATTAGCAAAACCCAAAAGAGCAAAAACGGCCTTGAATTTAGAGTAAAAGGAGGAGGAGAGAGAGAGAGAGAGAGAGAGAGAGAGAGTAGGCGTGAAAATGAAATAAAAATTGCAACTTGGGGGAGAGAGGAGAAGCGAAGGGATGCCCCCTTATTTTAATTTAAATTGCAACTTTAGGTGGGGGGATTACTTGCTTAATTTAGTGGAAGCACAAATTTTGTTGGGTTCCAAGTGTGAAGATGGAATTTATTATACGAACACTGTTAAACCCACCAACACCATCTTGGTTTCACAAAAGCAAGGTTGGAAGAGAATAGAAAGAATTTTTTTATGAAAAAAAATGTCTTTTTTGCTTCTTTAACCCATATAGAAACTCATCATTTTCGAATGATGATGTTATAGATTCCACAAAAGCATAATTATTTCAAAAGGTTCTTAAGAGTAGTTTTATCGGTCGATAAGCATTACGAATCAAAACATAACCAAGAGCCTGACGTAAATTACAAATGTAGGAAAAATACCCAAATCTGGCAAATCAAAAAGCACTTGTATTGTACTAGGAATGAATTTGGTGTACTAAAGTTTAGTGTTGTACTAGAAGTTGCTGATCAAAAGAATGTCAAAAAATTGTTGGCTCCAACATCACCCAATCGGTTTTGACCAGAAAAAAATATCACCCAATCGGTGCTTTTTAGATTCATCAGTACATCCATCATGAAATGCCAATCCGAATGTCCCTTGTACTAACCGTAGATAAAAGAATCACTTGTACTAAACATAGATAAAACAATCATTTACATCGTCCTCCAATTAAAATGACTCCATCATTAATGCCGTACACCAAAAGAGCTACGCCCATCACTTATAACATCATTTAAATATTAAACCATCCATCCATCTAGCATCATTACTTGAGTTGTACTTGTAACGGTTTTATTTTTACTAGTCAACTTAAATCAAACCGGTACATGTAACACAAACAATCATGTAAATACCAAAAATTGGAACTAATGTTGTGAGATCTCACAAAATCACTACCATCTAAATCCATTTAAAAAGTTAAAACAATTTGATGACGGCCTGGTTTAATATCAACATTTTAAGTCTCCTTCCCACACGTAGACCAAACAACCTAAAATGGAAATACGTAATTGGGAAAGCAAATAAAAAATTCTGAAAATTTTGAATTCAAAACTTTATACTCAATATTATGTAAGATTTTGTAAGAATTATGCAATTAAGAAGACAAATAGAGCCTTGGAAGAGTTCAACTTAGAACTTCCTACTCTAATATCACATATGATTTTATGGGATTATCGTCAATTATTTTTAGAAGTTTTTAAATTCTAAATTGTTCAATAAATGTCTAGTTTAATAGTAATATTCCTATAAGACGTAAATTAGTATTACAAAAATGAAATTCCGTATTCAAAGTGTCATCATGAAATTATCTCCATCTCAAAAAGGGTCTAATCAGAAATGCTATCCGTGTAATGATGGGATTTGCACACCACGCACGCGCACGTTCACACCATGCATCTAATCTTTTTCTTCTTTTGGCCTCCAAAGAGCGAAAGCTCGAAGACAGAATGAATCGACTGTCCAATCCAAGAAGAACGAGGAGAACAGGGGCTCCTAAAGCTGTCCGCTTTCGGAGCAAATAACAAGCAAGACAAAATCAATTTTTGCTCCATCAGCCGAAACGTGCATGAACCGTGGAGCGATACGCTTTGGACATTCATACCTATTGCCGACGCTTTCGCCATCGCCTTTTGTCTTTCGTTTCTTTTCCTTTTCATGCCCACTTTGGAAAACTCGAAACGAGGCGTGTGGACGGAAAGCGTCCGTATCTTGTTCTTGATCTTCCATTGCTTGAGGCAATGACCAAACGAAGCGTGCCTCGCTGCCTCTTTTGATCTTTACTTGCCAAGTGCGTGTCCGTAGGTCAGAGGGTATTGGAGGGATGTGACAAATGATGGTATTCGCCTAGGGCTATGCAAATTTCACATGGACAGGACATATTCCTATATGGATACTAAGAATAGAAAGCTTATGAGCTAAGGAGCAAGTACCAGCCCGTTGGGTGGCGCTAGTTTATTAGTGCTTTTTTCAGGTACCTGTGCACCCTACCAAACTCTATTGCTTTTCAAAATAAAGCCCTAAACCTCAACCGTTTTTTTTTTTCCCTTTCCATCTCTCTCCCACCGTCTTGAATCGTTGCCCCGTCGTCCATTTCTTGATATTGTCTTCATCAGGGTTCTATCGTCGCAGCTCAACTCGTCTGCTCCCATCATGTTCTCTCGTTGCCCCGTCGTCCATTTCCCAATATTGTCTTTGTCGGGGTTCTGCCGTCGCAGCTCAACTCATCTACTCCCATCATATTCTCTCTTCGCACTGGTCTCACCACCATTGCTTGGACAACAGCGCTACCCTCCGGTCTAGGTCAGTAATGAGCTACCACGTGGCACAAACGGCTCTTCGAAGGGGGCTAAAATAATTGCAGGTGTGTGCCGCACACAAGTGCACGATAGGAACTGCCAATAAACGATCCACATGTATGGGGGCAAGCATTGCTAATTTGTGCCCTAAACTAGGCATGGCCCAATGAACACAAATTATAACGAAAAGAAAGTGGGTGACTGATAATTATCGAGAAGGAAGGCGGGTGGTGGAGTAAATGGTCGATATTGAAACCGCCCAACGATAAAAGATTGATAGTAAGGTCCTAACCGATAGAATAATAATGATAACATTTGATAAATAAAACCCACCAAAAAGAAAACCATTCTTTACAAAATAGAAAAGGGGAGATTTCACATAAAGCTAAGAAACCAATTAGACAGAGAAAAAACAAAACCAAACCTACCCTAAAGATTAGTTTAAGTCAAGACCAATAGTAAGAAGAGGTGGCACGCCTTAACTCTAGAAAGTGGATGCCCATTGGATAAGGCCTGCCCTTTTCTATTCTTTTTTTCCTTTGGGTGTGTGTGTGTATGTGTGTTGTTTTGAGGGTTGGGGCTTTTCATGTTGGATTGCATATATAATATCGACCAGGATTTGTGTGTTGTCCCTCCACTCAGGAGTTCCTGTCCCTTCCATGCCCATTTTTATAGTCCAAGAATCACTGTCACAATCGCGTAGGTTTGGCAATAGCCTTCGACATGTGTCTCCCCCCCGTTTGCTGCCAAAAGAATATATATTTTGTGTATATATGTGTGTATATGTGGACATGAATTAAATCAAATAGAAAAATCAACCCTTCGTTTGTCAAGAACGCTGAGCCTTGATTGGCTCCAGGACAGATCATTCTCAGCTTTCAGCCCATGGATTAGGAAAAAGAGCATTCCTGGGAGAGAAACACGAACCCTAATATATTCAATTCTCCCCACTAATTGAGCTTTTCATTGGTTCACATCACTACATTTTTTTTGCCCTTTCTTTCTTTTAACTGCGGTATGCTGCATTGTTCAAATAAAAGTAAATTCGAATGGCTCACTTACCTAAACTGGTCACTTTTTGGGGATGCTCTTACGTGTCCGGAGCTTTCTTTTCCTTCCCCTCGTTTTATTCTTTCTTTATTTTTATGGCTATTATCGCCCGTTTTCTTATGATTCAGGAGCACGACACGATCGTCGATCGTAGAGCCCTAACTACTTGAAAATTCGTAAAACGTCTCTCAAGCCCCATTAGCTGGTCATATCCAATTATACAAATAGCCTTCATTAAGAGGAACTGGGACAAGGCTAATGGAATTCGAACGGTGTTTTTCAACTGTGGAAAGTATAATCAAAGTCTCTAGTCCCCAAAAGAATAGTAAATCCCAACAAAAACTACATTACATACCTGCACAGGCCTTGCTGGGATGCTAATGTGAAACTGAATAATACCAAATGAGTGCATGACATAGTGAGTTTAAACCAAGAGCACCAAGGTAATGATGCCTTTGAGGACTGATTGAGCCTTTATGGATGTGGGAGTAGAATCTGAATGCCCATTTTGCCACGAGGAAAAGGAAAAACATTAAATACGTACTCCAATATCCTAGCTCAAATTTGAAAGCATCTCGAGAAGAGGACTTTAAAAGCCACTAAAGTTTTGGTCATGAATGGGGAGGTGAGATGTGACGTTCCAAGTGACACATTGATCTTTTCGAGCATTTCATAAATAGTAACCATCGCCAAAATAAATAAGTAAATCGGGTTGGAATAACAACTTGGTCGACTACAATTTCTATTTAGAATATTAAGCATTTTAGTTGGCAAGCTTCAAGAAATGATAAGTTTCTCAGGCATTAATGATATGGTAAGAAAAGAAATATGCTACAACGCATTACATATTGAAATAGAATACCGATGTGAAAATCTCATGGAAACAAAAGAAAGAAATTCATCACAAAATTAGTGGATATTTACCGGACATCACATGCGCAATTAGAGGTTTCGATGAGTCAAGCGAACAAGATCAACTCGCAATTATTTGAAGTGGACTCCAACTCGACCGTTTGATTTCGTGATAGAAAAATACTCGACTTAGATCAGCTCACGAACCCTCAACTCTTATCAATGGAAAGATCTTCGTGCGTGACCGTGATTGGTTTCTAATTGGGCGGCTGAAATATTATCCATGTCCACCGCATGTCCGTGCGAAAGTACCATACATAAGCGCACACCCTCGTTTACAATTTCAAGCCAGCATATTATTCTCCGCCTCCACCATCATCACACGGTGGCAACGACATAAGGGCACTTATCCCGCTGACCTCTCGGGCTTTTGCTCTCGTATTATACTTCGCTCGATCTGCTCCAAACCGATCGACCGCCGCCGTCGCGGGCGGAAGACGACCCTTCTTCAGATGGATCGAGACGCTACGCCCGAACCGATCACGATGAACTATTGACGCGAGTTTTTTACTTTAATTTCCATGCAAAGCTCGACCTTCTTATGGAAAATAAACACATGAGGACAAAACGAAATGCCACGTGAGGCATGGAAAGTGGCCAATGGGGAGGCAGCGGCGGTGCATGCGGCATTCAAAAGCCCCGATCCGATCCACACGTCCCCCGGGGTCACCCCCCTCGTACGCTCACTCTCGGCTCGATCTTATCTTATTCTGGAAGCCCCTCCTCCTCGTCGATCCGTTCGACTTTCGTGCGCTGATTTCGGGCATCATTGCGTGGGTCACCAAAAGAGGACGGACGGACGGACGGACGGACGTGTGGATAATGCTTGTTTATTACCAACGGCGGGAGATCCACCCATTTGGAGCGTTCCCACGGAGACTCGTGTATCGATAGGTTATTTATTGCCTGTCGACCAGATTATTCCCGTCGGCTTCGATTCAACTGCCCTTTGTCTTTTCCCTTTTCTCTTTATTGCGTCTCTTTTTTTTTTTGTAGTCATCTGTGGTTCTTGTCTTGTCCGATCCGCGTGATGTGTCGTGCTTTTGCCCTTTTCTGCGGCCGACCGGGCCAACCGCCGGACCCCATTCCGGCGGCGGCGGATGATAGCGGTGGAAGCAGATCTCTTATAGGTCATGTGGA
The DNA here is from genome assembly GCA_016097615.1 of Eucalyptus dawsonii. NCBI lineage: Eukaryota > Viridiplantae > Streptophyta > Magnoliopsida > Myrtales > Myrtaceae > Eucalyptus > Eucalyptus dawsonii. Next base: position 36,678,542 of record CM027880.1, on the reverse strand, counting down.
CAAATCGTGGTTGTTGGATAAGTGAGGCCTTCGATTCCGCCCATAGTTTTTTATCAATAGCCTTCTAAATATAAAGAGTATTAAGACTCGTGAAATCAAAACTATCAACTGGCAACTAAATTTCAATGATGTTTCATATTTCTTTTTCTCTCGAACATCACAATCATTATTTCTTGTTTCTTGCGTGTAGGTAACTCATTCCATGTTTTGCCATTCAAGTCATTAGTGCTTGAGATTCGCAATGATTTAGTTAAACCTTAATAATTGGACGATTTAAAAGGTTAATTGACTTGGCTGCGCTTACTTTTCTCGGGCAAGTTCCAAAAATAGGAGGTCAATCGTGAAGATTAAAAGGAAAGTGGGAATGCTTAATAACCCCATTGTATTATACCTCTTAGCGGCCAATTGATGGAAAGAGAGCAGAAGGTTTTCGATCTTTGAATGGGAAAATGGAAATGAAAGCATAGCTTTGGTTATTGCCATGAGAAAGTTCAAGTTAAGCACAAATTAAATATAGATGGTATTTGAATCACGAGTTTTGGACACTAGTCAAATAATGTCATATATGAAGATAAGATGCTGATGTACATATACTAAAAAATATTACAGATTGCAAGCGGATATCTCATCAACTAGATTATATTCAACATCCACAATGATTCGCCGCGTCATTCGGTGTATCAACTTTGGAGGCCACGTCTTAGCAAATCCTGAATGTCTCGTACAAAAATTATGAAATCGAAGGTACGGTCAGGTGGCAGGCTCCTCGGGTTCGGGCTTCGCTCGGAAAATCGGGCCAAGCCCGAGAGGAAAAAGCCCCTTAATTGGGCCCACTCGGACTCGAGCCCAGCCCATCATGCGAGCCCATTAAACCCAGCCATCCACCATCTCCCTGAGAGGTTGAGAGAGAGAGACTCTCTCTATCCAGAAAGAAGACCGCCATAGCCAGACGCTGAAGCTCCCTCAACCAATGGCGACTTCCCTATCCAGCTTCCTCTCCTTCCTCTCGCCTTCCAAGCCGCCGCCTACACCGACGGCGACGCTGCCGGCGCCGACGAGAGCCCCCCCGGCGGTCCTCTCCGTGTCCAGCCGCGGCGCCGGGGGCGGCCCTGCTCCCCTGGCCGCGGCGCCGGGGCGCCTGCCGGGCGAGCTGACGGCGGTGGTGAACCCGGCGCTCGCCCACGCGAACGCGCTCTTCTTCAGTGGCTACAACGTGCAGGTGACCGTGGACGACAACGAGCCGGAGGAGAGGCTGCTGAACAGGTTCAGGAGGGAGGTGATGAGGGCCGGCGTTATCCAGGAGTGCAAGAGGCGGCGGTTCCACGAGAACAAGCAGGACGAGAAGAAGCGCAAGACGCGCGAGGCTGCGAAGCGCAACCGCAGGAGGTGCGTGCCTCGTTTTTCCTTGACCTCATTTCTGAAATCCCTCTGGCGAAACTGATTGTAGATTGTGTTTAATGTGCTAATTCAGCTTAAGGGAAGTTGGCAGAATAGTGTTGTTGCTGCATTGCATTCAAAAGATAATCTTTTTTTGGACTCTCCTTTGATCTTTCTCATGTCGTTTGGATTGGATGATGTACGGAGATGCTCCGTCGTGAGCATTGCTCAGTAGTTCTGGGGCATAAGAGAAAGCGAGCGAGGTGGTGAGGGCTTCAGTAATGGTTAAGTGGTGCGAAATTGCGAAAATTTTTAGGCTTATCAGAGTGGAGGAGGAGGCTGTTTACCTTTGCTATCTACTTTGTAAGGTCGCATGATCAAATTGTGTAGAATACCAGCAGTTTTATCTGAGCAAAGATGAGGCGGGTTTTAGGTTCGTGTCTTGCTTTGGCTATTTAGGACCTCCTCCTCCCCTTCCACCCTCTTTACCCACATTTCTTTTGGTTTTTGCAATGACCAATGACGTGCTTTTCTTGTCAGCCTACTGTTTCATCTTACAAAGTATTAGAACCGATTTGCAAGGACATCGGCCTCTGTCACAAGATATGGCGTTGTAATATGATTGTAAGTTTGGGTTGGTGGGAAATGTAAGGAGTGATTGTCTGTTTTGTACTCATTTGCTTTTCAAGGGCCGATGGACCGGTTGATTCTTCTGCCTACATTATGTTATCGATGGCATAGTGGCATGGTGCTGATAAAAGAATTCATGTCGGTGTTATCACCTAGACTCATGGCGACTTTTCAGCTGTAAATTTAATTAAGAATTGTGAAGCATTTTAGCTTTACTTTTTTGATGTGGAGTCTGTATAAGATTCTTTAGTTGGCCATTACTCTGTGAGGTCCGATGTTTCTGTTTGATTCCAGTCAAAAAGTGGAAATTTCGAGGAAAAAATATTCACTGTTTTAGTAGGACTTAAGAACAAAGAAGGGAAAAGGATAGATAGGGCCCAGGCTTAGAGAATATTTGTAGCGAACAGTGCGTATCATTGTAGAACATTTGTCATTTGCAAATGTGATAGACATTCTTATTCTCCCTTGCTTTTTATTCCAAGTTAAAGCCTGTTTGGATTATATTTTCTTCAACATGCTATTTGTCATCATCCTCTTTAAGCTGTATTATTGTGATTATTCCTGCTAGATTTTGAGTCAAGTTGGACACTCAAAATGAAGAAAAGCTTTTTTATTTGGGATGTTACTTACAATGCTCTATAGCCTATTGCTCTAGGCCTTTCCTTTGCAAGAAAATAGATGTTACCAGTACTACAATGGCATCTTCAATTCTCTGTCAGATTTGGTTAAAAATGCTTATCCTCATGGTTGCCATCTTACCGTGTAAACAGACGTCCTTATTCAAGATATGTGCCTCAGAACAAGGAAGATACCTCAACTAACAAGAAAAAGGAAGAAGACGAAGATAACTGGGACCTCCCTGAAGAACTTCCATTTTGATTTCATCTACCCTTGCTTATTTTTGTAGTCACAAGTGATGCAAGGGAGCATAAGCCAGAATTGTTCTTTAATTGTTTACTTGTGTCATTAACCCTGATTCTTTCCAACATAAATCTAGATGCATTATTGCCAATTCCTCTTGGAAACTTGTTATGTAATGGTCTAGCCTCAGTGTGTGTGTGTGTGTGTCGGTACATACCGGTTGCCTTTGTCAACAAGCAAAGAAATCAAGGAGTTTCAATCATAAGTCAATAGTTGATATTTCAAGTCGAAAAGAATTGGTTTTTGGGATTACTGAGAGGAAATTGGAGAGATAGGAGCTGCTTGTTCCTCTGATGATTCATAATAGTGAAGAGTGGCATTCAGAACTGAATTCTTTATCTTCAATTTTTCTATCGGAGGAGCCTTAGTGGTTTCTGGTTTACATCCCCTGAAGGATAATTTCTCGTCACTGGTTTTACCGTGGTCGGTTAATCTGGCTGGTTGCTTACAGAGTAAGATAGCAAAAAGGTGAAGAAGGAAAGATGGTCAGATGGCGGAGACTCTGTCTTAATCAAATGTAAAGAAAGCAAAAGCAATAAGCTTGGCCATAATTGCAAGGAAAGAAATGGGTGGTCGAGGGCGAGCCGAGGTACAATATTCAACAGATTAATATCGCGGCTAAACCTCTTAAGGAGAGGCGCAAGTCTTTTCATTTATCCGCTTTGCTGGGATGGCATGCCTTGAAGATACTGCTTGGCTATTCCCTCCGAGTTCTGACTCTTCTTTGCAGTTTACGTTATGTGGCGGTGAAGACCCAGAACATGAGCAAAATCATAAGGTACTGTTAGTCGAGTATAAAGCAGTAGTGGCTTATTCAGAGGTTACTCTACAAAATGTTATCAAGTGGATGCAATTCTGTGGGAGATTCCGAGCACTTAAACTGAGCAATCACAGCGGTTTAAACCCTGTGGATATTACGACCTACAAAAAAAACCTGTGGATACCACTAGCCGCTAGATGAAGTTCCGACAATGACCTGTTGAACTATCGGTTCGAGCATACAGAACAAGTGGGTCCCCCACATTTCTGTGGCTTTAGCGATGCCGATCTACCGAGACCGCAATAAGATTCTCCCTGAAGCAAAAGGCTCCACATCGGTCCTTCCTTTTGCGGAGGTGCATCTATTGGCATGTTCTGGCAGAACCAAATGGGTCTTTAGAATGCTACAACCCTTCCTGATGTTCAAATTCGAGAAGGTTGAAAAGGGGGTACAAACTATTAATATCAGCAAATGCCGACAGGACGCCCTTTAATATGCAAGCATTTCCGTATACAAGAAGTTAAGAAGATACATAACAAGGACTCACGATGCTACAGTTTATGTGCAACTAGTCTCTCCAGTAGTTAATCAGCTCAAAGCAAAATGCTTCTGGCCTAGAAGAATGGAGTAGAGAGCGAACAAAATTTTTCCCATCTTCTCTTTGTAAAACTAGACGGGATGGGGGTAGAGTATGCGTTAGGTCATGACTTCTTGGCGCATCAATGCCTTCTGCTTCTTCGCAGGTGATTTCTTCTTTTTCTTTCCCGTCTTCTTTTTCTTGATGTGCATATTTTCCCTTCTTTTGAACACCGCCAAAACTTCAATGCTGAAATCACATTCTCATCATTTAGACACAACTTACACATAACACAAACACAACAGCTAGACAAGAACTCATTACACTGCATGTGTTAAGGATTCCAAAGGCAGTCAAGCTTTATCCCTGAGCATAATTTGTAAGCTTATGCTATTCGTGGGAGACCCAAGAGAGAGGAAAATGGTTGGATAACACGCCTATTTTGAAATTTCCCTCCATTTCTTTCTCATAAACATATTAAGGTATTCACAATTTTTTGGCCCAATTTTCATTTCTCCATTTTTCATCCTTTCCCAAACAGAGCCTTAAAGCTTCACAAGACAATATATCACACTGCTATTTCTAATACAAACACATGAAAGTGTATATTTAAAACCTTCCCAAGTCAATCCTGATAATCTGGGAAGACTATTTGACTAAGGCAGAACATTTGGTATACGTTGTAGTTTAAACCAGCTCAGAATATTATCACATACACTTTCCATTCAATGCTAACATTTCACCCTTTTAACAAGAAACTTGCATAATTTTCAGAGAAGCATCAATCCAAAACCAACTAAGACAAAATGTTTTTCCAGATCTTTGAGAAACAAGACATCATAATTGGTATCTCAATCTAAATTTTAAGATCGTTGAGACTGTTGCACAGAAGTTTCAGTTTCAAATCTGAGCAATTCCTGACTACTTGCTAAAGATAAGATCACATTTCAATATCTCAGCAACTTTCATCTGATTTAAGTAGACAGACATTAATTAAACATTAGCTTCCGAATCATGCAAAGCTACAGGATTGCAAAATGAGGGGACTGATACCTTTGTGTGCCAGGAAAAAAGTTAAATCCATGGGCTTTCTCCAAATGCCAGGCCTTGCTAGACAGCAATGACTTACAGTCCTGTAAATTATTTGCTCGACATTAGCTCCTCAAGATATCTAGTATTCAGCTTATAAGAAAGCAAACTAAGCACCGAAGCTGCACTTCAGTCTCTTAACTGCAATTTACCTCCTTAAAGCTTTCCCAGCCACAGCTTATGTAGATAAGAGTTTGAGGCACTGAGTGACGGTTCTCTTGACTTAAATCATTTCCAACTTGAACAGAAGCTTCCCTAGCACGAAGTACCCATGGTCTCTTCTCTTCTTTTGTCTTAAAACTAATACCAAAGACAGCATAGGAGGATAAATTAATGCTGGAAGGTTGATGACCGTTATTTTTGCAAAGATATCAAATGATCATCTAAGAGACTGACAATGTCATGCCTTGATGCAAAGAAAAGCTAAAGATAAGGCCCTACCTTTCAGATGATGATCTAGTTTTCAGTTCCCATGCTGGAAGAGTCTGCAGTGCTCCCACAAGAGATGCTTCAAGTCCTTTTCTAGGAGGATCAACAACAATCACATCTGATCCCACAAGCCAAGAAGTAGGCTCCTGGGTTGATTTTAACAAAATAGTAAGAACTCCCTACTCTATTACAATCTCAAGTCTAAAGAAGATTTACATAAATATATCTCCCAGTGAATAGTAATTTTCCATGCAAAATGGATATAAAAGTCATCAAGTTGACAAGATTGATTAACAATAACATCAATGAGATTCTTTTCTGGGACTTACAACTGAAGTGTCAGCTTGATGCCAACTGATGCTGCTATCCACATAATTGGGCAGGCGTTCAACTGTCTTTTCAAAAGACAACTTGGATTCTTTGTTAATTTCTACACATCTTACAGACCTGGAAGAGATGAATTACAAATTTGTAAGCCTTTCCTGAATGAGAACAAACAATCTGGAGCATTTAATGGAAAGAGGAGACTGGCAAGCAAAAGAAAAGAGAACTCTGGATTCTTGCCTGCATTTTCTTGTAGCAGCCAAGGATAAGCCAATGACGCCAGATCCTGCATATAAGTCAGTAACTGATGCACCATAAGGGACATACTTCTGTAACTTCCGGAGCAAAGAATTAAAAGCCTGAAGATTACCAAAGAAAAAGTATCATTACAAAGTATCAGTTACATGAATTTCAATTAAAAGGGGATAGACTCTCTGTTGTCGATGAATGATCTATTATCATTCATATGCAACTGGGTTTGCCTGAATTATCGCATGGGGCCAAAAACCTCAGCAAATCAACAAAAGCCACTCAAAAGTTTTCTTGGCTATCAAAGAAGATGGTTGTGCGAGATACAATGGAAATCCAACATTGCATTCCAATTATAATGCCCATTTCAAGAACATGCTGCAGTCAATGCTAAACTAACATGACATTTGATGATATCTGGCAATTAAGCAATTTGATGCCAGCATGGTAAATGCAATTTTATGTTAAACTAACAGTAGGTTCATATTGAAATTTTCCTGTTTGTAGGGCTTTCCAGAGAGGGAGATATGTCTAACCCGCGTATTCGCTTGGCCAAAACTGGATGGAGCCAGTGAAACATCAATGCCTCCAAGGTGCTCCCAGAAGTCCCTATCTCCCAGAAGATGTCTCCACCTATTCCCAAAGATTACCTATATAATCAAATGCACCACAAATAATAAAAAGACCCACTTGTCCTAGAAGGATTGAATAGAAAGGTACATTTAGTCACAGGATTAATTAGCATTTTACATTATTAGCATGATGTCCTAACTATTTTCCTTGTCAGTGATTTCGAAAACATTAAAATTCAAGCAGTAGGCTACCACTCACATTGCTAGTTGACGTCTGAAAATTGGCCCACACAGAGTGTATGAATGGTACTTTGCATTTTGACCCACCATTTCGCCATAAAAACTGCAGATGGATAAAGAAACACATTTTACTGGTAAATTAAGATATGGTCCAGCATGAGCAACATGAAGAAAGAGAATTTGGCAGCCTCACATGAGCCAAGGCATTCAGCTTATCTGAATTGGGTGAATTTTCATTTCGAGAATTCCAAACTAGAGCAACCTGCACCTGACCTATAAATAAGTTCAGTTCAGAATAGTGAGTGCAATTTGCACACCCAAATACTTCTAGAAAGTAAAAAACTGAAACTTCAAACCAAGCATGCAAGAAGTGAGCTCAGATCCATACCATGTTGGTATCTTTCTGAGGCGGGAATAGATGTATTGTATGTCGTCACAGCCATCTAGCAGAAGTGGAAGAACACATAAGTCACTGATTACTAGCATAACTACAAGCTTAACAAGATATCCCCAATAATGAAACACTACCTGCACGTAGCGCAGATCACCTGTCCCTTGATCCTCATCATGTGGTTCTATACCTAACTCTCTGATTCCTGTTAACAATTTCTCCCATGGAAAAAAGCAACTACTTAATGTTCCGGAAAGTACACCAAATTTTTAGACATCATCCACAAAATATACCTTGCTTCAACAGTTCCATGGCAGCATTAATGTTCGGATGATGAGCTGCAAGAAACAAGCAAAATAAGGCATTAACCGCACATTTGATGCCACCAGTTTCATCCTTGAGGCCAATTTTGCTCAAACCAGTTCACATTTTCATTTTTCATGCTCCAACATGCGAAATGAGTACCTTTGCAATTAGGGATGTCCACCACACTATGCGTGCCCTCCTGATAGAGTCCAATGAGAGGATCCACTGACGAGCCACGAACCGCCAACTTAGCACGGCATCTCCACCCCCACTGCACCACACACATGCGTACGTAATCAATCAAAACTAAGGCTGCACAAGCTGAAAACCACACCGACACATCAACTCAAATCGAGAGAGAAAAAGAAGGCAAAAACTTACAAGCTTGCAACTATCGAAAGTGAAATCCGAGACGCCTAAGCTCTTGAAGAAATCGGCGGCATCGTCGACGACGCTCGGACGGTGGAGGTTCAGCTCGTGAGTACACCCCGAGCACCTGCACATTCAAGCGAACCGACAATGTGACACAAGAAACACGCTCGCAACTGACAAGAACGCGCCGGATTTCGCAAACTCGCACTCGCAAAAAATCCGAGCAATATAAATTCGACAATCCAGCAGAACACACGGATTCATCGGCACGAACGCGACGAAACGAAGCGAGTCGCGACGTTTGACAAGGAACTAGAAAAAGAAGAGGAACTAAGGAAAGAGTCGGCGCGCGTGCGTACGATTGGAAGTGAGAGCACTGGAGCGCGCAGGCCGGCGAGGTCGAGGCCGGGCTCAGGCGGAGGGTCGCCGGAGCGGGCGGCGGCGGCGGCGACGGGGAGGGAGGAGCTGAGGCGGCGGGAGAGAGGCGGCAGGAGGCGGTTGGGCGGAGGGAGCGGGCGGAGAGGAGGCACAGTGACATCGGCGGAGCTGGGCGAGCGCGACGGAGCTTCGCTGCACTTGATTTTTGGCCGGAGTGGATAAAATGGAGACGATGGAGTTAACGAAGAGTATCTTCGACCAACGACCGGGTCGGGTGACCTTTCGGGTGCTCCCGGTTCAATTCGGGTCTGGGTCTGGGATGGAATCCGGTTCAAACGGACTTCTTCGGACTCATCCGATTCCGAAGCATGAACGTAAATAAAACATTTGTTTTGCGGACCGCATCCCATCTATTTCATGAAAAATAAATAATTTAAAATATATTTTTTCAAATAATCACTTATATTGCTAAAAAAAATGAATGAACGTTCAAATTTTTTTATTGATTAATTATTTTAATTAATGCAAACAATCTTTTTTAGAAAATTTTTTTTCAAATTATTTCTTTTAGTAAAAGGAAACAGAAGCCATAGTTGTGTGAAATCTTGCGGGATTCAGACCCGAGTCTCAAGATGAGCTTATAGATTAATTTCCATAAAATTCAGTCTTCTCTTACTGCCCAGGGCTCGTTTATTATGCCAGAAACATGTGGAGTATGTTCCCTATGCTTAGCTACAGCATCCATAAAAGGTCTAATGATAGGAAGCCCTGAGTCAAATCCCTGAATACATGCTTGCATACTAGTCCGTCCGACGTGCGATGAGTGCAGCAACAATTAGCTTGTTCTTCATCCTGTCGACGTAACCATAGTAAGCATCTCTCCAGGACTTCTTTGCGATCAAAGTGCCGCAGACACCCCAGAACCCGACACAGAAACCGAGCCCAATGCTCAGGAAGAGCCACGAGCGTTCGAGATCATCGCTTCCCTCTTCGCTCTTGGTGTTTCCGCCACCATCGTCAGGAGATTGTGGCTGTTTCTCGTCTCCCGGGCATAACTCTGGCAATGGAATCCCACAGAGGCCGACGTTGCCCTCGTAAATCGATGGGTCGTTGAGGGTTTGGAACTGGTTGTGTAATATGTGGGCTTTAAAGCAAGAAATAAAATAAAAGAAGAAAAAAAAAGAAAAGGTTGAAAAGTCAAAAAGGGGCTGAAGGAAACTGGAAGAAGCTTCGGCTGAGTATAAAAAGAGAGAAAGAGGGAGAGAAAGAGGGGAATATCGGCAGAAGCAGGGGAAACGCAAAACAGGGGAGAAGAGAGAAAGAAGAGAAAGGAAAAAGGAGAAAAAGGAAAAATTTTGGCGCGCTCGTGACCCGGACGCCTCATCAAGCCGACTCAAGTGTGTTTTGCAAGGCCGGTAAGAAATTAAAGTCTTTAATTACTTGCTTGAAGCAATTGCCGCAATTAGGGCTCGAAATTCGGATTTCATGGGTAATTGTGTGGCGAAGCCCAATTTTTGAGTCGTTAAGCCGTAAATTTTTTTAGAAATGGTACTTTGGGATGTTGTGAAGCTATAGCATCTTTCGGATCGTGATTTGAGCTTGCGGTTTGTTCGGAACGGAATTTTTAAGTTGGAGACGCAATCTGGTACTGTAGCGAACAGTGGCTTCGAGTCTTTTTTTTTTGTTATTTCCGGTACTGTTTTGGAGCGGCCGAGTTGGGGTTGTTGTTGTACGTTAGGAGAGCTTTCTAAAGACTATAAGACGGCTTGAATCGGAATTTTGTGGAGGAAGTTATGGCATGACGAAGTTGGCGCATGGGCCGCGCCTAGCTGAAAATGATGGGTTTATGCTAAATTATGAACTTTTGGGACGCGTAGGTGTCGTTTATCGACTAATAGGCCTAGTATGGACGAGTAGTTATACGAATATCATTTTTACTCGGCTTTTTAATATTTTCCCGTTAATTGTTAGGAATCCGAATGCGTCGGTTCGTGTGAGCGACGTAGTTGATTTTTGGCTTTTCCCAGGTGAGTGACACTATTTCTTCTTTGTATTTTAAACTCATATTTTGGAAAAATGTGATGGATTATATAATCCGTGAGTTGATAAAAAGCATATCTTGTGCATAAAACATGATCGAGTTATTACTGCCATTTTTCTTGTTTGAAAAGAGTTATATTTTGATTTCGGTTGGGATGGTTGCTTGAAAATAATTTGTGAAATTCTTTATGCAAGAATCGAAGAATGCTTTGATATTTAATTATCAAATTTTGAGTTGTGACATGTTCCTTTCGATGTTGGAATTACTTGGATGTTGTGATTAGTGGTTGGTCTTTCAATGTCTCTATGGACCGAGGGGTGTGGGTATGCAGATCTATTCAGGATATCTTTGTGCAAGCCACGCTAATAATATGTGGAGACTTGCAGAGGGGAATCTTGATCGTTTTGTCACGGGCGTTACGCGTGACCATGGTTAGACATTTGAGCATGAATTGGTCAATGGAGTGGACCATTGACATGTGATTTGAGTTTGGTCGATGGAATGGACCATCGATGTGAGTTGATGAGATTAATCAATGAAATAGACCATTGATGCATGTTTTACGAGATTGACTAATGGACTCGACCATTGGTGCTTTCGATATTTGAATTATGATTTGGTATTATGATAAAGTGAGTTATGTTTGTGTTTTAAAATGTGCATAGTGATTTCTCGATCCGCTTAGAAGAAATGTGTTACTCACTGAGCCGTGGTAGCTCACTCCTCTCATCTAATTGTTTTTCAGGTTCTTCAGTGAGTCACGAATAGGCGTGAGCGTACGTTCGGGGAGGACTTTTTGGTGGAAATTTTGGGTATGGCTTATGCATAGTTCATAAGTTTATAAGTTAGTCTTTGTAGAAGGTTTATGTTTTGATGTTTGTGGATTATATATATACTCTGATATTGTAACCAAGTGCCCCTTTTTGTCAAATGTATATATGTGGATGTATATATGTTGATATCGGGTTGAATTTTTGGTTACGTTGAGGCTGCGTCCTTTGGTAAAAAGGACGGCCGTGTCATGTCCCTTTTTCTTGTGAATCGGGATGTGACAGGTTGGTCCTCGGGATTCTCCCCCACAAGTTGTTGTATGAGAGTTTCAAGTGATTCAGCTTTGTTAAAGCGGTGATGCTCGGAGGAAGTGGTCCGAGAGATTGTTGCTCGATAAGTCGAGAGTCTCTAGCCATTCCAAGTTCCCAATGTCGATCGGTATTCTTCCAGTGAGATGGTTCATGGACAAATTCAAGGTCCACAACCTCACAAGGTTCGTTATCGCTTCAGGAATCTCCCCAGACAAGCAGTTGTCCGAGAGATCCAAACTGTTGACGAGGTAAAGAATCTTTTCGTCATATACAACAAACCGTCCTTTGGCCACCACGGTCAAGCGTCCCTCGTACCTCTCTGTGTCGGCATCCGTGAGCTCCACTTTCAAGCCCGTTAAGTTTCCAATGCACGGCGGAATTGATCCTGACAAGCTGTTGTGAGAGAGGTCTAATATGTGGAGATTCGAAAGACGGCATATCTGAGGAGGAATTTTCCCGGTAAACAAATTGGACCGCAGGCGCAAAATCAGTAATGAAGGAATGCTCTCTGCAATCCATGCGGGAATGTTTCCTGAGAACTTGTTCTCGCCTAGATCGAGGCTGTCCAGAGAGCTGCAGTTCTGCAAGGAGGACGGAAGTTTGCCAGAGAGATTGTTGTTACTAAGTATGAAGAACCTGAGAGAGGAAAGAAAGCCGACCTCTCTCGGTATTGGACCCGAAAGGCTATTGTTTGACATGTCAAGAATATACAGGAAGGGCAAGTTGCTCCAGAACCACGGTATTTCTCCGGATAGGTAGTTGTTGGAGATGACTAAGGTTGTCAAATTGGTCATATTCCCAATGGACAAGGGAATGGAACCATTTAGGGCATTCCCAGATATGTCTACATCTGTCAGGTAAGGCATGAGTTTGCCGATGTTAGGAGGAATGGGACCGGAGAAGTGGTTATCTCTGAGAAACAGTGTCGTCACATTGGAAGACCACATAGGAAGAGGACCTTCATAAGAGTTCACACTCAAGTCAACAAAGGACAGATCGTCTACAAATGTCAGAGAGGTGGGCGGCTTGCCAGTGAGTTGATTATACGTGACGTCTAGTTCATCTAATTGCAGATTCAGCTGCAAGAACCATTCAGGTATGGTTCCCGAAATTCTGGCGTTGTGCAACACCACGGTCTTGAGGTGGTTTTGATTCCTGAGCCAAGTAGGAAACTCGGGACCCAATTGGCAAGACCTGATGTTCAGGTACCCAAGCTTGAAGGGAGGAATCCAACTGGGGGCTATGTTAAATGCCAAGGAAATGTTTTGATACATTTTAACCAAGGAAAGATCCGTAAGGCTCGAGAGATTTGCCAGGTGGTGCTCCGTCACGACTCCTTCCCACAAGTTCTCAGAGAGATCCACCGCGACCAACGTCGACAGTTGCCCAAAACTTTCAGGAATCCCACTCATCCCGTTGTTGGCAACGTAAAACTCTTTCAAAGACGACGAGTTTCCAATCGTCTGTGGAATAGAACCTTGAAATGAATTAAACGAAAGTTGGAGGTACCTTAACTTCTTCAGGTTTCCTAGAGAATCTGGCAGATTACCAGATAACTGATTGTTCCCCAAGTCCAGATTCTCCAACTTGCTATCATTGCATCGAGCTAACCCGTTGATAAAATCAGTTATATCACCGGTGATGTTATTGACAGAAAGCTTTAGGACACTCAAATCACATAAGCTCCCCAAGGATTTCGGAAGCCGACCCTTGAGGTACGAATTCTGGGACATGTCGAGTTCTTGGAGGGATGCTAAATTAGCAAATTCATCTGGAAGCACACCCCCGAGACTATTTGAGTTAAGATCAAGATGAACAAGGCGAGTGAGATTGAACAGCCACCAGGGCAACGTAGGGTTGAAGTCATCGTTCGAGAGATCAAGGATCTCAAGCGATGTGACGTTGATGAATGGAAGAGAAAGAGGAAGTTTTGACAGGAAACAGTTGGGCAAGCGCAACTCTGTGAGAGAAGGTAGCGAATTGATAGCTCGAAGCCAATGATCGGCGGCATTACTGAGATCAATGGCTCCAAGATTAAGATATCGAAGGGAAGAAAGGCCAGGAAGCCAGAGAAGATCATTTCGGCTTGATTCGGCAAAACAATTGCTGAGGTCCAGATGCTGCAGTCGCGAAAGATTCCTGAGACTCAGAGGGATCGTTCCCCCAAAAGATGCACCCGACAGATTGAGGTATCTCAGCTGCTTTAGCGAACCGATGAAACCTGGGAGTTTGGTGCCTCCAAAATTGTTCATGCTCAAATCCAAGTACTTCAACTCTTTTACATCAAGCAGAGAAGGACTGATCTCACCCCCCAGCGCTTGTCCTGGCTTGAGATCGCTGCTTAGATTATCATCCACATATGGGTTGTGGAGATTAATCTCAATGACTCGCCCAGTCAGGTTGCTGCATACAATTCCTCTCCATTGGCAGCAATCTTTCCCGACCCACGAAGCAAGCCGGCCCGAAGGATCTGTGAAGCCACCTTTCAACTTGGCGAGTGCTTCTCTTTCACTTTTGAAGCAACCTGAAGCGATTGCCCCACTGGAAAGTGCAGACTTTACAGTTCCAGGATATAGAAGTCCTGATAGGACTAGGAGAGGAAGAAGTTCAGTGCAGGAGATCTTATGAACCATTCTTGCAGGCAAAACAAGAATAGACAAAAGGAGGGTAGTATCATAAAGTGCAGATCAGCCTGTCTAGACATATATACTGGACTAGTGTCCTCCTATGATGCAAAGTGAGGGAGCGTCCATTGTTAGTCTGACTTGACTTGACTTTGAGTTTACGGCAAACCAGTTAAGCGTCATCGACCTTGTCATCCAAACTGTTGTTGTTTTCCCCTTGCCTGGGACGCATTTTAAACTTGCAGACTTCGATGGCAAGTTCTGGTCCATGGTTTTTATGACATAGAAGCACTGTCTTGACAACCAGCCATGCTGTTGAAAGCTGTTGGAATTTGGCAAAAGAACCATTTTAAGTGCCAAAAGTTAGCTGACACCGAAGTGTCAAAACTTATGAAAGTGACACTTAAAGTGCCACTTTTTTTTTTTTTAATGAAAAATGGGGCACATCCGACAAATCTCGCCAGAAATCTTATATGGCATTTTTTTATTAATTTTTTTTGCTTATATAGCTCGCCGAAAGGCTGACTCAACAAACCACATACAAAAATGATGTCGTTTTGGTATAATTTGGATTTTAATATAATAATTAATTAAATTAAAATTTTTAAAATTAATCAATTAATTAATTAATTAATTTTTTAAAAAAAGGGTGAGGAGGAGGAGGAGGAGGGAGGTGACCGATAATTGAGGGCTCAGCCCTTGCCATTGCCACCTCCTCTCTGTCGCCGGGAAGGTGGGGGAGTGTCGGCTAATGCCGTTGAGCCTTGGTCGAGGGCCAGCGGCCCCAACTGACTAGGGGCAAGGGCCTGTGTTCCCTTCGCCAGATCTGGGGTAAGTGTTAGCCGGGGCTCAGCCCTCGCCGCCGCCACCTCCCTACTCCTCCTCCTCCCCCTTTTCTAAAATTAATTTTAAAAATTTTAATTTAATGAATTATTATATTAAAATTCGAATTATACTCAAACGACGTCGTTTTGACACTATTTAGCCACATTAGTATGCAAAACGACGTTGTTTTGCGTGCAACTTGCCAGCAAATTGTCACGTCAGCGTTTTGGCCGAATTTTCTTGCTGGTGGCACTTAAGTGATCAATTTTGCTCAAATTTTAACACTTAAGTGTTACTTTCGTAACTTTTGGTACTTAAGTGTCATTTTGTGCCAACTTTTGGCAAGGTCCTGGTGTCTCGGAATTTGATAGTTCACTATGAGGTCCACCGAATTAAGTTGATCACGCTGTGGAGTTGGAGCGCACGAATTAGGTCTGCATAACGATATTTTTCCCATTCACAGCTAATGTCATGGGGGAGGCACCTGTCCAGGCGTCACGAATCACGTACGCTGCATCTATCACAGATGCACCCATGTTTACTTGTATCTGGGATTCGCTTGCTCGGTCATGTTGTTTCTCGGTTTAGGGAATAAGAGCGTGAAGAGTCACAAGTGGAAAAGATTGCATCGAGACGATAGCGTTGGACAAGGAAATGATGGAGGTCAACGCATGCCAGGAGTCTCTGAAGGGGATTGACCTTGGATTTTATCAAAGTCTTCTCTCGATCACTCACAATGGCATTTTCTTTTCTTCAGCTTAGGTCGCGAGAGCTCAATCCAAGAAGTCACTTTTAGGGTATTAGAATAATTAAATATTAAATTATGCTTCCGTTTAATAATTTAAGTTTTTAGAACAATTGAAAATAGTCCCATAAAATCTTTCAAAGCGAAAGAGAGAACTTGGGGTGGCAAGTTTTGGTGTTTCTGGTTTGCGTTTGGATCTAAATGGAGAACGAGACGCTCCTCGAAATACCAATGAAGAGAAGACTTCTGAAGACGACGCACTCGGTGGACGTGGCTTCTTGACTTAAAAGCCGACCAAACGGTTTGACTACGAAGAACCATGATCACATTCCGTTGGGCTGGCTCCCAACGTGAAGTATAATGCCAGCTTCTCCATAAGAACCCACAGTAGTGAACAAGAATGTGAAGAACTTTACAATTTGCTCGTTAAATCCCACGGTTGCACCACGCCATCGAATTTATGGATGATATACTTCCAGACATCTATTATCAAACATATAAATTATTCTGACAAAAAAAAAACATATAAATTACAATAAAGATGAGTTAGACCAATTCGTAGCAAATCTGGAAAGGGATGTTGGACTGACTGAGTCGCCAGCTGAATGGACATAGATTTGAACACCGACTGCGTGGGACCACTCTAGAAATGACCTTAGGGCTGGAGGTTTCGGACAAATTCCACGAAGTGCATATTACGTTTTTCATCTATGAATATAGTCCACACATAAACTTATAGAAACAAGAAGTGATCAGGTCCAAGGTGGGTAAGATCTAGATCTGGACATGTACCCGACCTTGTTATAATCGGTTCCCTTTTTTCGGACCATGTATCTGACCTAGCCTGGTTTTCCGATCTGGTTCTATGATCAATTTTGTTTCCACTTAAACATGTTTTGCAACTGTCTAATATTTTCTACGACTTTGTTTCAAATTTTACATTAATATGCGAGAAAATAACGTAATCCTTATAATTTGTACTGAATCATTAAGCATTTGTAATAAAAAAGTATATGAACTTTTTGACTAAATAAAAAATTAAGGATCCACAAGGCTAATTATCATAAATAAAATCAGAAGGCAAAGCAAAAATCATAACATTACATAAACATTAGCAACAAACATGGGTGTAATATTAGTCTCATTCCTACAACTACTATATAATTTTTTTTTTATACCCAGGGAACTCCGTACAACTGGCAGCTGGCGGACCCACCACTTCGACGTCACGCTTAAGATCCTGTGCGTCTCACAGGATTTGAACCCTTCCGTTCTAGGTAGACGTCATGGGAGCTCTTATCTAGCTAAGCCACCGCAGGCGGTGGTTATTGTATAAAACTGTTCATTTATCTAAAACAGTTAACAAATGTCTACTGCAAGAATAACTCCTCATTCAAAAAAGAAATTAGGTGAGCCAATCCACGTGATATATTTAAGAATTTGGTGGTGACGAACATTGTCCATTCGTTGGACGATGCGAGAGCGAGCCGGTGAGAGAGGGAAGCGAGCGAGGAAGAGGAACGATGAAGGAAAAATGCCATGCGTGTTTGAGAGAGCCGAAAGATAAAAAAAAGCCATGTGACTGCAAAAGTAAGAATAGAAATCGGGAGAAAAAAAAAGAATTTTGGACCTCTGCTTACAAAATTGGTCCGGGAATCAGTTCTTAGGTGGGTAATCACTTGGAACCGGTTCCAGTTCCTGGACCGGTTCCAATGGGAACCGGTTTCCGATCCTATTTTCTAGGTGGGTTGGTCCAGTTCTCGAGTCTACCTGATTAGTTGCACATACCTAATAGAAACCTTCTAGTCTTCTTCTTTGGTGATTTAAATGGGAACACAATGCAGTCCATTTCCACTGCATCGCTAATGAAGACCTCCGAATACCTCCAGCCGTGATGACTCGATCGGAAAGGAAGTTCCTTGGTAGTTGCACTTTCTAGACAATCAGATAAACGACCGTGGCAGCACGGCATAACCTCAAGAGGCCATTTGTCGAGGTAAAAGTCCTCGTGTCCTTTTTCATTCAGGTCTTCTGAAGAGCTTCATCTCGGTTCATACGTCCGTATGTCTTGGCTTGATTGACAAAATCAATCGTGAATTTTCGCTTGACATGACCCCGAGAGTGTTGGCTGGGTCCACCTTCATGTGAGGCCTAGCTAGCATTAAAAAAAAAAAAAACAAAACAAAAAAAGACAAGTTGAAAAGAAAGTGATGGCTTCGCGCGCGTGCGTTTGTGTGTGTGTGGGGATGTGCCCAAAGTGAGGAGAGAGAAAGAAAACCAAAAACTACCGAAATAGGAGAGAATAGAATCAAAGAAAAGGGCTGCAATTTTGTGATCTTGATTCGAAGGCCAAACATTGATAGAATTGGCTCAAATTTGAATATGTTGTTCGTAAGGTCGAGGGATATGAGTTGATGGTTTTCGTTCATCGAGAATGGCCTATGAAATTCTCTAATTGTGATTAGGGTTTTCTTGCTTTGAATTTATTTTTATTTTTTTGTGACCCAAAAATCCCATACAGCCGGTAGCCGGCGAGTAAACCTGGGAGGACATGTAAGCGGAAGGACCCATCAGCCCCAGCGTCCCACTTAAGACCCCAAGAGATCGTGAGGGGATTCGAACTCCTCCCTTTCATAAGGAGGAGAGAGCCTAAACCATCGCGGTCACCAAGGCGGTGGTTTTTTGCTCCAAATTTATTTATCCACTTATGTAGTGATGAAATGAGATTGTAATGTTTTTACCAAAAAAATAAAATGAGATTGTAATATTGATGTTTTGCCTCTAGTGTGTGACTTGAGAATAATACTTAATGTATCATGCTATTTTTGGTGATTAGTGGTTGTTTTGGGCGGTTTGTGGTTTTCCCCGTATTGAGTTTTCCATGTTAAATCCTCAGTGTTGTTATTTGTTTTGTTACTTATCATTTTGGCATTATATTTGCATATTGTAATGTTATATATTGCTCGTTATTACCGGGGTTAAGAAAATTTCAATTGATTTAGTTTTGGAGGAGAACTTGATCTTGGATTGCGTTTAGCTCATGATAAATTATTGTCCCCGAATTCTCCCCAACAGAGAGGTCATTTCTAATTCACATCAAACATAAGATCTCACTTCCTAAATTGAAATTATCATGGCGTTTCACCAACTCAACAGATCCTTAGAGCTTAGTCCACTATTATATCTAAACACACAAATCTATCCATCATTTCTCACTAGTAACGAAGCTACACTTGCCCTTTTGCCAACTCACGGATCTCAGCTCCGGTTCAATTCAGAGTTGGGTTTGGGATGGAGGGTCTGGAAGCTAATCGGGTTCAAATGGATTTCCGTCCCACCTGATTCCGTGGCATATAAGTCAATAAGACTCATAGTTGGGCAAACTACTAAAGGATTCAAACCCGAGTTTCAAGATAAGCTTATAGACTCCTAGGAATAAAAAAGTGAAATTTCCTTAGAATTGAGTCTTCTTTTACTGCGCAAAACTCATTTATTGACAATAACTGTAACATGTACTTTGTTCCCTATGCTTGTTGTAAGTAACTGCTACATTTTAAAGATGGCTAATGATGGTATGGAAGACAGCTTTATGAAACCATTGAATTGAAATCCCAGAATACATGATTTTAGTTTGTCCAACGTGCGCTAAGTGCAATTAGCTTGTTCTTCATTCTGTCGATGTAACCGTAGTAAGCCTCTCTCCAGGACTTCTTTACCATCAAAGTGTTGAATGAGTCAATGTTTCTGGTTTGTTTTTTTATGTGTTAATAGTCTATTATGTGGATTGGTTGCTGTACGTGTGAAGTTAGTGGGCTGTGGTGGTTATTTGTTTTTGTAAAGCCTATATAAAGGCTATGGCGTCAGTTTTTTTTTTTTCACGTGTGTGGTTCTACAGACGGTTCCTCTGTTTTGTGTATATTAGTATCTCCTTTGTTCTCCTCTATTTTCAACGATGCTCTTGTGCATATCTGCAAATTTGCATCTCCTCTATTTTTTTTAACATTGGTATCAGAGCCGAGGTTATGAAGAAAAGTGTGTGTTTGAGTGCTTTAAAAAGGTGAGAACCAAAAGAGAGTTTTATTGCAGCAAGTACTTTCGTTTGCAGCAGTCAAAGGAGAGTATTGTAGCAGGTTATTTTTGTTTGTAGCAGCACCAGGTTGCTTTTGTGGTGGTTTTGTTTTGTAGTAGCGGTATTGGCCTCGGAAACATTTATACAACTTGCTATTCCACACTTTGATGGTCACTATGATCATTGGAGCATGCTAATGGAGAATTTTCTCAAGTCCAAGGAGTATTGAGATGTTGTTTCTTCGGGAGTTGCTGAACCTGATGAAGGAGCTGTGTTAACGGCAACGCAAAGAACGGCTTTGGATGCACTAAAATT
The DNA here is from genome assembly GCA_016097615.1 of Eucalyptus dawsonii. Lineage (NCBI taxonomy): Eukaryota > Viridiplantae > Streptophyta > Magnoliopsida > Myrtales > Myrtaceae > Eucalyptus > Eucalyptus dawsonii. The sequence goes on along the minus strand of CM027880.1, from coordinate 36,658,226 downwards.
GAAGGATCTTAAGGCCAAAAACTATCTTTTCCAAGCAATTGACAGATCCATTTTGGAGACAATTCTTTGCAAGGATACCTCCAAGGAAATATGGGATTCCATGAAGAAAAAATATCAAGGCTCAACAAGAGCAAAGAGGCAGCAGCTTCAAACGCTTCGTTCGGAGTTTGAAATGCTATGAATGAAGTCGGGAGAGACAATCACAGATTTCTTCTCTCGGACAATGGCAATAGTTAATAAGATGCGGATTCATGGCGACAAGACAGAGGATGTCATCATCGTTGAAAAGATTCTTTGATCTTTGACGCTAAAGTTCAACTTTATTGTTTGTTCCATAGAAGAAGCCAAGGATATTGAAGAACTTTCCATTGATGAGTTGCAAGGATCCTTGTTAGTTCATGAACAAAAACTCCTACAACAAGAGACAGAAGAGCAAGCTTTGAAGGTCTCAACTGGAGATCAATCTTCATCAGAAGCAAGGGTGAACAAAGGAAGAGGCAGAGGAAGGGAGAACAACGATCGCAACAACTTCAGCTTTGATCAAAAGTCTGAAAGCTATTCCTATCGTGATTTCCAAGGAAGAGGAAGAGGTCGTGGAGGACGACATTCAACTGGTTTTAGGCCAAGGTCAGCAGACAAATCCAAAGTGGAGTGTTATAGATGTCATAGGTATGGGCATTACAAATCTGAATGTCGAACTAATTTGAATAAACAAATAATTGAAAGAACTAACTTTGCTGAAAAAGAAGAAGAAGTATCTTTTTTGATGGTGTGCCATGAGAAAGAAGAAACTCAACCAAACATGTGGTATCTCGACATTGGTTGTAGCAATCACGTGTGTGGAGACAAGAAAATGTTTTTTGATCTAGACGAAATGTACAACAACACCGTAAAGTTTGGTGATAATTTCATTGTGTCGGTGATGGGGAAAGGAACAGTGGCAATTCATCCAAAAGGGACTTCAGTACAAATTATTTCAAATGTATTATATGTCCATGAATTGAAGACTAATCTGTTAAGTGCTGGTTAGCTGCAAGAGAAGAGATATGAAATCTCTATTAAAAGTGGGATTTGCAGAATTCAAGATGAGAAGTTGGGTTTAATTGCCGAAGTCAAAATGACAGGCAATCGGATGTTTCCACTGTATCTCCACAAAACTACAAATTCATGTTTCTTTGCAAGATTGAAGGAGGAAGCTTGGTTATGGCCATTTTGCTATGGGCATCTTAATTTTGGTGGGTTGCGAACACTATATAAAAAAGAGATGGTGGAGGGTCTTCCTCAAATCTCTGCTGCTTTGGAAATTTGTGAAGATTGTGTTGTTAGCAAGCAACATCATGCTTAATTTCCACAAAGAAAATCATGGAGAGAAAAAAGTTCGTAGGCGTTGGTTCATTTAGATATTTGCGGACCAATATCTCTAATTTCCAATGGAGGTAAATGGTATATCATTACCTTCATCGATGATTTTAGCCGGAAGATTTGGGTGTATTTTTTGCAAGAAAAATCTGAAGCTTTTGCAGCTTTCAAGAACTTCAAAGCACTTGTTGAAAAGGATGGAGGAAATCAAATAAATGTCTTTCGCACGGATCATGGTGGAGAGTACAACTCGCTTGAGTTTATAGATTTTTGTGTGAAGCATGGGATCAAGAGACAACTTACAGCAGCCTATACACCACAGCAAAATGGCATTTGTGAGAGGAAGAATTGTACCATTATGAATATGGTGCGAAGTCTCTTGAGGGGAAGTGGAATTCCAAAAAGTTTTTGGCCTGAAGCAGTCAATTGGAGCATTCATATTTTAAATAGAAGTCCCACTCTAGCTGTTCAAAATATGACACTAGAAGAAGCATGGAGTGGTAAAAGACCCGCAGTAGATCACTTCAGGATTTTTGGGTGTATTGCCTACGCCCACGTTCCTGACCAAAAGAGGAAGAAGCTAGATGACAAGGGAGTCAAATGTGCTTTTCTTAGCATTAGTTATCAATCAAAAGTCTATAAACTTTATGATCCTATGACCAAGAAAATCGTTATCAGTCGTGATGTGATTTTTGATGAATAACAAACTTGGCTGTGGGGGTGAGCAAGGTGTTGGTAAGCAAATTCCAACGAATTTTGAAGATGAAAATGGGTTGGTGCAACAATCCACAACAACCCAAATCGCCACAGGCAATGTCAAAGTACAGCAGTAGTGTGCGGAACGTGAAGATCGGCCTCATCGTGTTCGACGGAGGCTTGCATGGATGTGTGATTATGAAGTAACAAGAGTTGATCAATATGAAGATCCATTTATCCATTTTGCTTTATTTTCAGATTGTGATTCAACAACTTTTGATGAAGCAGTACAAAAAGAAAATTGGAGGATAGCATTGGATGAAGAAATTGCAGCTATTGAGAGGAATAACACTTGGGAGTTAACAGATCTTCCAAAAGGACACAAAACAATCGGAGTCAAGTGGGTGTACAAGACAAAATTGAACAAGAATGGTGAAATTGATAAGTATAAGGCATGCTTGGTGGCGAAAGGCTACAAGCAAGAATTTGGAGTGGATTACAAATAAGTATTTGCACCTATAGCAAGACTTGACACAATCAAATTGGTAATTGCATTAGCAGCGCATAATTCATGGCCTATCTTCCAATTGGATGTGAAGTCAGCATTCTTGCATGGTGATCTTCAAGAAAAGGTATTTGTTGATCAACTTTCTGGTTATGTAAAGCTCGATAGTGAACATAAAGTTTATAAATTAAAAAAAGGCACTATATGAGTTAAAACAAGCTCCCCGAGCTTGGTATAGTCGCATTGATACCTATTTTTTGAAGAAAGGTTTTAGAAAATGTCCATATGAGCATACACTTTTTATTAAAATTGGTGATGGTGGAAAATTGCTTCTTGTATGCTTATATGTGGATGATCTTATTTTTACTGGGAGTGATAATGCCATGTTTGACAAATTCAAGGAGTCTATGATGGATGAATTTGAGATGACTAATCTTGGATTGATGCATTATTTTCTGGGCATAGAAGTAATTCAATCTGCAGCTGGAATCTTTATGTCTCAAAAGAAGTATGTTCAAGAGATTTTGGACAGGTTTCAAATGAATAATTGCAACCCTGTGACTACTCTAACTGAAGTTGGATTGAAGCTCTTCAAAGATCCTAATGAAAGCAAGGTGGATGGCACTCTCTATAAGCAAATTGTTGGAAGCCTGATGTATTTGACAGGGACAAGACTAGATATCATGCATGCTGTGAGCCTTATAAGCAGGTATATGGAGCACCCAACAGAGTTACATTTACAAGCTGCAAAAAGGATTTTTCGCTATTTGCAAGGAACTAAAAATTTTGCATTGTTCTATAAAAAGGGAGAAAAGTTAGATTTGTTTGGGTTTACAGATAGCGATTTTATGTTGGAAATGTTGATGATAGAAGAAGTACTTCAGGGTATGTATTCATGCTTTGTTCAAGGGCGGTTTCATGGTCTTCAAAGAAGCAATCAATTGTTACTTTATCAACAACTGAAGCAGAATTTGTTGCTGCAACTTCATACGCCTGTCAAGCCATATGGTTACGAAAGATTCTTGAAGAGCTTCAGTTCAAACAGTAAGAAGCAACTATAATCTATTGTGACAACAGCTCAGTTATCAAGCTGTCCAAAAATCCAATTCTACATGGGAGGAGCAAGCATATAGATGTGAAGTACCACTTCTTAAGAGATCTTACAAATGATGAAGTAGTTGAGCTAGTTTTCTGTAGAAGTGAAGATCAAGTGGTTGATATATTCACCAAGCCCCTAAAGTTACCCATGTTTTAGAAGCTGAGAAAGCTCATTGGTGTTCGTTTGTTGGATATTCCAAATTGAGAGAAGGTCTGTTGAACGAGTCAATGTTTCTGGTTTGTTTTTATTTTATTTTATGTGTTTATAGTCTATTATGTGGACTGGTTGCTGTACGTGTGAAGTTAGTGGGCTGTGGTGGTTATTTGTTTTTGTAAAGCCTATATAAAGGCTATGGCGTCAGTTTTTTTTACGTGTGTGGTTCTGCAAACGGTTTCTTTGTTTTTGTGTATATCAGTATCTCCCCTGTTCTCCTATGTTTTCAATGCTGCTCTTGTGCATATCTGAAAATTTGCATCTCCTCTGTTTTTTTTTTTAACACAAAGTACCACAGACACCCCAGAACCCCACAAAGAAACCGAGCCCAATGCTCACGGAGAGCCAAAATTATGCGAGATCACCGTCTCCATCTTTGCTCTTGCTGTTTCCATCGACATCATCAGGAGATTGTGGCTGTTTCTCTTCTCCCAGGCATGACTCTGCCGATGGAATCCCACAGACGCCAACGTTGCCCTTGTAAATAGATGGCTCATTGAGGGTTTGGAACTGGTTGGCTGTTGGGATTTTCCCCGAAAAGTCATTGCACGACAGGTTCAAATTATTTAGCTTTGTTAAAGTGGTCATGCTCCGAGGAATCAGTCCTGAGTGATTGTTGCTTGATAAGTCAAGTGTCTCAAGCCGCTCCAAGTTCCCAATGTTGACCAGTATTTTTCCAATGAGATGGTTTATGGACAAATTCAAGGTCTACAACTTCACGAGGCTCGTTAGCGCTTTGGGAATCTCCCCTGACAAGCGGTTGTCAGAGAGATCCAAACTATTGACGAGGTAAAGAATCCTTTCATCATTTTGAAGAATCTTTCCTTTGGCCACCACAGTCAAGCGTCCCTAGTACCTCACCCTGTTAGCATTTGTGCTCCACTTTCAAGCCCGTTAAGTTTTCGATGCACACTGGGATTGATCCTGATAGGCTGTTGTGTGAGAGGTCCATTATGTGGAGATTCGAAATACGGGATATCTAAGTAGGAATCTCCCCGGAAAACAAGTTCGATTATAGGCGCAAAATTAGCAACAAAGTAATGCTCCCTGCAATCGATGCTGGAATGTTTCGGAGAACCTGTTATTGCCGAGATCGAGACTGGCCAGAGAGTTGCAGTTCTGCAAGGAGGATGGTAGTTCACCAGAGAGATTGCTTTTATTGACTATGAAGAACATGAGAGAAGAAAGCAAGCTGACCTCGCTTGGTATCGGACCCGAAAGGTTATCGTTTGACATGTCAGAAAATGTACAGCAAGGACAAGTCACTCTAGAACCACGGTATTGTTGGGGAGAACTCAGGTACAACAATTCACTACGACCAAACGCAATCCAAGATCAATTTCTCCCCCGAAGCAAAATCAACTAAAATTTCTTAACCCTCAGCAATAACCAGCAATGTATAGCCTCACAAAATGCAAATATAACGCCAAAATGATAAGTAGACAAAGCAAATAACAACACCAATAATTTAACGTGGAAAACCCGATGCGGGAAAAACCACGGACCGCCTAAAAACATCCACTAATCACCAAGAATAGCAGGATACACAAAGTATTCTTCTCTAGTCACACACTAGAGTCTCAACATCAACATTACAATCATCTTCTTCTCACCACATAGGTAGACAAACAAGTTTGGAGCAAGAAAACCTTAACCGCAACTAGAGAATTTGGAGACGGTTCTCGATGAACAAAAACTATCAACTCGTAGCCCACGGTCTCACAAACAACATACTGAAATTTGAGCCGATTCCGACAATATTTGGCCTTCGAATCAAAGCCGCAAAGTTGTAGCACTCTTTCTCTCTTCTCTTTCTCCTTTGTGCAGTTTTTGTTTTCCCTTTCTCTTTCTTCGTCACTTTTCGGGCGCACACACCATGTACGACAACTCCACTTCTTTTTGTTCTTTTTTTGTTCCTTTTTTTATTTATTTAATGCTGGCTGGGCCCCACATGAAGGTGGACCCAGCCAACAAATCTCCCCCTCCACCTCATGTGGGTGGACCCAGCCAACAAATCTCCCCCTCCACCTCATGTGGGAAGATTCGTCATGCCCGCTTTTCTTCTACAAGCATCAAGCTTAATCACGGGCAAGGTTTTGGTCATCATGTCGGACTTATTGTTGTTGGTATGAACTTTCTCAAGTAGGAAGAGCTTCTCTTCTAGCTTTTCTCGGATCCAATGATACTTCACATCAACATGCTTCAATCTTGAATGAAACACCGGATTCTTGCTAAGATGGATGGCACTCATGCTATCACAATATAGAACAAACATCTCTTGCTTCAAGCTAAACTCTTGTAGGAATTTTTGCATCCACAAAAGTTCTTTACTTTCTTCGGTAATAGCAATATACTCCGCTTCAGTTGTAGACAAAGCAATACATTTTTGCAATCTCGATTGCCATGAAACAGCTCCCCCTGCAAAGATTATTATAAAACCCGATGTGGATTTTCTAGAATCAACATCACTGGCATAGTCCGCATTCGAGTCACCACTCAACTCAGGCTTCACATTTCCATAACACAAGCAAAGTGTAGAAGTGCCTCTAAGATATCTCAGAATCCATTTAACAGCAATCCAATGCTCCTTACCTGAATTAGAGAGAAATCTACTCACAACACCAATTGCATGAGCAATATCCGGCCTTGTACAAACCATGTCATACATCAAACTATCCACGGCCGATGCATAAGGAATTTTCATCATCTCAACCTTCTCTTTCTCACTTGAAGGACACTCATTACTACTCAACTTGAAATGGCCTGCAAGTGGAGTACTCACCGGTTTACATGTGCTCATGTTGAATCTTTCAAGCACCTTCTCAATATACTTCTCTTGAGATAACCACAGTTTCTTATTCTTCCTATCACGAGTAATTCTCATGCCTAAGATTTGCTTAGCCGGGCCTAGGTCTTTCAATGCAAAAGCTTTACTCAACTCATTTTTCAAGCTCTTGATTTTCTTGGCATCATGCCCAACAATCAACATATCATTCACATAAAGTAGGAAAATAAGAAAATCATTATCTAAGAATTTTTTCATAAAGACACAATAATCGGAGTTTGTTTTACTGTATCCTTGTTCTTCCATAAATTAACTCAAACTTCATATACCATTGCCTAGGCGCTTGCTTGAGACCATATAAGCTTTTCTTCAATCTACATACAAGGTGCTCCTTGCCTTCAACTTCAAAACCCTCTGGTTGCTCCATATATATCTCATCTTCTAGGTCTCCATGAAGAAAAGCCGTCTTTACATCAAGTTGTTCAATTTCTAAATTTAAACTGGCGGCCAACCTAATAACAACTCGAATAGAAGTCATCTTTACAACCGGTGAAAAAATCTCTTCAAAGTCTATACCTTTCTTTTGACGAAAGCCCTTCATAACAAGTTTAGCATTGTATCGTGGTTGTAAACTATTTTTTTCCGTCTTCAACTTGTACACCCACTTATTTGTGAGTGTTCTCTTACCCTGAGGCAACCTCACCAATTCAAATGTGTGGTTTTCATGCAAGGGTTTAAGCTCCTCTTGCATGGCTTCATGCCACTCATTCTTTCGTTCACATGATATAGCTTCTTCATAAGTTTCTGGCTCCCCTGCATCAGTGAGTAACACATACTCATGCGGTAAATATTTTTGAGAAGGCCTATGCTCTTTTTCAGATCTTCTAACTTGAGGTAGGATAGATTGCTCTTGCTTAGCTATTTCACCTGTATCAGCTGAAGAATCAACATTATGTGAGGACTCACCATCTTCATGACTTCCATGCACTTCTCCCCCATAATTTCTATCAACATTAGAAGGATTGGGCAAAAACTAACTGAACGTTGAGCTGTATCCTTTGGTCTCTCCACCTTGTCAATGTCTTCAATAGTTTGATACTCACAAAATACCACATCTCAGCTTCTAATGACTTTCTTTGCAACTGGATCCCATAACCTGTAGCCAAACTCTTCATGTCCATAACCTAAGAAGATACACTGTTTAGACTTATCATCAAGCTTGGATCTTTCATCTCTTAGAACATGCACAAAAGCCCGACAACCGAACACTTTTAGATGGCTGTAGAAAACATCTTTACCACTCCAAACTCTTTGCGAAACATCCCCCTTAAGAGGAATTGATGGAGATAGATTTATCAAGTCTACTGCTGTTCTCATCGCTTCACCCCAAAATGACTTAGGCAACTTCGCATGAGAAAGTATACACCGAATCCGATCATTAATTGTTCGGTTCATTCTCTCTGCCACTCCATTATGTTGTGGTGTTTTTGGAACAGTCTTCTCAAGCTTGATACCATAATCCCTGCAATAGTGTTCAAAAGGGCCTCTATATTCACCACCGTTGTCAGCCCGAACACATTTCAACTTCTTCCCGGTTTCTCTTTCCACATTGACATGAAATTGCTTGAAAGCTGCAAGTACCTGATCTTTAGATTTCAAAGCAATAGTCCACACTTTTCTAGAACAGTCATCAATAAATGTTACAAAGTATAATGCACCTCCAAGAGTTCTAGCATCCATGCAACAAACATCAGTGTGAATTAAATCAAGTACATCTGATTTCCTGTGTGGAGAGGAACTATGAAATGAGAATCTATGTTGCTTACCAATCAGACAATGAGTGCATTCCTTTAGATTTTTCTCCTTTAAAGGTAAAATGTTCTTTCTAGCAAGAGTTTCAAGTCCTTTCTTGCTAAGATGACCTAGCCTCATATGCCATAAATCAATTGAGGAATCCTCCACTGCATTTACCTCTTCTTTAATCAAGTCAGCTTGCATGGTGTAGAGAGAGCCTGCCTTCTTACCTTTTGCCACTATCATGGAACCTTTAGTCAACTTCCATTTGCCATCAAAGAATGAATTACAATAACCATCATCATCCAAGGCACCCGTAGAGATCAAGTGAAGTCGAATATCCGGAACATGTCTCACATTTTTCAAAACCAAATTACATCCGACGTCAGTTTCCAAATAAACATCTCCCATGCTAATGACCTTGGAAACATCACTATTTCCCATCCTTATGCAACCAAAGTCGCCGCCGCGATAAGAAGCAAAGTAATCACGCCGTGAGGTGACATGAAAAGAAGCCGCGGAATCAACAACCCACATAGAGTCTTGGCATGTAAAATTCACATATCCGTCATCACATAAAAACATAATATCGCCATCGGATGCAACCGCCGTTGTAGCTTGTTTCTCTTCTTTCTTTTGATATCCATTTCTATCATGTAATCTATCTCTCTTTGGCAACCAACACTCTTTTGCATAATGTCCCATTTTGCCGCAATTATAACACTTGACACTCCTCCTCGGTCTTGATTTCGACTTTTCTCTTGACTTGCCTTGGGTATCATTTCTTTGAAACATTCTTGATTGACTTCTCGCCCTGTTTTCTATAAAAAGAGCATCCGATGTAGAAGCATAATTCAAGCCTTTTCTTCTTGTTTCTTCATTGAACAAGCTTTCTTTAACCATGCTCATAGAAAGCACACCAAAAGGAGCCGAGTTATTTAATGCCACAACTAAGGTGTCACAACTATCAGGAAGAGTACCAAGTAATAAGCATGATTGCAATTCATCACCAAGATCAATCTCAAGATTTGTCAATTGATTTACAACATTTTGAAATTCACTCAAGTGTTCCGCCATGTTACTCCCCTCCTTGTATCTCAAATTCACAAGTCGCTTAACTAGAAGAGCTTTATTTTGTGGAGTTTTTCTCTCATAAAGATCTTGTAATTTCTTCCACAAAGTGTCCGCCATCGTTTCTTGAGCAACATGATGAAACACACTATCATCAATCCATTGTCGGATAAACCCAACTGTTTTCTGATTCATTCTATCCCATTATTTATCTTCCTTATCTCCTTTGGCTTCATCACCCTCAATAGGATCAAATAAGTCTTTGCAATATAACACATCTTCCATCCGAGGCTTCTAAATAGAATAATTCGAGGCATTTAACTTAAACATGGTGCTGCTGGTTTCTTCCATTTAACACTAAAATTCAACCGTGCTCTGATACCACTTGTTGGGGAGAACTCGGGTACAACAATTCACCACGACCAAACGCAATCCAAGATCAATTTCTCCCCCGAAGCAAAATCAACTAAAATTTCTTAACCCTTAGCAATAACCAGCAATGTATAGCCTCACAAAATGCAAATATAACGCCAAAATGATAAGTAGACAAAGCAAATAACAACACCGATAATTTAACGTGGAAAATCCGATGTGGGAAAAACCACGGACCGCCCAAAAACATCCACTAATCATCAAGAATAGTAGGATACACAAAGTATTCTTCTCTAGTCACACACTAGAGTCTCAACATCAACATTACAATCATCTTCTTCTCACCACATAGGTAGACAAACAAGTTTGGAGCAAGAAAATCTTAACCGCAACTAGAGAATTTGGAGACGGTTCTCGACGAACAAAAACCATCAACTCATAGCCCACGGTTTCACAAACAACATACTGAAATTTGAGCCGATTTCGACATTATTTGGCCTTCGAATCAAAGCCGCAAAGTTGCAGCACTCTTTCTCTCTTCTCTTTCTCCTTTGTGCAGTTTTTGTTTTCCCTTTCTCTCTCTTCGTCACTTTTCGGGCGCACACACCACATACGACAACTCCACTTCTTTTTGTTCTTTTTTATATTTTTTTAATGCTGGCTGGGCCCCACATGAAGGTGGACCCAGCCAACAACGGTATTTCTCCTGATAGGTAATTGTTGTAGATGACTAAGGTAGTCAAAGTGGTCATATTCCCAATGGACAAGGGAATGGTACCATTTAGGTCATTCTGAGAGATATCTAAATGTGTCAGGTATGGCATGAGTTTGCCAATAGTGGGAGGAATGGGACCGGAGAAGTGATTATCTTTGAGATATAGTGTCGTCACATTGGTAGACCACATAGTAAGAGGACTTTCATAGAGGTTTGAACTCAAGTCCACATTGGATTGGACGTCTAAGAACATTAATGAGGTGGGTGGCTCGCTGTTGAGCCGATTATACCCGACGTCTAGCTCATCTAATTGCAGATTCAGCTACAAGAACCGCTATATAACAATACACTAATCTAATTAACTATGATTTCTAACCACCCAATTAATTAATTTAACTAACCTAATTTAACTAACTAAACTAATAATTAAACAAAATTACACTAAAATAAATATAAACACCCCTTAAACGTCATTAACCTACTAAGAAGAGTTTAGTGCATAAACTCACTGATGTAAAGCGAAGACGTGATTCACCGCGATGGCGGCGTCAACGGGCTTGGACCAAGCCTAAAATTAACCCAACAAATCTCAGCCCAATTGAGATTTGTTAATGAGTTGGGCTGGGCCAAAGTTGGGCTGAACGGGCTTGGGTTTCAAATTACTGGGCTGATCTTACTCGGCCTTCAAATTGCTGGGCTTGAAGATGACATTCACATGGGCTGTCAGACTAGCGTCGGAGAAGCTGGGCCGAACAAGAAAGCCCGAAGATGGGCTGCTGCTTTGACCGGGGAAGGCACGCGAAGGAGGGGAGTTCGCTGGATTTGCTGGCCGAATTCGCTGGCGCTACTCGCTTGAATCGGTGGACAGATGGACGGCAGCTGGCGTTGGCTTTGAGCGGCTGGCGTTGAGGGTCCGATGTCAACAAATCGGCAAGAAGACAAGGATGGTGGAAGTGAGTGGCTTCGGTGGCGTGAGGAGAGAGGGCAGACGGGACGATGATGAAGAAGCTGCAACAAACGGTGGAGTGGAGCGGTCAAACAAGGCTTCGGTGGGGTGAGGGTGTTGACCGTGCCTGGGCTGAACGAAGACAAGAAGCACGGGAGCAGCTTCGGTGAGTGGAATGGCTGCGCGTGAGGCTTCGCTGGTTCGAGAATGAGAAAGAAAAGCAGAGGCGGCAATGAAAGAAACAAAAGAGAAAATAGAAGCTCAAAGAAGGAGGGGACGGTCGAGGAAGCTTTGAAAAGAAATGGCAAAAAGTCCACAAAGATTGTCTAGATAATTGAATGCTTGGTCCCTCAATTATCTTCAATCTTATCCTTATGTCCCCTAATTCTTTCTTGCTTGTAATTCCATGAATTAACAAATTATAAAGCCAAAATTCGCTCTCCCTTGTAAAGCTCTGAATTTCACTCAAATTCTCTTAAATTTCTTTTGATTCTCCAAATCAAGGTCCGATGTTGTTGAAGAAAAATCCCATATAATTTTCTGTAAGTCCCCAACACCTAGAAGCTTGGCTTGGAAGTCTAAATTTCCTTCAACTTAGCCCATCCGAATTTCCGTTAATTTTTCGCGACATTTGAATTGATTTTCTATAAAAATCTCGAAATCTCTAAAAAAATTTCGGAAGATGAGTTAACGTTCCTAAAATAGATCGTGACATGACAGAATTTTCAATTTCTAAAATCAGGTTTAAATTCGTGGTTAATTTCAATCCGGTTTGATTTTAGCATAACCTAACCTACCGGGTAGCTTTTAAGAATTTTTAGTACAATTGACTCGTGATCGATTTATCTCGAGTCACATAGTGCATCTTCTACATATTAGCGACTCTCGGTTGTCGTGAAAATCTCAAGATTTCAAATATGGACACCGGGTACAAAAATGACGGAAAAATCGGTTTAGTGCCGTTCGATGATAATTTTGCAATTAGGTAGAATCATCCACACATTGATCACATATCTCAATCGAATCGACCTATCTCCGATCTCTGATCGATTTTTGACGATGCTGTAATGACCCCTGTAGATCGATACAGTCGAGCAGTCGATTCCTAGTCAAATTCTTTAAGTCCATTGCATTAAAATCCTTTAATAGATTCCCTAGATAATCTAGTTATCTCATGAGTGATCAGTTCAGAGAATGGTACTATCGGCGCGTCAATGAAATGCCCGATCTATTTAATCGAAAACAAGTTCTAAAAATTTAGGCTGTCAGAGTCCTCCTATAATGCAAAATGACGTTGAATCTTCAATATAATGTGTTATATCAAACTGGTCAAGTGCATCTACTGCGTCAAAAATACTGTTCTTGTTTTTCCCTTGCCCAGGACACATTCTGGACTTGACTGACAATTTCTGTTCTATGGTTTTACGGCATTGAAGGCGCCATTGGGACACTTATGTTTCTTGCCCATGATCGGAAATACGTTAGAATTCGATAGTTCAGTACGAGGTCCATGCTGTGGGGACTTGGAGCACATAAATCAAGTCCATGTAGCGACTCTTGACAGCCAATGTCATGGGCAGGCAGTTGTTTAGGTGACACGAATTACGTCTGCTGCATCCATCGCAAAATGTGGGCACGTTTAGGGCGAGCGCGATAGAGCTTCGCTGCACTTGATTTTTGGCCGGAGTGGATATAATGGAGACGATGAAGTTAACGAAGAATATCTTTGAACAACGACGGGTTGGGTAACCGTTCAGGTGCTCCCGATTCAATTTGGATCTGGGTCTGGGATGGAATCCGGTTCAAACGAACTTTGGACCCGTCCGATTCCGAAGCATAAAAAGTAAATAAAACATTTGTTTAGCAGACCCGATCCCATTCCGTAAGTTTTGCGAAATATAAATAATTTAAAATATAATTTTTTAAATAATCATTTATATTGATAAAAAAAATGAATGGACAAAATATGTTTAAAATATATTATATTAACTAATTATTTTGCACGATCCAAGCGAATTTTTTAAGAAAATATTTTTCAAATAATTTATTTTTTGCTAAAATAAATGGAGCCAGCAAAATGCTACAGGATTCAGACCCCAATCTCAAGATGAGCTTATGGATTAATTTCCATAGAATTTAGTCTTCTCTTACTGCCCAAGGCTCGTTTTATTGGCAATGCCAGAAACATGTGGAGTATGTTCCCTGTACTTAGCTGCTACATTCATTAAATGTCTAACGATAGTAAGCCCTGAATCAAATCCCTAAATACATGCCTGCATACTAGTCCGTCTGACATGCGATGAGTGCAGCAACAATTAGCTTGTTCTTCATCCTGTCGACGTAACCATAGTAAGCCTCTCTCCAGGACTTCTTTAAGATCAAAGTGCCGCAGACGCCCCAGAACCCGACACAGAAACCGAGCCCAATGCTCAGGAAGAGCCAGAAACGTTCGAGATCATCGCCTCCGTCTTTGCTCTTGGTGTTTCTGCCGCCATCGTCAGGAGATTGTGGCTGTTTCTCGTCTCCCGGGCATAACTCTGGCAATGGAATCCCACAGAGGCCGACGTTGCCCTCGTAAATCGATGGGTCGTTGAGGGTTTGGAACTGGTTGGTCCTCGGGATTTTCCCCCACAAGTTGTTGTATGACAGTTTCAAGTGATTCAGCTTTGTTAAAGCGGTGATGCTCGGAGGAAGTGGTCCCGAGAGATTGTTGCTTGATAAGTCGAGAGTCTCTAGCCGTTCCAAGTTCCCAATGTCGATCGGTATTCTTCCAGTGAGATGGTTCATGGACAAATTCAAGGTCCACAACCTCACGAGGTTCGTTATCGCTTCAGGAATCTCCCCAGACAAGCGGTTGTCCGAGAGATCCAAACTGTTGACGAGGTAAAGAATCTTTTCGTCATATTCAACAAACCGTCCTTTGGCCACCACGGTCAAGCGTCCCTCGTACCTCTCTGTGTCAGCATTGGTGAGCTCCACTTTCAAGCCTGTTAAGTTTCCAATGCACAGCGGAATTGATCCTGACAAGCTGTTGTGAGAGAGGTCTAATATGTGGAGATTCGAAAGACGGCATATCTGAGGAGGAATTTTCCCGGTAAATGAATTGGACCGCAGACGCAAAATCAGCAACGAAGGAATGCTCTCTGCAATCCATGCGGGAATATTTTCCGAGAACTTGTTCTCACCTAGGTCGAGACTGTCCAAAGAGCTGCAGTTTCGCAAGGAGGATGGAAGTTTGCCAGAGAGATTGTTGTTACTGAGAATCAATAACTTGAGAGAGGAAAGAAAGCCGACCTCGCTTGGTATTGTTCCTGAAAGGCCATTGCTCGATGTGTCAAGAATATACAGCAAGGACAAGTTGCTCCAGAACCGGGGTATTTCTCCGGATAGGTAGTTGTTGGAGATGACCAAGGTTGTCAAATTGGCCATATTCCCAATGGACGAGGGAATGGTACCATTTAGGGCATTCTGAGATATGTCTAAATCTGTCAGGTAAGGCATGAGTTCGCCGATGTTCAGAGGAATGAGACCGGAGAAGTGATTATCTCTGAGATACAGTGTCGTCACGTTGGAAGACCACGTAGGAAGAGGACCTTCATATCGGTTTGACCTCAAGTCAACATTGGACTGATCGTCTACAAACATCAGCGAGGAGGGTGGCTTGCCAGTGAGTTGATTATAGGAGACGTCTAGTTCATCTAATTGCAGATTCAACTGGAAGAACCAATCGGGTATGGTTCCTGAAATCTTAGCATTGCGCAACACAATGGTCTTGAGGTGGTTTTGATTCCTGAGCCAAGTAGGAAACTCAGGACCCAATTGGCAAGACCTGATGTTCAGGTACCTGAGCTTGAAGGGAGGAATCCAACTGGGGGCTATGTTAAATGCCAAGGAAATGTTTAGATACACTTTATCCAAGTCAAGATCCGTAAGGCTCGAGAGATTTGCCAGGTGGCGCTCCGTCACGACTCCTTCCCACAAGTTGTCAGAGAGATCCACCGCGACCAACGCCGACAGTTGCCCAAAACTTTCAGGAATCCCACTCATCCCGTTGTTGGCAACATAAAACTCTTTCAAAGACGACAAGTTTCCAATCGTCCGTGGAATAGAACCTCGAAATGAATTAAACGAAAATTTGAGGTACCTTAACTTCTTCAGGTTTCCTAGAGAATCTGGCAGATTACCAGACAACTGATTGTTCCCCAAGTCCAGATTCTCCAACTTGCTATCATTGCATCGAGCTAACCCGTTGATAAAATCAGTTATATCACCGGTGATGTTATTGACAGAAAGCTTTAGGACACTCAAATCACATAAGCTCCCCAAGGATTTCGGAAGCCGACTTTTGAGGTACGAATTCTGGGACATGTCGAGTTCTTGGAGGGATGCTAAATTAGCAAATTCATCTGGAAGTTCACCCCCAAGACTATTCGAGTTAAGATCAAGATGAACAAGGCGAGTGAGATTGAACAGCCACCAGGGCAACGTAGAGTTGAAGTCATCGTTCGAGCGATCAAGGATCTCGAGCGATGTGATGTTGATGAATGGAAGAGAAAGAGGAATTTTTGACAGGAAACAGTTGGGCAAGCGCAACTCTGTGAGAGAAGGTAGCGAATTGATAGATCGAAGCCAATGATCGGCGGCTTTACTGAGATCAATGGCTCCAAGATTAAGATATCTAAGGGAAGAAAGGCCAGGAAGCCAGAGAAGATCATTTCGGCTCGATTCGGCAAAAGAATTGCTGAGGTCCAGATGCTGCAGTCACGAAAGATTC
The DNA here is from genome assembly GCA_016097615.1 of Eucalyptus dawsonii. Taxonomy (NCBI): domain Eukaryota; kingdom Viridiplantae; phylum Streptophyta; class Magnoliopsida; order Myrtales; family Myrtaceae; genus Eucalyptus; species Eucalyptus dawsonii. The sequence continues at coordinate 36,641,897 of CM027880.1, read as the reverse complement.
CTGAGACTCGGAGGGATCGTTCCCCCAAAAGATGCACCCGACAGATTGAGGTATCTCAGCTGATTTAGGGAACCGATGAAACCTGGGAGTTTGGTGCCTCCAAAATTGTTCATGCTCAAATCCAAGTACTTCAACCCTTTTACATCAAGCAGAGAAGGACTGATCTCACCCCCCAGTGCTTGTCCTGGCTTGAGATCGCTGCTTAGATTATCATCCACATGTGGGTTGTGGAGATAAATCTCAATGACTCGCCCAGTCAGGTTGCTGCATACAATTCCTCTCCATTGGCAGCAGTCTTTCCCGACCCACGAAGCAAGCCGACCTGAAGGATCTGTGAAGCCACCTTTCAACTTGGCGAGTGCTTCTCTTTCACTTTCGAAGCAACCTGAAGCGATTGCCCCACTGGAAAGTGCGAACTTTACAGTTCCAGGAAATAGAAGTCCTGATAGGACCAGGAGAGGAAGAAGTTCAGTGCAGGAGATCTTATGAGCCATTCTTGCAGGCAAAACGAAAATAGACAAAAGGAGGGTAGTATCAGAAAGTGCAGATTAGCCTGTCTACACATATATACTGGACTAGTGTCCTCCTATGATGCAAAGAGAGGGAGCGTCCATTGTTAGTCTGACTTGACTTGACTTTGAGTTTACAGCAAACCAGTTAAGCGTCATCGACCGTCATCCAAACTGTTGTTGTTTTCCCCTTGCCTGGGACGCATTTTAAACTTGCAGACTTCGATGGCAAGTTCTGGTCCATGGTTTTTGTGATGGCCCAGGCGATGGTGCGCAGGGAGGAGGGATGGCAATGCGTTCGCAACCCAGTCCCCGGACATGCGCAGGAAGGGGGCACGTCTCTTGTCCCACATCGCCTAGGGAGGGAGTCCTGGCCTACTTTATAAGGCTTGGGTGTCCAGAGCGAACAAGAAGTGTATAGTACAGTGTAACCCGGGATGTTACAAGTGATATGGCACGGTGGTGCACGGCCTGAGAAAAACTCGGACCTAGTTTATAAGGCTTTGGGGCTTGGGTCCCTCTAACTGTACATACGCGTTTTCTTGTCCCATTTTTATGACATGAAGTGCCATCTAGACAATCAGAAGATTATATGTTCCTTCCCCAATATTTTTCCCATTCACAGCTAATGTCATGGGGGAGGCACCTGTCCAGGCGTCACGAATCACGTACGCTGCATCTATCACAGATGCACTCATGTTTACTCGTATCTGGGATTCGCTTGCTCGGTCATGTTGTTTCTCGGTTTAGGGAATAAGAGCGTGAAGAGTCACAAGTGGAAGAGATTGCATCGAGACGATACCGTTGGACAAGGAAATGATGGAGGTCAACGCATGCCAGGAGTCTCTGAAGGGGATTGACCTTGGATTTTATCAAAGTCTTCTCTCGACCACTCACAATGGCATTTTCTTTTCTTCAGCTTAGGTCGCGAGAGCTCAATCCAAGAAGTCACTTTTAGGGTATTAGAATAATTAAATATTAAATTATGCTTCCGTTTAATAATTTAAGTTTTTAGAACAATTGACAATAGATCTTTCAAAGCGAAAGAGAGAACTTGGGGTGGCAAGTTTTGGTGTTTCTGGTTTGCGTTTGGATCTAAATGGAGAACGAGACGCTCCTCGAAATACCAATGAAGAGAAGACTTCTGAAGACGACGTACTCGGTGGACGTGGCTTCTTGACTTAAAAGCCGACCAAACGGTTTGACTACGAAGAACCATGATCACATTCCATTGGGCTGGCTCCCGACGTGAAGTATTATGCCAGCTTCTCGATAAGAACCCACAGTAGTGAAAAAGAATGTGAAGAACTTTACAATTTGCTATATAATCGCCACGGTTACACCACGCCATCGAATTTCTGGATGATATACTTCCACACATCTATTATCAAACATATAAATTACAATAAAGATGACTTAGACCAATTCGTAGCAAATCTGGAAAAGGATGTTGGGCTAACTGAGTCGCCAGCTGAAATTGACATAGATTTGAACACCGACCGCATGGGACCACTCTAGAAATGACCTTAGTGCCGGAGGTTTCAGACAAATTCCACGAAGTGCATATTATGTTTTTCATCTATGAATATAGTCCACACATAATCCTATAGAAACCAGGGGTAATCGGGTCTAGGTTGGGTAAGGACTAGACTTGGACCGGTACCCGACCTTGTTATAACTAGTTTCCCTTTTTTGGACCCTATATCCGACCTACTTTTTTTTTTTTCCGGTCCGGTTCTAGAATTAACCTTGTTTCCACTTGAACATGTTTTGCAACTATCTAATATCTTATACGGCTTCGAATCTTACATTAATATTTAAGAAAATAACGTAATCTTCACAATTTATATTGAAATATTAAGCACTTGTAATTAATAAGTACATGAACTTTTTGACTAAACGAAAAATTAAGAATCCACAAGGCTAATGCACCCGTTCCTATGAGCCATCCTTGCAATCAAAACAAAAATAGACAGGAGAGTATTTGAAAGTTCAGATTAGCTTTGTTTAGACATATAAACTGGACTTGTGTCCTCCTATAATGCAAAATGATGTTGAATCTTCAATATAATGGGTTATATCAAACTGGTCAGGTGCATCTACCGCGTCAAATATACTGTTCTTGTTTTTCCCTTGCCCAGGACACATTCTGGACTTGACTAACAAGTTCTGTTCTATGGTTTTACAGCATTGAAGGCACCATTGGGACACTTATGTTTCTTGCCCATGATCGGAAATACGTTAGAATTCAATAGTTCAGTACGAGGTCCACCGAACTCAACTGATCATGCTGTGGGGACTTGGAGCGCATAAATCAAGTCCATGTAGCGACTCTTGACAGCCAATGTCATGGGCAGGCAGTTGTTCAGGTGACACGAATTACGTCTGCTGCATCCATCGCAAAATGTGAGCACGTTTAGGTATCTCCGGGATAGCTTACTTATTCGTTGTTTCTTGGTCTACATAATAGAAGCGAGAAGAGGAACGACTGAATGCGATTGTAACCAGTCGACAGCATTGGACAAAGGGAAGTGATGGAGGTCAACACGCGTCAGCCTCTTTGAAGCAGTCTTATTCCAAACCATTCACAATGACGATTTCAGCTTCTTCTTCTTCTTCTTCTTCTTCACCATGGTGGAAAAATGATGTGAGGACTTTTACAAGGTCCCCTCAACAATTGGCCGCAGTTGCACTACGCTATCTAACTTCTAGACGTTGTACTTCCTGAGCATTTATTACCATACAAACACATAACTTACAATATAAAGACTTAGACCTTCCTTTTTATACAAAAGAGCACATAATTATAAAACTTGATTGCTGAACTAGGGACTACAGTGCTGCAGATAGCTGCCGTATTGTCAGAAGAGACCTAATGCATTCATCATATATCTCGAAAGGGACGGAGGACTAAATGAGTCGCCAGCTGCAATTGACATAAAGTGAAATGTAGAGCGCATGCGGTCACTCTAGAAATGACCTTAATGCTGGAGGTTTGGAGGTTTCAGACAATTGCACGAGGCGCATGTTACGTTATGTGTTCATGAATAGTTCAAGTACGACCGCAAAGAAACCCTCTAACCTTATGTCACGAAAATTCCTGCATTCACTCGGTCTAGTAGCTTCAAATACCTTGAGTTATGGGGACTCGATCGCAAAGGAAGTTCTTCAATAGTTGCGTTCTTTGGACAATCAGATAGCATAGCCAACGTCAAATCATGCCTCTTTTTGGTACACCGGCTTGACATGTTACGTTAAGCCTGAAAGTTCAGGAGAAGTATTCCAAATAGATCAAGAAATGGGTTTCTTATTGAAGAACCACATGTTAAGGGCTTTGTCTCTGCTCATGCATCCACGGACATCTGCCCCCATCGTACTTCTCGAGTAATGAAGCTAGAACTGCCCTTTCGCCATCTTCAGGTCTTCAATTTTAAGGCTGTGTTTGGTCGTCCGGATTTCTAACCGAGATATGATTGAATATGATAAGACATGAAATATTTGGATTTTTTTTATATCATATCCATTATTTAGTGAATTGCAGTATTAAAATCGGATATATTTACATCATATCATATAATTTTTTTAATATAAATGGCATATCATTATAAATGAACTTAGATTTTATTTTTTTTTTGACAGGAGGAACCAGCTTGCACCGATAGTGCACCGTAAACCTCCCGGTGACGCTAGCAGGGAAACCACCACCCCGATGTCACGCTTAAGTCACCATGTAGCTAAGACTGCCTCATTGCTTCGCAGGGGATTCGAACCTTGGCCTCCACCGGGGAGTACCAAGGCCCTACCATCCACGCCACCTCGGTCGGTGGTAATGAACTTAGATTTTCATAAACGGAGATGGTGAAAATATCTTGTAACACTATTCCTTAATTAATTTTAATTTTAATTTTAATTTTCCTCTTTTTATATTATTTTCTTTATTATTTCTTTTTTTCTCCTTTCATCATTCTTTAATAAAATTTAATCAAATAGTAAACTATACTAACATACCTAAATATAATAAATATAAATATTTAATTTATAATTGAATGTTTATTATAAGATAGAATTAAAGTTGAATATATACATTAAAATAAGACTAATTAAATATAATTTTTAATTTTAATTTCTTAAATTAGAATTCAAATATTATTATATTAAATTATAATTTCAATTTTATTAATTTAATAAGTTTGTTATTTGAGAAAAATAACTTTCTTATTATAGACGTTAGAAATCTTATCCACTTTTATCCCACCTCTCCATGGGATAATTTTATCATGCCTATATTTCTTTTATATTTGACTTTATCATGTCCTGAGCGAGCACCAAACGTAAGATAAGATAAATCATATTCTATCCCGACTGTCAAATGCAACCTAAAGGGTTTTTCACGTTTACTAACTTCCACTAATGACTATCATCAAAGTTGAACCACAACAAAAGCTAGAGGGCGAGGATACCTTCAAGGAGATTCTCCTAGAAAGTGTAGTGGCTTATTTGACCCAAACTGACTACATGAGAGTTTCTTTTATAAGCTAATGATGCAAGTCCAGCAAATCAGGGGAGTCAATGGGTCGGGTTTTGACATTACCCGACCCGACTCGAATCGTAAGGGTCGTATACTGTGACCCAACGCAAACCGACCCGAAACACATTAGAGCATAATCGAAAATTTGGGTCGAGTTCTGGGTTTTCCCTTTTTCCCCTCCCTTTCTCTAGTAAGACAATTGTGAAGGCATTAATCACAGAAAACTCTCTTAATCAAACATATTTAATTTTCCATGACAAAAAATTCAGCGTACATTGGAAAGTAGTATTATCCCCACATCATTACATAATCAATCAAGATTGAAACAAGAGCTTGGGTTATTTCCAAGCAGAATTAAGCCATTTGGGTTATTTCCAAGTCACGAAGTAGCTCGCCCAGAGCATTGGCTTCAGCCACAGCAGACCCAAATCGTCGTTTCCCTATTGGGCTCACCTGGAGAAGCAAAATCGACAAAAAAAAAACAAAAATCAAAACTGACCCTTTCACTTTCTTCTTCATCACGTAGTCGAAATGGAAACACCAAAAACAGAGGGTACAAAAAGAAAGGCAACGCAGCGGTTATCATCACTTTATTGTGGTTGGTCTTGAAGACTCCAATGCTCTGCAAGTGGCGATGGATATCGAGAGCCACCTTGTCCAGCTCCAGGAAAAATCAACCCAAGTTTGTCCCTTTTTCCGTCGACCCACCTCGAGAAAGATCAGAACTTTTCTCCTCTGCAAATGTCGGCGACGGAGGCTGAAAGAAGGCCGTTGCTGGGCGGTAGGGGATTTGGGCGAATCCGTAAACCCTAGCGTCGGATGGACACAAGGGACGAGAAGGGGCCAAGGAGATTCAACAAGAAGGAGGAAGAGCCCTCGACGGCGGCGGAGTCGAGGGAAGGGCTCTGAAGTTTTAATCACTCTTTGTTTCATTTCATGAATGTTTCTGTGACGTTGGGTATGAGGAACGTGTTTGGGTTTCACATAAGTAACGTGTTCAGGATCAAACAATGTTTCAACCTTGACCCGACTCGAAACATGTATTCCGCTTGTTTTATTATGTTTGTTATCCAAACAATATTAAGATCCGAAACATGTACCAAACTTGTTTCGTGTTCGGGTCATATTCGGGTCGGGTCGGCTCGGGTGACACACCTACAACAAATGGCTAGATTTATTAACACGGACATGACCATGGTGTTACGAAATCTCACGTCGATTCCAGAAAAATAACGCTCGCAAACAATTCACCAGACAGAATATAGTAATAAAAGAGCAGAATCAGATGAACACGCCAGAAAATTTGTTATCGAAGTTCACCCAAACCTAGGCTACGTCTCCACGCAAAGGCAATTTGCGAATCCACTAAACTTCGGAAAAAGTTGGAATGCAACGACGATCTTCTCTCAAAATCAGGGCACAAAGAAATTGAGAACCCTATCAAGAAAAAACTCACTTTTTTCTTCTCTCTTTTTCTTGCTTCTCTATTTCCTTTTTTAGCGTCTTGACGGCTAGGGTTTTTGCCATCGCTAATATATAGGTACCACTTTTAACCTAAAAGGAAATATAATAGAAAAGACAAAAAAGCCCCTAAAAACAAATATTTGGTTTTATCTATAATAATCTCCCACTTGAAGACAAATATACCCAAGTACCAAGCAACTTTGCATCCATCTTCTTCAAAAAATAGTAGTTGAAAAACTTGTGCCTCTGCGATACTTCTCATCAATCAACATGGAGTAATACCAATGGTAGTAGTACAGAAAATATGCTTCTCTCTGTCTACTACCTTGGTCATCATGTCAGCTGGATTCTTCGAGCCATCAATCTTTTGTAGCTTTAATTCATTATCTTTTAATGCTGACCTGATAAAGTAATAACGCTTCTTGATATGTCTAGTTCTTGAGTGATAAGCTGCATTCTTTGCTAAGTGCACTGCACTTTGACTATCACTCCACAGTGTACTGACTGGCTGTTTTCGATGTAACTCCTCTATATAATCTTGTAACCACATGATTTCCTTGGAGGCTTCTGTAATCGCTACATATTCTGCCTCTGTTGTCGATAAAGCAACTACTTTTTGTAGTTGAGATACCCAACTCATTGTTGTACTTGCAATTGTAAAGACATATTCAGTGGTACTCTTACCACTATCTTGATCACCCGAATGATCTGCATCTACATAACCCTGCAACTCTAGAGCTGTACCACCATAACAAAGTGAGTAATTGGAAGTACCTGCTAGATATCTCAATATCCATTTAACTGCATTACAATGCTCTCTACATGGGTTCTGCATATATCGACTCACAACTCCCACTGCTTGTGCAATGTCTGGTCTCGTGCTCACTATGGCATACATCAAACTCCCCACTGCTGATGCATATGGAACTACCGCCATCTCATCTTTCAAAGCCTGAGTGCTTGGACACATATCCTTGGAAAGTTTGAAGTGATTCGCTAGAGGAGTTGCAACCGGTTTTGCCTTGTCCATGTTAAATCTCTTTAACACCTTGTTCACATAGTCTTCCTGCGACAACCATAATTTCTTATTTTTCCTATCCCTGATAATTTTCATGCCTAAAATATTATTGGCCTCTCCCAAGTCTTTCATAGCAAACTGTAATGATAACATCTTTTTCACTTCTACGATTCTCTTCATATTGGTACTAGCCACCATCATGTCATCCACATATAAAGATAGATACACAATGTCACCATCATCATATTTGCGAAAATAAACACAGTGATCAGACTCACAGTGTGCAAATCCTTTTTCTTGCATGAAACCATCAAATTTTAAGTACCATTGTCGCGGAGCTTGTTTCAAGCCATACAAGCTTTTCTTCAAGCGACATGACATGTGCTCCTTACCTTTGACTTCAAAACCCTTAGGTTGTGCCATGTATAATTCTTCATCTAAGTCACCATGTAAAAACGCTGTTTTTACGTCTAACTGCTCAAGATGAAGATCCTCCACTACAACTATACTTAGCAGAACTCTAATTGATGTCATTTTCACTACATGTGAAAATATCTCGGAGTAGTCGATCCCTTCTTTTTGAGAAAAGCCCTTGACTACAAGTCTCGCCTTGTATGTAATATTACCATCTGCTTCATTCTTAATCCTGTACACCCATTTGTTCAATAAAGCTTTTTTACCTGTGGGCAACTTGGTCAACTCCCAAGTTTTGTTTTGAAGTAACGAGCTCATCTCATCTTTCATAGCACACTCCCACTGCAAGTGAGACGTGTCTGCCTTTGCCTCATCGTAAGTCTCCGGTTCTCCCGAATCTGTATATAAGACATGGCTCAAAACAGTATTAGCTGATGGGTCAAAAATTACCTTTGGCTTTCTCACACGTGTAGACCTTCTCACGACAGGTATTTCAGGGTCATTCGTTTGCTCCAAATCACTGCGTTCTTCTTGAACTACCTCTTCACTGATAATAGGTTCATCTTGAACCTCTCTTTCAGGTGAACTTTGATCTACTGGAAACATCTTCACGGGCATTATGTCTAATTCAACATACTCCGGTTGTACTAACTTCTCATGCTCTGTCTCTATCTGACGATTCTTGTACATCTTTTCTTCATGGAATACCACATTGCGACTGCGGATGACTTTGTTATTCTCATAATCCCAAAGTCTATAGCCATACTTGTCACCACCGTATCCGATAAAGACGCACTTCTGGGACTTAGCATCAAGCTTTTTCCTATCCTCCCTGTCAATCAAAGCATATGCAATACAACCAAACACCCTTAGATGTGAATAATTAATCTTCTTACCTGACCACCGCTCTTGTGGTATTTCTCCATACAACGCACTAGATGGACTTCTGTTGATAAGATAAACAGCTGTATCAACTGTGGCAGCCCATAAGTGTAGCGGGAGACCCGCGTGTAGTCTCATGCATCTCGCACGTTCTAGAATAGTCCTATTCATCCTTTCAGCTACACCGTTTTCTTGAGGAGTTTTAGGAACAGTCTTTAACCCATGTATACCTTCTCGACTCAGATAATTTGCAAATTCTTTACTTGTGTATTCACCACCATTATAAGATTTCAAAGCTTTAATCTGATAACCTGTTTCTTTTTCTACCATGGTTTTCCACATTCTGAACATCCCGAATACTTCTGATTTTTCTTTAAGAGCATAGACCCAAGTCTTTCTTGTTGCATCATCAATGAATGTGACAAAATATCTCTTACTACCATAAGAGAGTTCCTGAGCAGGTCCCCATACATCAGTATGAACCAACTCTAGCTTCTGGCCTTTATTTTGTCGCCCATTCAATTGAAAACTAACAGTCTTCTGTTTTCCATAAATGCAACTCTCACAAAAATCTAACTCAACTTTTTGTATACTCGGAAATAATTTCCTCGAGTGTAACTGCTTTATACCTTTTTCACCAAGATGTCCCAAACGATAATGCCAAAGAGTAGATAAATTACCTGTAGCCATTGTAGTTGCAACCATATCACTGATATTGTCTCATTGGAGAAGGTAAAGTGTACCTGTACGCTTTCCCTTTGCTACTACTCTTACCCCTGAGGTTATCTTCCACTCTCCGCAGCCAAAGGTTATTACCAAACCTTCTTGGTCAAGTTTACTGGTTGAAATCAGATTTTTCTTTAATTCTGGAATATGCCTAGTTTCACGCAAAACTAGACGTCCTCCACCTGAGATGTTCACAATCACGGTTCCTTTCCCAACAATTGGACACATGTGGCCGTTTCCCACAACCACTTGTCCAAAATCTCCACTAGCATAATCATCAAATATGTCTCTTTGCGAGGTGCAATGAAAAGAAGCGCCAGAATCAATAAACCATTTATCTGTTGTCAAGTCAAACCCTGCAGACAAACAAATGTTATCTAGCAAAGATTTATCGCTAACTACATTAGCACCTTGATTCTCATCTTGCTGCTTCTTTTTGTAGGTTTCACACTGAAACCTCCAGTGTCCGGTTTTGTGACAAAACCAACACTCATCTTTTGCAACCTGTCTCTTACCCCTTGATTGTGATCTGCCACGACCGCTGAAATTTCCTCTACTTTTACTTCTTCCACGGTTCTCCACTGCAAGTGCTGTTGAAGATGTAGATGCAGAAAAATTATCTCCACCTGAGACTTTCCTTCGCATCTCTTCATCCATGATACTACTCACAGCATCATCAAGAGTTAAATCATCTTTCATGGTGCTCGAAATTCCCTGCATTGCAGTGTTATAGCTTTCTGGAAGAGAACATAAAAATAATAAAGCTTGAAGCTTCATATCTAAATTTATGCCTGCGGATTCCAATTGACCCGTGACCTGCGTGAAACTATTAATATGCTCGCCACGTAACTTCTATCGATAACTTCATATTAACCAGCTTTCTTCAAAGCAAAAATACCCGATTTGATGTGGATGGCTTCTAAAAAATATTCGTTAGAATATCCATGGCTTCTTTTGCAGTTTTGCTTTCGCGATGTGGTACCCTGTCTTTTCGTCAACCCTAGACAAATTGCACCTAACGCCTTTCGATCAAGAATTTTCCATCCTTACGCTGTTGGATCCACTTCCGCCGTCTCGGGTTTCCAACCCTCAAGTGGTGCATAGAGATCTTTCTGATAAAGATAATCCTCTATTTGTAGTTTCCACCATCCGAAATCCTCTCCATTGAACTTATCGATTCTGATTTTATCTTCTGCCATACTGTTTGCTTTCAATTGAACGTCACCGAAAACCCTTGATGTTCTCGATTAGCCAACCCAGGCTCTGATACCAGTTGTTACGAAATCTCACGTCGATTCCAGAAAAATAACGCTCGCAAACAATTCACCAGACATAATATAGTAATAAAAGAGCAGAATCAGATGAACACGCCAGAAAATTTGTTATTGAAGTTCACCCAAACCTGGGCTACGTCTCCGCGCAGAGGCACTCTGCGAATCCATTAAACTTCGAAAAAAGTTGGAATACAATGACGATCTTCTCTCAAGATCAGGGCACAAAGAGATTGAGAACCCTCATCAAGAAAAAACTCACTTTTTTCTTCTCTCTTTTTCTTGCTTCTCTATTTCTTTTTTTAGCGTCTTGACGGCTAGGGTTTTTGCCATCGCTAATATATAGGTACCACTTTTAACCTAAAAGGAAATTTAATAGAAAAGACAAAAAAAACCCCTAAAAACAAATATTTGGCTTTATCTATAACACATGGTACGTGAGGGGCACTAGAGCGCGGAGGTTGGCGAGGGTGGCGAGGCCGAGGTCGGACTTAGATGGAAAGACGTTGAAGCGAGTAGGGGTGTGCAAAATACTCGGAAACCGCCCGAACTGCCCGGAACCGGACCGGAACTGCTCGGAACCGGACCGGAATTGCCCGGAACCGGCGGTTCTCGGGAACCGGTCCGGTTCCGTGGGCGGATCCACCCGCCCGCCCACCCACCCGGACCGGACCGGCATTTTTTAATATTAAAAAAAATAAAATAAAAGAAAGAAACCCTAAGTTCGCATCTGTCTCTGACTCTCTTCCTCTGCGGTTTCATCATCTTCGATTCTCTCTCTCTGTCTGTCTCTTCCTCAATCTCTTCTCTTCGTCTTCGATTCCTCCCCTTGCGTCGACGCCGCCGCCACCACTCCTCCTCCGCCGCTGTCCACCCCCTCGAGCCGGTCGCCACCCGCCACAGTCGCTGCTCCTCCGCCTCTGCTGTCTACCCCCTCGCTGTTGTCCGCCCCCTCACTTAGTCTCTTCCTCTTCAATTCCTCCCCGAGCGTCGACGCCGCCGCCGCTGCTCCTCCTCCACCACTGCTCCTCCTCCACCGCTGTTTGCCCCCTCGCGCCGATCTCCACTTGCCACAGCCGCTGCTCCTCTGCCTCTGTTGTTTGCCCCCTCGCTCAGTCTCTTTGTCTTCGATTCCTCCTCGAGCGTCGACGCCGCCGCCACTGCTCCTCCGCCATTGCTGCTCCTCCTCCGCTGCTGTTCGCCCCTCACGCCGGTCGCCACCCGCCACAGCCGCTGCTCCTCTGCCTCTACTGTTCGCCCCTCGCTCAGTCTATTTGTCTACGATTCCTCCCTGAGCATCGACGCCGCTGCTGCTACTCCTCTGCCACTGCTCCTCCTCCTCTGCCGTTGTTCGCCCCCTCGCGCCGGTCGCCACCCGCCACAGCTGTTAGCCGCTGCTCCTCTGCCTCCGCTGTCCGTCCCATCGCTCAGTCTCTGTCTTCGATTCCTCCCCGAGCGTCGACGCCACCGCCAATATCGATTCCATGGATCCACCTGGAAAGTTCTCGGGTGGATCCATGTAACAAACGGGTGGATCCCGATTCTAATTTTTCAGAACCGGTCCTTAGCGGGCGGTTCCCGATTCTAGGTCGGGAACCGCCCGCCCAGACCATGCACACCCCTAGAAGCGAGTGGTGGCGGAAAGGGAGGAGCTGAGGTAGTGGGAGACGGGTGGTAGGAGGTAATTGGGTGGAGGGATTGGGAGGAGAGGAGGCACAGTGACATTGGAGGAGCAGGGCAAGCGCGACAGAGCTTCACTGCACTTGATTTTTGACTAGAGTGGATAAAATGGAGGCGATGAAGTTAATGAAGAATATCTTCGAACAACCACCGGGTTGTGTAACCGTTTGGGTGCTCCCGGTTCAATTCGAATCTAGGTCTGGGATGGAATCCGGTTCAAACGGACTTTGGACCCGTCCAATTCCAAAGCATCAAAGGTAAATAAAACATTTGTTTAGTGGACCAAAACCCATTCCGTAAGTTTTACGAAATATAAATAATTTAAAAGATTGTTTCAAAATAATTACTTATATCGCTAAAAAAATGAATGGACGAAAATATGTTTAAAATATATTCTATTAATTATTTATTTTAAGCAATACAAGCGATCATTTTTAGGAAAATCATTCATCTTTTGTTAAAATAAATGGAGCCAAAATGCTACAGGATTCAGACCCCAGTCTCAAGGTGAGCTTATGGATTAATTTCCACAGAATTCAGTTTTCTCTTACTCCAGAAACATGTGGAGTATGTTCCCTGTGCTTAGCTGCTACATTCATTAAATGTCTAACGATAGTACGCCTGCATACTAGTCCGTCCGACATGCGATGAGTGCAGCAACAATTAGCTTGTTCTTCATCCTGTCGACGTAACCATAGTAAGCATATCTCCAGGACTTCTTTAAGATCAAAGTGCCGTAGACGCCCCAGAACCCGACAGAGAAACCGAGCCCAATGCTCAGGAAGAGCCACAAACGTTCGAGATCATCGCCTCCGTCTTCGCTCTTGGTGTTTCCACCGCCATCGTCAGGAGATTGTGGCTGTTTCTCGTCTCCCGGGCATAACTCTGGCAATGGAATCCCACAGAGGCCGACGTTGCCCTCGTAAATCGATGGGTCATTGAGGGTTTGGAACTGGTTGGTCGTCGGGATTTTCCCCCACAAGTTGTTGTATGACAGTTTCAAGTGATTTAGCTTTGTTAAAGCGGTGATGCTCGGAGGAAGTGGTCCCGAGAGATTGTTGCTCGATAAGTCGAGAGTTTCTAGCCATTCCAAGTTCCCAATGTCGATCGGTATTCTTCCAGTGAAATGGTTCATGGACAAATTCAAGGTCCACAACCTCACGAGGGCTGTTAGCGCTTCAGGAATCTCCCCAGACAAGCGGTTGTCCGAGAGATCCAAACTGTTGACGAGGTAAAGAATTTTTTGATCATATTGAACAATCCGTCCTTTGGCCACCACGGTCAAGCGTCCCTCGTACCTCTCTGTGTCGGCATCCGTGAGCTCCACTTTCAAGCCTGTTAAGTTTCCAATGCATGGCGGAATTGATCCTGACAAGCTGTTGTGAGAGAGGTCTACTATGTGGAGATTCGAAAGACGGCATATCTGAGGAGGAATTTTCCCGGTAAACGAATTGACCGCAGGCGCAAAATCAGTAATGAAGGAATGCTCTCTGCAATCCATGCGGGAATGTTTCCTGAGAACTTGTTCTCGCCTAGATCAAGACTGTCCAGAGAGCTGCAGTTCCGCAAGGAGGACGGAAGTTTGCCAGAGAGATTGTTGTTACTCAGTATGAGGAACCTGAGAGAGGAAAGAAAGCTGACCTCTCTCGGTATTGGACCTGAAAGGCTATTGTTTGACATGTCAAGAATATACAGGAAGGGCAAGTTGCTCCAGAACCGCGGTATTTCTCCGGATAGGTAGTTGTTGGAGATGACTAAGGTTGTCAAATTGGTCATTTTCCCGATGGACAAGGGAATGGTACCATTTAGGGCATTCCGAGATATGTCTAAATCTGTCAGGCGAGGCATGAGTTCGCCGATGTTAGGAGGAATGGGACCGGAGAAGTGATTATCTCTAAGATACAGTGTCGTCACATTGGAAGACCACATAGGAAGAGGACCTTCGTAAGAGTTCGAACTCAAGTCGACATTGGACTCATCGTCTACAAACGTCAGCAAGGTGGGTGGCTTGCCAGTGAGTTGATTATACGCAACGTCTAGTTCATCTAATTGCAGATTCAGCTGCAAGAACCATTCAGGTATGGTTCCCGATATATTAGCGTTGTTCAACACCACGGTCTTGAGGTCGTTTTGATTCCTGAGCCAAGTGGGAAACTCGGGACCCAATTGGCAAGACCTGATGTTCAGGTACCTGAGCTTGAAGGGAGGAATCCAACCGGGGGCTATGTTAAATGCCAAGGAAATGTTTGGAGACAGTTTATTCAAGTTAAGATCCGTGAGACTCGAGAGGTTGGCCAGGTGGCGCTCCGTCACGACTCCTTCCCACAAGTTCTCAGAGAGATCCACCGCGACCAACATCGACAGTTGCCCAAAACTTTCTGGAATCCCACTCATCACGTTGTTGACAATGTAAAACTCTTTCAAAGACGACGAGTTTCCAATCGTCTGTGGAATAGAACCTTGAAATGAATTAAACGAAAGTTGGAGGTACCTTAACTTCTTCAGGTTTCCTAGAGAATCTGGCAAATTGCCAGACAATCCATTGTTTCCCAGGTCCAGATTCTCCAACTGGCTATCGTTGCATGGAGCTAACCCGTTGATAAAATCAGTTATCTCACCGGTGATTCTATTGAAAGAAAGCTTTAGGACACTCAAATCACATAAGCTCCCCAAGGATTTCGGGAGCTCACCTTCAAGATAATTCTGGTACAAGTCAAATTTTTGGAGGGATGCTAAATTAGCAAATTCATCTGGAAGCTCACCCCTGAGACTATTCGAGTTTAAATCAAGATGAACGAGGCGAGTGAGATTGAACAGCCACCTGGGCGAAGTAGAGTTGAAGTTATTGTTCGAGAGATCAAGGACCTCAAGTGATGTGACGTTGATGAATGGAAGAGAAAGAGGAAGCTTTGACAGGAAACAGTTGGGCAAGCGCAACTCTGTGAGAGAAGGTAGAAAGTTGATAGCTCGAAGCCAATGATCTGTGGATTTACTAAGATCGATGGCTCCAAGATTAAGGTATCTAAGGGAGGAAAGGCCAGGAAGCCAGAGAAGATCATTTTGGTTCAATTCGGCAAAACAATTGCTGAGGTCCAGATACTGCAGTCGTGAAAGATTCCCAAGACTCGGAGGGATCGTTCCACCAAAAGATGCACCTGACAGATTGAGATATCTCAGCTGCTTTAGCGAACCGATGAATCCAGGGAGTTTGGTGCCTCCAAAATTGTTCAAGCTCAAATCCAAGTACTTCAACTCTTTTACATCGAGCAGAGAAGGACTGATCTCACCCCCCAGCGCTTGCCCTGGCTTAAGATCACCGCTTAGACTATCATCCACATACAGGTTGTGGAGATTGATCTCGACGACTCGCCCAGTCAGGTTGCTGCATACAATTCCTCTCCAATTGCAGCAATCTTTCCCAACCCACGAAGCAAGCAGGCCTGAAGGATCTGTGAAGCCACCTCTCAACTTGGTGAGTGCTTCTCTTTCACTTTCGAAGCAACCTGAAGCGGTTCCCCCAGTGGAAAGTGCAAATTTTATAGTTCCAGGAAATAGAAATCCTGATAGGACCAGTATAGGAAGAAGTTCAATGCAGGAGATCTTATGAGCCATTCTTGCAGGCAAAACAAGAATAGTCGAAGGGAGGGCTGTATCAGAAATTCAGCTTAGCTTGTTTAGACATATATAGTGGACAAGCGTCCTGCTATAATGCAAAGCTAGGCAGCATCCATTGTTAGTCTTACTTGACTTGACTTGACTTGACTTGACGACATCAAAATGTCACTCAAGCGTCATCAACCATGTCATCTAAACTGTCCTTGTTTTACCCCTGTCTAGGACGCATTTTAAACTTAAAGACTTGGACGACAAGTTCTGGTCTATGGTTTTTATGACATCGAAGCGCCATCCGGATGATCAGAAGATTATATGTCCTCGCCCATGTTTTTGAAAGTTGTCAGAATTTGATAGTTCACCGCAAAGTCCACCGAATTCAGTTGATCACCGGTGCATGAATCGAGTCTGTGTAACGATATTTTTCCCTTCACAGCTAATGTCATGGGGGAGACAGCAGTCTGGGCGACATGAATCATGAACTCAGCATCTGTATCCAGGATTCGCTTGCTTGGCCACGTTGATCCTTGGTTTAGGTAATAGGAGTGTGAAAAGTCGCAAGCGAAAGGCATTGCATCTAGACGATAGCGTTGGACCATGGAGTGATGAGGGTCCACACACGCTGGGGCTCTTTGAACTTTGAAGGGATTGACTCTAGATTTTATCGTCTTCTCTAAGACCATTCACACTAGCTTTTCCTTTCTTCAGCTTAGGCGGCGAGAGCTCAATCCAAGAAGTCGTTTCCAAGAGAGAGAGAGAGAGAGAGAGAGAGAGAGAACTTGGGGTGGCAAGTTGCGGTGTTTCTGGTCCGTGTCTGGATCTAAATGGGGAACGAGACGTTCCTCGAAACCCCAATGAAAGAAAAAGACTTCTGAAGAGGACGTATCCAGCAGAGGTGACTTCTTGACCAAAGGTTTGATCACACGGTTTGACTACGAATAATTACGATCCCATTCCGCTGTGTTGACTCCAAAGGTAAAGTATCATGCCGGCTTCCTGACAAAGAACCCACGGTAGTGAAAAAGAAACGCGAGGGAATTTACAATGTGCTCGTTAAACGCCCCGGTTGCACCGCGCCATCAAATTTCTGGAGGATATACTTCCAAACATCTATTATCAAACGTGTAAAATTACGATACAACCGACTTGGACCACTTCAAAGTCATACTGCTTGTGACCAAATGTATCCATCATAAATCTGGATGGGTATGTTGGACCAACCGAGTCGCTAGCTGAAATTGAACGCATGCGACCAGTCTAAAAACGACCTTAACGCTGGAGGTTTCGGACAATTACACGAAGTGCATGTTACGCTGTTTGTCTATGAAGATATTTCTCCTATAAAACCATAGAAACATTCCAGTCTTCTTCTTCTTCTAACGATTCATATGGGAACACAGGGCATTCCATTTCCGCTGCATCGCCAACGAAGACCTCCGAATACCTCAAGCCGTGGTGTCTCGATCGGAAAGGATTTTCCGTAGCAGTTGCGCTTTCTGGACAATCAGACAAACATCCACGCCTGCACGGCATGACCTCAAGGGATGATTTGTCGAGCAGCACCTCGTGAAAGTCCCACGTCCTTTCTCACTTTGGTTTTCTTAAGAGCTTTGTCTATGCCCATTTAACACTGACACGAACATGTGACACGCGACATGACACAACATGCTGACATGTTATTTCTAAAAAAATAGAGAATTCCAACATGTTTCGACACATTATATATATACGCAAAAATAAATAAATAATAATAAAAAGAGTATATAATTAATTTATACTAAAAATATTAATCCAACATTTGTTAATATAAATTATTATTTCAATTTGATAGAGATTAAATGAGAAATTCCAAAATTGCAAACACAAAAGAGTAAATTTGAAGGAACATGTCCTATTTTCTTATATTGTCGGAAATTAATGAGATTTCTTATAGTCTCAGACTAAGTTCGGAGTTCATGATATAGATTGGTTTGAGCTCCTCTAAAAAACAAGGTTTGAGAAAAATGAAAATCCAGGACAAGAACTCTCAAAGTACGACCAAAAGAAAAGGAAATAACCAAATTTGCCATGGAAAATGTGGCCAAAAGAGATAACTCGCAAGCGACGCCAGCGAGAAGTGGAAAGAAGCAAAAAACATTAAAAAAAATTCACAACTTCAACTCTGTGATGGCAGTGGAGCGATGCCGGTGAGGAGAGAGGCGTTCCATCATCCCTCACGGGAAGGTCAAAACTTATAAGTGAGAAGCTTGAGAGTGAAAATTTTCTTTTTTCCCCTTTATTTTTGTTATTTTATTACTTTTTCATATATTTATATTTTGACCCATCAAGTATTAACAATTTTTAAAATTAACCCCATGCGTGTCGGATTTGTGTGTCGGAACGTGTTAGACACAACACGAAGGTTTTCAGAGAGTATCGGTGCTTCTTAAGTCTATGCTGCCTCAGTCTAAATGATAAATTCATTCTCAAATTGTCTCTCGTCATCACCTCGAGGGGTCATTTAAAATTGAAGTCAAACTCATGACCTCGCTTCTCAAATCGAAAATTGTCGTTCCATTTCACCTACTCAATAGAACCTTTAGAGCTTAGTCCGCTACTATATCTAACCCCAAAAATTTATCCATAATGGTTCATGGGTAATGAAGCTAGAACTGTGCTTTTGCCAACTCCGGCTCTTCAATTTTACAGGGGCTTACCTTTACAAACTCCCACTAATGGTTATCGTCAAAGCTGACCCCAGTAAAAGCCAGAGGACAAAGATCCCTTCGAGGAGATTCTTACAGAAACTGTATTAGCTTATCTAACCCCAACCCACTATTCAGCATCATCAGAGTTTCCTTTATTAAAATAACAGATGCAAATAGCTAACTGCATGTATTTACATACTCAGTTTCCGGACAGTTTAATTGTAATTGAGACTACATGAGGAACACCCCCCCACCTCTTCCTTCTCTCTGTCTCTGTATGTAATAGACCATAATTAAGGGCGTCTACCCCAATTAATAGCAGGTCAAACGAATGTCTGCTCTTCAAGGATCAATCGTCAGTACCAAAGTAACGATCACCGAACTCACCCATACCCGGAATAACACGAAACTCCTCATTCAACGCAACATCAATCTCTGAAGTCACAATTTTCAAGGAGGGGAATCTTTTGGAGACACAATGGATCCCTTCAGGAGCCTGCATTTATGCAGCAGTAGGATAAGCCAAACTTGATTTGCAAAAAACTGCATTTATAACCAATATGGAAAAAACCACTCACAGAGATGAGATTCAGAAATATGATGTGGGACGCTGGAACTCCTTTCTGGATGAGCAGCTCGATTGCTTGGTTAGCAGAATTACCTTCCAAAATAGCCATCAGAGAAGTACACCCATTAATGTCATGCATAAAATGAATGCGAAGAAAAGCATACTAGCATTGTCTAGTTGCATCAGCTGTACTGTCATCAATTTCATCAGCTGCAAACGAGCTTGTGGGATGTCAATAAGGACTGAATTCCAACTTCGCATGGCATCTCCACCCCCACTGCATCACACGCACATGTGCGCATAATGAATCAAAACTAAGGCTGCACAAGCTGAAAACCACACCGACACATCAACTCAAATCGAGAGAGAAAAAGAAAGCACTATTAGCTGGGTTCACTCCTATATGGAGGAGGCCCAATGAGTTGCAAGCCCAAAAAAGGCTTGAGCCCATATAATAAGTAATATGAGGAAATAGGGTTTCTCACTATCTATATAAAGAGGTAGCCGGAAAAAAAAGAAAAAAAAAAGAAACAGTAACAAGAGAAAAAGAGAAAGCAGAAAATCTAGAGTTTTGAGCAATATTTAATTTACATCAAGCTGGCGTCAGAGGCCGACGATTGAGCTGAAATTTTGTCAGCATGTTTGTAGCGCAATTTTATCGAATCTGAACGGTTTGATTTTCGTTTAAAGCTTCCTACATCAGGTTTTTCGTGGATTGATCAAAACCTGCGTTTTTGGTCAGATTTATCTTTGATCTCTTGTGAAATTTATGTGTATTGCCAAGAATTATGTTCTTGAGGTCTTTGCTGCTATGTACCTTTAGTATTTGCTAGAGAAGAACAATTTTGTTGATAGTGAAGAATTTCGACTGGACTCCAGTCCCGTGGTTTTTGATATTCTCACATCGAGGAGGTTTTCCACATAAAAAATCATTTTGTGTTCGCGTGCTTGGTATTTATTTTACTCTACCATATCGATTCATATTAGGTTTATACAAGATGGGAGATTATTTTATTCCACTGCGTTGATTTGATATTGTTCGAATTGTTACCGTTCTCCCATCATAGTGGTATCAGAGCATCAAGTTATTGCTTGATTTGTCTGCCTTGTGTTAAACAATGGAAACGAATACCAGTAGAATTGTTACATTGAATGGTTCGAATTATCATCTTTGGAAAGGGAATATGGAAAATCTTTTATATGTGAAAGATTTTTATTTGCCCGTATTTGCCGAGGAGAAACCGGAAATAAAACTGATGTTGAATGGTCTATATTTTATCGTCAAGTGTGTGGTTATATCAAGCAGTGGGTAGATGATAATGTTTTGAACCATATTATTGAGGAAACACATGCACACAATTTATGGAATAAGCTCGAACAGTTATATGCTCGAAAGATTGGGAATAATAAGTTATTTTTGATAAAACAGATGATGGCTTTGAGATATTATGATGATACTTGTTTGACTGATCATTTAAATTCTTTTCAAGGAATTATAAATCAGTTGGCTGCAATGGGAATCAAGTTTGATGATGAGATACAAGCACTATGGTTGCTTGGTACTTTGTCGGACTCCTGAGAGACGTTCCGAATATCTTTGTCTAATTCTGCCCCAGATGGTACAATTACCATGGATTTGGCCAAGAGTAGTATTTTGAATGAAGATATGAGAAGGAAGATACAAGGATCGTCCTCTTCACATTCTGATGCCTTGGTTGTCGAGAAAAGGGGGAGAAGTGAGTCTCGAGGTCCGAGAAATAGAGATAAAATTCGAGACAAAAGCAGAGGTAAGTATAATAAATTTGCTAATGTTGAGTGTCATTATTATCATCATAAGGGACATATTTAGAGGTTTTGTCGCCAGTTAAAAAGGGAGAAACAAAAGGAGAAAGGTAAAGAGAAGAAAAGTGATAATGACAGTGATGACAATCTTGTCGCTACACTTAAAGAAGGCTTTCTCATTATTTTTTATAGTGATGTGGTGAATTTTGTATCTCATGAGACCAATTGGGTAATTGATAGTGATGCATCCGTTCATGCTACATCTCATAGGGATTTCTTTACATCATACAAGTCAGATGATTTAGGATCTGTGAAGATGGGAAACAATGGACTAGCTCAAATTGTAGGTATCGGTGATGTGTGCCTAGAAACCAGCAATGGCACAAGGTTAGTATTGAATAATGTTAAACATATACCTAATATCCGCTTGAATTTGATTTTCTACAGGCAAGTTGGATGATGAGGGGTATTGTAGTACCTTCAGTAATAGTCAATGGAAGCTCACCAAAGGTTCTTTTGTTATGGCTAGAGGTGAAAAATATTTTTCGTTGTACATTATGTAGGCAAAGTTGTCCATAGACAAAATTAATACAGTAGACAGCGAATATGATAAGAGGCTCAGTCACATTAGTGAGAAGGGTTTGTTAATATTGGCTAAGAAGAAGCTCCTTTCAAGATTGAAAAGTTTAGCGCTAAAGAAGTGTGCTCACTGTTTAGCAGGAAAACAGAACAAAGTTGCATTTAAAAGCCCCCCTCCTTCAAGAAAGTCAGGTATATTGAATTTAGTGCATTAAGATGTTTGCGGTCCTATGAAAACAAAATCACTTGGTGGCTCTCTTTATTTTGTTACCTTCATAGATAATTTTTCAAGGAAAATTTGGATTTATACCTTGAAAACTAAAGATCAAGTGTTAGATGCTTTTAAGCAATTTCAGGCTTCAGTTGAGAGACAGACTTGAAAGAAATTGAAATGTATCAGAACTGATAACGGGGGAGAGTATATTTGACTTTTTGATGAATATTGCAGACAACAAGGTATTCGACATCAAAAGACACCTCTCAAGATGCCTCAGTTAAATGGCTTAGCTGAGAGAATGAACAGAATACTGGCTGAAAGGGTAAGATTCTTACTTTCACAGTCAAAGCTACCTGAATCCTTTTGGGGTGAGGCTTTAAGTACAATTGTGCATGTATTCAATCTTACTCCATGCGTTCCTTTAGAGTTTGATGTTCCTAACAAAGTTTGGATAGGCAAAGATATTTCTTATGATTATTTGTGTGTCTTTGGGTACAAAGCATTTGTGCATATTCCCAAAGATGAGAGGTCTAAACTTGATGTTAAAACACGACAGTGGATATTTATTGGTTATGGATAGGATATGCTTGGCTACAAATTTTATGATCCGCTTGAAAAGAAAATTGTAAGAAGCAGAGACGTTGTGTTTATGGAAAATCAAACAATAGAGGATATTGAGAAATCGAAAATGATTCAGCACCACAGGTTAGTGATAATCTGGTTGATTTAGATCCAGTTCCTCTTACAAATATTCCTACATAGGTTGATGAAGAGCAGCAAGAAGTCAATGTTCCAAATAACGCACATGTTCTTGAACATGTTGAAATAGATAATATTATTCCTGAACCAGAGGCTCAATTAGATGTTCCACTAGATGTTCTAGTCCGGAGATCCGTTAGAGACTGACGACCTTCCACAAGATATTCTGAAGATGAGTATGTATTATTGATTGATGCAGGTGAACCAGAGTGCTATGCAGAAGCAATAGAAGATGAGTACAAAAGCAATTGATTCGATGCTATGTGAGATGAGATGCAGTCACTTTATGATAATCATACTTTTGAGTTAGTGAAGTTATCTAAAGGTAAAAGAACTTTGAAGAACAAGTGGGTATATAGGTTGAAGCAAGATTAACATACTTTACAACCACGGTACAAAGTTAGATTGGTTGTTAAGGGATTCGGTCAGAGAAAGGGTATTGATTTTGATGATATATTTTCTCCAATAGTGAAAATGTCTTCTATCCGTGTGATACTAGGCTTGGTAGCTAGCCTAGAATTAGAAATTGAGCAAATGGATGTTAAAACGGCCTTCCTACATGGTAACTTGGAGGAAGAGATATACATGGAACAACCTGAGGGTTTCAAAGTGAAAGGGAAAGAGGATTATGTGTGCAAATTGAAGAAAAATCTCTATGGCCTAAAACAAGCACCAAGGCAGTGGTACAAAAAGTTTGCGTTAGTTATGACAGAATAAGGCTATAAGAAGACTTCCTCGGATAACTGTGTGTTTGTCCAAAAATTTTATGATGATGACTTTAGTATTCTCTTGCTTATGTTGATGATATGCTGATTGTTGGCAGGAATGCTTCAAGAATTGAGTTATTGAAAAAACAATTGAACAAGTCTTTTGCCATGAAAGACTTGGGCTCGGCGAAGCAGATTTTTGGCATTAGAATTACCCGAGATAGAGATGTTAAGAAGTTATTTTTATCGCAAGAGAAATATATCAAGAAGATCCTTCAGAAATTTTACATGGATAGGGCTAAAGTGGTTAGGGTCCGTTTGGGAACCACTTCCCAAAGCCCTTTGGAAGCCTAAAGATACTTGGGCAAATGCCAGCCCGTTTGGCAAAAAACTTTGAACCCTCCTTCTCCAAATGCTAGCTTTGTGAAGGCTGAAAGCCCAAGGCAGGTGGAGACCTGCCTTGGGCTTTCGGCTTTTTCGACATGCCCATGCCCCGCACTGTTCACATATTTTTTTTCCGAAATTATCCTCATGAATTTTTTGATTTTTCGAGTGAGTGCCCTTGTCAAGCACTGTTCATCTTCTTCGGGCATAGAGAGACACTGCGACCTAGGCGATCTTTGTCGGAGATTCGGGCGACCTCTGCGAGTCGCAGATCTGGTGGCCAAACGCACATGGTCGCCGGCGACCATTGCCTGCCGCATTGCGACCTCTGCACGAAGCTCGCCGGGGCCGTACGACCCATCTAGTCGCAGGTTTGGTTGCGACCAGATCTGGTGCTGGAGGCTCGAGCGGCGACCAGATCTGGGTCGCGCCTCGCCGCCCTCGGATCCGGGTCGCAGCGGCGCCATGCGACCTCCCGCGACCTCGCCGCCCCAGATCCGGGGCAGCGAGGTCGCACGACCCCGCCGCGACCCAAATCCGGGGGCGGTGAGGTCGCACGACCCCGCCGCGACCCAGATCCGGGGCGGCGAGGTCCTCCCACGACCTCAACGCCCCGAATCGAGGAGGTGGCGTCACGCGACCTCACCACCCCAGATCCGGGGTCGCCTGAGGTCGAGGCAGCATCGCGCGACCTCGCCGCCCTAAATCCGGGGTCGCCGGAGGTCGCGACGGCGTCGCCCGACCTCATTGCCCCAGATCTGGGGTCACCAGAGGTCGCCAGCGGTCGCTGTCTTTGTCGGTCAATTTTTTTAAAATTTTCTTTCACAAAGATCCTTTGTAAATGTAATTGCCCAAACACTATTTTGTTCAAAGTACTTCACAAAGGGGCTTTCAAAGTACAATTTACCAAACACGGTTGCATTTTGGAAAACACCTTTAACTCAAAGGTCTTTGTATTTTCCCAAAGACTTTCCCCAAAAATGGTTGCCAAATGCACCCTTAGTACTCCTCTTGCTGCCCACTTTAAGTTAAATATGAAGCAAAGTCCTACGACTGATAAAGAAAAGAAAGATATGGAAAGTGTTTCATATGCTTCAGCTGTAGGAAGCTTAATGTATGTGATGGTATGTACACGCCCAGACTTGGCGCACGCAGTTGGCGTTGTTAGTCGCTATTTACCAAATCCAAGCAGAGACCACTAGTATGCAGTGAAGTGGATTATAAGGTATCTTCGAGGAACTTCAAAGTTGAAACTTAGTTTCGAGACCAGGAAACTTGAGTTAGTTGAATACACAGATTCCGACTTGGCAGGAGATATTGATACTCATAAATCTACTTCTGGTTATTTGATTTCTTTTGCGGGTGGAGCTGTGTCATGGAAGTCAAGATTGCAGAAGTGTGTTGCACTTTCTACAACCGAAGCTGAATTTATTGCAATAACTGAAGCTAGTAAAGAGATGCTTTGATGAAGAAGTTCTCAGAAAAACTTGGGTTCAAGCAAAAGAGTTATGTGTTATTTTGTGATAATCAAAGTGCAATTCATCTTGGTAAGAATTCATCTTTTTATTCTAGATCGAAACATATTGATATTAGATATCATTGGATAAGAGATGTTTTAGATGAAAAGTTGTTGGAACTTGAGAAAATTCATACGGATCATAATGGCTCTGATATGATGACGAAGACTTTACTAAGAGAGAAACTTGAACATTGCCAATTGATAACATGGATGGTGAATCCCTCCATATTGTCGTGATGGGGAGATTTGTTAGTTGGGTTCACTCCTATGTGGAGGAGGCTCAATGAGTTGCAAGCCTAAAAAGGGCTTGAGCCTATATAATAAGTTATATGAGGAAATATGGTTTCTCATTATCTATATAAAGGGGTAGCCGCAAAAAAAAAAAAAAAAAAAAGGAAACAGTAACAAGAGAAAAAGAGAAAGCAAAAAATCTGGGGTTTGTGGCAATATCTAATTTACATCAAGCTGGCATTGGAGGCTGATTCGTGGTCCGATTGATCTGAAATTTTGTCAGCATGTTCGTGGCACAATTTTATCGAATCTGAACGGTTTGATTTTTGTTTGAAACTCCATACATCATGTTTTTCGTGGATTGATCAAAACCTGCGTTTTTGGTCAGATTTATCATTGATCTCTTGTGAAGTTTATGTGTATTGCCAATAATTATGTTCTTGAGGTTTTTGCTGCTATGTACCTCTAGTATTTGCTAAAGAAGAATAATTTTGTTGATAGTGAAAAATTTCGGGTGGACTCCGGTCCCGTGGTTTTTGATCTCCTCACATCGATGAGGTTTTCCACGTATAAAATCGTCTTGTGTTCGTGTACTTGGTATTTATTTTACTCTACTATATCGATTTCTATTAGGTTTACACAAGATGGGAGATTATTTTATTCCGCTGCGTTGATTTGATATTGTTCGAATTGTTACTGTTCTCCCATCAGGCACACTCACAAGCTTGCAACTATCGAAAGTGAAATCTGAGAAGCCTAAGCTCTTGAAGAAATCAGCGGCATCGTCGACAACGCTTGGACGATGGAGGTTCAGCTCGTGAGTACACCCCGAGCACCTGCACATTCAAGCGAATCGACAATGTAACACAAGAAAAGTGCTCGCAACTGACAAGAACGCGCCAGATTTCGCAAGCTCGCACTCGCAAAAAATCCGAGCAATATCAATTCAACAATCCAGTAGAATACACAGATTCATTAGCACGAACGCGACAAAACGAAGCAAGTCGCGATGTTTGACAAGGAACTAGAAAAAAAAGAAGAGGAACTAAGGAAAGAGTCAGCTCGTGTGCGTACGATTAGAAGTGAGAGCACTGGAGCACGCAGGCCGATGAGGTCGAGGCTGGGCTCAGGCGGAGGGTTGCCGGGGTAGGCGGCGGCGGCGGCGATGGCGGTGGGGAGGGAGGAGCTGAGGTGGCGGGAGAGAGGCAGCAGGAGGCGGTTGGGCGGAGGGAGCGGGCGGAGAGGAGGCACAGTGACATCGCCGGAGCCGGGCGAGCGCGATGGAGCTTCCTGCACTTGATTTTCGGCCGGAGTGGATAAAATGGAGACAATGAAGCATAAGTTAACGAAGAGTATCTTCGACCAACGAACGGGTCGGGTGACCGTTCGGGTGCTCCCAGTTCGATTCGGATCTAGGTCTGCGATGGAATCCCGTTCAAACGGATTCGGACCCGTCCAATTCCAAAGCATAAAAGTAAATAAAAAATTTGCTTCATGACCTGTTTCCTCCACTTCGCGAAAGATAAATAATTTAAAACATTTTTTAAATAATCACTTATATCATTAAAAAAATGAATCAACTTTCAAAATATTTTTTATTGACTAATATTTTCAAGCAATAAAAACAATTATTTTTAGAAAAATATTTTTCAAATCATTTATATTTCATAAAAGCAAATAGAACCATAGTTGTGCGAAATCCTATAGGATTTAGACCCGAGTCTCAAGATGAGCTTATGGATTAATTTCCATGGAATTCAGTCTTCTCTTACTGCTCAAGGTTCGTATTATTGGCAATGCCAGAAACATGTGGAGTATGCTCCCTATGCTTAGTTGCTACATTCATAAAATGTCTAATGATAGTAAGCCCTGAATCAAATCCCTGAATACATGCTTGCATACTAGTCCGTCCGACATGCGATGAGTGCAGCAACAATTAGCTTGTTCTTCATCCTGTCGACGTAACCATAGTAAGCATCTCTCCAGGACTTCTTTAAGATCAAAGTGCAGCAGACGCCCCAGAACCCGACAGAGAAACCGAGCCCAATGCTCAGGAAGAGCCACAAACGTTCGAGATCATCGCCTCCGTCTTCGCTCTTGTTGTTTCCGCCGCCATCGTCAGGAGATTGTGGCTGTTTCTCGTCTCCCGGGCATAACTCTGGCAATGGAATCCCACAGAGGCCGACGTTGCCCTCGTAAATCGATGGGTCATTGAGGGTTTGGAACTGGTTGGTCGTCGGGATTTTCCCCGACAAGTTGTTGTATGACAGTTTCAAGTGATTCAGCTTTGTTAAAGCGGTGATGCTCGGAGGAAGTGGTCCCGAGAGATTGTTGCTCGATAAGTCGAGAGTCTCTAGCCATTCCAAGTTCCCAATGTCGATCGGTATTCTTCCAGTGAAATGATTCATGGACAAATTCAAGGTCCACAACCTCACGAGGGCTGTTAGCGCTTCAGGAATCTCCCCAGACAAGCGGTTGTCCGAGAGATCCAAACTGTTGACGAGGTAAAGAATTTTTTGATCATATTGAACAATCCGTCCTTTGGCCACCACGGTCAAGCGTCCCTCGTACCTCTCTGTGTCGGCATCCGTGAGCTCCACTTTCAAGCCTGTTAAGTTTCCAATGCATGGCGGAATTGATCCTGACAAGCTGTTGTGAGAGAGGTCTACTATGTGGAGATTCGAAAGACGGCATATCTGAGGAGGAATTTTCCCGGTAAACGAATTGGACCGCAGGCGCAAAATCAGTAATGAAGGAATGCTCTCTGCAATCCATGCGGGAATGTTTCCTGAGAACTTGTTCTCGCCTAGATCAAGACTGTCCAGAGAGCTGCAGTTCCGCAAGGAGGACGGAAGTTTGCCAGAGAGATTGTTGTTACTCAGTATGAGGAACCTGAGAGAGGAAAGAAAGCTGACCTCTCTCGGTATTGGACCTGAAAGGCTATTGTTTGACATGTCAAGAATATACAGGAAGGGCAAGTTGCTCCAGAACCGCGGTATTTCTCCGGATAGGTAGTTGTTGGAGATGACTAAGGTTGTCAAATTGGTCATTTTCCCGATGGACAAGGGAATGGTACCATTTAGGGCATTCCGAGATATGTCTAAATCTGTCAGGCGAGGCATGAGTTCGCCAATGTTAGGAGGAATGGGACCAGAGAAGTGATTATCTCTGAGATACAGTGTCGTCACATTGGAAGACCACATAGGAAGAGGACCTTCGTAAGAGTTCGAACTCAAGGCGACATTGGACTGATCGTCTACAAATGTCAGCGAGGTGGGTGGCTTGCCAGTGAGTTGATTATACGCGATGCCTAGTTCCTCTAATTGCAGATTCAGCTGCAAGAACCATTCAGGTATGGTTCCCGAAATTCTGGCGTTTTTCAACACCACGGTCTTGAGGTGGTTTTGATTCCTGAGCCAAGTAGGAAACTCGGGACCCAATTGGCAAGACCTGATGTTCAGGTACCTGAGCTTGAAGGGAGGAATCCAACCGGGGGCTATGTTAAATGCCAAGGAAATGTTTGGAGACAGTTTATCCAAGTCAAGATCCGTAAGGCTAGAGAGATTTGCCAGGTGGCGCTCCGTTACGACTCCTTCCCACAAGTTCTCAGAGAGATCCACCGCGACCAACGTCGACAGTTGCCCAAAACTTTCAGGAATCCCACTCATCCCGTTGTTGGCAACGTAAAACTCTTTCAAAGACGATGAGTTTCCAATCGTCCGTGGAATAGAACCTTGAAATGAATTAGACGAAAATCGGAGGTACCTTAACTTCTTCAGGTTTCCTAGAGAATCTGGCAGATTACCAGACAACTGATTGTTCCCCAAGTCCAGATTCTCCAAATTGCTATCATTGCATCGAGCTAACCCGTTGATAAAATCAGTTATATCACCGGTGATGTTATTGACAGAAAGCTTTAGGACACTCAAATCACATAAGCTCCCCAAGGATTTCGGAAGGCGACTTTTGAGGTACGAATTCTGGGACATGTCGAGTTCTTGGAGGGATGCTAAATTAGCAAATTCATCTGGAAGCTCACCCCCGAGACTATTTGAGTTAAGATCAAGATGAACAAGGCGAGTGAGATTGAACAGCCACCAGGGCAACGTAGAGTTGAAGTCATCGTTCGAGAGATCAAGGATCTCAAGCGATGTGACATTGATGAACGGAAGAGAAAGAGGAAGTTTTGACAGGAAACAGTTGGGCAAGTGCAACTCTCTGAGAGAAGATAGAAAATTGATAGCTCGAAGCCAATGATCTGCAGATTTACTGAGATCGATGGCTCCAAGATTAAGGTATTTAAGGGAGGAAAGGCCAGGAAGCCAGAGAAGATCATTTTGGGATTCGGCAAAACAATTGCTGAGGTCCAGATACTGCAGTCGTGAAAGATTCCCAAGACTTGGAGGGATCGTTCCACCGAAAGATGCGCCTGACAGATTGAGATATCTCAGCTGCTTTAGCGAACCGATGAATCCAGGGAGTTTGGTGCCTCCAAAATTGTTCATGCTCAAATCCAAGTACTTCAACTCTTTTACATCGAGCAGAGAAGGACTGATCTCACCCCCCAGCGCTTGCTCTGGCTTAAGATCACCGCTTAGACTATCATCCACATACAGGTTGTGGAGATTGATCTCAACGACTCGCCCAGTCAGGTTGCTGCATACAATTCCTCTCCAATTGCAGCAATCTTTCCCAACCCATGAAGCAAGCCGGCCTGAAGGATCTGTAAAGCCACCTCTCAACTTGGTGAGTGCTTCTCTTTCACTTTCGAAGCAACCTGAAGCGGTTCCCCCAGTGGAAAGTGCAAATTTTATAGTTCCATGAAATAGAAATCCTGATAGGACCAGGAGAAGAAGAAGTTTAATGCAGGAGATCTTATGAGCCATTCTTGCAGGCAAAACAAGAATAGACAAAAGGAGGGCTGTATCAGAAATTCACCTTAGCTTGTTTAGACATATATAGTGGACAAGCGTCCTGCTATAATGCAAAGCTAGGCAGCATCCATTGTTAGTCTGAATTGACTTGACTTGACGACATCAAAATGTCACTCAAGCTCGACCATGTCATCTAAACTGTCCATGTTTTACCCGTCTAGGACGCATTTTAAACTTGTAGACTTGGAAGACAAGTTCTGGTCTATGGTTTTTATGACATTGAAGCACCATCCGGACTATGAGAAGATTATATGTCCTCGCCCATATTCTTGAAAGTTGTCGGAATTTGATAGTTCACCGCGAAGTCCACCAAATTCAGTTGATCACAGCGTGGACTTGGAGTGCATCAATCGAGTCTGTGTGACAATATTTTTCCCTTCACAGCTAATGTCATGGGGGAGGCAGCGGTCTGGGCGACATGAATCATGAACTCAGCATCTGTATCCAGGATTCGCTTGCTCGGCCACGTTGATTCTTGGTTTAGGGAGTAGGAATGTGAAAAGTCGCAAGCAAAAGGCATTGCATCTAGACGATAGCGTTGGACCATGGAGTGATGAGGGTCCACACACGCTGGGGCTCTTTGAACTTTGAAGGGATTGACTCTAGATTTTATCGTCTTCTCTAATACCATTCACACTAGCTTTTCCTTTCTTCAGCTTAGGCGGCGAGAGCTCAATCCAAGAAGTCGTTTCCGAGAGAGAGAGAGAGAGAGAGAGAGAGAGAGAGAACTTGGGGTGGCAACTCTGAAGGGATCCAAATGGGGAACGAGACGTTCCTTGAAACCCCAATGAAAGAAAGAGACTTCTGAAGAGGACGTATCCAGCAGAGGTGACTTCTTGACCAAAGGTTGATCACAGGGTTTGACTACGAATAATTACGATCCCATTCCGCTGTGTTGACTCCAAAGGTAAAGTATCATGCCGGCGTCCTGACAAAGAACCCACGGTAGTGAAAAAGAAACGCGAGGGAATTTACAATGTGCTCGTTAAACGCCCCGGTTGCACCGCGCCATCAAATTTCTGGAGGATATACTTCCAAACATCTATTATCAAACGTGTAAAATTACGGTACAACCGACTTGGACCACTTCAAAGTGATACTGCCTGTGACCAAATGTATCCATCATAAATCTGGATGGCTATGTTGGACCAACCGAGTCGCTAGCTGAAATTGAACGCATGCGACCAGTCTAAAAACGACCTTAACGTTGGAGGTTTCGGACAATTACACAAAGTGCATGTTACGCTGTTTGTCTATGAAGATATTTCTCGTATAAAACCATAGAAACATTCTAGTCTTCTTCTTCTTCTAACGATTCATATGGGAACACAGGGCAGTCCATTTCCGCTGCATCGCCAACGAAGACCTCCGAATACCTCAAGCCGTGGTGTCTCGATCGGAAAGGATGTTCCGTAGCAGTTGCGCTTTCTGGACAATCAGACAAACATCCACGCCTGCACGGCATGACCTCAAGGGATGATTTGTCGAGCAGCACCTCGTGAAAGTCCTCACATCCTTTCTCACTCTGGTCTTCTTAAGAACTTTGTCTATGCCTATTTAACATTGACACGAACACGCGACACGCGACATGACGCAACATGCTGACATGTTATTTCTAAAAAAAAATAGAGAATTCCAACATGTTTCGACACATTATATATATATGCAAAAATAAATAAATATTAATAAAAGAGTATATAATTAATTTATACTAAAAAAATTAATCTAACATTTGTTAATATCATTTATTATTTCAATTTGACAGAGATTGAATGAGAAATTCCAAAATTGCAAACATAAAAGAGTAAATTTGAAGGAATATGTCCTATTTTCTTATATTGTCGGAAATTAATGAGATTTCTTATAGTCTCAAATTGAGTTCGGAGTTCATGGTATAGATTGGTTTGAGCTCCTCTAAAAAACAAGGTTTGAGAAAAATGAAAATCCAGGACAAGAACTCTCAAAGTACGACCAAAAGAAAATGAAATAACCAAATTTGCCATGGAAAATGTGGCCAAAAGAGATAACTCACAAGCAACGCCAGTGAGAAGTGGAAAGAAGCAAAAAAACATAAAAAAAAATCACAACTTCAACTCTGTGATGGCAGCGGAGCGATGCCGATGAGGAGAGAGGCGTTCCATCATCCCTCACGGGAAGGTCAAAACTTATAAGTGAGAAGCTTGAGAGTGAAAATTTTCTTTTTTTCCCTTTATTTTTGTTATTTTCATTACTTTTTCATATATTTATATTTTGACCCATCAAGTATTAATAATTTTTAAAATTAACCCCATGCGTGTCGGATTTGTGTGTCAAAACGTATCAGACACGACACGAAGGTTTTCAGAAAGTATCGGTGCTTCTTAAGTCTATGCTGCCTCAGTCTAAATGATAAATTCATTCTCAAATTGTCTCTCGTCATCGTCATCACCTCGAGGGGTCATTTAAAATTGAAGTCAAACTCATGACCTCGCTTCTCAAATCGAAAATTGTCGTTCCATTTCACCTACTCAATAGAACCTTTAGAGCTTAGTCCGCTACTATATCTAACCCCAAAAATTTATCCATAATGGTTCATGGGTAATGAAGCTAGAACTGTGCTTTTGCCAACTCCGGCTCTTCAATTTTACAGGGGCTTACCTTTACAAACTCCCACTAATGGTTATCGTCAAAGCTGACCCCAGTAAAAGCCAGAGGACAAAGATCCCTTCGAGGAGATTCTTACAGAAACTGTATTAGCTTATCTAACCCTAACCCACAATTCAGCATCATCAGAGTTTCCTTTATTAAAATAACAGATGCAAATCGCTAACTGCATTTATTTACATACTCAGTTTCGGGACAGTTTAATTGTATTTGAGACTACATGAGGAACAACCTCTCCCCCCTCTTCCTACAATCTGTCTCTGTATGTAATATACCATAATTAAGGGCGTCTACCCCAATTAATAGCGGGTCAAACGAATGTCTGCTCTTCAAGGATCAATCGTCAGTACCAAAGTAACGATCACCGAACTCACCCATACCCGGAATAACACGAAACTCCTCATTCAACGCAACATCAATCTCTGAAGTCACAATTTTCAAGGAGGGGAATCTTTTGTAGACACAATGGATCCCTTCAGGAGCCTGCATTTATGCAGCAGTAGGATAAGCCAAACTTGATTTGCAAAAAACTGCATTTATAACCAATATGGAAAAAACCACTCACAGAGATGAGATTCAGAAATATGATGTGCGACGCTGGAACTCCTTTCTGGATGAGCAGCTCGATTGCTTGGTTAGCAGAATTACCTTCCAAAATAGCCATCAGAGAAGTACACCCATTAATGCCATGCATAAAATGAATACGAAGAAAAGCATACTAGCATTGTCTAGTTGCATCAGCTGTGTCATCAATTTCATCAGAGCTGCCAACGAGCTTGTGGGATGTCTATAAGGACTGAAACCCTTCATAGGAATTCCAACTCCAGAAAAAGACAAATTAACTGATATTCTTTGAATCATTTCACCTACTCCTGATACGCAGTTCTTGGCACATAAAGTTGTTAAGGAATTAAGGTTCTATAACGCAGACCTCCTTGGGCGTCAAAAAGTTCAAGAATCTTACAAGGATGACATGACCTGTACTTACCTGTAGCTAAAACAGGATCCAGAAGCAAAACATGACGTTCAGATATATCCTTGGGAAGCTTCTCATATATAAGCTGCTCAAAATACATCCAGTGCACAGATCACGCTCATAGAAGTGAAATGTCCCCATGAACGAGAAAACAACAGGCAACTAAGAGGAAAATACGTCAAATGGAGAGGCAAAGGCACCTGTTTCCCATTGTCTCCATCTCGATGGATCAGAATTTTTCCAATTTTTATTCCTTTGCAGCAAGCACGTAATGCATTTTCCATGCTCTCTCCACTAAAAAGACAAAGTATATCCCAAGCATTAAATCAGCATCAGTTTGACATAGATTAAGTGCAGCCCAACAATAATCATGCTAAACATAACCAGTAGTGCAAAATGAATATCCATCTTCACTAGTAACCTTGTAACAGGAGGTTATGGCGCTTGAAATAGCAGAAGAAAGCTGAAACTAGACACGTGATAGGGAGAGGAATAAAAAGTAGTGCACAAACAGCCCTATCTTTTTCATAAAAATTCAGTTTAAGTTAAGCCCTATATTGATGAAGAGATCCATTCAATTAAAACCAGGATCAAAATCTGACAGGTGCTAAGTGATCCATGTAATCCATCTTTTCGCTTGCACAAATTCTCTCTATGAACCAATACCTTAATCAAGGCTCACCTTCGAACAATAGAAACTCCACATAATTTCTTGCAAAAATCAACTCCAGTATATAATGACCCTGAAACAACATAATCAGGAAAGGAGAAAGAAAAACGTCATGAGCAGAAGAAAAAATCTATACTCAAAGATTACGTATAACTTATCATTTTCCAAGCTTCGAGCCACTTAAAATCAATTATAAGCCAAGGAGCTATAACCATCCAGACAGGCAAATAACAGCAGAACTAGTGTTGTCACTTCTGGTTACAGCTTCCTTTAAATTCCACCTGATTCAGACCAGCACAATGAGAGATCTATACAGATTAAGAGGAAAATACCTGTTGGAGTAATCACTTGTTTCTCAGTAAATGGCAAATGACCAAGCCCATGCTCTACCACCTGAAAATCAAGTTTAGCAATAAGGTTTTGATAATGCCAATGCAGGGAAGGAAAGATCTGTTTGCAATTTGTACTCATGCAGGTACCAGCCGAATAAGTCGATCAGAATAGAAGACAAAATCATGCTTTGATATGTCACGATCTCGAATCAGTGTGTGCATGCCTCTTATCTGGGAAAAAAATATCCAGATCAACAATTACCAAAGACAATGGAACAATTACAAAGAATACAACCGATTGAAGAGGAGGCAAAAGAAAGGGGAGGGAGGAGGGGGTTCAAGGGGAGATCTTATGAATGTGAGGAGGATAGGTTAGGGTTCATGGTGTAGTCAATGAAAAAAATACCTGAAATGTCGACTGAATAACATATACATTTGGATATATTTTGCATAGGTCATGCTGACCAAGCTTCGTACGAATATGTTGCACAATCAAATCAATTGCAACATGATTGTCGCCTCCCCTAGGTATGATTACATCAGCATACTTCTTTGAAGGAAGAACAAAATCATCAAAGGCAGGCTTAACAAACTTTGCGTACTGCACAATTTAAATGACAACCGTTATATAACTTCAAATATATGCAGAAAATTCAAGTACATATGCACACAAAAAACGCAGTAAGCAGCTTGAGAGAGAGAGAGAGAGAGAGAGAGAGAGCAATGGCACGAAAAACTCAAAAATGCCTCAAATGGGTAGATATTCTTAAGCCATAAGGCATAGTGAGTTAAATCATCAAAACCCAGGAATGTCACTGAACAGGCTCATTTGAAATTATAACTTCTCCTTTTGGCTTCCTCAGCCTGATAATGAAGCTATAATTTGTGCACTAAATGTTAAAATACAATCAGCACAGAAAGCTTATTCTCTTGCCCACGCTTCTTGGAGAACTTAGTATTTCTATTTGGAGGGAGAAAAGATTCTCAAAATAACAGCAAAATCAATATCTTGTTTTAGTAAGGTTTAGAATACAAAGATTCTCACGTAGTTGTTGTAACAAAACAAGATCTCGAACTTAGTACCTGTTCAAGGACAGAATCTATATCTCTACCCCTCTCAACCGTGTCACGTCTTATTCTTCGAGCCAGCCTCACATCAGCATCTACAGCAATTGAATCATGGAGAATTACCTATTTGAAAATCCGAGAGACATAGCAAAAAGAAACCACCTTTCCTTGAAAAAATAGAAAAGTCACTTAAACATTCAAATTCGAAATCAAATTAATTAAAGAACATCAAAAACAAAAGTGCTCTGGATGGAGTATGAAGGGAATAATTTTAGAGTTCCAAGACAGTTTATGTCTAGACTAACTCATACACTGATACAAAGAAACAGTACAAGAGAAAACTTTTCTTTTACGGTTCATACTCCGGGTTGGGTTTTTATTTTATTTAGTTACATTTTTGTATTTGTAGTGAACAAAAAATTTATAAGACTACTAAAACATTTTGAGGCAACCAAGAAAATAAATGAAAACAAGCCCGTTGAAAGAAAGTTCAGCAAAATGGTCGGAGATTCTTAACAGAATAAGTGAACTATGAGAGTGAAGGGTAAATTGCTTTGTGAAAGCCAGTGAAATGGCAGAGCATATCTTTTATACTGTTAAAAATGGTTCTTTGCAAAGCCATCTCATTTTGTCATCATAACTGATGGAATTCATCATTATTTTCCTTAATTATTCTTGCGAAGATATAGCACTTTCTCCACTTTTTTCTCATGGTCAGGTTTTAACTAACGGATCAATTCTTTCACTCTCTTGTGATATCAAATCTACACCAAGAAGTGGAAAACTCTAATGAAAAAGTAAACTTCCGCACTACTCCATGTTTTAACTTTAAGTTATTTTGGGTTTCCATTGGGGGTTACAAAGTACTTCCAACCACTGTACTTTCAATAAAGCAAAAGCAGACGGCACAATTAGAAGCAGGCATTAATATGTACATAGAGACCTCTGGGAACCTTTCTTTTCTCCTTTTTTGTGATTTCATACCTGTGTCGACAAATATTTTCATGTTCATCAAATTTCGGACTCTTTGATCATGGAAAACCAGGATTCCCTCCAAAATAATAACATCCGACGCATTCACCTGACAACAAGATCATCCTCACATCATTAAAAAGAATCCTACAAATTGTTCAAATTCAAAAGAATTCGAAACAGATCATTTTAAACAATGAGAATGGGTTAAGACGCCATTTCTTCAAGTTACAGTGCTGGAACTCTCTAGTGAGTTTTGATGGTTTTGCCCCTTGTTCCCTTGTTTCAAGTTATTTTACATGGCCAGAAAGTGTGAGCAGAAGTAGCACAATCCTCTCATGTAACTAAATATTCTAAAGCATTGTGCTGGATGATAGAACCCATGTGAAAGTGGTCAGACAAAACTCTAATAACTGATGACGAAGGTTGTGGACCAAGTACCTGACGGAAGCTATCTGAGCAGCGGCGATGAGTCTTAAAATCATATATTGGAACCTGATAAGATTGACTGGATTTGAGC
Organism: Eucalyptus dawsonii; assembly: GCA_016097615.1. Taxonomy (NCBI): domain Eukaryota; kingdom Viridiplantae; phylum Streptophyta; class Magnoliopsida; order Myrtales; family Myrtaceae; genus Eucalyptus; species Eucalyptus dawsonii. Next base: position 36,604,245 of record CM027880.1, on the reverse strand, counting down.
TTTTGAATGCAGTCTAGAAGCTGATCAGTGTCAAAAGCATCTAAAGAAAACCAATAGACAGTTAAACACATCTCTCATATATAGAGTCAACAGCTTATACGGAAAAATATACTATCCTAGACAAGATTGATCCTACGACGAGCTTCAACAATTGAGGGCAAAAAATTACCAGGATGATCAAAGTTATACTCATGAACCCGATCCGACTCTTCAGGGGTCAAACCACGGTAAAAAGAATCCTTTCAAAATAACCAAAACAAATCAGAATGCTAACAACACATAATTACTTGGCCACCACTGCTATACGCAGCTCGAGCTACATTAGTAGTATAACAGCTCGTGCGTGTATGCTCGGAACTGGAAAGCAAGACCAAGCGCACCTGATTAAGCAGCACGACGCGATGATCATGGAGTTGCTGTATAATCATGTCGCAAACCGTGGTCTTGCCGGAAGCAGTACCTCCAGAAACACCTGCACGGATGATCACCAATCAAGAAAAGATGCGGAACGACAATTACATAATCGAATCGAATTGAGTCGACGGCAGCGACGGCAGCGACGGCAGCGTATCTCCACGTAGCACATTCCCCAAGCACATCGACATGCAAATCCTTAAACCTCAGGGCGCGCGGTACAAGCAGTAGAGCACCTAAATCGAACTCTCGCAATCTAAAACCCGCACTCGAAGCCGCCGAGCAACACAGGAAACGCGCAGAAAACGTGGATGCAAAACGCGAATAAGCGAAGCGAGACTCTCGGCCTGCCGAAACGCGCAACGAAGCAGACTGCCGACGAGCGGGATCAAGAAGAGAAGAGAGGGATCAGGGCGAGTCACCGATGAGAAACGGCTCCCTCTGCCTGGGGGTGTTGGGATCGGGCTGACCGGCGGTGGCGCCGGCGGCGGGGGCGCGGGGAGAGGAGGAAGGCGAGGAGAGGAGGCCGTCGAGGCGGAGGCCGGAGAAGTGGGCCCCGGAGGCCGCCTCCATGACGTAGTCGACGGCCAAGGAATCCTCCGGCATGGCGGCGCTCGCGGTGGCTCCGCCTCGACCAATTTGACCACGGCGGGAGAGGGAGGGGGCAAGTTTTGGCAGCCTCCGTGGACTCGGACGCGAGTAGCGTTTGAGGACAAAAGAACAAGCAAGGGGCGCTTTCCGATTTAAAGGCATGCTTCTTTACACTTAATATATTGCTTTAATTTCAAAACATTATGAGAAAAATTATATGTATATAAATATGCATATAAATCAATTTGATATTTAGATATTTCGGATGAAAAAGAAATATTCATAAAAGGTATGCCGCAATCAAGCAAAACGCATATAAAGTAAAAGATATGTAGTCACAAGTTTTAGGGCATGTGAAAAATTAGTTGATATTTTGGATGACCCTCTGACTCCTTAACCCAATTTTAATCCTTGAACTAAGGACATATCAATTGTTACCTTAAATCAAAATAAGATGTGCTCGAAAGATTATGTGTATCTCGTATCTATTTAAGATATGTTATTATTTCGGTAGAAGGTTTTTTTTTATAAAAAAATGGAAAAATTCCAATAAAAGCCTAAAATGATATCATTTATTTTAAATTAGGATATAAAGTGAACCTTATTTCAAATAATGGTAGGAAATAACCATGTTAGTCTAAAAAAATGACACAACTAAAGGCATTTTTGTTATTTACTCTCTTTTTTCACTTTTTTCTCCTTTTTTTTTTCTCACTAGTGATATTGAAGAGGGTCAGGCAAGGATCACCCTAGAAGACCATAGGCAAGACTAAGCCTCACCAGCCATAGGCAACGCCGGCCCTCACCAATAGCCAATAGGGAATTGCCGGCCTTCACCTAAGACCCAATTTTGTGTAAAAATCGAGTCCTTCCGTTGACCTAACTACCAAAAAAAATTGACAAAACTCTTTTTAATATTTTATCACTCTCTCACATGACGTCCTATGTGATGTTAAGATTAACTAAAGCATCAACACGTCTTTTTGATCCGAATTCTAATTTTCACATAAAATCTTTATTAAATTAGGTTAAAAAATCCAAAGTTTTTTTTTTCCATAAAAGGCAAACCCAAAAAAGAGAAAAAGGCTAAAATTAAAAAGAAAAAATAAAAAGAAAACACACAAAAAGAAAACCGGGACCTCCCACACGTGACGGCCGCCCCACTGCTGATGCTGATGGGGCAACGGCCACACACGAGAGGGTTGATTCCAGCCCCTTTATATTTTCCTTTTTCAATAGACTTTTAGCTTAATATTTAAACTACTTTAATGAAAATTTTGGTTAAAATTATCTTTTAACAAAAATACGCTTAATTAGCCGGAATATTTAGCCAACCAACTAGGCCAAGCCGTTGTTTGAAACTCTCATGGTCACTTTAAATCCTTTTTTGAAATAAGATTTGTTTCAGACTATTATTTAAGAAAATAATGATATTCTAAACTCCTATATAGAATTTGAAAAAAAAGAAAAAGAGGAAAAGATAAAAGATAAAAGTTAAAGAAAAAGGAGAAAACACAAAATACTAGTTTTGACTCTTTTTTGTAAAGTTGTGGTAGAGATGCTTTTTTGGCCCGTGGATATGCTCAACATCTTTGACTTGCTCTTAAAAAAGGGATTTATATCACCAAAAATTCTAAATTACACTCATTATGACACAAATATATAAACACCTTTTATGTCACTAGAAACTCCAAACTTATCTATTATGACACAAACAAATCTTGAATATATACTAGTGTGACACATATACTTTAATTGAGATTGTAATAAAATACATATATATGTTATATATGTATAGATTTGGACCTTTTGTGACATAAAAAAAAAGATTGAGGGTATTTGCATTCGTTGCCTAATTCAAAGGTTTTTGTAAAACGAAAAAAAAAAAGTTACGGATATCTATATTAGAGTGGTCATAATTTGTGGTTTTTTTCATTCTATATGCCTAATAAATATGAATGACGATATAGAGATTTCATAACACTCCTCCCTGTTTTTTGATGTACAAACGAGGGAAGCATGTCGGCCTTTTCTTTTCTAACCCTTTTTGCATGAGAAATCCTGAAATTGGGAATAAGATGCTGATTGTGAAGGTTTTCTCCTTTTCTCTTTTTAGTTTTCTTATTTTTCTTATTGGCGTTATTACGCAGCAATTGAATGGGAAATGGTAGTGAAATAGACGTTTCATTATTCGGTTCGTCCGTAGAGGATAGAATCCGATTCACCATGAGAATGGCACACGTGACGTGCGACCGGATCACGAATTTACCCTTTGCAAGCTACAATTCATTAGCGATTTGATTCCATGCGCTTGACTCTCATTGTACGGCCGATCAAGCTCGACAACTTTCGTGCGCTACTTAGCAATGGCAATGACTGGAAGAAGTGAAATTAAGATGTTCATGTCGCACCATTCATTTCCCTCGATTCCTATCCGTAAATTTGGCCTAGTCGCTAGTGAGTTACTGCTGGTTTTTGAAGAAAGACAGCAGTGGACCAAACACAATGTCCTTGGCATTCACTCCCATTACGAAATCCGCGTGAGCGTAATCTTCGATGAACTGGACGGTGAGCTTGCCGGCGTCGTGGAGCTTCAAGCTGTCGAGCTGCTGCTGGACGTCCCTCTTGTCGGAGAGCGCGTCCCGGCCTCCATAGCTGAGATAGATAGGGAGGTCGCGGGGGATGTTGGAGAGGTTGTAGACCGGCGGCCTCGCGTCCCCGTAGTGCGCCGCATTGGAGCTGGCATTCCCGTAGTCGTACTTCGCCAACACGACGCCGCGAAACACTGCGAGAAACAATTCCGATTCAGTTGAATGAGCATTGACCTAAATCGCATGTCTATTTGGCTTAAAACCCTCAACAAGAGGATCGACCGTGCACTGAACCTACATTGACCCAAATGGACCATGTTCTTGACGGACGTCGATTGCGGTTCGTTCTTCAAGAAGAGATCGATGGTGGAATCATTGAGACAGCAGTTTGAACCTGGAACGGATCAGTCGAAATCAGACATGATCAGCTTAATTATTCCCTGTTTGAGTTCAAGAACGTATCTGGCGCGGCGAAGCTAGGCAGTACCGGTAAATGCAGCTAGTAAATTGAAGCAATCAACGCCAGGAAAATGGCAAAAATCCTGGACAAGGTCGGCCAAGGGCTTGCTGCGACCAAACACAAATGCACGGTCATAATGCAAGAGAAAAGAGAAGATAAGTGAAGCTTCGAATCGAACATAAGAACTTCTCGAAATGTATGCGGGTTCTTTTGCTTACGCTCCTAGATTGAACTCGGCCAGTCCCAGCGACATGGCGATCTGTCAATTATGGAGACACATCAAGTGCAGCTCCCTCGGGCATCAAGGTGGACAAATATGTACAGAACGCCCTAGTTCTCTAATTTCAATAAGAGGGAAATAGCCAAGGGAATCATCTGTTCACCTGGTCGACAGAGTTTTTGATCATGACGACGCCGAGGGGGGTGGTCATATGGCTTAGATAAGCGACGGGGCCCAACAGAGCCACCGATCGCAGCTTGTCCACAAGTCTCCCTTCCGATATGGATGCCAAACCTGTCAAAGTTCCCTGGAAACAAAAAGAAGATTTACCCAGGAACCTCAGATCTGCAGTACAAATCAAGTTGTCTGGAAAGGATAGGCACATCGATCGCCTCTTCTGTCATATAACACGCATATGTATGTGGCGTACGACCAGATTCCATGAAGTGTACAGAAAAAAATATCTCACCAATGAGTGGCCGACGTAATCGATCTTCTTCCCAGTTTGCCCGTGGATGAATTCGAACACGGCTGGAATATCGAAAGCCGCCAATTCGTCCCATGACCAATTCCAGAAATCCTGTCGGCAATTCAGTTACCCGTTCAATCGACAATGGACAATTCTTATGCATTCTCTGGTTTCAATTACAGTTATAACGGGAAGATCAAATTTAAATTTAGTACAAACAAAAGTTCTGAACGTTAGCCACTCTTGAGAATAAGCAGTGATGGCTTTTGTACTGATATCAGTTTAATCCATTCAATCAATTTTGGCCCATAGCTGACCAACAATAACATAGACGCCGGCGTTCTACATGGCTCACTGGCACTGACGTGAACAAGTGCAATAGGTTTGGGACCTTTTGGTATCGATAGCCACTTTCTAGTAACCGCATGAATGATATCGGGCCTACTTAAGTATTCCCTACACAAGGATAAGTGATATGACAAATCCAATATGTGTACCAAACTGAACGTGGATCGTCAAATCTAGCAGGATTCACGTGGGATCCACACGAGACTCACCATGTTCAAAGATTCAGATAGAGTCGAATACGTGCATTCCACTCACGGAATAAATTTAGAGAAACAGGGAGAGATGTACTGACGGGGTTCGCGGGGTCCAAGGAAGTGTGGCGCCTGCTGAACCGGGTGCCTCGGCTGTTGGCCATCCACACATCGAACCCGTTATCGGCCAGAATCAAGGGCAGGTCCTGCTCCGGCGGGTTCAGCAGCCATATCATCCCGTCCTGCATTCACAGTATACCGCCATCAACAGATAATCTCCCTCTTTAGGACAAAAACATCGAAATGATGAACATGCTAGAGAATCATATTTACACGAGGAACCTGAGATATCTAACGTCCTGGCGCGTGTCACAATTTCGAACATACGAGTTCAGATACTGTGACAAATATGGCGTGCTTTCTTTTCAAGTTTCTATTGCGTATGCAGCACAAATGAACGAGTCCGGCGGTCTCGAGCCTGCGAATATTGCACTCACCACAAGGACGCCGTGCTGCATTAGGACTGGCTGCTTATTGCCGCCGCCGCCACCCCCAGCTCGGCCTTCTGGTATTCTTAGCACGTTTAGTATGTATCCATCCTGAGTGACCACCTGAAACAGAACACACCCAAGGAAATCAGGTTTACACGCATCATTTATTATGTTCTCTTCTCTTACATTCGAAGATACTACCCCAATCTCATTTTAATAGATGAAGCTAATCAAGATTTAAGATTTTTTGTGAGCTGCTCTTAGTTACATCGAACTCCTGGCATTGGTAACCATGTATCGTGACAGATGAGGCACATATGCCCCCAGTAGCTAAAGGGGCAACAGTGCCGCTGCCGACACCGAGCGTTGAACTGCTGCTCAAACCATGGGCTGCATGTGGTGCGACCGCCAGGACCAGGAGGAAGCAGCCCAAAGCCAAGCTCAGGAAGCCACCCACACTCATGATCAAGTTTCTCTTCTCTTCTTCTGCTTTTGTCTTTTGGGGTGTCGGGTTTTCTGCGTCGGAGAAGATGAGAAATGAAACTACAAGCGCGCATGCCCCTGTATTAAAGAAATTTCTGAGAGAGAAGGAGATAAGAGAGGCGAAAAGAGAGGGAAGACGATTTGCTTCCATATCTGCTTCTGCTAAAAGGTTCCTATAAGTAATTACGCAGAACTTTTTTTACAAAAGAAATCCAACTTTAACTCTAATCTCATAAATGACCTTCAATTTTAGGTCCACTACCCTGAACTTTTTTTGTCTCATAAAAGATTACAAACTTTATCCTGAACTTTTTTTTTTTGTCATATAAAAAGTTTACCAACTTTAAATTGAGTCTCATATCTAACTCCACTAATCCTCTATCCAAAATCGCCCTTAGTGATGTGACATTTTTACGTCATTACTCTAATTTTTTTTTCCCAAATCTCATATTCAAGAAGATGCTCTCTATATCAGCTTGAATGAGATCTTATTGTATTCGAAATTTGGATGAAAAAACTAGAGCAATGAGGGTTGACTTTCTTCAATGGCTTTTACTTTTAAAACAATCTTCCTTCCATTTCGCTCGGGGATCTTCGATTATTGTGCTCGGTCTTCAATCTCTCGTACACGGGAGTCTTTCATTTCTCTCAATTAGAGAGCTCATGCTCAAGACACTCGATTTAGTATGATTGAATAGCTCGTGCTTGGGAGTTTTTCATCTCTCAATTATCAAGAGAAATTTAAGAAAGAGAGTTAAAAATGGGGCAAATTTGGGACTCAAATGAAAATTTGTGTTTATTTTAAGACAGAAAAAGTTTAAGGTAGAATTAGGATTAGACCTAAAATTGGAGTTTTCTATGAGATGAAAAAGAAGAAGGTTTAGAGTATAATTGAGGCTGGACCTAAACTTGAAGGTTTTTTAAAGTAATAGGCTGCCTAAAAAGATTCGAGTTTTTCACATTTCTAGGGAATGAGTTATGATGGAAGAAAAATGAAGGGAGACAGAGAAACATATATAAAGGATTGAAAAGGAATTAATACGTTTGGCTCCCAATTGGCTTCATCATTGCAACCAATTGGAAATAGATAGCCATGAATCGTGATGATAGACAGGAGAAAAAATTTAGTGGTTAAAGACTACCACGCCATTAGCTAACATGGCATTTATGTTTTTTTACTACACGTGTTCATGTTAGGATTCGCCGCACAATCATTAAAAAAAAAAATTGAAAGTAAAAGCGAGAAAAAGAATTTAAGATGCAAGATTTTATCCTAGTTCATCCTTAAACTAGGGTTATGTCCAGCTGAAAATTACATTGTAATTAACATCTCGCACTTCTCTATTACATTCCTCAAATTTCAAGAGAAAGAATCCAAAAAGGATATATACGTCCAGTAGCTATTCATGAGTCCAAACCCAAACTACCAATAAAATATGACAAAGAGAATATATTTATATCCAAAGAAAAAATATATGTTCAATAACTATTCATGAACCCAAGTCCAAATTACCAATCATAAGCTCAAACTATAAAAGTGTTCTAGCATCACAAGGGTATTGCCCCTACATAGTTGACAAGGAGTATGAACGACACCCCAACATTCTCCTACTTTGTGAATATTAGGGGTGAGCGGTTCCCGATACCGTAGAGGTTCCATATAAAACCTGAAACCTATCCGTTGAACTAAATTCTTCAATTTTTAGAATCCAAAACCTATCATGTTATAGATTCCAAGATTGGATCTACTCACATTCCACTTATATTATTAATTGAACGATTGCAGTGAATTAAAACTCTCAATGATTACCACTTGCTACTACAATTTACTAACCATAAAGATACATGAAAAATATGAATATTAATAAAGTAAAAATCTCAATCATAAAATGAAAGCTCAAACTAGTGCTTCCGGATTATACTCTTGGTTTTGAACAATATGGAATATCGCAAAATCACATAACCATATGAATCAAGAAAAACGTTAAAACTTATTCTAGATTCTAGGTTATAGGTTATAGATTATAGGTTACAGGTTCCTCCAATTAAGAACTTGGAACTTACCTGTCAAAATAAGTTCATCATATTTTGGAACGTAAATCTTACTCTATATATTTTGGAACCTAGAATCAACAAATTCCCATCAGTCCGGTTCTCAAGTTCCAGATTCTACTTAAAACCATACTCACCTCTAGTGAACACTCGACATGCTCCTTTAAATCCAATAGTTGTACACCATTTAAACTTTTACACACTCACTACCTTGGTCAAATTTATGGGAGAAGAACACTAGAAGTGTAAAAACTTCCGTACGCCGCTCCATTGAATGCCAATTTTTTTTTTCACTCACTTGAGTACCACACCAAAGTAAAATCACTCACTTAAACGCCACTTTCGGCCAAACATCCTACATGGAATTTTTTAAAAAAAAATTTTGAATTTTTTTTATTTTGCTTTTTTTTTTGTAGGGCTGACTTTGGCTATGAAACTCTCACCCAGCTTGGGCGAGGGGCACCTCACCCTCGACTGCTAAGACGCTCAGCAAAGTTGTCGAGGCCTTATTGGCCACTAGCAAGGCCTCGATGTCCTTGCCAACAACTAGTGAGGTCACGATGCCCAGCATCACCTGTGGCCGATGAGAGTGCAAAGCCCTCACTAATTGTGGCATCCTAAAATTCCTTGCCAGTCATTAGGGGTGCTCAAATTAATGTCTTGCATTAAGACTTTGGCCAAGCCTATGGTGAATAATTATTTGATATATATATTTGGCCATGAAGGATTATGGATTTGGAATTTATTAAGATAGGTCGCAGAGTTTTGTGATTTATGAAATTCAATTAGGAGTTTATATAATTAAGGATTAGGTAAATTGATAGGATGAGATAAGGGCCAAAGAAATTGCTTAAAATCAGCCCATGACTTCACCTCATTTTCGGCCATTTGGGCCTAGCCATATAGCCTAAGGAGAGGAGCTGTCTCTGACCCATTGAAGCCCACGGATGGGGCTGTCGTCGGCCACAAAGGGAGAGGCCGGCCCACTTCTTCCAAGCCCACTCCTAAGCCCATCTTGCATGCCTTGCCAAGTGGCAAAAAGAAGACTCCATGCATTGGCTATTGGGGAGGCTTCTCATGATTGCCAATGATGGCTTTGTGGGGAATCAAAAGGGAGAGAGAGTGGCCGGTTGAGGGGTTTCGACCAGGCCAAGAGAAAGAGAGAGAGAGTTGCACGAGAGAGAGGGAAGCCGAGAGAGGAGGAAGAAGGAGCCGCTTGCCATTCGTCTGCCTGTCGCCGTCCATGTGCCGTCGTTCACTTGATCTTAGAGGCAAGTTAGGATCCATTTTCTACTCTTACATGTGTGTCTTGCATGTGTTTTTGGAATGGTGTCGAATTTTGGGTGATTAGGAGTGAGAAACTGAACCTAGAGAGCTTTGTTTTTGAAATGGCTTGCTGTTTGCGTGTATACCGCCCGACCCAGAATATTGTAGAGGCTTGCATGCGTTTTTTGAGTTGGATTTTTACTTTGATTCCTTCATGAAAGTTGTAGAAAACATCTCAAAGTATAACATACTAAAATTTGAGACAAAAAGGTTTAGTTTTAAGGGGTGAAACCCTCCTCCTATGAAGACACTAGATCTGGAACTGCTTTGCTGACCTTTTGGTAGTTTTGTGTGTTGCATGTTACTTTTTATCGAGAATCTCACTTCTACTTCTTCATGAACGTTGTAGAGAAAATTATAAAGACTAACATACTCAAATTTGAGGTAAAATGAGCAAGTGTAGCCTAGTAAATCGATTTTCTTTTGAAGACAGTAAATCTGGAAATACGGTACTGGACACCCGAGACTTCTTAGACCTATATGACGACTATTCTTTGAAAATTTCACTTAGATACCTTAATTAAATTTGTAGGAGACCTCTTGAAGCAAAAAATATCAAAATTTCAGAGGAAACGAAGAAGGATAAGTAGGCAAAAACTCGATATTTCGGAGATAGCTAAACTGGACGTTTCGGTGCTAGAAATAGGAACTTCGAACGTCTATAGAAAATTATCTAGAAAGAATCTGGCCTAGATGTCTCATAAAAAATCTACTTTAGGGTCTTGACTATAACCTGGTAAAATTTCATAATTTTTTGAGGTCATTTGGGTATTTTAATCGAAATATTTCAAAAACTGCGAAATCTGACTTTGTCCGAATTTTGCTTGTTGCAATGTATGAGCTATATCTTTTTGTGTGAAGCTCTTTTGGGCATGTGTTCTTCATGAAATTGTTACCTTTATGTCTTATCTAGTACATGCTCTGATTTTGTGATTTTTGAGGATCATATGTATATTTAATTTAAATTTTTTCCAAAATTATGCGAGCTGGAATTTAGTAAATTTCAAAAAGGCATGTATTATGGACTATTCTAAGTTGTATGGATTCCATGGACCATATTGTCTCTAGTAATTGTATCTTGCTTCATGTACGATGATGATTGGAAATGCATATAAGAATTAAAATGATGAAAGTGATATTGTTTATCATTACATCATGTGCCATGCTGATTTTAAGACATAAATTAGTGAACATGAATTATGATAAATGAGGAAACTGTTGAAGGCGGATGATAATGCCCTGGGAGTGTCAGGATGCCCGAGGTGGGGGGTGCCGGATGCCCGGATTGTATTGAGATACATGGCCGGATGTTCTCGGAAGTTTCAAAATGTCCGGAATGGTTGGGTGCCGGAAGCCCCAGAGGTTTGTGCCCGGGGGGATGCCTTGTGATGCTAGTTGGGATGCGAGATGCCCGAAATGTGGGGGTGTCGGATGCCCGGCGATGTGTATGCCAGAGGTTTTTCTCGCGATACCAGGTTGGGGTGCGAGTGATAAAGTGTGGGATGCAATTACTAATCCTGGGAAAGAGAGATGTGATGATCGAATTGAAAGATAAAAGTGAAAATTGAATCATGCATATATGATATGATGATGATCACCTATGGCATGATGACATGCATATATGATATGATGATGATCACCTATAACATGATGATATGTATGTGATATGATTGTGATGAGTATATATGAGGATGTATGTGCATATAACGTGTTTGTATATGCATGACTGCAAGGTAAGTTATGCTTGGAAGCATGAATGGCATGTACTATGCTATGACTGTTATGATTGTATTGTGTGATGTATTGAGTGGTTATTGGATCTTTTACTTGCTAAGTGCCTGTACTCACCCCTTCGAGGACCAACATTTCAGATTAGAAAGATGCCGCTCCCTACCGTCATGTGGAGCACCTTCTATGGCCTTCCATCGGATGTAGAGATAGAGTGTACGAAGATCGACTGTGTCATCGTCCTTGGACTGACATCTGTGCGAGTGCGAGTGCTGGTTATGTACAATGTAGGCCTAGCTGAGGGCCCTGTCATTCAGGAGTTTCTGTTAGTTCATGTCCGCCGAGACGGAGTGTTTAGGGGGATGTTGCCACCGCCACCACCTGATGCACCGAGATGGGTGTGAGGGCCTATGCGTGAGAAGTAGGAGTTGCAACTTTTTGGTCAATAGCTGACGCTAGATGATGGAGGGATTTGCACAATTATCATAGACGGTCAAGTTGCTTCTTTTTGGGTTATGGCCGAGTGTAGTGAGAAGTCTTGGCCTTTCTTTTGATGTACCGACCCAAGAACAATCCATCATAAAAGTATGTAATAAAAGTGTCGTGGCTTTATCTTTTTCTATGGTACTTAGTGGTGTGCATTGTATCATGATCGTTAGGGGAGAGATGGCGATATTAAATTATGCTTCCGCTAATACATTGCATCATGACCGCTTTAAAAAAAAAAATGTCTATGAACTACGATGTTTCTACTAAGAGATGCAACTAGTGTCCATTAGGTGTAGCGATAGGTAACTGTGGCAACCTTAGGTGGTTCAGGGGTGCCACACTAAAGGCCTTCGTAACGAGGGCTAGGGGTGTGCAAAAGAACTGGGAGTAGCTCGGACCGCCCGAAACCGGTGGTTCATAAGGGAACCGGTCCGATTCCCAGTTCCAATTTATGTAAACCAGTGGGTACCGGTCCGGTTACCGGTTCCATGGGTGAATCCGCCCACCCGCCCACTCGGACCAAACCGGTTATATTATAACAATATATTAAATTTTAATATTTTTTAAAAAAATTGAAATTGGCAAATCTAAAATTTAAGGTTCTAATCACCATCTTGTCTCAATTCACTACTCTCCTACTCCATCTCATCTCTCTCAGTTCAAAATCTCCCTGAGCTCCCTCTTCCTCTCCAATTTACCTCCGGATCCACTCATTTCCCTTCAAATCCTAGTTTGAACTCAGCGAAATAATGAGTTGATTCTCTTTCCTCCCCTTGAACTTGAACTCTCTCTCCACGTCGCTGCCATCCTCGTCGCCACCTCTGCATTCATTATCACTATCAACCTCTTCATTGTTGGGCTCGTCCTGCTTCTACCTCCCCTCTTCCTCCTCCCCCTCCTCAGGCCCCATCGTCCTAATTTTCGAAGACAAGGGCGAACTCTAGGTCTAAGAATGGCTCATCATTCCTATTGTCCTCCTCATTGTCGATCTCAAAGGAGGAGTGGGAGATGGCGAAGGTAGTGGCGAAGATGGTGGTGGTGGTCAGGACGGAAGCGACGTAAGGGTCCCGACTGCCACCGCCGCTACACTAGTACCTAAGGAGAATAAAGCTACCATAGTTAGGAGAGTCTGAATAAATAGATGTGAGGAGGGCAAAAAGGGGAAGGCACAGAGGTTAAACTGGTTCTATGGATCTACTCGAGAACCGAACCCGGTCCAGTATGGTTCTCGCGTGAATCCATGCAACTAGCGAGTGGTTTCCGATTCCAATTTTTCGAAACCGGTTTTTAATGGGTGGTTCCTAATTCTAGGTCAAGAATCGCCCACCTGCTCCACTTGAACCATGCACACCCCTAGCGAGGGTGATGTGGCCCTTGCCCAGATCTAGCCATGAAGGCCAAGGCAAAGGCATCCTGACCTCGCCAACTGTAGGCGAGGCGGCGTCACCTATGGCACCCAACACTGGCGAGGGCCCTCGCGGCCTTCGCAACCAAGGGTGCTCAATTTAGGAGAGAGTTTCATGGCCAATGAGGGTCATTGGTGACCTTCACCAACTCTAAAGAAAGTAGCCAAAGAAAAAACACAAATAATAATAATAATTATTATTATAAATATTAAAAAGTTGTTCACATCTTTGTTGGAGAAAACTTTCTTGAGTATTTTAAAGCTGACAAAACGTTTCCATCAATCTAGTCTGAAGACTTGTAGACTCTTTCATCAAAGTTTGAAGACCTCCGGACTGTCAGACTCAAGACTCAAAGTCTATCATCATTGACAGTTTCTAAGATCGTCGAAGAAGGCTTATCTAGAGCTGAATGTTTCGTTAAGGATTTGACTTTATCGACTGGAAAAGATCTCTTGGCTGGATGTAGCATGTCGGAATCCATTATTCAAATCAAGATTGATTCAGGGATTTTGGATCCATTGATTGGCGAAGTATACTTGGAAGGTTCTACTTATGGAAACCTAAATCATGATTATATGGGTGAGTAGGATTGATGGGCTATCGTAGCTCGAAGATCTTCCTAATTGATTCTGTCCAACGGGTAGATTTGAAGAATTCCTTTGGTAAGTGCCAATGGGTATGATGGCATAAAGGAATATATAAGGAAGACGTTCTAATTGTTCGAGTGTCTGCATGATAGAAGAATTCCAAACTCTGAAGTTCCTTGTTCTTAGTTAATTAAATTGTTGAGCGAAATCTTGTATGCAAAAAAGAGTCTATATCTTTGAGAGACCTTGAGGAAGTGTAGTAGTGTCTCTACACTGTGGAATCAAGAAAGAGCTTTTCTGTAACAACTCTTTTGTTAGTAGTGGAATCCAGCTAATGGGCTGTCAGTGCGGAAGAGTGGACGTAGGCTTGGATTAAGCCGAACCATTATAATCTATGTGTTCATATTCTCTTCCCTACGCTCTTTTACTTTGATCATAATTCGTTTTGTTTACAAGAGACGAATTTCCTTTCTATTGTCAATTAGTGCTACACACTTATCTCGAGAAATTATTTTTACACCTATTCACCCCCCTCTAGGTGTTTATACTAGCTTTCATAATTGGTATCAGAGCTTGTGTACTCACTTAAGTTGAAGTGTTTTACTTCAGAGTTAAAGATCCATGGCTAATATGTTGGCTCTAGGATTGGTTGAAGGGCAAAGCAATACCAGACCGCCTTATTTTGACGAAAATGAATACAACATATGGAAAAACAAGATGAAGACATTTCTAAGATCAAAGGATTCTCTGGAATGGGATGTGGTAAATAAATGAATCATTCCTAAAACTGCACTTGTCTAAGAAAGAGGAAAAGAAGCCGTTGAGTCTAGCGAAATGACTCAAGAAAAGATAATCAAGAGATAAGTTCCTAATGCAAAAGCAATTTATTCCTTATATTGTGTATTATCACCTACTGAATATAACAGAATATCTTCTTGTGTTACAGCTAAAGAAGTCTGTGATAGATTACACATCACTTATGAAGGAACTGATCGAGCAAAAGAAACCAGAATCAACATTCTGCTCGGTCAATACGAAACTTTCAAAATGAAATTAGGAGAATCTATCACTGACATGTTTAGTCGTTTTACAAAAATCGTGAATGGTCTTCAAAATCAAGGTCAACAAATTTCTGATCCCATGAAAGTAAACAAGCTACTGTGTGGATTCTCCAAGGATTGGAATCACATAAAGACCTCAATAAGGGAGACAAAAGAATTATGCCATTTTCTGTCGATGAATTAGTTGGGACTCTTCATTCTTATGAAGTGGAGCGAATCAATGAAGATGAAGATCCTAAAGGTAAGAAATCAATTGCATTAAAATCTAATGATAATTTTGATGTCACAGATTCTGAAGACGATATGGATGATGAGGAGCTTGCTCTCGTAATAAGAAGATTCAGAAAGCTAAACATAAATGGGAGAAGATTCAATCCAAAAAAATAAAGTTTTCAAAAGCAACAGACTAAGTCTGTTGAGGATGATGAATCCAATAGAGATGTAGTCTGTTTTGAATGTAAGAAAAATGGACACATTAGACTCAACTGTCCCATTCTGAGGAAAAAGAAAGGAAAAAATGAGAAATATCAAAAAGCACTCAAAGCAGAAACTTCGAGTGATACAGAATGTGAAAAAAGTGATGATGATTATGCCAATATTTGTCTCATGGCACAATAAGACCTAGATTCAAAGTCCGAGACAGACTCAGATTCAGATAGTGAATTTGAGGTAAGTAATTTGAATATTCCTTCTAAAGTCTCTAGATACATTGATGAATTGTATCTTAGTCTCAAAATTTCTCTCAAAAGGATTTCCGAACTAAAAAAAAAAAAAAAACTCTGCACTAAAGCAACAAGAAAGTGTTTGGAAAGAAAATGTCAAAAGTCTAGACAAAAGTGTTACTATTTTGAAAGAAAATGCAGACAATCTTTCAAAAGAAAATGCATTCTTGAAAAATGACATTTCAAATATTTCTAAAAGATTTTCTATAGGATCTGAGAAACTTGAAAAAATTCTTTCAGTACAAAGACCTTACTTCAACAAATCAGGTTTAGGAATGACTGCTGAAACCATTCTTCTAATTGATTTTCCAAAAGTAAAGGAAAGAATTAAGCAAAGACCTACAAGAGTAGCTTACAAAAATCATTTCCAATTTTTTTTTGTAAAACCAGTAGGTCGCAGTGCTCTTAGATGTTCTAAATGTAATAGCTAAGATCATTTTGAGAAAGAATGTCCTATGGTTTGGAAACTTGTTAAGAAGGTATGGGCAAAGATCGTATATCATACTAACACCAATGGACCCAAAAAAAATATGGGTACCAAAGAAAGTTTAAGTCTTTTTTATAAATGCAGGTCACTATCAAGAAAAAGGTAAAATGGTACCTGTATAGTGGATGCTCAAGGCATATGACAGGATATTCAAATTGCTTCATAAAGCTTGTTCAAGTTAATGGTGAAAAAGTTTCATTTGGAGGAAACAACAAAGGAAGATTTATGGGATTCGGAACTATAAATATTGGAAGCCTCATGATCAGTAATGTTTCCTTAGTGGAAGGACTCAATTACAACTTGCTAAGTATCAATCAGCTGTGCGACACCGGTTTCAAAATCAATTTTCAAGAGGGAATATGTTCAGGAACCAATAAAGACTCTTCTCAGTTTTTCATGGGTCGAAGACATGGAAATATCTATCTCTTGGATGTCAAATCAGATAAAACCCAATGTCTAATATCAATTCAAGAAGAAGCAAACTTATGGCACATAAAACTTGGGCACATCAACATAAAGCAAATAGCCAAAATTTCAGTAAAGAAGCTTGTTCATAGTCTACCCAATCTGTTATACCAAAAGGCTAATTTATGCACACCATGCGTGTTGGGAAAACAGGTAAGAAACTTATTCAAACCAATAAATCAAGTTTCCACTAATCGTGTACTGCAGCTTTTGCATATGGACCTCTTTGAACCAACCAAAACTCAAAGCATTGGAGGTAAGAAATACTGTTTAGTGATTGTGGATGATTATCTACGATTCACTTGGGTATATTTCCTGGTAAGTAAGTCCGAAACTCTTTCTTATTTTACAAAGTTTGCTAAAAAGGTCCAAAATGAGAAATGGTATGTTATTTTAAGAATACGGACATATTATTAAGGTAAGTTTGAAAATCAAGACTTTACAAAATTTTATGATGAATCTGGTTTTTAGCATGTGTTCTCTTCTTCATATACTCCAGAGCAAAATGGTGTCGTGGAAAGAAAGAATAGATCACTTCAAAAAATTGCTAGAACTCTTTTAATTGAAAGTAACATATCTTCACGCTTTTTGGCTGAAGCAGTTTCTACAGCAAGCTATATTATTAATAGAGTTTTTTTCTAAGGCTTATTTTGGAGAAAACTCCTTATGAGTTATTCAAAAGAAATAAGCACATTGTTTCATATTTTTATGTGTTCGTATGTAAATGTTTTATATTGAAAAATACAAATGATCGAGTTGGTAAATTTGAAGAAAAATCAGATGAAGGTATTTTCCTTGGATATTCTATCACAAGCAAAACTTATAGAGTATACAACAAAAAGACTCAATCTGTGGAGGAATCAATGAATGTCAAATTTCAAGACTCTATGCAAATTAAATCGATTGAAACTCAACTTGAAGAATTTGAACCTGCTCTAGATTCTACAAAGTATAAATCTCTAGAAGCAGCTTAGACTTCAAAAGACCAACAACAAATGATCGTCGAAGATTCAAATGAGGAAAAAGATCAACAGTTTGACAAATCAACTAGCAACTGGAAGCATAAGTCAAGTCATCCCAAAGATTTCATTATTGGTGATATCAATGAAGGAATTCGCACAAGATCCAAAAGGCACGAAGAGTCTAATGCTTTGGCTCTTATTTCTGAAATAGAACCCAAGAGTATAGAAGAAGCTTTAACTGATGAAAACTGGATTGAAGCTATGCAAGAAGAACTCAGGCAATTCAGCATTAATGATGTTTGGGAATTGACTCCTAAACCAAAAGGTAAATCTATTATTGAAGCTAAATGGGTTTTCAAGAACAAGATGATCGAGAAAGGAAAGGTCGTAAGAAACAAAGCAAGACTCATGGTCAAATGATATACGCAAGAAGAATGGATAGACTATGATGAGACTTACGCACCAGTAACAAGGTTAGAAGCAATTAGATTATTACTTGCTTTTGCTTGTCATAAGAATTTCAGGTTATTCCAAATGTACGTCAAAAGTGCTTTCCTAAATGGATTTATCCAATAGGAAATCTATGTGGAGCAACCACCCGGTTTTGAAGACCCAAGGAAACCAGACTCTGTATTCAGACTGAAAAAGGCTCTATATGGTTTAAAGCAAGCACCTCCAATTTAGTACGACATACTAAGTAAGTTTTCAATTCAAAATACCATTTGGATACTACATTATTTATCAAAAGAGAAAGAAAAAGTTTTCTACTTGTTCAAATTTATGTTGATGATATTATTTTCGGATCATCTAATGAAAGTCTGTGCAAGAAATTCTCTAAGTCTATGCAAGATGAATTTGAAATGAGCATGATGTGTGAACTAACATTCTTTCTCAGGTTTCAAGTGAAACAACTGAAAGAATGAATCTTTATCCATCAAGAGAAATATGCCAACGATCTTATCAAAAAGTTTGGGTTGGAGAATTGCAAAAAGACTGATATACCAATGTCAAGTACCTTGAAGCTAGACAAAGATGAAAGAGGAAAGAAAGTTGACCAGAAGCTATACATGAGTATTATTGGTTCACTTCTTTATTTTACTGCTTCTAGACCTGACATTTTGTTTAGTGTTTGCATTTGTGCTAGATTTCAATCAGACCCTAAAGAATCTCATCTAAGTACTGAAAAGCATATTATCAAATACATTGCATCATCTTCAAACTTGGGTCTCTGGTATCCTAAAGAAGGAGACTTTACTCTTCTTGGATACTCAGACGCAGACCTAGCTGGATGCAGAGTTGATAGAAAGAGCACCTCAGGTATCTATCAACTACTTAGAAGCAAGACAATATCTTGGTTTTCAAGAAAGTAAAGTACAATAGCTCTTTCTACAGCAGAAGTAGAGTATGTAGCTCTTGGAAGTTGTTGTTAACAAATTCTGTGGATAAAACAACAGTTAAGAGACTTTGGAATTGAAGATTCATGCACTGAAATCAAATGTGACCACACTAGCGCAATCGATCTCACCAAGAATCCGATTCTTCATTCAAGAGCAAAACATATACAGATTCGACATCATTTCATTAGAGATCATGTTCAAAATGGAGAAGTTTCGATACAATTTATTGATTCAAATAATCAACTGGCGGATATATTTACAAAGCCTTTGGAGAAAAATCAATTTGAAGTTATTCAATCTAGACTCAATATATTAAGATTTGAGGAAGTTCAGACTCAACACTGAAAGTCTAAAGGCTCTCAGTCTTGAACAATTAAGATCTATGTTTGTAAGTTATTTCTATTTTAGAAATTTATTTCTCGGATCAAATCTCGAAAAGGTACGATCATCTATCTGTAATTGATTGTTGCTATTTTCAATTTCCATGACTATTGCAAACCTACCTCTTCGGAAAAGAAGTTATTTTTGAAATGACATTTATCTTCGAGCAGGGGACCACAGCAAATCCGTGAGGGGCCTATGCACTTTGATCTCACCGAAGAAGAAGAATCTCCTAGATAGCAACAGAGCCCACAGCATTCTCAGCAGTGTCCATCGCCTCCATCTAGACCCTAGGATGTTGCACATCGAGAAGAGGAAGAAATCATCGAAGACGTAGAACCGGTAAGAACTTATAAGCCCTCTTTTACTTATAAGATTTATCGTGCTTTGAAGAGGAGCGGTGCTCCACTAAACTACATTGATGAGTTTCTTAAAGACAAATGGTATAGAAATGAATCTTTCTTCTTACATACCATGGAATGTTGGGGAATTGCCCCTGCGGGGTCGGCGGAAGAAGCCTTGGCTAATATCCCAAGTGATCCACGGATTGGAGGGTTTAATCAACCAGATGGGAACGATGATGTTGTACGGTCAGTTTAAACCTAGAATAGGTGTTGCAGCGAAAATCCGAAGCAAAAGAACATATTTATTTCGATCGGAGGAACACAAGCAACTGTACTCTAAATTGTTGAAGCGTGGGGTAATAAACCCTAAAAGTGTGGACTTTGACTTTCTTAACTCTGTGAATGTTAATCTGCGGGAAAAATTCAGTCTTCTTCAACTCGAACAGTTTTGTTCTGAATCTACAGAAGCTTATGCTAAACTTGCTGCTTATTTCTATTCGAATCTCAATTTTTTGGATGCGGATAGATTCCTCTTTTAGTATTCGAGATCAGGACTATGTGGTTGACATGAATACGTTGGCTGATGTGATTGGGGTTGAAAGAGGGAGTTATCAACCTATCAATGTGTCTATTACTCGTGCAACGTTGGAGTTTGTTTAGGATAGAAGGACGGAAGGAAAGATTTCTTATGTGAGAATGAGCGCGTCTAACATTTTGCTTCACAAAATAGTGATTAATTGTCTTAGACCAAAATCAACCTCAAAAACTGACGTTTCAAACTCGGAAGCAAAGTTGATATACGCCATCAATGCTGGTAAGAAATTCTCTCTTCCACACATTATTATGTTCCACATGTATAGGGCAGTGGTGAAGGACAATGGTCAACTTCCTTATCCAGCTCTTATAACCAAGTTATTCAGACATTTGAACATTCAACCTCCACGGGTTCTTTGTGTTCGAACGTGTGATCAATTGATGGTGGGACTAAGAATGGTCTCAAAAATACGTCTGAAGGAACTTACCAAGGCTATAGAACAGTTTAAGGAGAAAACCCCTGTCAAGACTCGTTCAGTCTCTTCTGTAGCAAAGTGAAAAGAGAAGGAGCCCATGGTTGCTCTATCCAAGAAAAAAAGAGCACTCATCATTGAGGATGAAGAGGATGAGGATGATATCACCATTTCTGCAATGGCATTGAAGAACTTGAGTCTTTGTGTTCCAGAATCAACAAAGAGACAAGAAAAAGACATGGATGAGACAGAACAGAGGACTGGAGATTTGGAAGCAGAGGAGAAAGAAGCAGAGGAAAAAGAAGTAGAGGAGAGAGATGTAGAGGAGGAAAGAATTGAGGAAGAAGAAGAAGAAGAGAGAGGAGATCAAGCGAAAGAAGAGCATGAGGAACACTTTTCTCCACCAAAAGGCATGGAAAAGGGGGAGATCCTGAGAAAAGAGAAACGTCCTCTTTCCCTGCCACTAGTGAAGGAGTAAGTCGTTCTCTAGCAGATCCAGAGGATATCTATGCCATTCAATTTCCTAAGGAAGGACATGAAGTTTCATTGCCTAATCTGCGTGATTGTATTGAAATGCCATCATTTGTCAATACTCTGTCTGATCGTGCAGAGGCAAGTACTCAGACCAACAATTCGGCATACTTTCGCAGAATTTTTGATGTTCTTTTGGAGATGAGAGGCTAGATTTACGCTTTGGGATGCAAAGTCCAGAACTTGCAAAATGCAGGTCAAACCTCTTTAGGTTTTTTACATGATCAAATCCATGCCCTTACTCTTAAATTTCAAGCAAATGCCAAGGGTGAAGATGTGACGCAACTGAAGCAGGATTTGAAAAGCTGGAAGGGATTGTCTAGTCAATGAGAGATTTCCAGCTTGTTTGTGTTCCCAAGCAATCTTAAAGCCATTCTCTTTTCATCTCTACCTTTTTAATGATGACAAAAAAAGGGGGAGAGATATGGTGCATATTTGATTTTAAACTTTGCACTCACTTTTTGAAGAACTTCTATGTTGATTATGTTGACTTGACTTTTGTGTTTGGTTGTTTGGATATGGACTGGATTTGGATTTGATTGTTTGAATGTATGTTTATCTTAAGCACTATTGATATCTCATGGCATTGCTCATTTATAGAACTAACTTGTTTTCTGTGGATGCATATTCTAATCTTTACTAAACCATTTATCTTTGTGAGATATCCATATTTACTTGAGTAATGTTTTGTAGGTCAAAGTTATCCAAATCTGCAGGAAAGTTTTGTCACCATCAAAAATGGGGAGATTGTTGGAGAAAACTTCCTTGAGTGTTTTGAAACTGACAAAACGTTTCCATCAGTCTAGTTTGAAGACTTGCAAACTCTTTCATCATGTCTAAAGACCTCTGGACTGCCAGACTCAAGACTCAAAGTCTATCCTCATTGATAGTTTCTAAGACCGTCGAAGAAGGCTTATCCAAAATTGGATGTTTCGTTAAGGATTTGACTTTATTGACTGGAGAAGATCTCTTGGCTGGATGTAGTATGTTGGAATCCATTATTCAAATCAAGATTGATTCAGGGATTTTTGATTCGTTGATTGGCGAAGTATACTTGGAAGGTTCTACTTATGAAAACCTAGATCATGATTATATGGGCGAGTAGGATTGATGGGCTATCGTCATGTTCCTTAAATAGCTCGAAGATCTTCTTAATTGATTTTGTCAAACGGGTAGATTAGAAAAATTCCTTTGATAAGTGCTAATGGGTATGATGGCATAAAGGAATATATAAGAAAGGCGTTCTAATTGTTCGAGTGTGTGCGCAATAGAATAATTCCAAAGTCTGAAGCTCCTTGTTTTTAGTCAGTTAAATTGTTGAGCGAAATCTTGTACGCAAAAGAGAGCCTATATCTTTGAGAGACATTGAGGAAGTGTAGTAGTGTATCTACACTGTGTAATCAATGAAGGGCTTTTCTGTAACAACTCTTTTGTTCATAGTAGAATCCAGCCGGTGGGCTGTCAGTGCGGAAGAGTGGACGTAGGCTTGGATTAAGCTAAACCACTATAATCTCTATGTTCATATTCTCTTCCCTACGCTCTTTTACTTTGATTGTAATTCATTTTGTTTACAAGAGACGAATTTCCTTTATATTGTCAATTAGTGCTGCACAGTTATCTCGAAAAATTATTTTTACACCTATTCACTCCCCTCTAGGTGCTTATACTAGCTTTCACAATCACAACGGTGTCGCCATGTCGGACAACTGGCATCTACATCGAATTTTCTAGCAAGGCAAATCAGAATTAATATTCAAGTGAATGATTTTTAAATTTGTGGCACTCAAATGAGTGAAAATAATTTTAGCACTTCAGTGAATGTCGTACAAAAGTTTGGCACTGTTAGTTCTTCTCCCTCAAAAAAATCTATACTATGCACCTCGTGTGTCAATTTTTCCACCACTACAACCTTTGACTTCGTTTTCTCTTGGATGAAGTGATATTGTATGTCGCCTGGTATGCTTTGTTCTTACATAAAATCCAAGATTCTTAGCCAAGAATAAAATACTCTGGTCATCACACACCAAACTTCACTTATCATTGTGTAAAACCAAACTCTTTACACAATATGCGCAGCCAAATCACTTCCTCAACCACATGAGTAAGGGCTATGTACTCTCCCTAAATATTAGATAATGCAATCGTGTTATGTCTCTTACTCATCCAACTCATAGATTCACTGGATAAGAAAACAACATATCTGCCCGTTGACATTTTGCTATTTATGTCACATCCCCAATCAATATCCACAAGACATTTCAATTCCAATGCCTTTTATCCCTTTGAGCTTTTCATGCATTCATAACATAACTCAAAGTTAGAAGTACAGCGAAACGAAACACCCATTTTGTTGCCATCCAATGCTCTTTCCCATGATTTTTGACATATATATGCTTAATACTCCCATTGCCTATGCATTATATGGACGGAGCACATTATGGAATACATCAAGTTCCTAATTGCACTTGCATGGGAATGTTGTCAAATATTTAGCTACCTCTTTAGTCCTAGAACACTAGAATGCCGATAACTCGGAACTTGTGGACATGGGGGTCTCAACGGGTTTATAATCAGTCATGTTGAACTTTTTCAACACACTTTTTACATATTTTTATTACTTAGCGACACATTTCCATTCTCATTCTCCCTTTTTAATTTGCATGCTTGATGGGTCTAAATCTTTCATCTCAAACTGTTTTGCAACAAACCCTTTGTAGTGATAATCATTTTTGAATTATTCCCAACTAGCAACATATCATCATCATATAAAAATAATATAATAAAATCATTCTCTAACCTTTTCATGTATACACAATATCAGCATTGCAATGAATAAAGCCAAGCTTCAATACTTATAAGTCAAACTTTCGGTAACACATCCTTGAAGATTGCTTCAAGCCATAAAAAGATTTGTTCAGTTGCAAACAAAGTCTTTTTTTCCTTTGACCACAAACTCTTTTGATTGCTTCATGTAAATATCGTCTTCCAAGTCATCATTGAGGAATGTTGTTTACATATTAAGCTACTCTACCTCCACATATGTAGATGCTACAAATAAGACAAGTCTTATGGAATTTAATTTAGTAATGAGAGAAACAATCTCACCATAATTGACTCACTCTATTTATGGGTATCCCTTCACAACCAAACGAAATTGAACACCCACTTGCAACTAATTGCCTTTCGATCACTAGGCAGTTTTACTAAATTCATGTTCCATTTTTATCCAATGAGTCCATCTCATCTTTTAAGGCTTTCCTCCCATTGTTTGGCATTCTTCATGCTTCTTGCTTCCTTGATAGTGCTTGGATCATCGTCTATAATAGTTAGAGCATAATTTTCATTATCAGTAAACAGAGTATACATCTCAAGTGGTCTTTTTAGCCTTATGGACCTTCTTAAAACCAGTTCAAGTGGCACTTCATTTTCAAATTCAATTTCAAAATCTACTATATCATCCACTCCATCAAGTTCATCTACTTTAGAATCTGAAATTTCTATTCCAACTTGTGTAACCTCTGTCTCTTCCTTCAAATAGACATCTAAATCAACCATCTATAATTTTTCAAGATCTTTTGAAACAATATGATTTGTCGTAAATTCTCCAAACACTATATCCTTATTGTAGATGATACCTTTAGCATTGGGATTCCACGACTTATACCTTTTGATCATCCTTGTACTAAATAAATATGTACATCTCTGACTTGCTCTCAAGCTTGATCCTCTTTTCCTTTGGCACATGTACATACACTTCATAGCAAAACACCCTAACATGGGAAATGTCCGGGTTCTTCCCAAACAATGCCTCAAATGGTGTTCTTCAACGCCGATGTAAGGAACTTGTTCTTTAGATAACGCACGATAGTCACTACTTTTGCTCAAAATTCAGCTGCTAAGCCTGCACCACTAAGCATACTTCTTGCCTTCTCCATGAGAGACCAATTAAGTATCTTTGCCAACTCCATTCTACTGAGGTGAATAAGGTGTTGTTTTCTGCCCTGCAATGCCACTAGTCGCACAAAATTGATCAAATTTCGCTGATCCAGATTTTCGTCTATTGTTAGTCAACAAAACTTTAATTTCTTATCAAATCGATTTTCCACCATTGTGTTGAACTTGCGAAATTTTTCAAACTTGTCATCTTTCCTTTTCAAGAAATATGTCCATGCATATCTAAAATAATCCCTAGTAAAAGAAACACAGTACCTTGATTTTCCAAATGATGCTACATAAGTGAATCGAAGATGTCACTATGGATCAGATTCAAATTTTTTCTACTCTCCTTTCTATGGATTTGAAAAATACCCAATTATGTTCCCCATGCAGACAATGTTCACATAATCCAAAACCCATAAAATATCTTGGGATACCTTCCACTATTTACTTTGAGGTAAGGGTCATCGGCCCTTTCTTGCCATTATGACTCAATCTCCAATGCCATGGCATCGAAAGATCTTTTTCCACCTTGTTTGAGAAATAACTCTCACCACTAATCAGTATTTTTCCCAATAACTTTCACAATTTTCCATATCATTCACTTTTGGCGATAGCCAAAGATTCATGGGTTAGCTTGCATGTGTACTTGTTGGTGGTGAAAGTGATGCCAACATCTACTGTAGTTCCCACATAGATAGGAGTCCTAGTAAGACCGGGAATATGGAAAAAAAAATATTGTCTTATCTTTCATCTTCAACTTCACCTTTCCACAAGCAACTATTATAATCTCCCATTGGCACTATACCTCCCTAATATGGCTCACAACAGTAGACCTAATCTCTACGAGGCATCACAAGGAAAGATGCTCTAGCATCAATTATCTATACATTGTGGTCACCCTGCAATAAATTGCAGACAAGGAACATATCTATTTTGTTGTTGTCATCGTCCTTTTTGGTACTAGAGAGCGATGGCTCATCTCACTTCTCTAAACTCACACTTTTGCTTCCGCAATCCTTCTTGGTATTGCAGCACCTGCCCTTGTCGTCACCACCAACGGAGTTGTCACCACCGCATCCGAGCAAAGCCACCTCATAAGCCATGGTCAAGCAAAGTTTACGGCCACGGATGATGGAGAAGGAGGAAGACAGAAAACTCAAAACTGGGAGCTCGTGGCCATGTCTTCTAGGGCCTTTAAAACCTTTTGGCCAAGGACAACCAAGAGATCCACTTTGTTTTTAGACCCTTATTCCTCTGTTTTTTCTTCCTCAAAAGATTTCTTCATCTTTTTTTCCCAAAACAAGCAAACCATCCATTTGCTTACATTCTATTTTCTATTTTTGCCACATTTTAGTCATCCTTGAGCTCACACAGCGGAGCATTTACACAATAAACTCTTTAAGGCCCTATTTGGTTCAACTTTGCAAATGGGCTTTGGGACTCTAAAGTCCCTTGGCCAAATGCAAACACGTTTGGTTCGATTTTTTGGGCGACTTTGGTAAGATGCAATTGCATCTCCAAAGGACTCTAAGGGCCCTTAGTCCAAAGTAGGTTTGGAGGTCCTTTGGGAACTTGCATTTTTGGAATGCAAATTCCGATTATTGTTCACTTCGCAGTTACTGTTCATTTGCAAGGAAAACCACTGTACGGAGGCTGACGACTGCTGGCCAAGGGGGTCGTGCGTGCTAGCGACGCGCCGACAACTATCGCCTAAAGTCGCCCAACCCTGGCGACGCCTAGGTCACGCAACCTCAAGCGACCAAGCAACCACCATGGGTTTGCACGACCTCAGGCGGCTGTCGCCTGGGCTCGCCCGACCCCATCGACTGTTCGGGGGCCAAATTCGGCCATTCAGCGGTTCGATGGCCAAACTTAAAAAATATATATAAATATATTTTTTCTTTTTTAATTTAATAAAAGTCAATTACAAATGTCAATTTTACCAAACGGTATTTTGGCCAAAGTTGTTTTTCAATGCAAATTTTACCAAACGATTTTTGCATTTCAAAAACCCATTCACCAAAAGGTATTTGCATTTCTGCAAATGCATTCCCCAAAATCCGAACCAAATGGGCCCTAAGTCCCAACGGTTTGTTCGAGGCCAAAAAACAGGGGTAAAGAACCCATCTAAGCCATGGATGATGGAGGAACCCTGCCGGCGTTCCTTGCGGTCAGTCAAAGCCACCCCTCTGGCTTCGTCCTCTTTTTTTTTTTTTTTTTTTTTTTTGGTGTACTTCTCCATTGACCTCTAGATCTAGAATCGGGTTCAGGTATGACGTTGCTCACCCATGGCCATCGTCGCCTTCGCCGGCGTCCCTCTCCAAACCTCAGGATTTGGCCTTCCTTGATGAAAGGCGCTTAGGCATCATGTTGCCCGTCCATGGTCGTCATCAGCGTCAAGCAATGCCGAAAGGGGCAGCTCGGCTTGGATGTGCAGGATGCAGTGTTGGCGACTCCGTTGGTGGCCGCGGCGAGGGGGAGGTACTGCATCTCGAATGGAGAAAAACTTCCATGGATGAACAGATGTTGGGCAATCTTCCATTTTCTTTTTAATTTAATTCCACCGTGTCAAATTATGAATGGCCAAGACTAAACATGAATTCTAGGTCTGAAGCTAACGTGGTAGTTCTAGCCACTTATAGCGCGTTAATACGTGGTTCAATCGACCAAAAAAAAAAAAAAAAGAAAAATTCCTTGGAAGCCTACCACTGTAGAAATCATCATATTTCTTAATTTCTTATGAGCGATTCATTCTCCTCAAATAAAGAAAAGTACATCCTAGTTGCTAAATATAACCTATGGTTTTTATGGTAAATACAATTGCCACACATTGAACCTTGATTCTCAATCTTATCGTGACTTGGCAAGTGCCAACACTCCGCTTCCAAGTTGGAGCAAAGATGCCTTCTAACCTTGATTCTCAATCTTATCATGACTTGGCAAGTGCCAACACTCCCCTTCCAAGTTGGAGCAAAGATGTCTTCTAACCTTGATTCTCAATCTTATCACGACTTGGTAAGTGCCAACACTACCCTTCCAAGTTGGAGCAAAGATGCCTTCTAACCTTGATTCTCAATCTTATCAGGACTTGGCAAGTGCCAACACTTCCCTTCCAAGTTGGAGCAAAGATGCCTTCTGAGGTCAACTTGGCCAACATTTGTTAAAATACTATATATCAAGAAGTTATTCTTCGTCTTTACCAAAAAAAAAAAAAACAAGTTATTCTTCGCTTTGAACATGAGGAGTCTTGATAGTATTGTCAGGAATTTCTCTTGAACAAAATTACAGTCGATTTCTATGTTCTATTCTTTCCCTAAAGACTAGATTTGATGCAATGTAAGTTGCTGCTTGGTTATCCCAAAATAACTTCATAGGAGCACAAGTTCCTTCATGACCCAGATCACTCGATATAACTCGTAATTATGATTCTTATATGAGTCCATCGTGGACTATATGACCTTCATACAAAGAGAAAGACAGACCATGGGCTCGACTCTCATGGCATGACCGATCAAACTCGATGAATTTCGTGCACTAATTAGCAATGGCAATGACAAGAAGAAAATGACGAAAGAAAAAATTGACTGGAAGAAGTGAAAGAAAATGTTCATGTCGCATTCATTTCCGTCAATTCCTTTTCGTAAAATTGGCTAAGTCGCTAGGAGTTACTGCTGGTTTTTGAAGAAAGACAACACTCGACCAAACACCTTGTCTTTGGCATTCACTCCCATTATGGAATCCGCATGAGCGTAATCTTCGATGGACTGGACGGTGAGCTGGCCGGCGTCATGGAGCTTCAAGCTTTCAAGCAGATACCGGACATCGCTCTCGTTGGAGAGCTGATCCTGGCCTCCATAGTTGAAAAAGATTGGTAGGTCGTGGGGAAGGTTGGAGAGGTTGTAGACTGATGGCCTCGCGTCCCCCTAGTGGATCACGTTGGAGCTGGCGACCCCATAGTCGTACTTCACCAACACGCCGTCGCGAATCACTGCAAGCAACAATGCCAATTCAATTGAATGAGTATTGATCATTAACATGTTCTTCTGCTTAAAACCCTCAAGAAAAGGATCAACCGTGCACTAGACCTACTTAGACCCAAATGGACCGAGTTCTTGACCGACGTCAATTGCGGTTCGTTCTTCAAAAAGAAATCGACAGTGGAACCGTAGAGACAGTAGTTTTTGCCTGGAATGGATCGGTTGAAATCAAATAATCAGCTTAATTCTTCCCAATTTGAGTTCAAGAACATATATGGGGCAGCAAAGTTAGGCAGTAATGGTTAATGCGGCTAGCAAATCGTAGCAATCGACACCAGGACGGAGAAGGTCACCCAAGGGCTTGCTGGGACCAAATACAGCCGCACGATCATAACGCAGGAGAAAAGAGAAGATGAGTGAAGCTTCGAATCGAACATAAGAACTTCTCGAAATTTCCGCGGGTTCTTTTGCTTACGCTTTTAGATTGAACTCGGCCAATCCCGGCAACATGGCGATCTGTCAATAATGCAGAAACATCGAATGCAGCTCCCTCAGGCATCACGGTGGACAAATATGGACAGATTACCCTGGTTCTCTAATCTCAATAAAAGGAAAATAGCGAACGGAGTCATCGGTTCTCCTCGTCGACAAAGGTTTTGGCCATGATGACGACGAGGATGGTGGTCATATGGCTGAGATAAGTGATGGGGCTCTACAGAGCTGCCGATTGCAGCTTGTCCACAAATCTCCCTTCTGATAAGCATGCCAAATATGTCTAAGTTCCCTGGAATCAGATGGAAAATTTACCCAAAACCTCAGATCTGCAGTAAAAATCAAGTTGTTTGAAAGGACAGGCACATCGATTGCATCCTCAGTCATGTAACATGCACGCACATATGTGGCTAACGACCGAATTCCATGAAGTGTACCGAAACTAATTTCTCACCAAAGAGTGGCCAACGTAATTGATCTTCTTCCCAGTTTGCCAGTGGATGAAGTCGAACACGGCCCGTAGATCGAATGCTGCCAGTTCGTCCCACAACAAATTGCAGAAATCCTGTCAGCAATTCAGTCGCCAGTTCAATTGACAATGCACAATTCTTATGAATTCTCTGGTTACAATTACAATTATAACGTGGATTCCATTTAAATTTAGTGTATACAAAAGATTCTGAAAGTTAGCTACTCTTGAAAATAAGCGGTCATGTAAAATTATGTGAACTCGCCTTTGTGGGTGATGCGGCGGATATAATATCAATCACAGAGCGACAACTACGTAGGAATTCCTTGAAGTGCCCCCAAACGAATGGCCGTCATATGGAAGGCCAATATTTAGGTGTCGTGGTGAAAGGTTTACTAGATAAGGTGGGTCAAGATTGGAATTGAAAGCACAACAAACGTACGTGGGGAAAGTTACACAAAAACCCTTAACCTACGTCAATTCAATCATAATTTTTTTTTTTTTGCCAATTGAATCATAAACCTTTTGCATTTATACTAATTCAATCCATTCAATCGATTTTATCTGGCAGCCAACTAGCACTAACATGGACATTGGCAGTCTACATGACGTTACCGACGCTGACATGAACAATTATAATAGATTCAGAATTTGTTTGGTAATTTTCCCAATGAATGTATTATAACGTACATACGGTGCCATAAATATAGGCATGAAACTTGTATGAATCAAGTGCACCGTGAGAGACTAAATTAGGTCGTGTTGCAGATGCACTAGTGGGTCTTGCTAATGGTACTGATGCAATTTGAGATCTAGATGGGCCCGAGCTTAAGTGCGATAGCCACTTGCCACAAACCACATCACCGGTACCGGCCCAATTAACTATTCCCTACATGAGGATAAGTGATACGAAGAGTCCAGCATGTGTACCAAACTAAATGTGGAGTGTCGAATCTAATGGGACTAGCACGGGACTCACATGAGACTCGTCACGTTCAATGATTCAGATCGGGTTGAATACGTGCATTCCTCTCGGGTGATAAATTTAGAGAAAGAGAGAGATGTACTGACGGGGTTGGCAGTGTCCAAGGAAGTGGGCGCCTGCTGAATCGGGTGCCTCGGGTGTTGGCAATCCACACATCGAACCCGTTGTCGGCCAGAATCAAGGGCGGGTCCTGCTCTGGCGGATTCAGCAGCCGTGACATCCCGTCCTGCATTCACCGTTTACCGCCATAAACAGATGATCTCCCTCTTTATGACAAAACACCGAAGTGATAAACATACTAAAATGAGAAAATAGCGTGAGTATCATCAAGAAGAAAAGCGAAGTTAGGACAGAGAAGAGAGAGAAGGACGAGAGATTTCACGGGAAGGGGGAGAGTGTGGTGTGCCACCCAGGACGACATGTGGCGCGACGTGTCGTCCGTTGAATGGGCCAGTCCCATGATGATGTGGAAAGGCTAGCCTACACAGTATTTTCCCGACTTAAAGTGGTTTATTTAGTACAAGATGGAGAAAAGATTAGCAAGCTCAAAGTTCAATGCATCTCCTGACGATCGGACACGAGCCAATCGCGTAAATCGAAAGAATATTGCACATGCATCACAAATGAACGAATCCAGCAGTCTCGAGCCCACGAATAATGCATTCATCAGAAGGATACCGTGCTGTATTAGGACTGGCCGCTTATTGCCGTTGCCGCTGCCGCTGTCCCCAGCTCGACATTCTGGTATTCTTTGCACGTTTAGTATGTATCCATCCTGAGTGACCACCTCAAACAGAACACACCCAATGGAGATAGAGTGTTACACACGTTATTCATTATATTTTTGTCTCATACATCCGAAGATATTGCCCCAATCTCATTCCAATAAATGAAGCTAATCAAGATTTAATTACATCGAACTCCTGGCATTGGTAACCATGTATCGTGACAGCTGAGGCACGGGAAAAGGATTTGCTTCCGTTTCTGTTTTTGCTAAAAGGTTTTTATGTGTAATTACCAAGATTCAAAATTGGCCTAATTTCCTTTTTTAAAAAATCCAACTTTAATTCTAATCTCGTTAAAAACCTTTAATTTCAGGTCCAGTCTCAATTCTACCTTTTTTTTTTTTTTTTGTCTCATAAAAAATCACAAACCTTGGATCCAATCCCAATCTATCCTAAACTTTTTTTGTCACATAAACTATCACTAACTTTTAATTGAGTCTCATATCTGTCTCCACTAAGCTTCCATCCAAAATCGCCCACAGTGATGTGACATTTCCACGTCATTACTCTAATTTTTTTTCCCAAATCTCATGTCCAAAAAGACATTTTCTAGATATTAATTTCTATATTAGTTCAAATGACATTTTTTTTGGTTGAAAATACCGATAGATTATATTAAAGGGAAAGTACAGCCTGAGACTAAAGCGTCGCTTAATACAATATCCTGAAAGAGAGGGGGAGGAAAAATTAGCCAATGTCGGACCGGGCCGTGAACCCTATGGGCTTTGGCAGCCCAGTAAGCTGCAAGATTGGCTTCACGGCGTACATGCTAGAGAGAAGCGTTAGGGCATCAAGAAAACATATCTTGAAGAACTGCAAAGAGGTGACGCTCCATCCATGGCAGCTTTTGCTTCTGCCGAAGGATCTCCACCAGTAACACATGGTCCGATTCAAACAAGACGCGCTGGAGATGAAGCCCCTGCTGGATCAGATGTTGGATGGCCCAATAAGTGCGAAGATCTCAGCTTGGAAAGCTGATTGAGCAGGAATGCTCCTCGTGAACATATCAGTGAGTTTTCCTTCAAAATTTCTGTAAATACATGCGACCATGCCTTGCTCGTTCCCTGGTAAAAAAGCCCCATCAATATTGCATTTAATAGTACCTTTTTCGGGGGGTTTCCATCGGCGATCGAGATTGACGTTGGAGTTTTGAAACCTATGTGCAAAGGTCTGTAGAATCTGGAATATCCTCTGCTAAGCTAGGGTGTTCTCCATAGCTTGGATAGGATTTGGGGTTTGCTGCCTGAAGATTGCGCTATTTCGCTAACGCCAAATCTCCCACAGCAGATTGGCAAGCACTTCAAAATTTGGGGAAGTCCTAGAATGAGTGGCTCTAGCCGCAACCCACTCATCCAAGCGACGCACAGAGGTAAGTGAGATTGAGATCCTGATCTTTTCATGAGTCCATATGTCTCGAGTCCAATTGCAAAAGAAAAACAGGTGTTCAATGGTTTCTGAAGTGTGTTGATTACCTAGGGTGCAGTAGGGATTGGGGGAAATATGTTTGTGGTATAGGTTTTTCTTAGTCGCAAGGGCGTTTTTATAGGCTAACCACATGAAAACACGTATCTTAGGAGCAGTTTGCATATGCCAAATCTTTTTCCATAATCGAACAGGATTATGATAAGAAGAGGAAGCTGTAGTAGGATGGTTTTGTTGGGTTGAGGATAGATAATGGTAGTAGCTTTTAACTGTGAATTCACCTGAGGAAGTGGCAGTCCAAACTAATTGATATGTTAGAAGTGAAGGGTTGATAGGTGTGCTTAAGATCGCTTCACATACCTATCCATTAAAAAGGTTAGAAATAAGCTCCATCTTCCAAGCTGCAATAGATGAATTTATTAAATCAGCTACTAGAACAGGTTCACCCTCCGCTACTATGCCTCCTAATTTTCCAAGTGGAAGCCAAGTATCTTCTCTAATGCTAATCTTGGATCCATCCCCAACTAGCCTCCGGAGTTTAGGGAGAATAGCATCTCGGCCCTTTAGCATACTCTGCCATCCCCATGAAGGTCTATAGCTTGAGGTTGCACTTTGAAAAGAAGAGTATCTAAAGTAGAGGCCTTTGAAAAGTTGACTCCAAATAGCATTAGGTTGCTGGAAAAGACGTTAAGCTTGTTTACCAAGCATCGCCTGATTGAAATTGATTAGATCTCTTAATCCCATGCCCCCTTCTATTTTCGAGTGCTTTAATTCTGACCAGTTTGTCCAATGAACACCTGATTCACTATTGCTCTTGCTCCACCAGAATGCTGATATCTTCTTCTCTATTAATTTGCAAAGTGATAGGGGAAGCTTGAAGATGGACATAGCATACTGAGGTAATCCATGTATTACTACTTTCAGTAAAATCTCCCTGCCACCTTTTGATAAGAGGTTTTCCTTCCAACTAGCTAATTTTGCGTTTAATTTTGCCAGGATCCAGGAGAACATCTCATGTTTTGAACGTCCCCAGTCAGAGGGGATTCGCAAATACTTGCCATAGCTACTCACCACAGGTATTCGCAGTTCTCTTGCTAAATTAGTTTGTAGAGTCATAGGACAGTTCTTGTTGAAAAATATTCCCGATTTGTTCCTATTAATAAGTTGTCTTATAGCTAGGTAATACTGGTTTAGTATATTAGCAAGATTTTGACATTCAGAAACTGTGGCTTTGAGGAAAAAGACTGCATTATCAGTGAAGAACAAATGGGATAATTAGGACAGGCTTGATTAAATTGAATCCCCTGTAATTGACCCATATCCACTGATTGCTTTATAACTGTAGAAAGAGCATTGGCAAGTAATATGAAAATATAAGGGGATAGGGGGTCACCTTGACGGAGCCCTCTGGTAGGTTTAAAATACGGAAGTTGTTCCCCCATTAAAACGAATACTGAAAGAAGCCGTTGTGATACAAGCCATCACCATAGTTACCCATCTATTTGTAAAGCCCAACTACTGCAAATAAACTGCTAGAAAATCCCATTCAACCCTATTATAAGCCTTCTGCATATCAGTTTTCAGAATAAGATTGAATCTTTTTGCTCTTGTTCTCACTTTAAACTGGTGAAGTACTTTCTGAACAACCATGATAATATCTTGTATCTATCTGCCACTTACAAATGCTGCTTGTTCTGGTGTGATCAATCTAGGGAGCCAAATCTTAAGTCTGTTAGCCATAACTTTAGAGATAATCTTGTAAGCGAAGTTACATAGACTAATGGGACGATACTGGTCGATGCTTTCTGGATGATGTACTTTGGAACTAGGGCCAGAATCGTTCTGTTTAAGTTATGATGCATAGACCTTGATTGAAAGAACTCTTAAACAGTTTTGATGATTGTTGTTTTGATGATATTCCAGTGATGCCTGTAGAAAAGACCGTTGAGGCCATCTGGTCCAAGAGCCTTAGAAGCACCCAACTAGAATGTACCTTGGTATACCTCCTCTTCTGTAACCATACTCATTAATTGATCATTCATTTGTGGTGTGACTACTGCTGGACATTGTTCTAAAAATGGGTGAAAGTCTCGAGTACCCACTGATTGAAATAGATGAGAAAAGAAACCCATAGTCATGGCTTTGAGCTATTCTGGCTCCCGTATCTAGTTCTGGTTTTCATCTTTAAGCATACAAATTCGGTTCTTTTGTCTTCTTTGCACTGTACATGCATGGAAAAATTTTGAATTTTTATCACCCCATGTCAACCAGTTAAGACATGAACGCATAGCCCAGAACTGCTCCTCTTAAGTCCACAGTTTTTGGATTTCAGTTCTAATTGAAGTGGCTAACTCCTTATCTCCCATATGATAAGATTTCCTGTTAGTAATGGTCTATAGATGTTGTTGTAATTGAAGAATGCACTGCTGGGCATTACTAAAACGAGACTTGCTCTAACTAGCTAGCTTGAGGGAGACTGCCTGCAGTTTTGAGGTTAAAGAGGTATGTCTTCTCTCCCATGCTGATTGAATCACCTCTTTACATTCGTAATGTTGACTCCAGAAAGCTTCATAATGAAAGGTCTTTGGTGGCTTGACAGATTGATAATGAGTGTGCAGCATAAGTGGACAGTGGTTTGAGCTAATAGGTGGAAGAGCAAGCACTTCTGCAGAAGGATATAATAAACTCCACTCCCAGGAGCAAAATACTCGATCTAACTTCTCTTTCACCAGAGCATCCCCCGCTCTATTATCAGACCAGGTAAATTCACACCCTTTACTTTCCAATTCTATTAAAGCATAGTCATTGATCAATTTCCGAAAAGGTGACATTCGAGAATAAATTGCTGGTCTTCTGCCTACTTTCTCCTAGGGGGATAGGAAATCATTGAAGTCCCCTACGCACATCCAAGGTAAGTGATTTGCTGTGTAGATTAACCTGATGGTATCCCAAAATTCCTGCCGAGCTTGATATGTTGCAGGGGCATGCATGCATGTTATGTGTATCGAAGCAGCTGTCATGGGATCCAAAACTATGATATCTACAAAATTCTGCCTCGAAGAAAGAACAGTAACATCAAAAAGGTCAGTCCAAAACACTGCAAGTCCTCCAGACAAACCGGCCGGATCCCTTTAAAAAGAGTGAGAGGAGTGAAAGCGACGTTGTAAGTTCTTCAAAACTGATCCTACGTTCTTTGTTTCCATTAAGAAAACTAAATCGGGTTTTTCAAAGGCTAATAAAGCCTTCAAGGATTGAATTGTCAGGGGATTGCCCAACCCCTAACAATTCCAACTTAATAGTTTCATTTGGAACATGGTGGCTGTTAAGGGCCAGCCGCCAAAGCCCGAAGAGAGTGATCATCAGCCACCAACACTGGGGTGTCCAACAGTTGGGTTTCATCCAAATCATAAGAATAATTAGACCGAGTCTCATAAGGGGAATATCGCTTAGTTTTCTTGCTTGATCCCACTGCTATCTGTGTTCTAAGGATTTTTTGTTTCTTCTATTGAGGAATGTCCATGGAAGGAATTTGAATACTCTTTAATTTGGCATTTGCAGGTACCAAGTCTGTTGTTCTGGAGACTGGATTAACAGAATCCATCCTAGTGGAAGTCCCTGATGGAATAACTGGGGTCGAAACAGGGGCCGCTGAAATAGGAGCTATAGGAGGTAAAGTGGGAGGGGGAGGGGCAACGTTGGAGGGGTTTCAGGTACGGTCTCTTCCATAGGCTCTACCAGAGATTTAGGATTGTAAAAAGCATCCCAATAGGAGCTAGGCTGTATGATCTCTGCCCTCATCCATGGGCCATAGACCATTGTTTGTCGACCCTCAAATTGAGCTTCCTCATAAGGGTAATCTTTACATGAGGCTAGATAATGCCCAAGTTTCCCACAAGAATAATAATAGTGGGATAATTTCTCATAACAGAAATCGAGCCATAGAGGTTTTCCTGCGATGCTAATGAGCTTTCCTATCCTTAAAGGTACTTGCAGGTCAATTTCAATGCGAACCCTCCCAGAGGTATCGGGTTTCACTTCGAGCACTCTTCCCATCTGCTGAACTGCTCTACTTAGAAGTTGAGGAGTATTCCATTCCAAAGGTAACTATTACATGAACCCATAATGCACACTTGGAGAAATCATAACAATGTAAAGGAGTATTTGGTTGCCATGGGCGTAGGTTGACTAGATGACCTGAGAATAACCAAGGGCTTCCATCTAATATACGCCGTTTTTCTATTTCAGATCGAAATTTGATGATGTAGAGCCTACCTTTGCTAGAAGAGATGTCAACGTGATCAACACACCAAGCTTTCTTCATCGCTATTTGAAAAGTAGGTAAATTGATAGTAGGGTTGATGAAGATATTACCCACAAGGATGAGTCGACACTCTTTAATGTTGTCCGTTGCATGTACATCTTCCCAGACCTCCAGTTCATGTTCCAAACACAGTCGTCCCAAACGGTGGCACAGTGAAGCAATTCGCGATGAGTTGTCATTATCATCCGTAGCCATTATGAGATGTCAAGTTACTGAAATAGATTAATTGACAGGAACCTAGTTCAGAGCACAAGCTTTCTTGGGTTGCATGTCAAGGATCGACCACATGCAACACTGGAACTTCGGAGGCAAAGCAAGGCAAGCGGCCAGTAGCCAATTGACAAGGTAGAAAAACAGAGAAGAACTCCGATGAATGACAGAAAAGGGAGGATCTTCACATGCAAGTCCAGTGACGACAACAGAGCTTAACGAGGATGAAAGCAATGAGAGTCGGAGGTAGCGCGGCCAGAATGTGAAGTATTGGAGAAGAAGCGAGAAAAGGAAGGGAATGTAAAGGAAGACATGAAAGCAAACTCAAGCATGTCGGGAGAGAGAACTCTACCATAACCGAGAGATTTTTGTCCACTATCGAGTTAAAATGATGGAGTTCAAATGACATTATTGAATCTAAAATTGGTAAAAAAAACAGCAGCAATTAGGGTTGACTTTCTTCAATTGTTTTTACTTTTAAAAGAATCTTCCTTCTATTTCGCTTAAGGATCTTTGAATTTATGCTTAGTCTTCAATCTCTCATACTTGGAGTCTTCCATATCTCTCAATCAAAGAGATTGCGCTCAAGACACTTGATTTGGATGTTCAAACAGCTC
Organism: Eucalyptus dawsonii; assembly: GCA_016097615.1. Taxonomy (NCBI): domain Eukaryota; kingdom Viridiplantae; phylum Streptophyta; class Magnoliopsida; order Myrtales; family Myrtaceae; genus Eucalyptus; species Eucalyptus dawsonii. The sequence goes on along the minus strand of CM027880.1, from coordinate 36,565,825 downwards.
ATGCCCGGGATTTTTCCATTTCTTGACTGTCAAAAGAAATTTTAGAAAAAGAGTTAACGGAGGCAAATTTGGAACTCAAGTAAAAGTTTGTGATTTTTATAAAACAAAATAAGTTTAGGGTAGAATTGAGATTAGACCTAAAATTAAATTTTTGGATGAGACCAATAAATATTTATGATATAATTGACGCTGGACCTAAATTTGAGGTTTTTTTTTTAAGGGATTAGGCTACCTAAAAAGAGTCGGGTCTTTCACATTTCTAGGAAATGGATTATGACGGAAGAAAAACAAAGGGAGACGGAAAGACGGATATAAAGGACAAAAATTGATTAATCATGCGTGGGTCCCAATTGGCCACATCATAGCAACCAATTGGAAATTGATAGCCATGAATCATGATGATAGATAGGAGAATATATTTAGTGATTAAAGACCACCATGTCATTAGCTGACATGGCATCTATGTTTTCTACTAGCCACTTATAATTTGACACATGTTCATGTCAAGATTAGCCAAACAATCACAAGGAAAATTGAGAGTAAAAGCGAGAAAGAGAATTCGAGACATAAGATTTCATCATAATTCACCTTGAAATTAGAGTTACGTCCAGTGGAGAATTCCACTATGATTAACACATCACACCTCTCTATTACATTATTCAAATTGCAAGAAAAAGAATATATATATATCCAAACAAATTATATATATGCAATAGCTATTCATAAGCTCAAGCTCAAACTACTAATAAAGGAGTGTTTGGTAACGTTTTTATTAGAGGAATAATTTTTTAACAAAAATGGTTTTTTTTAAATTTCTATTCACGGGAACAATTTCTAAGTATAAGAACATGCTTGGTAACTGCAAAAAATTTCTACTCCAAGAATAGAAATGCGTTTGATAAACTTGTATAATTTTGTTATTTCTTTTAGTTTTTCAATTGTTTTATTTTTTTTTTCTTTTTTTTTTCTTTTTTTTTCCTTCTTTCTCTTTGTGGTCGGTCGCCAGTCTCAGTGGCTAGGCGAGCCTCGCTGTGGCTCAGCATTTCGAGTGCCGGCAACGCTCCAGCAAGGTCGCCAGCCCTCGTCTGGCCAATCATCGGCGCCTGCTATGGCCAAGGCCAGTGACTGGCAAAAAGAAAAAAAGAAGAAGAAAGGAAAGAGAAGAAAAAAAGAAGAGAGAAAAAAATTGTTTCGGGAACAAGAAACAACTTTTTTTTACTTCTTATTTATGTTCCAAATTTGTTCCCAGGAGCAAAAAAAAAAAAATAGATTTTTTGTTTTTGGAAATTAAAGTTTTAACAAACATGTTTATGTTATTTTTTTGTTCCCCGGAACAAAATAACAAAAAAATTTGTTCCAAGGAACATAAACAAAAATAAACAAACAAGGCCTAATAGTTTCACCTTTCTGCACCCAACCATATCAAGCGTCGTATTATTCCCCATTCGCACTATATGTCCTTGATTTGGCTTATAGTAGCAAAACAAATATCTATAAAGCATAAGGTGGAGAGACACTCCAATGTCAATAATCCATGCACTGTGGTCTCACTATAATAAATTGCAGACAAGATACATGTTTTCTATGCAAACGTCATCATCCTTTTTTGTACTAGAGGATGATTGCTCATCTCACTTCTCTAGATCCACACTTATGCTTCTACAATCTTTCTTCAATTGTCTAAGCTTTTTGCACTTCCAATGCATTATTTTTTCTCAATCTCGATCATTAAATTTTCCTCTAAGCTTATTCTTGCAACCAAATCTAGACTCAAATCGTTCATTATTCCTTCATCTTACCAAAAAAGCCTCTTGCATTACACTATCATAACCTGCTCTCCTCATCTCCTCAGACAACAAGGTAGCCACAACGTTCTCAAAGGATAACGCACTAACAACTATGTATAACACTCATATGTCCCAATGAATTCAACGACAAACACAGTAAAGTACGTGCTTTGTCTTCCTCATCTGGATTGACGTCGATCGATGCAAGTTTAGCACATATAGTATTAAACTTTTTTTTTTTTTGGTCGAATATTAAACTCATTTAAGTGTGCAAAGAATGAATCACCTTCACTCATTCCAAAATTGTAGAGTTGCCTCCATAGAAATAGCCTATTAACAAATGACTTGTTCTAATAAATTTTGTCCAAAGATCCTCTGTCATCTTCTCAGATGTCACATTCACTACGGCATTATGAACAAGACATCAAAACTAGAGATGTTCTAATCAATCCTAGTAATATGCTCTACACTTACCATAATGTAGAACCCTCCAATCCCTGATGTTCCACTCCTTCAATTTAGTGATGCAGTCATTCAACTCATCCTCCTTCGACTTTCCCTTGGTATTCTCCTCGGGCATATCATCTTTGATCGCGTGCCACAAATCTCTATCCACCAGCAGAGCCTCCATCTTCAATTTTCATAACTCAAAACATTTTCCTCTAAATTTCTCTACTTCAATCTATGATTAACCAATCAACGACATCTTCCCAAGATTCGATTTTTTGGGATCTCTCTTCACCAAGAAATCTAACCTCAAACCTTGTTCCGATGCCGGATGTTAGGATTTGTTGCATAATCACAAAGAAAATGGAGAGTACAAGCAAGAAAAAGAATTTAAGACACAAGGTTTTATTCAGGTTTACCCTTAAACTAAGGTTACATCTAACCAAGGATTCCACTATAAATAGCACTCATACCTCTCTTATGAACTCAAACTATAAAAGTTCTCTAGCGTCACCCGACGCTACTCTTGTACGGTTGACAAGAAGTATAAACGACACCCTAACAGTCCATGTCGCCAATTCCGTAGCTAATGCAAAAATAAATAAAAATCGAAACATTTTTGTCTCTTTCCTTTTCTTCCATCTAGCCATCTCTTGAAGGACGAACAACGCCGACAACGGAAGCTTCTTTGCTTCGTTGGTACCAATTTGATGAAATACGATGCGTAGTTACGACTCTTATATGAGTCCACTGTGGTCTACATGACCTTCATGCAAAGAAAAAGACGGACTACGCGCTCGACTCTCATGGTATGACTGATCAAGCTCGATGAATTTCATGCACTAATTAGCAATGGCAGTGACTAGAAGAAGTGAAAGCATATGTTCATGTTGCATTCATTTCCCTGGATTCCTATTAGCAAAATTGGCTAGCCGCTCGGAGTTACCGCTGGTTTTTGAAGAAAGACAACACTTGACTGTACACGATGTCTTTGGCATTCACTGCCATTATGAAATCAGCATGAGCATAATTTTCGACGAACTGGACGGTGAGCTTGCCGACGTCATGGAGCTTGAGGCTGTCGAGCAGACGCTGGACGTCTTTCGGGTCGGAGAGCGCGTCCCTGCCTCCGTGGCTGAGGAAGATCGGAAAGTCGCGGGGGATGTTGGAGAGGTTGTAGACTGGCGCCCTCACGTCCCCATGATGCTTCACGTTGAAGCTGGGGATCCCGTAGTCGTACTTTGCCAAGACACCGCGGCGAGCTACTGCGAGCAACAACACCAATTCGTTTTCAAAATCGTAAGTTCTACGTCAAGGAATGCAGGTAGTCAATTTGAATGAGCATTCATCATTAACATGTGCTTTCTGCATGAAGTCCTCAAGAAAAAGGATCGACCGTGCACTAAACCTACTTTGAGACAGATGCACCAATGTCTTGGTCGATGTTGGCTGCGGTTCGTTCTTCAAAAAGAGATTGACGGTGGAATCATTGAGACAGCAGTTTATCCCTGGAACGGATCAGTCGAAATCAACATGATCAGTTCAACTCTTTCCAATTCGAGTTCCAGCACATATCTCGCCCAGCGAAGTTAGTTAGTACCGGTGAATGCAGCTACTGAGTCGTAGCAATTGACGCCGGGAATAGCACACAAGACCTGCAGAAAGTTAGCCACGCTCTCGCTGCGACCAAATACAAATGCAGAATCATAATGCAAGAGGAAAGAGAAGATAAATTAAGCCTTGAATCGAACATAAGAACTTCTCGGAATTTTCGCAGGTTCTGTTGCTTACCCTTTTGGATCGAACTCTTGTGGATCGAACTTGACCAGTCCGGCCGACTTGACGATCTGTCGATAATTGCAGAACCATCAAACGCAGCTCCCTCAGGCGTCATGGTGGACATATATGCACAAAATGCCCTAGTTCTCTAATTGCAATGGAAGAGAAAGAGCCGAGGGTAATTATCTGCTCACCTCGCCAGCAAAGCATTGGGCGGCGACGACGCCTAGGGGAGTGGTCATATGGCTGAGATAAGCGATGGGGCTCAACAGAGCTGCCGATCGCAGCTTGTCCACAAGTTTCCCTTCCGATAAGGCTGCCAAAGCTACCAAAGTTCCCTGGAATCAGAAAGCAAATTTACCCGAGAACCTCAGTTTCTGCAGTACAAATCAAGTTTTTTGGAAAGGATAGGCACATCGATTGCATCTTCTGTCATATAACATGCGCGCGTATGTATGTGAAGTACGACCTGATTCCATGAAGTGTACTGAAAATAATTTCTCACCATAGAGTGACCGACGTAATCTATCTTCTGCCCCGTTTTCCCGTGGATGAAGTCGAGCACGGCCGGGACATCGAATTGCGCCAGTTCGTCCCACGACCAATCCCAAAAGTCCTGTCAGCAATTCAATCACCTGTTCAATTGGCGATGCACAATTCTTCTGCATTCACTGGTTACAACTACAATTAACGTGAAGATCCCATTTACATTTAGTGCATACGGAGATTCTGAACGTTGGCTACACTTGAAAATAGAGCAGTAATGAAAAATTAGATGAACTCATTTTCAGTCAATGATTATGATACGTTATTGGGTGATCCAATAACTGCTAACTCATTGAGAAATTGTTTTTTGATGGATCGGAAAGCAATCATATCCCATCCAGGCTCGAAATCTAGATGGGCCCAAGTTCAGGTGCGTTAGCCACTCGTCACAGACCATGTCACCAGTATCGAGCCCATTTAAGTATTTCCTATTCGAGAATAAGTGATGCAGTGGATCCAGTAAGGATATCAATATAAATGAGAATCATCAATCCAGCAAAACTCATTTATGACTCACATGAAACTCGCCACTTTCAATGATTCAGATTTTAGAGAAAGAGAGAGATGTACTGACCGCGTCGGCGGGGTCCAAGGAAGTGTGGCGCCGGCTGAATCGGGTGCCTCGGCTGTTGGCGATCCACACATCAAACCCGTTATCGGCCAAGATCAGGGGCAGGTCCTGCTCTGGTGGGTTCACCAGCCACGTCATCCCGTCCTGCATTCACAGCATGCCGCCATAAACAGATAATCTCCCTCCTTTAGGACAAAAACATGGGAATGATAGACATTCTGAGAAACGATATCTATTTAAGCAACCTGAGATATTGAACGTCATGGCCCATGTCACGGAATGTTGTGGCACGTAGCAAAGGAGACACATAAGTGAACTATGCATGCACGACGCAGCTCTTGCGGGTCTAAAGTATATCATGTCGATTGGACAATAGCCAATTGCGCAATTGATAAGAGTATTGCATATGCAGCGCAAATGAACATGTCCGGCAGTCTTGAGCCAGAAAATAAGGCACTCACCGCAAGGACGCCATGCTGTATTAGGACAGGCTGCTTGTTGGTGCCGCCGCCGCCGCCCCCAGCTCGGCCTTCTGGTATTCTTTGCACGCTTAGTATGTACCCATCCGGAGTGACCACCTGAAACAGAACACACCCAATGAAAACAGAGTGCTGCACGCGATATTCATTATATTCTCACGACAGACGTCCGAAGATAGTACGCCAAATCTTATTCTAACAAATGAAGATAATCAAAGATTTAAGGTATTTGCGAGCTGCGCTTAATTACATCGAACTCCTGGCATTTGTAACCATATGTCACGAAGGATGAGGCACATATGCCCGCAGTAGCTGGAGGGGCAACAGGGCCACCGCTGCCGACATCGAGCATCGAACCGCGGCTCAAGCCATGGGCCACACGTAGCTCGACCACCAGGACCAGGAGGAAGCAACCCAAAGCCAGGCTGGGGAAACTACTCGCGCTCATAATCATCGAGCTCATCTCCTCCTCTTCTGCCTCTTGCTCTTTTGGGGAGTTGGGTTTTCTGTGTGGAAGAAGATGAGCACTGAAACTGCAAACAGACACGCGCCCTTTATATAAGAAATTCTTGAGAGAGGAGAAGAAGAAGAGGAGGAGGAGAGGGAGCCAAAATGAGGGGTTAATTCCGAAAAGAATTCCCAACTTCATATCCAATCCCAAATATATCTCGAACCTTTTTTTAGTCTAAAAAAAGAAGAAAAAATCCCAAATAATAGGTCAAATCCCAAATCTATTTTTGTCAAAAAGAGAATTATCAATTTTTACTCTAGTCCCAAATTTGCCCTCGTTAGCCCTCTATCCAAAAGTCGTTGTTAGTTGTCTCTAATTTTTTATATACTAAAACAATTTTATTTTGAAGATAATTTTTCATGTCACATTGCCAATGTATATTTATTATTAATGCGGAAATACCATGTTAAGTTGGGATCAGATTACAGGGTAGATTTGGTAATAGATTAAAAGTTAGTGATTTTTTTGGTACAAATAGAGGACGAAACCCCAATTTAGTATATCCGTCTAACGTCATCTATCATCTAATTTAGCAATTGCACACTAAAATCTAACGAAAACTAAAATAGAATAAACTTATCACAAAGCAGATCAATTTAAAGTTTTTTGTGGTTAAAAAATTAGTTTGTGATAAATTTGTAACATATGTATCGGTTTTTAATTTTTCATGGTTAAAAAATTAGTTTCTGGCAAATGTATCATAAGTGTACTAGTTTTTGGTTTTTCGTGGTCAAAAAATTAGTTCTAAGATTTTTCATAGTTTAAATTCTTTTTTTTTAGAAAAATAAAATTCAGTATGAATTTGAGATTGGATTAAAATTTGAGGTAGATTTGAGAATAGATGGAAATTTTGGAGTTTTTTCTTCTTCTTTTTTGGAATTAACTCGCAAAAAGAGTGGGAAAAGGATTGGGTGGGCTTTCGTTTCTGGGTTTCTGCTAAAAAGGGTCGTGTCCGTATTTACTAGGATATTTCTTGCCTAAAAAGGTACGGGTTTTCCACGTTTAGAGGGAGAAAATGAAAGGTGGTGGAAGAAAAACTGGGGGGGGAGAGAGAGAGAGAGAGGACAGAAAAGGAATCGACCACGCGTGGATCCCGACTGGCCTTATCATAGCAAGCAACCAACGAACCAACCAGTAAATGGATTAGCCATGAATAATAATGATGGACAAGACTGCCTTTTGTGCATCGCTTGCACATCCAGACGAGACGTTATGCACTCGCAGGCACCGCTTCTCTTATGGACGCTACAGTCACTGTTCGTGCTCGACATCGGCGGCCTTACGTTCAGTTATCCTGAAGGATCGAGGCTTTCATGTGTGAACAGAAACTGGTGGGTTTGGACCGTATTCTAGGAAACACGGCAGGAGTTCCAATTAGTGTGCATGCCTAAACAAGTGAAAGAATTGTTTGTCCTACTCTAAGCACTGGTTAACTCAAGCAGGAGTAGTTGCCATCTAAGGTAAAACCAAAGTCAAACCATGTTTCCCTCCTAAGATTCAAAGTCCTTTCTCAGCAATTTCTCCCTATATGCTTTCTGGAGGAAAGCAAACTAGATATCATCTATCAGTAAGCCAGTTGTTAGTGGTGTGGCTTACCTGGAAACCTTTCTAGAATCCTGTGCAAGTAGGTAAATAGGCCTTACAATGAACGTCCAGGACAGAATAGCCTCACCATAGACCCAAAATTAATAAAGCAAGCTCGATATTTGAATGGATAATCTGTGCAACAGATGGCCAAACGGGTACAAGTTCTCACCTATCCAGTTTTACATGCTATCTTAGGGGTGCATGACAAATCAATATTTCTGTTCCAGAAACAATTTTTATATTCCAGACTTATTTTTGGAATATAAAATCCATTTGATAAACCTATTCCGTTTTTCTATTTCTGAAATAGATTATTGTTCTAGAAATAGGTTTTGAATAGAAGTCATAAGTATAAATTTTCTACTTCTCTATTTCTGGAACAGAAATGAGAAATAAAAATTCTTCTCATTGTTCATCAACCGATCCTTCATCGTCGCCGTCGACCACCATCGTCCGTCGCGCGGCGGCCGCGCCACCGGTTGCTAGTCGCCGCCTGCCCCTCTGCCACCACTCGTTGCCCGCTACCGCCGCCAATCGCCGCCCACCACCCACCCCTGATCGCTTGCCGCCAGTCGCTGGTCCACTGCCAACCAAAAAGAAAAAATTTTGTGTCATTATCAAACAGTTATTTCTGCATAAAAACTCTTCTGGAAATAGAAATATAAAAATATATTTCTCTTCCATAACCTATTTCTAGAATAGAATAGTTATCATTCACCCCCTTAGGAGGTGCATGACAGCCAATAATTTCTATTCCACAAACAATTTTTCTATTCCAAACCTACTTCCAGAATATAAATTCGTTTGATAAACTTATTTCATTTTTCTATTTCTGGAATAGATTTCTATTCCAGAAATAAGTTTGGAATATAAATCAGAAGTAGAAATTTTCTACTTCTCTATTTCTGGAACAGAAATGAGAAATAAAAAAATTTCTCATCATTCGTCAACCGATCCTTCATCCGTTGCCGCTGACCACTATCCATCGGTCGCCTGCCGGCCGCTGTCCGTCACTGCCATTCACCAGTTCGCCGTCATCCAAAAGAAAGAAATTTTGTGTCGTTATCAAACAAAATTTTATTTTTAGAGTAGAAATTTTGTGTCGTTATCAAACGGTTATTTTTACTTAGAAACTCTTCTAGAAATAAAAATAGAAAAATCTATTTCTGTTCCAGAAACTATTTATGGAATAAAATGGTTGTCATGTGCGTTAAAGCCGAGCGTATGACTCCGGCGTGGCTGCTAGGTGACACATACTCGAAGGAAGCCACGCTGGAATTGGAGTTACAACTAATATTTTCTCCACGGATGATGGAGGAGAAGGAAGACGGAAAAGTCAGAACTGGGAACTTGGGGCCATGTCTTCTAAGGCCTATAAAACCTTTTGGCCAAGGACAACCCAAGAGACCCACTTTGTTTCTAGACCCTTATTCCTCTGTTTTTTCCTTCCTCAAAAGATTTCTTCATTTTCTTTTTCCCGAAACAAGCAAACCATCCCTTTGCTTACATTATATTTTCTATTTTTGCCACATTTTGGTCATCCTTGAGCTCACACAGCGGAGCATTTACACAATAAACTCTTTAAGTCCCACAGGTTTGTTCGAGGACAAAACACTGGGGTAAAGAACCCATCTAAGCCATGGATGATGGAGGAACCCTGCCGGCGTTGCTTGCGGTCAGTCAAAGCCACCCATCTGGCTTTGTCCTTTTCCTTTTTCTTTTTTTGTCTTTTTTGTGCACTTCTCCATTGACCACTAAATCTAGAATCGGGTTCAGGTATGACATCGCTCACCCATGGCCATCGTCGCCTTCGCCAGCGTCCCTCTCCAAACCTCAAGATTTGGCCTTCCATGATGAAAGGTGTTCAGGCATCATGTTGCTCGTCCATGGTCGTCATCGGCGTCAAGCAATGCCGAAAGGGGCAGCTCGGCTTGGATGTGCAGGATGCAGTGTTGGCAACTCCGTTGGTGGCCACGGCGAGGGGGAGGTACTGCAACTCGAATGGAGAAAAACTTCCATGGATGAATAGATGTTGGGCAATCTTCCATTTTTTTTTTAATTTAATTTCACCGTGTCAAATTATGAATGGCCAAGGGCGCGTTTGGTAACGATTCTGTTCCCGGGAGCTGATTCTGATCAGAACTGATTCTTTTTTATTCTGTTCCCGGGAACTGATTCTAAGCTTTTTAAGCCGTTTGGTAACTGTCCAAAATTTTTTATTCTGGAATAGAATTGCGTTTGGTACCGTGTTCATTAATTCTATTCCAAATCAATTTCTTTTAATTTTTAAATAATGTTTTTACTTTTTTCCTTTGTTTTCTTTTCTATTTTTTCATTTTTTTCTTTTCATTTTCCTTTTCATTTTCCTTTTTTTCTTTTCTTTTTATTTTTTTCCTTTTTTTCTTTTCTTTTTTTCATCTTCTTCTTCTTCTTCTTGCCGGTCGCCGGACCGGCAATTGGCCAAACAAGGGCCGGCGACCTCACCGGAGCGTCGCCGGCCCTCGGCGAGGCCGACCCTCGTCAGTCGAGCCTCACCGACAGCCGAGCGAGGCTTGCCTAGCCCCGCCGAGGCTCAGCCGAGCCAGATCTTGTGAGGCCGAGCCCCGCTAGTGGCTAGGCCGACCTCGTCGGGGTTGGGCAAGCCTCCCCGGTGGCCAAGCAAGCCTCGCCTGGCCATCGGCGAGGCTGGGCATCGTGAGGCTCACCCAGCCCCTGCCCAGCCCCGGCGAGGTCCGCCTGGCCCCCGGCGAGGCTCGCCTGGCCACCGGCGAGGCTCGGCCTCGCTAGATCTGCAGAGGCCGAGCCTCGCCGGTGGTTGGGCTTGCCTCCGGCGAGCTCGTCGGACCTCGCTCTGGTCTGGCGAGCCTCCGGCGAGCTAGGCGGCCGGTGGCGGCGATGGACGACGGTGGCGGATGGCGAACGGTGGCAAGCGGTGGTGGACGACGGTCGCGAGATGGCCGAAGGGAACAAGAAAATTTATTGATTTTGATTCTCAAATTCGTTCCCGGAACAAGAATCAACTTTTTTTTGGTTCTTGATTCCGTTCCCAATCTGTTCCCGAGAACAAAAATTTTACCAAACGCGATTCTAGGCCGAAATTTATTCCGGGAACAAAAAATCAAAATTTGGCCTTGTTTGGATGGTTACCAAACAGGGCCCAAGACTAAACTTGCATTCTAGGTTTGAAGCTAACGTGGTAGTTTCTAGCCACTTATAGCGCGTTAATACGTGGCTCAATCAACCGAAAAAAAAAAAATTCATTGGAAGCCTACCACTATAGAAATCTTCATATTTCTTAATTTCTTATGAGCGATTCATTCACCTCAAATAAAGAAAAGTACATCCTAGTTGCTAATATAACCTATGGTTTTTATGGTAAATACAATTGCCACACATTGAACCTTTATTCTCAATCTTATCATGACTTGGCAAATGCCAACACTCCGCTTCCAAGTTGGAGCAATGATGCCTTCTAAGGTCAACTTGGCCAACATTTGTTGAAATACTCCTTTAGAAAGGGGTTTGATAAATATATCAACAAGTTATTCTTCACTTTGAACATAAGCAGTCTTGATAGTTTTGTCAGGAATTTCTCTTTAACAAAAATTACAGTATATTTCTATGCGGTCTATTCTTTCACGAAAGACTAGATTTGATGCAATGTAAGTTGCTGCTTGGTTATCCCAAAATAACTTCATAGGAGCACAAGTTCCTTTATGACCCAAAACACTCGATATAACTCGTCATTACGATTCTTATATGAGTCCATCGTGGACCATATGACCTTCATACAAAGAGAAAGGAGATAGACCATGGGCTCGACTCTCATAACATGACCGATCAAATTCGATGAATTTCGTGCACTAATTAGCAATGGCAATGACTAGAAGAAAATGACGAAAGAAAAAATTGACTAGAAGAAGTGAAAGCAAATGTTCATGTCGCATTCATTTCTGTCAATTCCTTTTCGTAAAATTGGCTAGTCGCTAGGGGTTGCTGCTGGTTTTTGAAGAAAGACAACACTCGACCAAACACCTTGTCTTCGGCATTCACTCCCATTATGAAATCCGCATGAGCGTAATCTTCGATGGACTGGACGGTGAGCTTGCCAGCGTCATAGAGCTTCAAGCTTTCGAGCAGATACCGGACATCGCTCTCGTTGGAGAGCGGATCCTGGCCTCCATAGTTGAGAAAGATCGGTAGGTCATGGGGAAGGTTGGAGAGGTTGTAGACTGATGGCCTCGCGTCCCCTCCCCCCCGTGGATCACGTTGGAGCTAGCGACCCCATAGTCGTACATCAACACGCCGTCGCAAACCACTGCAAGCAACAGTACCAATTCGATTGAATGAGTATTGATCATTAACGTGTTCTTCTGCTTAAAACCCTCAAGAAGAGGATCGACTGTGTACTAAACCTACTTTGACCCAAATGGACCGAGTTCTTGACCGACGTCGATTGCGGTTCGTTCTTCAAAAAGAGATCGACAGTGGAACCATAAAGACAGCAGTTTTTGCCTGGAATGGATCGGTTGAAATCAACATAATCAGCTTAATTCTTCCCAATTTGAGTTCAATATATGGCGCAGCAAAATTAGGCAATACCAGTTAATGCGGCTTGGAAATCGTAGCAATGGACACCAGGATAATCATACAAGGGCTGGAACATTCACTAGGGCATTATGAACAAGACATCATGTTGGGATTATCAAATTCCCAAAAATCGGATTAGACACTAAATCGAACCGCTAAAACGAATGCGGAAGACGAGCTCAGGAATAACATGTATCACCGATCGAAAGTTACACTACAGAATTGAGCGTACCTTATTGTCCACAGATTAAACACCAACGTTGAAGTTCGAAAAAGAATCTGATCCCGGTTGGCCAAGGAGCGTACTGTAGGTTCAAGGGGGAGGAAACTCTGAAAAGACGTACTTTTCCTTTTCCTTTTGGAGCATTCTTTTTGTCTTACGTTATCTGGAGGGAGAGAGAGAGTCTTCACTTACATACTCCAAAAGGTACATGCCTTTTATTCCTTTCCTTAAAGCGTCTCCTCCAATAGACGCAACCCCTTAACGCACTCTTTCATCCATGGGCCCTAATATTGCGAGCCAGGCTTTTAGGCCCAATATGGGCGGACGGGCCAACTTAGGCCCATCACATTAATAATTAAAACCATCATCTCCCACTCGCACATGATGGGCCGAACAGGATTCTCTTTACCTCTCTTCAACATTCATACCGGTGAATAATCCGTACGACCAGCATACTTTGAAAACTCGTTGCCATACATCTATTAGAAATATATAGCAGCTCATAATGGGCATCACAATCTGAGTAGATTTAGTATGCAGTACCCTAGATCGATCGATCACATTTATATCTCTCTTGATCTCTTTTAAACAATGATATATATGTTGTATTCACAATTATGATTATCCCAAAGACAGTCATAATTGGTTAACTAGTTAATACAAAACTACAATGTGATTCTCTAAATTCGATCTTCCTCTTTCCTCCAAACTCTCAATTTCATTTCAGCTTACTATTCTAGAAATGTCCCATTAGATCGAATCAACTCATGACCACTGACAACATCTTAAAATAGCAAACACTAAATAGAAATCTTGAGAATAAGTAAAATTCATGAGGGCACTAAAATTAAGAAACTCTTTTCCTCAAGAGTCTCACACGACATAAAAGTTGAGATCAAACTTTTGCAACTCTTATTAGCCGTTTCATGCATACATAGTATGAAATACGTATTACGGTATTAATTCATTTCCCATTGAGCGTATGTCTACACCTTCAATACCGTACAGATGATAGTTCAAACATACCCAATGTCTAACTTGAGTTCACTTATCTACTTATTCACAAAATTCATCAGAACTCACATCTAGTATCATAAACAGATAAAGTAAAATATGTGGGTTATTTTACTTTCGGACATAGTAAATATTATGTCCTTATCTTAACACCCAGTTAAGGCGACAAATATATTTTTAAGCTTGAGCTCTCGATTATCAACTAAATAATAAGCTTAAAAACCGTCTAATCTCTACTTATCACATAATAAATAAAGGCGATTACCCGTGTGAGTGGGCCAATCTTATATATGTTCGACATACTTTCTCAATTTAAAGTAATGCACTAAGCATTAAGATGCATAAAGATCAAACAAAGATTCATAAGCATTAATGATGAAAAACACAAATTCATCAAATGTAAACACTTAGGGAAATTACAATATTCAGTACATCAGCCTCTACACAATCCTAGAGATTTCATATGGCGACAAAACACATCTCTAGGTATTGACTTTGTCATAGGATCTACTACCATTATATGCGTAGATATGTACTATGAGTTCACATCCTTTCGTGCAACCATATCTTTGATAAAGTTATACTTGGTATCTATATGTTTGGTCTTGCCATGATATTTTGAATCTTTGGTATACGCTATAACTGGTTAGCTATTACAATTAACCAATAATGGATTTGCAGCTTTCTCAATAACACATAAATGATCCAAAAAATCTCTTAAACTAAACTCCTTGTATTGCTGCTGATAATGATAATGCCACGAACTCAGCTTCCATCATGGACAAGGCTATACACGTTTGTTTCTTACTGCTCCAACATATGGCGCCATTATTTAGTAAGAAAACAAACCTAAAGATAGATTTCCTTTCATCTAAATATCCTCCATAATCAGCATATGAATAGCCTTCAAGTTGCAGATCATTTCATTGATAACTCAACGTATAATCAGCAGTTCCCTTTAGATACCTTTGTATTCTCTTAACGGTTTTTCAATGTGCTTGACTTGGATTGGATCGGTATCTACTCACCATTCCAACTACAAAACATATGTCATGTCTTGCAAACATCATAGCGTACATCAAGCTTCCAACAGCACTAGCATAAAGAACATGTTTCATTTGTTCCTTCTCTTGTGGAGTCCTTGGACACAGTCTATGGCTCAATCCTTCACCTTTTGCAATAATAGTGTCTATGGATTTACAATCTTGCATACGAAATCATTCAAGAACCTTATTTATATATGTTTTTTGCAAAAGAAATAATGACCTCTCTAAACGATCTCTTGAAATCTTAAATCCAAGAATGTATACAGCATCACCCATATCTTTCATCTCAAAGTTGGAAGATAACCAACTCTTCACGGTATTTACAAACTCCCTATTGCTTCCGGCTATTAGTATATTATCAACTTATAATAATATGATTACAAATTGATTTTTGAATCTTTTGATATATACACAATGATCCTCATCTATCATTGTAAAATCATATGTCATTATAGCATTATGAAAATGTATATACCATTGTCTCGATGACTGCTTAAGGTCATATATCGATCTCAAAAGTCGACATACATTTCCTTCTTGGCCTTCCTTTATGAAACTAGCAGGTTGTTTCATATATATTTCTTTCTCTAATTCTCCCTTGAGGAGAGCAGTCTTTACACCCATTTGATGTAACTCAAAATCTATACTAGCCACTATTGCCAGAATAATGCGAATCGAGGTAAATCTCACTACAAGAAAAAATGTTTCTTCACAATCAATTCTTTCCTATTGATTATACCCATTCGCCACAAGGCAAGCCTTATGCCTTTCTATCGAGCCATAAGCTTTTCGTTTTATTTTGATAACCCACTTGTTCTCAATAGCTTTGCGTCCTTTTGGAAGATCAACCAGTTCCCAAACATGGTTTGATTTCATTGACTCAATTTCCTCTTCCATTGCATGAATTTATTTTTCCTTACTAGGGAAATTTATAGCCCCATTAATATTTCTTGGCTCATCATCGTCTTGCGGAACAATCATAAATGTTTCATCTTCAATGTCAAAACGTCAACGGGGAATACTTTGGGGACTTGTTCGCCGTATTGAGATTGTACACTTTGCACATCATTCCTCATTATGCTCCCACTAGGATTAGATAATAATAACGTCGTCTCATCATGTGGTTGCAATTGAGAATGAGTTGAATTCAATTCATCACTTCTCATATTACTCCCACTTGGACGAACTCCACTAATATCA
The DNA here is from genome assembly GCA_016097615.1 of Eucalyptus dawsonii. NCBI lineage: Eukaryota > Viridiplantae > Streptophyta > Magnoliopsida > Myrtales > Myrtaceae > Eucalyptus > Eucalyptus dawsonii. The sequence goes on along the minus strand of CM027880.1, from coordinate 36,550,045 downwards.
TCATCTTGATCCAAGATTTCAAATAGGGAGAAATTTTCCCTTATTTCGCCCTTCTTAGGAAATTCATTATCTAAGAATGTAACATCTCGTAATTCAAATTCAGTTATACTCCCACTTTCCTGCTCACCTATAAACACATATCCTTTCAAATGTTCGGAGTATCTTATGAAAATACTCTTCTTTCCTCTAGGACCCTATTTCCCAAACTTGTGAGAAGACTCATGAGTATAGGCAGCACAATCCCATGGCTTAAGAAAACTTAAGTCCAATTTTATACATGTCCATAACTCATATGGAGTGGAAGTAACTGATTTGGAAGGCACCCGGTTAAGTATATAGGCAGTAGTTAACAATGCATCATTCCAAAAAGTGATAAGTAAGTTAGCATGTGCCATCATGGATCTAACCATTTCCAGTAGAATTTTGTTTCTTTTTTCCGCAACACCATTTTGTTGAGGAGTATATGGAATAGACAACTGTCTTTCTATTCCTTTTTCATCACATAATTTTTTGAACTCATCAAATAAATATCATCAACCTCGATCTTAATACTTTTATTTTTTTGTCTAATTGATTTTCTATTAAATTCATAAACTTTTTGAAACAACTTAACGCTTCAGATTTATGATAAATCAAATAGATATATCCAAATTGAGTATAATAATATATAAAAGTGATGAAATAAACAGCCTCATGCATTCTTCTCACATTCATTGGATCACAAACGTCAGAATAGATTAAATGCAGAGGAAATTCAGCTCTTTTACCTTTTCCAAATGGTTTCCTTATCGTTTTTCCTACTAGGCAATGCTCACTTATGGGTAAATCGACTTTTTCAATGTTGCCCAATAAGCCCTATTTGATTAATCTATTCATACGTTGTTGGCTAATATGACCAAGTCTAGCATATGAATTAGGAGACGTGAAAAGAGAATAACAAACATTTGCATTAACATAGTTAATATCTAATACAATAAAACTATCTAAAAAATAACCACAACCATAGTAGTTTGTATCCAAATACAAATCTACATCTCTATTATGGAAGTTCATATTAAAACCAAGCTTGACCAACACCAAAACAGACACTAAATTTTGACGAATCCCCAGAGCATATAAAACATTAGGTAGAAACAAGGTGCGTCCACCACGCATGTTCAATTAGTACATGTCAATCCCTTTAACTTCAGCTCTAGAGTTATTTCTCACATAGATCCACTTAGTTCCAATTAGTACTCGTCGGAATTCCACGAAGGATTCTCTATCCTTCGCTACATGATCTGTCGCTCTTGAATCTACAGTCCACTAAGGACTGGATTCAGCCAATGATACAGAACTTGACACATAAGCAAAGTTCTCAAATGTACAACATGTGTTTATCTTTTTCGGCTCAAAATAGTTGCGAGCATAGTGACCTTTCTTGTCACAATTGTAACACCTCACCCTTGACATTTTCTTCACTTGATGACATGTTCCTCTCTTGTGTTAGTTAACTCTTGATTTCTCGCAATAAGGACTTGATCATTTGCATTCCCACATATTGAACGAATCAATAAACTTGCGCTTAGAGCTCAAAACCCGTTCTGAGCTAGAACCAGTATTGCAAATATCTATTTTCAGCTTAAATGCCATTAGGCAATCCTCTACTAGCTCAAGGTGGCGCACAGCATCCTCAAGATCTTCCATAACATGGTCAAGAGCTTCTAATGCTTCTTGCTTTTCCAACACATATTGAATCTTTATATTCAGTATTTCACAATTGTTACCATTCATATCAGCAATTACGTTCTTTGTTACTGAAACCCTCGATCTAAACACATCAAACATATATGTACGAATAATTAATGCCTATCATTTATGCATCCACTTTGCACATACCCATCATATCAATGAACAATTTCAAGTAAGGTTTCAGAATCAAAAGGTCACTATATTTCCAATCATCCTCCAAAAATCCTAACTTAAAACTATTATTAATATAATTGTTTGATGCAAAATAAATTATATAAAATTACAAAAACTTCTATGAACTACCCATAGCAGTCAACAATAACAGAAAGCAAATAATATTTGACATCCAATAGAATACTAATGCTTTCACATAATACAACTATCTACTACACTAAGTAATATATAAAGAGGAAAATATCAACATAGAAAAAGATATTTATACTCAAAAACATCTCAAACTAATCTAGGAAATAAATAAGGAAAGTCTCTGCTAATCTATCAGTCAAAAAATCTAAGAAATTCGAAGGCACATTTGCCAACCATGGAAAAACTTTTGGAGAGCTTTTATGTCACCTCCAAGGTGCATTTACTCTGCGCCATGTGGCGCTCAATCTAAGGTTTGAAGTTTTGGTTAACTCAATCCTATAGTACTCTCTTACAAAAGCTACTACTAGTCTCTTATAACCCGGGACCACGTTGACCTCCAATAGGCGATCTAACACTGCTTGCCATTCAAGTGGAAGAGTGTTCATCAAGGCCAGCACATTCTCAAAATTCAGCATAAGATAACCATTCCAGATGATTTCTTGTATCATCTTATTGATCTTGACCACATGTGATACTAAATCACCGTCATGCCACCAATAATTAGCTAACTCTATCATCAGCCTTTTAAGTCTTGCACTTCCTTCGTCCGTTCTCGGGAATGCAGATATTCGTGCATAACGCATCATAGTTCCTCCAACAAATGCAGAACTAAAAATTGATCACTTATAATCCATAATGAACATAAGGGAAAATACATAATTTTTCATGATTCATGCAACAAATGCATAATAAAAAATGAATTACTTATAACCCACACAAACATAATTGAAAAATAAACATATTTTTTCCTCATTTTTTTGGGTCAACGATCAAAGTCAACGGTCAACGTCGGAGTCAACGGGCGACAGGAAGGGTCAGTTGGACTGGTCAGATCAAACAACCTGGTCGAGCTGGTTGAGCAAACCGATCGGAATGTGCCGCGCGCGTGCTCGGGGTGCGCGGGCTGATGTCACGCAAACGTCAACCGGCGCGTGCACGGCATGCGCCAAGCTTCCGCATGTGTGTTGCACGCGCCTTCGGCCAAAACGGCACCTGCATTGCACGCACCTACGGGGGAAGGAATCAGCACGTGCAACAATTTGTTCCGACCGCGCGTAGCAGCGCGTCCTACGACCTCCGGTGGTGATCCGCCACTTGTTTTTCTCATCTCGATGAGGGCTTCGATCCTACACTTTTAGAAAAAAAATTCGACTTACAGAAAACCAAAAAACGGAGCGAACAGAATCGGGTGTTCGGGATTTTTCCGCCCCTTATCGGTGTCGGCCGATTTTTCACGAAAATTCAATCAAAAAATCATTCATAAACATGAATGGGGTCAAGAAAACATGAACTAGGGCTCTGATACCAATGTTGGGATTATCGGATTCCCAAAAACCGGATTCGACACTAAATCAAACCCCTAAAACCAATACGGAAGACAAGCCCAAGAATAACATGTATCACTGATCGAAAGTTACATTACATAATCAAGCGTACCTTATTGTCCACAAGTTAAACACCAACATTGAAGTTCGAGGAAGAATTTAATCCCGGTTGGCCAAGGAGCGTACTGTAGGTTCAAGGGGGAGGAAACTCTAAAAAGATGTACTTTTCCTTTTCCTTTTGGAGCGTTCTTTTTGTCTTACATTATCTGGAGGGAGAGAGAGAGTCTTCACTTACGTACTCCAAAAGGTACATGCCTTTTATTCCTTTCCCTCAAAGCGTCTCCTCCAATAGACGCAATCCCTTAATGCACTCTTTCATCCATGGGCCCTAATATTACGAGCCAGGTTTTTAGGCCCAACATGGGCGGACGGGCCAACTTAGACCCATCACATTAATAATTAAAACCATCAAATGTTCTAATCAATCCTAGTAATATGCTCTGCACTTACGATAATGTAGAACCCTCCGATCCCTGATGTTCCACTCCTTCAATTTAGGGGACATTGAGTCATTCAACTCGTCCTCCTTCGACTTTCCCTTGGTATTCTCCTCGGACTTATCATCTTTGATCGCATGCCACAAATCTCTATCCACCAACAGAGCCTCCATCTTCAATTTTCATAACTCAAAACATTTTCCTCTAAATTTCTCTACTTCAATCTATAATTAACCAATCAACGACATCTTCCCAAGATTCCATTTTTTGGGATCTCTCTTCACCAAGAAATCTAACCTCAAACCTTGTTCTGATGCCAGATGTTAGGATTTGTTGCATAATCACAAAGAAAATGGAGAGTACAAGTAAGAAAAAGAATTTAAGACACAAGGTTTTGTTCGGGTTTACCCTTAAACTAAGGTTACATCTAACTGAGGATTCCACTATAAATAGCACTCATACCTCTCTTACATCCCTCAAATTAAAAGAGAAATATACATATACATATACATATGTATATATATTTATAATGAGCCCAAACTCAAGCTACTAATATAATATGAACTCAAACTATAAAAGCTATCTAGCGTCACCCGATGCTACTCTTGTATAGTTGACAAGAAGTATGAACGACACCCTAACGGTCCATGTTGCCAATTCCCTAGCTAATGCAAAAATAAATAAAAACCTAAACATTTTTGTCTCTTTCCTTTTCTTCCGTCTAGCCATCTCTTGAAGGACGAACAACGCCGATTGTAAGATATGGCATTTTTTCAGGCCTAGCAAAAAGCAAAACAAAAATAAAATAAAAGGAAAAAGAAATGTTGAAAAGTCAAAGAAGAAAAGAGGAGAAAAGAAGAAGGATGAGGAGGCACTGAGAACATTCGAGAAAAGAAGGAAAGAGAGAGAAAAAAAAACGAAAAAAGAAAAAGAAAGGGGAGGAGATAAAAGGAAAAGGAGAATCACGTTCGAACAGAAGAAAAGGAGAGGAGAGAAAGGAAAGGAAAGAAGAAGAAGGAGGAGGAGAAAGAAAAGAGACGGGATTCTCGTCATGGACGCCTCCCCAAGCCAATTCAACTCTGATTTGCAACGCCCGGTAAATGCTCGCACCTATCGTTCTTCTAATAGGATTATTTTTCAAGGTTATGACTAAAAATTCGGAATTATTGGAGATTTATGCGGTGAAGTCCAATTTTTAAGTCGTTAAGCTGTGTATTTTTATAGAAATGATAGTTTAAGGTATTGTGAAGTTATAGAATTTTACGAATATCAATTTGAGCTTACGGTTTGACCGGAACAAAATTTCGAAGTTCGTCGCGTGCTCTGGTGGGGTTCCGAACAATAACTTTCAGGCCTGAATTTCAGCTGCTTTCAGTGAGTTTTTGAGGTGGTTGAGTCGGGGTTTTTGTAATACATCAAAATGGCTTTCTATGGACTATATGTTCGTTTGAAAAGAACCCATGTGGAGGAAATTATGGCCCAAACAAGTTTAGAGCGCGATGGGACAACAATAGATTTTTGGTATGGGCAAGTGTTTGTTGGCGCATGGATGTCGTTTTCTCAATGAATAGGCATAGTGTAATCGAGTCATTTATAAAAATATCGTTTTACTCAATCTTTTGATAGTGTTTTTTGGTTATTTGTTAGGAATTCGAGTACGTGGGCTCGAGTAACTATAGTAGGTTGGTTTGGCCTTTCCCAGGTGAGTGATACTATCTCTTCTAAGAATTTATAAGCTCATGTTTTTAAAATGATAAATGATTGATATTTTATGAGTCATGAATAAGCATATTTGTTGCATAAAATTTGAATTGGGCATTTACTACGTTTTGGTATTTAAGAATAGCGTGTTTTTGTGGAAATATATGTTCTGTTTGATTAATGAAGTTGAAAAATATTACATGTTTTGGATTTGTTAAACTATTTCACAAAAAGCTCTACTTTGAGATGATTTATGGAAGGTTATATAGTTATTGATTTGTAATAAGCTTTTTGAAATGTATTTGATTTGAAATTGATTTATGAGACGGGTCTTGAGATTATTTGAAAATGTTTTATGAAAAGTATTTCCGGCAGATAAGTTGAGTTTCAAATATTTTGGTGATATATGAAATGTCTTATGGATTTGGTTTGAGAATTATGGATGGTGTGGTTTTGGATTGATGTGGATGCTCAATATCGCTGTGAGCCCAACGAAGGGCTTGTGAGTATGTGCATACTATTTTAGGATATCCTTATGGGCCGAGCCACCGGCTAATAATAGGCGTAAACCTTGCCAAGGGGGGAATCTTAGTCACCTCATCGTCACCAAGCGTTGTATCGTGACCATGGTTTGATATTGAGCAACGGATTGGTTAATGGAGTGGACCATTGACATGTGATATGAGTTGGGTCGATGGAATGAACCATCAATGTGTAATTTGAGATTAGTCAATGGAATGGACCATCGACGTGTAATTTTAGATTAGTCGATAGAATGGACCATCGACGTGTAATTTGAGATTAGTCATTGGAATGGACCATTGGCATGTAATTTCATTTGATTATCAATGTGTGGTTTGATGAGATTAATCAATGGAATAGACCATTGATACATGTTTTATGAGATTGACCAATGGATTACACCATTAGCGTTTGCCTATTATTATCTTGAATAATTTTGCTTTGAAACATATTGTGCTAAGGTAAGAAAGGTTACATTTTGGCTTTGAAGGTTTGTGAAATTTTTGTGTTTGGTGAAAGTGAGTTATGTTGTGTTTTAACTGTGCATAGTAATTGCTCGATCCGCTTAGAAGAAATGTATTACTCACTAAGCTGTGGTAGCTTATTCATTTCTTCTTATCATATTTTTCAGGTCCCTCAATTAGTGGCCATTAGAGCTAGAGCGTCATCACGGAGGCTTTGGAGAGATGGATTTTGGGTGGTCTAAGGCTGCGTCCTTCAGAAGGAAGGACGGCCGTGTCACCCCCATCCCTTTAGGATTTGGGTTTTGACACCGACAACGGAAGCTTCTTTGCTTCGTTGGTATTGGAGTACCTCTCTTGCCATCACCACCGACGGAATCGTCAACACTGCGTCCAACCCAAGCCACCTTGCAGGCCATGGACAAGCAAAGCTTGCGGCCATGGATGATTGTGACACCCAGATTTTCGGGTTTTAATTTGACTGGATAATTAGGATCCTGTCTCATCGCTCGTCAATTTATTGACGAGTCCCAAAATTTCAATAAAGAAATTATCGGAAGAAAAATTGAAGACCAAAAGAAAATAGAAAGGAAAAGGAAAAGAGAAAAGGAAAATGTACATAAAGGCATTATGTATTTTATTTTTCCCTTTTTCTCTCTCTCCCTCTCTTTTCTTTTCTTTCTTTTTCTTTCTTTTCTCTCTCTCCTCTCTCCTCTCCCCTTTTTCCCCCTCGTGCGATTTCCCCCCAACCGACTCTCACTCTCTCTCTCTTCTTTGACTAGTCAAAGCCTATCCTCTCTCTCTCTCTCTCTCTCTCTCTCTCTCTTTCTTCTTCTTCTTCTTCCTCCCCATGCATCCAAGCGAACCAGAACCGGGAGCAGAAGAAGAGCCGACGATCGCAGCTCGCCGAGAGCCGTCGCCGCCCGTCCCGCCGCCGCACCGCCGTTCGCACGCCACGCGCCCGCCGTCCGCCTGCGTCCGTCGCCACTGCCGCTCCTCCCTCCGCGCGATCCAGCCGACCCAGCCCCTGTTCCAACCCCGTTCGGCCACCTCCGGCCGCCACCCAGCTCCGTCCGACCACCGTTCGGACCCGCCGAAGCTCCCCTCACCCTCGGCCGACCTCCCCTCGCTGCCCTAGCCGCCGGATTAGCTCCGGCAGGCCTTGAACCGAAACCCACAAAATGGGTTTCAGCAGGTTTGGGCCCGCTTTTGGGCCATTTCCGGGCCCCGGATCCACGAGTCGCTTTGGGAAGAATCGTTCCTCGCGTCGCCGCCGTCGGATTGATCCGATTTGCGCGCGATTTGGTGAGTAATCTCACTAATCCCGGATTAGTTAGCTAATTATGCTTTAGGTTGGTTTAGTTTTAATTAATTAGGTTTAGGTTGTTATATTATAATTAATTAGCAATTATTAGTCAATTGTGATGTGATTTAAATAAATTGATTGCGCAATTAGCAAGTAGACGTGGTCTACTATTTATTGGAAGTATCTCGGGAATTTTCCGACCCCTAATCGGGCTTCAATTTGGCGATTCGGGCCTAAGTGAGATTTTTGGGCATTTAAATATTAATTTTTGGAATTAAATTAAATAATTATTTATTTTTCGAAAATTCAAGGGAGATGGCCCGTGACCGGAAAATTATGCTGATGACTGTGATGAAGTCTGTTTATTTAATTGGGCTTTAATTGAGCTAAATTGGATTTATTGAAATTAATTATTAATTTTCGAAATTAATTAATTATTTATTTATTTTTCAGAAATTAAGATTGAGATAGCCGACGACCGGAATTTTGTGCTGATTGTCGTGGCACAGTCCGTTTATTTAATTGAGCTTTATTTTGTGCTAAATTGAATTATTTGTGAAATTGGAAATTATTCTTTAATTGAATAATCTCTGGTTATTAATTGAAAAATAACCGGGCATCGGTTGATGATGCCAAAAATATTTGAATGGACTACAGAAAATGTGGGAATTATGGAAAGGAAAATATTATATTTTGGCTAAGGCCAGTCGTGTGCCCACGCGCGATAATTTATAGGATATTATTGATATGAAGAAATGAGGCCAAGACAGTGCGAGGCACAATGTCATTGGGCCGTGAGGGATTAATCATGTGTTGGCTTATAGTTGAAGTAAGATGGTTATCGAAAGTGATGTGATGTGTGTTGTGTTGAGGGAAACCCATGGATCATGAGCAGGTAAAGGACTAAGTACTACACAAGTAGAAGACTTTGTGTGAGTTACCTCTAGCGCCTTATACTATTGTTATTTATGGTCAAGGACTAAGTACCGCACAATGACAAGACCTTGTGTTGGGATCACCTCTAGTGCCTTGAGCCCATATTTGAGTGATCGCGTGATGGTCGTGAGAAATCGTCCCGGGGTGTTGAGCTGGACGTTATCCCTATGTGGGATACCCCCTGGACAACGGGAAGCCGGTCGCAGTTGATTATGGACCCTATGCTCCTTCGGGAATGCCGTCGACGTAGTGACGAAGCCGTGCTCCAAGGGGGGAGACGATGCTCCTTCGGGAATGCCGTCAATGTAATGACGAAGCCGCGCTCCATGGGGGGAGGCGATGCCTAGCAATGCCAGAAGACCGCCGAACTGAGAGTAGGCCGTGCTATATGCCGAGATCAAATCTAAGAATGCATGATTAATTGAATGTGAGAATCGGGAGTATACTATATCAGCCTACGGGCGCTATATCAGTTTAGAGTGAGCATCCTGGACTATAGTCGGACTTATAAATAGTATTGAATGTGCCGACCAAGCATGGGTCGTGATGTCATGTAATCGACTAGGTCGATTGATCATTACTTGATCTAATATTGTGAATTGACCGATTGATTGGAAATGACCATGAGATGGTCTGATTGACTTGTAATCGACTATGTTGATTGATTGATGATTCGATCTGAGTGTGACTTGATGTGATTCATGCCTTGGTTGGACGTTGTGAATTGAATGATTGAATGGAGATGATCGTGAGTGGTCTTCCTATCATATAATTGACTAGGTCGATTTGATCGATGCTTCGATCGGTGATATGATTGCTTGAGTGTCTATTATGAATTGTACTGACTTGCAGGTGGAATCTGATGCTAAGGTACGTCTTCTGACCTATGCGTGTTTAGGCAGCCTATAGTATAATAGTATACTAATTGGGCTTAGTGGGGTAGAACTCGCTGAGACGTAATCTCATCCCAGTTTGGGGAAAAACATTTCAGGACCCCGTTGAGGAGCTGAGGAGGAATCTGAGAAGGTGAACTCGGAGGTGAAACCTGAGTAGAAGGACTTTTGGAAGAAGAAGATAATATCGAGAGAGATTTTGAGTATGACCTGAAGGGATTAAGATTTCATCTTCTTTTGTGAACTCCAATTGATGTGAATAGTTATGAAGTTCTTTAGTTGATGTTATGTACAAAAGTTTGGTTATAAGTTTCAATATGAAAAATATGGCCCTGCTTTTCTATCCCATCGTTTTATTGTCTGGAGATTTTAACTGCTTCCGCATGTGCTTAAAAAATGAAAGGGTCGGCGATACATTGTCCTGGGATATCGCATTATAAAATTGACCAAGTGAGACGGATGTGTGCGTGCCTGAGGATCGGGGCGTGACAATGATGGAGGAGGAGGAAGACAGAAAACTCAAGACTGGAAGCTTGTGGCCATGTCTTCTAAGGCCTTAAAAACCTTTCGGCCAAGGACAAGCCAAGAGACCCACTTTGTTTTTAGACCCTTACTTCTCTGTTGTTTTGTTTTCCTTGCTCAAAAGATTTGTTCTTCTTTTTTTATTTCGCCATAACAAGCAAACCACCCATTTGCTCCCATCCCGTTTCTGCTTTTGCCCTGTTCTGCTCATCCTTGACATCGCACGGCGGAGCATTTACACAATAAACTCTCTAAGTCCCAGAGGTGAAGAACTCATCTAAGAATGGCATTTGCGATGTGTGACGGGATAACAAATTATCCTTGCAATCTACAATTTATTACCAATTTGATGAAATACGATGCATAGTTACGACTCTTATATGGTCCACTGTGGTCTACATGACCTTCATGCAAAGAAAAAGACGGACTACGCGCTCGACTCTCATGGTATGACTGATCAAGCTCGATGAATTTCATGTACTAATTAGCAATGGCAGTGACTAGAAGAAGTGAAAGCATATGTTCATGTTGCATTCATTTCCCTGGATTCCTATTAGCAAAATTGGCTAGCCGCTAGAAGTTACCGCTGGTTTTTGAAGAAAGACAACACTTGACTGTACACGATGTCTTTGGCATTCACTGCCATTATGAAATCAGCATGAGCATAATTTTCGACGAACTGGACGGTGAGCTTGCCGACGTCATGGAGCTTGAGGCTGTCGAGCAGACGCTGGACGTCTTTCGGGTCGGAGAGCGCGTCCCTGCCTCCGTGGCTGAGGAAGATCGGAAAGTCGCGGGGGATGTTGGAGAGGTTGTAGACTGGCGCCCTCACGTCCCCATGATGCTTCACGTTGAAGCTGGGGATCCCGTAGTCGTACTTTGCCAAGACACCGCGGCGAGCTACTGCGAGCAACAACACCAATTCGTTTTCAAAATCGTAAGTTCTACGTCAAGGAATGCAGGTAGTCAATTTGAATGAGCATTCATCATTAACATGTGCTTTCTGCATGAAGTCCTCAAGAAAAAGGATCGACCGTGCACTAAACCTACTTTGAGACAGATGCACCAATGTCTTGGTCGATGTTGGTTGCGGTTCGTTCTTCAAAAAGAGATTGACGGTGGAATCATTGAGACAGCAGTTTATCCCTGGAACGGATCAGTCGAAATCAACATGATCAGTTCAACTCTTTCCAATTCGAGTTCCAGCACATATCTCGCGCAGCGAAGTTAGTTAGTACCGGTGAATGCAGCTACTGAGTCGTAGCAATTGACGCCGGGAATAGCACACAAGACCTGCAGAAAGTTAGCCACGCTCTCGCTGCGACCAAATACAAATGCAGAATCATAATGCAAGAGGAAAGAGAAGATAAATTAAGCCTTGAATCGAACATAAGAACTTCTCGGAATTTTCGCAGGTTCTGTTGCTTACCCTTTTGGATCGAACTCTTGTGGATCGAACTTGACCAGTCCGGCCGACTTGACGATCTGTCGATAATTGCAGAACCATCAAACGCAGCTCCCTCAGGCGTCATGGTGGACATATATGCACAAAATGCCCTAGTTCTCTAATTGCAATGGAAGAGAATGAGCCGAGGGTAATTATCTGCTCACCTCGCCAGCAAAGCATTGGGCGGCGACGACGCCTAGGGGAGTGGTCATATGGCTGAGATAAGCGATGGGGCTCAACAGAGCTGCCGATCGCAGCTTGTCCACAAGTTTCCCTTCCGATAAGGCTGCCAAAGCTACCAAAGTTCCCTGGAATCAGAAAGCAAATTTACCCGAGAACCTCAGTTTCTGCAGTACAAATCAAGTTTTTTGGAAAGGATAGGCACATCGATTGCATCTTCTGTCATATAACATGCGCGCGTATGTATGTGAAGTACGACCTGATTCCATGAAGTGTACTGAAAATAATTTCTCACCATAGAGTGACCGACGTAATCTATCTTCTGCCCCGTTTTCCCGTGGATGAAGTCGAGCACGGCCGGGACATCGAATTGCGCCAGTTCGTCCCACGACCAATCCCAAAAGTCCTGTCAGCAATTCAATCACCTGTTCAATTGGCGATGCACAATTCTTCTGCATTCACTGGTTACAACTACAATTAACGTGAAGATCCCATTTACATTTAGTGCATACGGAGATTCTGAACGTTGGCTACACTTGAAAATAGAGCAGCAATGAAAAATTAGATGAACTCATTTTCAGTCAATGATTATGATACGTTATTGGGTGATCCAATAACTGCTAACTCATTGAGAAATTGTTTTTTGATGGATCGGAAAGCAATCATATCCCATCCAGGCTCGAAATCTAGATGGGCCCAAGTTCAGGTGCGTTAGCCACTCGTCACAGACCATGTCACCAGTATCGAGCCCATTTAAGTATTTCCTATTCGAGAATAAGTGATGCAGTGGATCCAGTAAGGATATCAATATAAATGAGAATCATCAATCCAGCAAAACTCATTTATGACTCACATGAAACTCGCCACTTTCAATGATTCAGATTTTAGAGAAAAGAGAGATGTACTGACCGCGTCGGCGGGGTCCAAGGAAGTGTGGCGCCGGCTGAATCGGGTGCCTCGGCTGTTGGCGATCCACACATCAAACCCGTTATCGGCCAAGATCAGGGGCAGGTCCTGCTCTGGTGGGTTCACCAGCCACGTCATCCCGTCCTGCATTCACAGCATGCCGCCATAAACAGATAATCTCCCTCCTTTAGGACAAAAACATGGGAATGATAGACATTCTGAGAAACGATATCTATTTAAGCAACCTGAGATATTGAACGTCATGGCCCATGTCACGGAATGTTGTGGCACGTAGCAAAGGAGACACATAAGTGAACTATGCATGCACGACGCAGCTCTTGCGGGTCTAAAGTATATCATGTCGATTGGACAATAGCCAATTGCGCAATTGATAAGAGTATTGCATATGCAGCGCAAATGAACATGTCCGGCAGTCTTGAGCCAGAAAATAAGGCACTCACCGCAAGGACGCCATGCTGTATTAGGACAGGCTGCTTGTTGGTGCCGCCGCCGCCGCCCCCAGCTCGGCCTTCTGGTATTCTTTGCACGCTTAGTATGTACCCATCCGGAGTGACCACCTGAAACAGAACACACCCAATGAAAACAGAGTGCTGCACGCGATATTCATTATATTCTCACGACAGACGTCCGAAGATAGTACGCCAAATCTTATTCTAACAAATGAAGATAATCAAAGATTTAAGGTATTTGCGAGCTGCGCTTAATTACATCGAACTCCTGGCATTTGTAACCATATGTCACGAAGGATGAGGCACATATGCCCGCAGTAGCTGGAGGGGCAACAGGGCCACCGCTGCCGACATCGAGCATCGAACCGCGGCTCAAGCCATGGGCCACACGTAGCTCGACCACCAGGACCAGGAGGAAGCAACCCAAAGCCAGGCTGGGGAAACTACTCGCGCTCATAATCATCGAGCTCATCTCCTCCTCTTCTGCCTCTTGCTCTTTTGGGGAGTTGGGTTTTCTGTGTGGAAGAAGATGAGCACTGAAACTGCAAACAGACACGCGCCCTTTATATAAGAAATTCTTGAGAGAGGAGAAGAAGAAGAGGAGGAGGAGAGGGAGCCAAAATGAGGGGTTAATTCCGAAAAGAATTCCCAACTTCATATCCAATCCCAAATATATCTCGAACCTTTTTTTAGTCTAAAAAAAGAAGAAAAAAATCCCAAATAATAGGTCAAATCCCAAATCTATTTTTGTCAAAAAGAGAATTATCAATTTTTACTCTAGTCCCAAATTTGCCCTCGTTAGCCCTCTATCCAAAAGTCGTTGTTAGTTGTCTCTAATTTTTTATATACTAAAACAATTTTATTTTGAAGATAATTTTTCATGTCACATTGCCAATGTATATTTATTATTAATGCGGAAATACCATGTTAAGTTGGGATCAGATTACAGGGTAGATTTGGTAATAGATTAAAAGTTAGTGATTTTTTTGGTACAAATAGAGGACGAAACCCCAATTTAGTATATCCGTCAACTGTCATCTATCATCTAATTTAGCAATTGCACACTAAAATCTAACGAAAACTAAAATAGAATAAACTTATCACAGGCGTATCAATTTAAAGCTTTTTGTGGTTAAAAAATTAGTTTGTGATAAATTTGTAACATATGTATCGGTTTTTAATTTTTCATGGTTAAAAAATTAGTTTTACGGCAAATGTATCATAAGTGTACTAGTTTTTGGTTTTTCGTGGTCAAAAAATTAGTTCTAAGATTTTTCATAGTTTAAATTCTTTTTTTTTTAGAAAAATAAAATTCAGTATAAATTTGAGATTGGATTAAAATTTGAGGTAGATTTGAGAATAGATGGAAATTTTGGAGTTTTTTCTTCTTCTTTTTTTGGAATTAACTCGCAAAAAGAGTGGGAAAAGGATTGGGTGGGCTTTCGTTTCTGGGTTTCTGCTAAAAAGGGTCGTGTCCGTATTTACTAGGATATTTCTTGCCTAAAAAGGTACGGGTTTTCCACGTTTAGAGGGAGAAAATGAAAGGTGGTGGAAGAAAAACTGGGGGAGAGAGAGAGAGAGAGAGAGGACAGAAAAGGAATCGACCACGCGTGGATCCCGACTGGCCTTATCATAGCAAGCAACCAACGAACCAACCAGTAAATGGATTAGCCATGAATAATAATGATGGACAAGACTGCCTTTTGTGCATCGCTTGCACATCCAGACGAGACGTTATGCACTCGCAGGCACCGCTTCTCTTATGGACGCTACAGTCACTGTTCGTGCTCGACATCGGCGGCCTTACGTTCAGTTATCCTGAAGGATCGAGGCTTTCATGTGTGAACAGAAACTGGTGGGTTTGGACCGTATTCTAGGAAACACGGCAGGAGTTCCAATTAGTGTGCATGCCTAAACAAGTGAAAGAATTGTTTGTCCTACTCTAAGCACTGGTTAACTCAAGCAGGAGTAGTTGCCATCTAAGGTAAAACCAAAGTCAAACCATGTTTCCCTCCTAAGATTCAAAGTCCTTTCTCAGCAATTTCTCCCTATATGCTTTCTGGAGGAAAGCAAACTAGATATCATCGATCAGTAAGCCAGTTGTTAGTGGTGTGGCTTACCTGGAAACCTTTCTAGAATCCTGTGCTAGTAGGTAAATAGGCCTTAAAATGAACGTCCAGGACAGAATAGCCTCACCATAGACCCAAAATTAATAAAGCAAGCTCGATATTTGAATGAATAATCTGTGCAACAGATGGCCAAACGGGTACAAGTTCTCACCTATCCAGTTTTACATGCTATCTTAAGGGGTGCATGACAAATCAAAATTTATGTTCCAGAAATAATTTTTCTATTCCAGACTTATTTTTAGAATAGAAATCAATTTGATAAACCTATTCCGTTTTTCTATTTCTGAAATAGATTATTGTTCTAGAAATAGGTTTTGAATAGAAATCATAAGTATAAATTTTCTACTTCTCTATTTCTGAAACAGAAATGAGAAATAAAAATTCTTCTCATTGTTCGTCAACCGGTCCTTCATCTGTCGCCGTCGACCACCGTCCGTCCGTCGGCGGCCGCCGCCACCGGTTGCTAGTCGCCGCCTGCCCCTCCGCCACCACTCGTTGCCCGCTGCCGCCGCCAATCGCCGCCCACCACCCACCCCTGATCGCTTGCCGCCGGTCGCTGGTCCACTGCCAACCAAAAAGAAAAAATTTTGTGTCATTATCAAACAGTTATTTATGCATAAAAACTCTTCTGGAAATAGAAATATAAAATATATTTCTCTTCCATAACCTATTTCTAGAATAGAATAGTTATCATTCACCCCCTTAGGAGGTGCATGACAGCCAATAATTTCTATTCCATAAACAATTTTTCTATTCCAAACCTATTTCCATAATATAAATTCATTTGATAAACTTATTCCATTTTTCTATTTCTGGAATAGATTTCTATTCCAGAAATAAGTTTGGAATATAAATCAGAAGTATAAATTTTCTACTTCTCTATTTCTGGAACAGAAATGAGAAATAAAAAAAATTCCTCATCGTTCGTCAACCGATCCTTCATCCGTTGCCGCTGACCACTATCCATCGGTCGCCTGCCGGCCGCCGGCCATTGCCGCCGTTCGTCACTGCCATTCACTAGTTCGCCATCATCCAAAAGAAAGAAATTTTGTGTTGTTATCAAACAAATTTTTATTTTTAGAGTAGAAATTTTGTGTCATTATCAAACGGTTATTTTTACTTAGAAACTCTTTTAGAAATAAAAATAGAAAAATCTATTTCTGTTCCAGAAACTATTTATGGAATAAAATGGTTGTCATGTGCGTTAAAGCCGGGCGTATGACACCAGCGTGGCTGCTAGGCGACACATACTCAAAGGAAGCCACGCTGGAATCGGAGTTCCAACTAATATTTTCTCCATGGATGATGGAGGAGAAGGAAGACGGAAAAGTCAAAACTGGGAGCTTGGGGCCATGTATTCTAAGGCCTATAAAACCTTTTGGCCAAGGACAATCCAAGAGACCCACTTTGTTTTTAGACCCTTATTCCTCTATTTTTTCCTTCCTCGAAAGAATTCTTCATCTTCTTTTTCCCGAAACAAGCAAACCATCCATTTGCTTACATTCTATTTTCTATTTTTGCCACATTCTGGTCATCCTTGAGCTCACACAGCGGAGCATTTACACAATAAACTCTTTAAGTCCCAGAGGTTTGTTCGAGGACAAAAAACAGGGGTAAAGAACCTATCTAAGCCATGGATGATGGAGGAACCCTGCCGGCGTTGCTTGCGGTCAGTCAAAGCCACCCCTCTGGCTTCGTCCTTTTTCTTTTTCTTTTTTTTTCTTTTTTGTGTACTTCTCCATTGACCACTAGATCTAGAATCGGGTTCAGGTATGACATCGCTCACCCATGGCCATCGTCGCCTTCGCCAGCGTCCCTCTCCAGACCTCAAGATTCGGCTTCCATGATGAAAGGTGTTCAGGCATCATGTTGCCCGTCCATGGTCATCATCGGCGTCAAGCAATGCCGAAAGGGGCAGCTCGGCTTGGATGTGCAGGATGCAGTGTTGGCGACTCCGTTGTGGCCACGGCGAGGGGGAGGTACTGCAACTCGAATGAAGAAAAACTTCCATGGATGAATAGATGTTGGGCAATCTTCCATTTTTTTTTTTAATTTAATTCCACCGTGTCAAATTATGAATGGCCAAGACTAAACTCGCATTCTAGGTCTGAAGCTGACGTGGTAGTTTCTAGCCACTTATAGCGCGTTAAGACGTGGCTCAATCAACCAAAAAAAAAATCCTTAGAAGCCTACCACTGTAGAAATCTTCATATTTTTTAATTTCGTATGAGCAATTCATTCTCCTCAAATAAAGAAAAAAGTACATCCTAGTTGCTAAATATAATCTATGGTTTTTATGGTAAATACAATTGTACCTTGATTCTTAATCTTATCATGACTTGGCAAGTGCCAACACTCCACTTCCAATTTGGAGCAAAGATGCCTTCTGAGGTCAACTTGGCCAACGTTTGTTGAAATACGCCTTTAGAAAGGGGTTTGATAAATCAGTTATTCTTCACTTTGAACATAAGCAGTCTTGATAGTTTTGTCAGGAATTTCTCTTGAACAAAATTACCATCTATTTCTATGTGTTATATTCTTTCACAAAATACTAGATTTGATGCAATGTAAGTTGCTGCTTGGTTATCCCAAAATAACTTCATAGGAGCACAAGTTCCTTCATGACCCAAATCACTCAATATGACTTGTCATTACGATTCCATCGTGGACCATATGACCTTCATACAAAGAGAAAGGAGATAGACCATGGGCTCGACTCTCATGACATGACCGATCAAACTCGATGAATTTCGTGCACTAATTAGCAATGGCAATGACTAGAAGAAAATGACGAAAGAAAAAATTGACTAGAAGAAGTGAAAGTAAATGTTCATGTCGCATTCATTTCCGTCAATTCCTTTTCGTAAAATTGGCTAGCCGCTAGGGGTTGCTGCTTGTTTTTGAAGAAAGACAACACTCGACCAAACACCTTGTCTTCGGCATTCACTCCCATTATGAAATCCGCATGAGCGTAATCTTCGATGGACTGGACGGGGAGCTTGCCAGCGTCATAGAGCTTCAAAGCTTTCGAGCAGATACCGGACATCGCTCTCGCTGGAGAGCGGATCCTGGCCTCCATAGTTGAGAAAGATCGGTAGGTCGTGGGGAAGGTTGGAGAGGTTGTAGACCGATGGCCTCGCGTCCCCTCCCCCCCCGTGGATCACGTTGGAGCTGGCGACCCCATAGTCGTACATCAACACGCCGTCGCAAACCACTGCGAGCAACAGTACCAATTCGATTGAATGAGTATTGATCATTAACATGTTCTTCTGCTTAAAACCCTCAAGAAGAGGATCGACCGTGCACTAAACCTACTTTGACCCAAATGGACCGAGTTCTTGACCGAAGTCGATTGCGGTTCGTTCTTCAAAAAGAGATCGACAGTGGAACCCTAGAGACAGCAGTTTTTGCCTGGAATGGATCGGTTGAAATCAACATAATCAGCTTAATTCTTCCCAATTTGAGTTCAATATATGGCGCAGCAAAATTAGGCAATACCGGTTAATGCGGCTTGTAAATCGTAGCAATGGACACCAGGATAATCATACAAGGCCTGGAACAGGTCGGCCAAGGGCTTGCTGGGACTAAATACAGACGCACGATCATAACGCAAGAGAAAAGAGAAGATAAGTGAAGCTTCGAATCGAACATAAGAACTTCTCAAAATTTCCACGGATTCTTTTGGTTACGCTTTTAGAGTGAACTCGGCCAGTCCCAGCAACATGGCGATCTGTCAATAATGCAGAAACATCAAATGCAGCTCCCTCAGGCATCACGGTGGACAAATATGGACAGAATGCCCTGGTTCTCTAAGGGAAATAGCCAACGGAGTCATCTGTTCGCCCCAGCGACAATAAGTGATATGACGAGTCTAGTATGTGTACCAAACTAAACGTAGAGCATCAAATTTGTTCAGGGGAACAATTTTCTAACAAAAATAGTTTTTTTTTTTAATTTCTATTTCAGGAAACAATTTCTAAGTATAAGAACACGCTTGATAATTGCAAAAAAATTTTACTTCAGGAATAGAAATTTATTTGATAAACTTATATAATTTTGTTGTTTCTTTTAGTTTTTCAATTTTTTTATTATATTTTTCCTTTTTTCTTCTTTCTTTTTTCTTTTTTTTCCTTCTTTCTCTTTGTGGCCGGTCGCTGGTCTCAATGGCCAGGGCGAGGCCGACCTGCGTGCTACCTGGGCAAGGTCAAGCCTCGCCGGTGGCCTCATGAGGCTCACCTAGCCACCGAGGCCATCAGCGAGGCTCAACCTTGCCAGGCGACGCAAGGTCAGCCTTGCCTTGGCCTAGTGAGGCCTGGCCTCGCCGTGGCTTGGCATCTTTGGGGGCCGACGACGCTCTAGCAAGGTTGCCGGCCCTCATCTGGCCAATCACCAGCACCAACCATGGCCAAGGCCAGTGACTAGCAAAAGGAAGAAGAAGAAGAAGAAAAGAAAGAGAAGAAAAAAAGAAGAGAGAAAAAATTTGTTTTGGGAACAATAAACAACTTTTTTTCTACTTCTTGTTTATGTTTCAACTCTATTCCCGAGAGCAAAAAATTATATTTTTTGTTTCTAGAGAAAAAAAGTTTTAACAAACGTGTTTGTTCTTTTTTTGTTCCCCGGAACAAAAATAAAAATAAACAAATAGGCCCTAATAGTTTCACCTTTCTGCACCCAACCATATCAAGCGTCATATTATCCCCCATTCACATTGTATGTCCTTGATTTAGCCTATAATAGCAAAACCAATCTCTATAAAACATCAGGTGGAGAGACACTCCAGTGTCAATAATCCGTGCACTATGGTCATGCTATAATAAATTGCAGACAAGATACATGTTTTCTATGCTAATGTCATCATCCTTTTTTGTACTAGAGGATGATTGCTCACCTCGCTTCTCTAGACCCACACTTATGCTTCTACAATCTTTCTTCAATTGTCTGAGCTTTTTGCACTTCCAATGCATTATTTTTTCTCAATCTCAGTTATTAAATTTTCCACTAAGCTTATTCTTGCAACTAAATCTAGACTCAATTCATTATTCCTTCATCTTACCAAAAAAGCCTCTTGCGTTACACTATCAGAACCTGCTCTCCTCATCTCCTCAAACAACAAGGTAGCCACAACGTTCTCAAAGGATAACGCACTAACAACTGTGTATAACAATCATATGTCCCAATGAATTCAACAGTGAACACAGTAAAGTACGTGCTTTGTCTTCCTCATCTAGATTGACGTCGATCGATGCAAGTTTAGCACAAATAGTATTAAACTCATTTAAGTGTGCAAAGAATGAATCACCTTCACTCATTCGAAAATTGTAGAGTTGCCTCCATAGAAATAGCCTATTCACAAATGACTTGTTCTAATAAAGGTTTTTCAATTTTGTCCAAAGATCCTCTGTCATCTTCTCAGATGTCACATTCACTACGGCATTATGAACAAGACATCAAAACTAGAGATGTTCTAATCAATCCTAGCAATATGCTATACATTACCATAATGTAGAACCCTCCGATCCCTGATGTTCCACTCCTTCAATTTAGTGGACATGGAGTCATTCAACTCGTCCTCCTTTGACTTTCCCTTGGTATTCTCCTCGAGCTTATCATCTTTGATCGCGTGCCACAAATCTCTATCCACCAGCAAAGCCTCGATCTTCAATTTTCATAACTCGAAACATTTTCCTCTAAATTTCTCTACTTCAATCTATGATTAACCAATCAACGACATCTTCCCAAGATTCCATTTTTTGGGATCTCTCTTCACCAAGAAATCTAACCTCAAACCTTGTTCTGATGCCGGATGTTAGGATTTGTTGCATAATCACAAAGAAAATGGAGAGTACAAGCAAGAAAAAGAATTTAAGACACAAGGTTTTATTCGGGTTTACCCTTAAACTAAGGTTACATCTAACCAAGGATTCCACCATAAATAGCACTCATACCTCTCTTACATCCCTCAAATTAAAAGAGAAATATACATATACATATACATATACATATACATATACATAATGAGCCCAAACTCAAACTACTAATATAATATGAACTCAAACTATAAAAGCTCTCTAGCGTCACCCAACGCTACTCTTGTATGGTTGACAAGAAGTATGAACGACACCATAACGGTCCATGTCACCAATTCCGTAGCTAATGCAAAAATAAATAAAATCCTAAACATTTTTTACTCTTTCCTTTTCTTCCATCTAGCCATCTCTTGAAGGACGAACAACGCCGAGAACGGAAGCTTCTTTGCTTCGTTAGTATTGGAGTACCTCCCCTTGCCATCACCACCGACGGAGTGGTCAACACTGCGTCCAAGCCAAGCCACCTTGCAGGCCATGGACAAGCAAAGCTTGCGACCATGGATGATGGAGGAGGAGGAAGACAGAAAACTCAAGACTGGAAGCTTGTGGCCATGTCTTCTAAGGCCTTAAAACCTTTCGGCCAAGGACAAGCCAAGAGACCCACTTTGTTTTTAGACCCTTACTCCTCTTTTTTTTTTTTTTTTTTTTCCTTCCTCAAAAGATTTCTTCTTCTTTTTTTATTTCGCCATAACAAGCAAACCGTCCATTTGCTCCCATTCCGTTTCTGGTTTTGCCCTGTTCTGCTCATCCTTGACATCGCACAGCGGAGCATTTACACAATAAACTCTCTAAGTCCCAGGGGTAAAGAACTCATCTAAGAATGGCATTTGCGATGTGCAACGGGATAACAAATTATCCTTGCAATATACAATTTATTACCAATTTGATGAAATACGATGCGTAGTTATGACTCTTATATGAGTCCATTGTGGTCTACATGACCTTCATGCAAAGAAAAAGACGGACTATGCGCTCGACTCTCATGGTATGACTGATCAAGCTCGATGAATTTCGTGCTCTAATTAGCAATGGCAGTGACTAGAAGAAGTGAAAGCAAATGTTCATGTTGCATTCATTTCCCTGGATTCCTGTTAGTAAAATTGGCTAGCCGCTAGGAGTTACTGCTGGGTTTTGAAGAAAGACAACACTTGACTGTACACAACGTCTTTGGCATTCACTCCCATTATGAAATCAACATGAGCATAATTTTCGATGAACTGGATGGTGAGCTTGCCGACGTCATGGAGCTTGAGGCTGTCGAGCAGACGCTGGACGTCTTTCGGGTCGGAGAGCGCATCCTTGCCGCCATAGCTGAGGAAGATCGGAAAGTTGCGGGGGATGTTGGAGAGGTTGTACACTGGCGGCCTCACGTCCCCATAGTGCATCACGTTGAAGCGGGGATCCCGTAGTTGTACTTTGCCAACACACCGTCGCGAGCTACTGCGAGCAACAACACCAATTCGTTTTCAAAATCGTAAGTTCTACGTCAAGGAATGTAGGTAGTCAATTTGAATGAGCATTCATCATTAACGTGTGCTTTCTGCATGAAGTCCTCAAGAAAAAGGATCGACCGTGCACTAAACCTACTTTGAGCCAGATGCACCATGTTCTTGGTCGATGTCGGCTGCGGTTCGTTCTTCAAAAATAGATCGACGGTGGAAACATTGAGACAGCAGTTTTTCCCTGGAACAGATAAGTCGAAATCAACATGATCAGTTCAAATCTTCCCAATTCGAGTTCCAGCACATATCTCGCGCAGCGAAGTTAGTTAGTACCGGTCAATGCAGCTAGTAAGTCGTAGCAATTGACGCCAGGATTAGCACACAAGACCTGGAGAAAGTTAGCCACGGGCTTGCTGCCACCAAATACAAATGCAGAATTATAATGCAAGAGGAAAGAGAAGATAAGTGAAGCCTTGAATCGAACACAAGAACTTCTAGGAATTTTCGCAGGTTCTGTTGCTTACCCTTTTGGATCGAACTCTTTTGGATCGAACTTGACCAGTCCGGCCGACTTGATGATCTGTCGATAATTGCAGAACCATCAAATGCAGCTCCCTCAGGCGTCATGGTGGACATATATGCACAAAATGCCCTAGTTCTCTAATTGCAATGCAAGAGAAAGAGCCAAGGGTAATTATCTGCTCACCTCACCAGCAAAGGATTTGGCGGCGATGACGCCTAGGGCAGTGGTCATATGGCTGAGATAAGCGATGGGGCTCAACAGAGCTGCCGATCGCAGCTTGTCCACAAGTTTCCCTTCCGATAAGGATGCCAAAGCTACCAAAGTTCCCTGGAATCAGAAAGAAAATTTACCCAAGAACCTCAGTTTCTGCAGTACAAATCAAGTTTTTTGGAAAGGATAGGCACATCGATTGCATCTTATGTCGTATAACATGCGCACGTATGTATGTGGCGTACGACTCGATTCCATAAAGTGTACTAAAAATAATTTCTCACCAGAGAGTGACCAACGTAATCTATCTTCTGCCCCGTTTTCCCGTGGATGAAGTCAAACACGGCCGGGACATCGAATTGCACCACTTCGTCCCACGACCAATCCCAAAAATCCTGTCAGCAATTCAATCACCTGTTCAATTGGCGATGCACAATTCTTCTGCATTCACTGGTTACAACTACAATTAACGGGAAGATCCCATTTACATTTCGTACATACAGAGATTCTGAACGTTGGCTACACTCGCAAATAGAGCAGTAATGAAAAATTAGATGAACTCATTTTCAATCAATGATTATGATACGTTATTGGGTGATCCAATAACTGCTAACTCATTAAGAAATTGTTTTTTGATGGATCGGAAAGCAATCATATCCTATCCAGGCTCGAAATCTAGATGGGCCCAAGTTCAGGTGCGGTAGGCACTCGTCACGGACCATGTGACCAGTATCGAGCCCATTTAAGTATTTCCTATTCGAGAATAAGTGATAAGGTGAATCCAGTAAGGATATCAATATAAATGAGAATCATCGAATCCAGCAAAACTCATGTAAGATTTTCATGAAACTCGCCACTTTCAATGATTTAGATCGAGTGACGTAATAATTTAGAGAGAGGAAGAGATGTACTGACCGCGTTGGCGGGGTCCAAGGAAGTGTGGCGCCGGCTGAATCGGGTGCCTCGGGTGTTGGCGATCCACACATCGAACCCGTTATCGGCCAAGATCAAGGGCAGGTCCTGCTCTGGTGGGTTCAGCAGCCACGTCATCCCGTCCTGCATTCACAGCATACCGCCATAAACAGATAATCTCCCTCCTTTAGGACAAAAACATGGGAATGATAGACATTGTGAGAAACGATATCTACATAAGCAACCTGAGATATTTAACGTCTTGGCCCATGTCACAGAATGTCGTGGCACATAGCAAAGGAGACACATAAGTGAACTATGCATGCACGGCGCAGCTCTTGCGGATCTAATTGGCGTTATGCCTGAGACACTGCACAATTCTTGCAGGATCATATCGAATTTGGTAAAATCTTGTCCCTCGAATCCTCCCAATTTTCAGCCTTAATTTGGTAAAATACTTTAGAGGCCCAAAAGACGAAAGATCAGGTCGAACGACCGTTCATGGTTTATTTAAATGCGCTTCTTTTCGTCAAGAAGTAAGATCGATGTCGCCATCACTGTCCAAGCTCAGGCGACGCCAGACTTGAACCCCGCCCCCAAGCCAAGATGGTTAAGGACTGAGGCAGGGTGAGTTCTTGTCGCAATCCCTGCCGGGCACCCCGCTCTGGCGTCACGATCTGTCCCGGAGTCAGCGACGGCAAGCGCAGGTCGATGTTGTGCAGCCGAGGGCAGGTCTGACCCAATAAACTTAAAGGGTGCTTAGTTTAAAATATTCGTGTTTAGCTAAGTCATATAACTTTAGAAAGTGAGACATCAACATCATCGCGCAAAGACTATTTGATGCTAACGTGCCGTGAATCGTGCCCTGCCTTTTGGAAATTTTGGTAAAAGCGACGCCAGCGGACACGCACTAATGCTGTCCTCTCGAGCCGATCAATACTCAGTGATCGTCAAATGCCTCGTCAACGCCAAATGAGGCCCGATGATGAGCAAAGACATGCTCGTTTTTCTCATCCGTTTCGTCCGTCTTTTGAGCACATGACGATGTTCAGACACGGCGACACCAATAGCGGAGCGTGCTTTTTCGAGTTCCTGTGTGTTGAAATCGACAAGGACGGGATGATAAAACTTACCTTCGTTGTGGTTTTCACACTGGTCAAACGCAGAGCATCGGTTTCACACTATAAAGACCGAAAAAGTTTCAGCTACGTCCCTGAAAAATATACCTTTGCCACTCGCAGGCCTTGGTCAAGGAGAGGTCTCCCATTCCAGCAACCTCTTCAAGATGGAGAAAAGATTATGCAGCCACAGCATGAGTAGTTAAAATTGTTCTAAACTATATCATGTCGATTCGACAATGCCAGTTGCGCAATGATAACAGTATTGCATATGCAGCATAAATGAACATGTCCGGCAGTCTCGAGCCGGAAAATAAGGCACTCACCACAAGGACGCCGTGCTGTATTAGGACAGGCTGCTTGTTGGTGCCGCCGCCACCCCCGGCTCGGCCTTCTGGTATTCTTTGCACGCTTAGTATGTATCCATCCTGAGTGACCACCTGAAACAGAACACGCCCAATGAAAACAGAGTGCTGCACGAGACATTCATTATATTCTCACGACAGACATCCGAAGATAGTACGCTAAATCTTATTCTGATAGATGAAGATAATCGAAGATTTAAGGCATTTGCGAGCTGCGCTTAATTACATCGAACTCCTGGCATTTGTAACCATATATCACGACGGACGAGGCACATATGCCCGAGGTAGCTGGAGGGGCAACAGTGCCACCGCTGCCGACATCGAGCATCGAACCGCGGCTCAAGCCACGGGCCACATGTAGCTCGACCACCAGGACCAGGAGGAAGCAGCCCAAAGCCAGGCTGGGGAAGCTACTCGCGCTCATAATCATCGAGCTTTTCTCCTTCTCTTCTGCCTTTTGCTGTTTTGGGGGTTTGGGTTTTCTGGGTGGAAGAAGATGAAACTGAAACTGCAAGCAGACACACACCCTTTATATAAGAAATTCTTGAGAGAGAGAAGAAGAAGAAGACGAGGAGGAGGAGAGGGGAGGCAAAAAGAGGGGTTAATTTTGGAAAAAAAATAATCCCAAACTTTATTAGTGCCAAATTTATCTCAAATTTTTCTTTTATCTCAAAAAAAACCCCAAATTATAGATCTAATCCCAAAACTACCCCAATTTTTTTGTTGAAAAGAAAATTATCAATTTTTACTCTAGTCCTAGACTTGCCCCTATTAGCCCTCTATCCAAAAGTCATTGTTAGTAGTCTCTAATTTTTTATATCTTATAACAGTTTTATTTTGAAGATAATTTTTCATGTCACCTTACCAATGTATATTTATTATTGATTCGGAAATATCGCGTTAAGTTGAGATTAGACTATAGGGTAGATTTGAGAATAAATTAAAAGTTAGTGATTTTTTTTTTTGTACAAATAGAGGATAAAACCCCAAATTAGTATCCATCAACTGTTATGTTTCATCTAATTCAGCAATTTGACAATAAAATCTAATAAAAATTAAAAGAGAATAAACTTGTCACAGGCATATCAATTTAAATTTTTTTGTGGTTAAAAAATTAGTTTGTGATTAATTTGTCACATGTGTATCGATTTTTAATTTTTCATGGTTAAAAATTTTGTTTTGGTAAATTTATTATATGTACTAGTTTTGGGTTTTTCGTGATTAAAAATTAGTTTGGAATAAATTTATTATATGTGTGCTAATTTAAGATTTTTCGTGATTTAAATTCTTTTTTTAGACAAAATAAAATTGAGGATAGATTTGAGATTGGATTAAAGTTTCAAGGTAGATTTGAGAATAGACATAAATTTTGGAGTTTTTTCTTCTTCTTTTTTTGGAATTAACTCGCAAAAAGAGTGGGAAAAGGATTCGGCTTTCGTTTCTGGGTTTCTGCTAATGGGTCGTTTCCGTATTTACTAGGCTATTTCTTGCCTAAAAAGGTGCGGGTTTTTCACGTTTAGAGGGAGAAAATGAAAGGTGATGGAAGAAAAACAGGGGGAGAGAGAGGACAGAAAAGGAATCGACCACGCGTGGGTCCCGACCGGCCTTATCATAGCAAGCAACCAACGAACCAACCAGTAAATGGATTAGCCATGAATAATAATGATGGACAAGACTGCCTTTTGTGCATCGCTTGCCTGAGTTAGAATTGAAATGTTGTATTCCCTTCTAGAAGAATGAAATGGGAAACGTTGATTGCTATAGAAAGTTTTATATGACTTTCGTTTTTTTTTTTTTTTTTGTCAAAGGCTAATGTGAACTTGAGAATTTGTTTGGTATGATTATCCTATAGGAATTTCAACACGGATGTCACGATTTTCATATGATTTTTGGCGAAAATCTTGTGGTTGTAATATCCATGACAACTGTAATCCATCCCCCATGGTACTAAACAGGTATTAAATGAGCATTGAAGAGAAATCATGGAACTAGTAACATAGCTTGGAAGTCATAGCGGATAGATTCATAATAAATACTAAATGTGTAATGTAGAGAGAATTTCTTTCCAAATAATGTTTTGTTATTTTGACGGATAAAGTATCATGCAACTTTCTCAATCAAAAAGCCATTGGATAAACATAATTCGATAGACCATGTCAATTACATGTAGAAAAACAACGATGCATGTGACGGGCATCGCGAAAGCACAGGAATTTCTTAGAACCCCGTTGGTTTTTGCGCTCGTGCGGAAGTAATTAGTTTGCTGTCCTCATGTAAAAACGGCATAATGGCCACAGAGTTCCAATTCGGTGTTTGGCAATATGTCACCAAAGGATGGGCTCATTTACTTCCCTGTTAGTTCTTGCAAACATGTAAATCCACGAAGTGCTTATAACTCTCGTGTGCAATTAGCATGTACAATCGTGATCCTCGAAAGTGAATTGCGCATTTAGACCTGAGTAAAACATAAACGAATCTCCTGCGAAGAGATTTTTCACTCCTTTCCGATCACGGATCTGATGAGACGTTATGCACTCGCAGGCACGACTTCTCTTATGGGCGCTACGGTCGCTGTTCGTGCTCGACATCGGCGGCCTTACGGTCAGTTATCCTGAAGGATCGAGGCTCTCGAGTGTGAACAGAAACTGGTGGGTTTTGACCGTATTCTAGGAAACACGGCAGGAGTTCCATTGTCTGGCTTGGCCTCGCATGGCCATGACTCTCTGTCTTCTTCACCTGCTCTCTGCCACCTAGCTGTTATCCAATAATAGCTCAATTATTCTGCTTGTCTCAATCCGTTTCCGGCTTAATTCAGTGGTGGTGAAAACTTGTCTGAACGGCAGGAATGCTTGGCAAGGGAAAAAGAAAAACGTGGCCGGGATCGTTAGCTCGTTTCGCGGCATTCATCGACCCGGAAGTCGATCCAACATAACACACGGACGCGGTGGAAAAGATAGTTGCTCCAACGTGCCCGAAAAAGTGAAGCGCGTAGACGCACAATGGAATTGGATCTTCAAGATTAGTGGAGGAAAAGAGAAGCTGGGGGACTTTTTTGAAAAAGGTGGCTCTTTTGTTCATCGGGTCATGGGAAGAAGAGGGAGATAGCAATATTGAAAATTCCTAGAGGGTTTCGTCAGGCCTTTCTAGGAAGACGTATGTCAGGAAATGGAATCGCACATTGTCCTGAAAAAAGCTGACCATGTATGTTTTGCTTTTGGAATAAGAGTTCCTCTTTTCACATTGATCCACTTTATTACCTGCTGAACGGGTACAATCATTTCGAGTGCTTTTTTCAAACGCTAATTGCTGCCGAAATTTCATGCGGGAATTACCAAAATCCCCTTGAAATGATGCCCGTTTCTCAAAAAAAATTCCCTTTAGGTTGTGTGTTTTCAAAAAACCCTCTAAAGTTGATCGTTTTGACTCAATGACTCCCGCAAACCACCGTCGTTTTTGGACATTCCACCTAAAAATTGACCTTGCTCCAAAATGCCCCTAACTCGAATCACTTTGACCCGATAACTCTCCTGAGCTCACCGCCCCGTCGAAAATAACGGCTAACCCTAAAACCCTAAATTGAAAATTGAGAAAACAAAAACCCGAAGGCCCCGTCCTTGTTCATCCAAAGGCTTATTTTTGGATGGCGTATTTCTTTTGAACATGTTAGGCCCACGAGCTTATTCATCCAAAAGGCTGAGGGCCTGAGGCCCAAGCCTGCAAATCTCACTATACGTGGAACATCAGTTGAGCATAGCAACTTATCGGCCAGCATATATTTTGAGTTAATTGAACCAACTATAGTTCAAGAAACAATTGACATGAGGAAGGAATGCATCCAGAAGAGGACCAAGCAAAAAGCGAATCTTCGGCGACTGTTGTTAGTCC
The DNA here is from genome assembly GCA_016097615.1 of Eucalyptus dawsonii. Classification (NCBI taxonomy): domain Eukaryota; kingdom Viridiplantae; phylum Streptophyta; class Magnoliopsida; order Myrtales; family Myrtaceae; genus Eucalyptus; species Eucalyptus dawsonii. Next base: position 36,520,331 of record CM027880.1, on the reverse strand, counting down.
CGGCCGACCAATCAATCCAGGTGAAGGATATGTCAGTTCTTTGCTAACTCTAGAATGCATATGATTCTCAAGTATCACATTTGACAACAGAAAATGAAGAGGGAAACGAGTTGCAGCAGCGAAAAAATCTGTACAAGTCATCTTTTACATGATCATCGTGAGTAATGTGCACTAAGACCGCACTTAGAAACTCAACTCAAGCAGCTCAGGAACATCGTGTATGTAATATGTACATGTGTAAGTATACATATGCAAGTGTGGATAAATATCAAATTGGTAACCAAAGTACTGAATATAAGATACTAACCATGTATAGCTATAGCAGGGGTCATCTCCCTTCTCCTTTTACTAGAACCGCCGCATGATACCAACCTCAAAAGGCAATCCGGAAAAGGCGTGACATGTTTCTCCTTGATGATCTTCGAACCTCCACCAGCAGCCCTCTTGCTGCTGTGAACAGAGTTAGCCCCAGATGCACCAGAAATCCCCCGTGCCGGGTTTGTGGGGTTATTGGAAAATTTACTGTCGCCGTTGACAGATTGGCCACCTCGGAAACTCTCCTGGAAAAGTTCAGATAATTTCTTTTTACCACCAGCTGGGGTTGGTTCAGGAATGGAACCCAATGTTTCGTCCTTTAAAAAGGCTGTGATCCTTTGAGGTGTGCTAATAAAGAAGCCATCGTGGACTGGAGTATTGCCGCGAGAAGGTGTGAAATCTGCAGCGAGCATAAACAGAAAAAAAGAGTTCAATCTTTTTTTCTTACCGAATCATTGAGAGGCCCTGAAAGAAAGTTAAGTTGTCGTGCTCATGCAAACTCTGTTTCATTCACTCCAGGAAGGATGCAGCTTAATAAAGACATGAAGAGAGATTTGTCAAAGGTAGACCTCAATGTGATTAACATTAGAAGTGAATTAGTTGGTCTTGTTGTATATCCAACCAAAGGTTGAAATATGAACCCAGAAAGAGGAAAAAATTTAGGATCACATCTGCATTTAATAGTCCGAAGAGCTTGACAAAAAGATGCCACGTCTCACATCCTACTTGGAAGTTGGAACACAGTTATCATCAAGAAACTCATCGCAGAGAGATCCGACTTACAGAAGTTATATTGATTGACTAGCATAAAAAGAAAAACCTTTCCCCTTACCGCCTTTTACACTGAAGAATTCATCTTCGCAGTCTGACTCCAGCCAGACTTGAGAATCAAAAAAGCTATCCTCTTTGCTGCCTGAATACAGAAATATTTTAATCAAGTTCGAGTGCCAAGAAATAGGAGATACGGCGTATAGCAAGCAATAGAAATCGCAATCACGCATCAGACGTCACTAAAAGATGATCGATTGCAGTGTAAACCAGTTAATAGAGGACCATGCAGGAATCTGCATCGTTCTTCTGTTTTCCTTACGCCAGCAAACACTCGGTCTTGACCCTTAAATTTAACGTGCATAAAGCTAAAGAAGAAAATATGAAAAAGGCCGCTTCCTAAACTAAACCATCACCTTCATTAAAAAGAACTCAAACTTCAGTTGTCAACAAATCATGCGATTGATGAATGTATGTAGGGAGAGCAGAGGCAATAGGAGCTGGAAAGGATATGCGCAGCTATATGTACAAAACAAGTAAATGGTAGTCCGGAGCAGAGGACAGCAGGCACACTTGGTTCAAAAGACTTCTGCCAAATTAAAGTTCGCCGCGGTTGACTCTAAAGAGGTTCAGACAATAACATCTTAGAAGAGACAAATCGAGAGCTTCACATCCATGTAAGTTACACCAAATGTATGTAGCTCCCGGTTTGACGGACAGGAGCTGTCTTCAATCTCATGTCAGGACAAACTGAAGAATGAATCACGCGTGGGCGCGGATCTTTTTTCCTCGTGTTAAGTCCACAAATGGAGATGCAAAATCATGCCCGCGACGACATTTCGCATTAAATCTGAGGACCCTACGTCGGTGCCCGGCATACCAAATGAGGCGACAATGCACGCATCATCATTTGACCGCCAAACTTATAGCAATCGAAACATAGTAAATCAGTCATTGGACTAACGTGAGGGACTTGAAAAGAAACACTTGCCATTCCAGAACACGTCTCCGTCATACAAAACAAGGCCCACCCGACCAACGCCCCCGGCAACGACAAAAACTCATATCATTTCGCATGACGAAAACATAGTCGCGAAGAACCAGTGCAAAAAATACAAACGAGATCGAGCACCAGCGAACTTCAGAAGCCCGAACGTACCAAAATCGGAGAACGTCAGCGTCCGGCGGGATACAATAGGAACCGCGACGGGCGTCCAGGCGGCGGCGACCAGGACTTCTCCGGCGGCGGGGCGGGGCGGGGCAACCGTCGGCGTCCCCATCGGGGAGGGAGAAGACAAGCTGCGCTTCACGGCGGAATCCAAGGAAGAGCCCCTCTGGGCAGAGAGGCACGAACCCATTTCCCAACTCCTCGTCCTTGCGCTTGCAGAGGCAGTGCCCGGCGAGGTTAACGCATGTCACGCCATTGCAGAGGGAGAACCAGGAAGGCGTTGCTTGTTTTTGTTCCTCTTCTTCTTCTTTCTTTTATTTTTTTTCTCCGTGGCGTTGGGCATAAGAAGAGGGTGGAAATTGCTTGAGGAGGAGAACGCGGGCATGTGCAGGAGGACTGGGCGTGCAAGGGAGGAAGGAGGGTCGGAAAACGAAGAGATTTGGCCTTGAAAGTGAAGTCATTTACGGGAATTCGGTCCCCCACTTTCTTCATTCTCACTTTCCCTCTTCGGGAAAAGTGGTGATGTTTTGCTCGGATCAGCATTCGCTGTCGTACGGGGACGTCTACCAACCCACGACGTAGGTATTCACTATGATATAACGACACAAAATGTCTTTGAATTTTGATCAATGTAAAGCGTAGTATCTGAACTTTAAAATTATTCAATATGATCTTTGAATATTAATCTAATCTAAAGTATCGTTCTCTATTTTTAATTTGTTCGATGTAGTTATGAACTTTTGATATAGTTTAATTTAATCCTAAATTATATGAAAATATTTAATATTTTCATTTTATCAAGTTCAGGGACAATATTGAATATTTACATACAATTTATGGACTAAATTGAACGTATACCAAAAGTCAAGTGATCATACTAAATAAATTAAAAGTATAGGAACTCATTGCATATTTGATTGAAATTTAAAGATCACATTGAATAAAATTTTAAGTTCAAAAACCATTGGCCAAAATTCGTGGACGATTTAGGGTGCGTTTAGGAATTGCATTCCTAGAGCCCCTTAGGTGTGTAAAGCGCTTGTTAATATTTTATTTTTCCAATTTTACCCCCAATAACTGTTTTTCATCATCCGACAAAGGGCATGTGGTGCAGCGAAGAATAGGTAATCCGGCTAGGGTCCCATGGCACTCCAACAAGGGTCACGGCACAAAGGATACAACATGGCAAGGGTCGTGGCAACCCAAATCTAGTCTCACAATCTAGGTCGCAACAACCAGATCGCACAGCCCCAGCGACCTCTGCATGAAGGTCGCTACGCAGCAGGTCACACAATTGTTCGGCAAGAGTTGCCACAACCTGACTCTCATGATATGATCGCAATCTAGGTCAATACGACCTAGATCATGTGATGCGACCTCCACGTGGAGGTCGCCGCGTGGCAGGTCATGCAAATGTTCAGCGAGGGTCGCTACTACCTAGATCTCTCGATCTCGTCACGAACTAGGTCACCGCTTCCCTCGCAGAATGGTCACATGACCCGTCGTGCCGTGACCTTCATACGAAGGTCGCCAGGGCTGCTTGATCTAGTCGCACAATCTAGGTTGCGGCAACCCTAGTTGGATACCTGCCCTTCGCCGCACTGCTTGCCCCTTGCCAGATTGCCTACCCTTCATCGGCGACTATTAGCTCTTCCTCAACCAAGCCCTTGGCTAGCGCCAACTCTCCTTTTTTTGTTTTTTTTAATAATAAAAGTCTTTCGCAAATTTAATTTGTTCAAACACTATTTTGTTCAAAGGTACTGCACAATAGATTTCACAAATACGATTTACCAAACACGATTTATATTTTGAAAAACCCCTTTAACTTAAGAGCCTTTCTATTTTCTTAAAGACTTTCTCCAAAAGCCTTCCCAAACGCACTCTTATGTCATTTACGCTATTCATTATTGACCATTGAATGACACTACCTAAAAAATAAAAATAAAAAAAGGTCAATTAAGAAAGATGGGTCTGTGTGCACTAGAATGCACTAGAGAGAACTACATCGGTCGAATTGCACTCTCGGAAGACATTTCAAGCCCTTAGCTAGCCAACTTTCCTTTTTTTTCTTTCTTTTTTTAATAACAAAAGTCTTTCACAAATTTAATTTATTCAAACACTATTTTATTCAAAAGTATTGCATAATGGATCTTCACAAATACGATTTATCATATACAATTTACATTTTGAAAAACTCTTTTAATTAAAGGGCCTTTACATTTTTTCAAAAACTTTTTCCAAAAACCTTCCCAAACGCACTTCATTTATGCTATTCATTATCAGCCATTGAATGACACTAGCTGAAAAAAAAAAAGGTCAAATAAGAAAGATGGGGTCGGTGTGCACTAGAATGCACTAGAGAGCACTACATCGGTCGAATTGCACTCTCGGAACACATTTCAAGCCACTTATAATTGACTCATAGCTCGCGGAGGGATTTTACCAATTATCAGTCTTTACTGTCGCAGCATCATTCTATCGTTTTTATTCCTATGCTCGCACAGAAATTCGATTGGATGATGCAGTGACTTCATAATTGCTTTTGACTGTTGAAGTTTGGACTTCCAATTCAATTAACGAATTAGCGTCTTCAAGATCATACCAAAAAAAAAAAAAGTTCCATACAAATTATAAGTGATATACAACTAACTGACTAGATCAAAGTTAAATCAATCAAAAAATGTAAGTCCGCATGAATAAATCGTGAGTCCTACTCGAAATTGATATTCGCTCGAGCAAGCCTGCAAAGGTGAGCCAGGCAAAGCTCGGGCACGGGCAATCCATCCCAAGCCCGTCCAAGTCGAGTCTCATGGCATGGAGGCACCGGCCATGTGACTTATTAACGAGATATAAGACAGAATGCTAACAGGATGAAATTCTGGAAACCTATATAAAAAGCTTGAACGACATATCTATGTATGCGTTGCCAAAAATCATTCACACATCTAATTTCGACCCAAGTACATCGGCCGCGAGGAATAAATGAATGTTTAGTTTAATGTTCGTGCGGTTAGAACATGACATGACTGCCAAAATCAACTGAATACCAGTGACTAAATTCCACTAAACTATCCCACTCGTCTCGTGCAAGAATGGACGGTCAAACTCAAAGGATCAAACACGGATGAAAATTTAGACTAGAAAGTCACGACATCATGACCCTGAACTCGTCGAAGTTGATGACCCCGTCCCCGTTGAGGTCGAACCTGGCGATCATCGCCTTGCACTCGTCGAGGCTCCGGGACTCGCCGAGCCGGCTCAGCATCCTCTTCAGGCTCTTGGGCGTGATGCACCCGCCGCTGCCGTCCACCTCGTACATCCGGAACGCCTCCTTCAGGTCGGCAGCCTTCTCCTCCGCCCCGCCTCCCTCGACGAAGGCCATGAAGTCCTCGAACCCCAGGTGGCCGTCCCCGTCCCCGTCCAGGGCTGCCACGGCCGCCTCCGCCTCTGCCGGCGACATCTCCCCGCCGACTGCAGCCACGCACTGGCGCAGCTCTGCAGGGGATATCTTGCCGTCCTTGTCGCCGTCGAAGTGGCTGAACACGCGCTCGTACTGCTCGCGCTTATCCATGATGTCGGGCGATGTTTTATTTTAGCTGCTGCAAAGGGCTGAACTCGATTTCTACGTTGATGATGTTGTGAATTTTGACGTGGTGTTTTTGAAGACGAGGGGATGGTCTATATATAGGTGGAGAAGACGCGTGTCGTGCGTTGACCGCTTGGGCTTCGTAACTTGAACGAGGGGGAAAAGCCTTTTGGGAAAAGGAAGAAATTGGGGTTGCTGGTGCTCTTCCTTCGTTTAACATAAAGTCAAAAGAAATCGACTCACGTCATTGATGAGACAATTGCCCTCGTCCTTCCCAGAAAACGCTTCCTTTGTCTATTATTATTATTATCACAAAAAATTATAAATTAATATATTTAAAATAATTGCATCTCAAATTAATTTTTTGATCACCAAAAACTCTAAACTGTATATTTATGACAAATTTACCCTATGTTATTTTTCGTTAAATTAAATTAACTAATGATAAACAAATGTTAAAATCCTAAATCGATAAACCCATTACCTATCTCATGCTATCCAATTTAATAATTTAATAATAAAATATAATGGAAACTAACAGATTATAAATTTATTATAGATGTACTTAATTTTAAATTTTTCATATTTTAAAATTTTATTTGTGATAAATTTATTACAAATATATTAATTTGGGATATTTATAGCCAAAAAATTAATTTGATATACATTTGTTATTGATGTACTAGTTTGAAATTTTATTTTTTAATATGAATCATTGTATCATCATCATCAACAAGACCACTTTCATAGTCATGTTTAGAAAAAGGTTAGTGCATTAAAAATAAAAAGAAAAGTTCAAATTAATTACCGTATCAATACTTTACACATATTTTCAACGAGATCCTATATTCGCAAAGATATTGTGAGATTAGTTTAAAATCAAAAGTCAATGAACGAGGTTTCACCTCGTACCTTTGATTCAAGATGATCGGTATGAGAAAAAAATGTCATTATTTTACACTTACAGATTCGAATATACATTCCGATTCATCTTAATCACGAAATCAACAATCTAGACATATTCCGGAGTATGCCATGGTTCCTTGCCAATTTTAGCAATGATGAAGGCTTTACGACCAGGAGAACATCATTCCCGACCGGTCAGCGGAAACAGCCGAGAACGAACCCCACAATGTTGAAACGCAAAAAAGAAGTGGGAAAGAACATTCTAGAAGCGGAAACCATGGGTCACGCACGACCGAAAGAAGCCGTACGGAACGGACCAGACGAGCGCCCGTAAAACAAGAAAGAGCTGGCAAAGCAACTTTTTGACCCTCGGATTGTTGTTGTGCCGACGGATGAAGCTCCACCGGAGAAGAGGAAGGGGCCTCCCATTTTCGTGGAAGTCAACAATGGACGGGGGACGGGAGTTTCCAAGAACAACCCCCTAACCCACCAAGAAATGAGGGATTTTCTAGCCCTAAACTTCACTTCTCTAATGGAATCTCTCTCTACGGTTGGCGTTGAAAGGGGGAGTGAACGTTATGACCCTTTTTCGTGACGGCGAGATGGGGCGGGAAGATTCGTTGACTCCCTTGAGGATGGAATATGCGTATGTACATTCCTATATCATAGGGGCAACCTTCCTGAGAATGTGCGATTGCGAGGGGAAGTGATCGATGGACGAGTTTGATTCACACTATTGCTTAATTTGTTCTCCGGACTTGCCTATAATATATGTTGTGTTTTTTTGGAGGTCGATCTAGATGAACTCAATGTTAAGTCATCTCTAACCTCTCTCGCCCAAAAAGTTAGCTAAAATTGTAAGGTTTTTTTCTTGCACTTATAAAGTAACCACCAACCCATTTCATAATTGATGTAAGACCACATTAATACTCGAATGGGCTAGTAAGTCTAGTTACTTCTTGATTGGATTTGATCTGTCACCAGGTGTCCAATCCAATTATTTTCCTCTTAAGATGATTAGGCTCTCGAGAGGTGTGATTGAATTCTTAAGAAAAGATGTAATTTCTCTTCTCCACGGGTGAATGCGAGCAAGATTCCTAGACTCAATTGATCGATCTCTTTCATTGATTTCTATTCTTTCCCCTTTATCGTTTGTGAAATGTCCCATAAAGATAAAGTTCTTGTAAGGACAAAAGAGAATTAGGCACATATCAAATTGAAGTGCAAGGCTAAAACGTGACGCACATGGGAAGCTGACCTACTAGCTTGGGAAAGTGGATGTCATGGCGTAGAATGTAACACGAGTAGTGGGGAAGGGGGTGGTGCATGATCTAAATAAAACATAAATGGGCCCATAAGTCTAGTTACTTCTCAATTAGAACAATGTGTTACCCAGCATCCAATCTCAATTATTTCCCTCTTGAGATGATTCGGTCTGAATAGGGTACTTGGGTTGAATCCAATCAATTAGACTCTCAAGAGGTGCGACTAAATTCTTAAGGAAAAATGTGATCTCTCTTCTCCCTGAGTAGATGCAAGAAAAGATTCTTAAATTCGATAAATCGATCTCTTTCATTAATTTATGTTCTTTCCCCGTCATTTGTAAGAAGTGTCTTGGGAAGATAAAGTTCTCATAGGGACAAAAGATGATTAGGTACATTTCATATTGAAGTGTGAGGTTATAACGTCACATGCATGGCAGGCTGACTTACTAGTTTGGCAAATGGATGTTGTGGCCGAGAATGAAGCACCAGTATGAATTGCCCATGACAATAGTACTTTACTGGCTTGCGGGGTCGTGTTGATTCTTTTTGGGTTTGACTCGGGACTTTGTGCCAAAACGCCAACTTTGCTTCTTCTGCTAATTTCTCTTGAGCCCAAGTGTCCAGCAAAGTGCACCTTTAGAAGAATCAATTGTTGACAAAGCATGGATCCTCTCTTTGTCCATTTTGATCCTCTCTGTCCATTTTTCCTGTTGAACATCTAAAGATTGGTGTCTTGGAAAAACCTCTCTCTAAAGTGTGTCTATATATGTCTATACATATATTGAACTAATTGAGAATTAACTAGACTTATGGACCCATTTAGGTATTATCCAAATCACCCCCCTCACCGTGCTTCATTCTCCACCACGACATCCATTTTCTCTTGAGATGCTTCAGCCTAAACAGGTTTCTTGGGTCGAATCCAATCAATTAGGCTCTTAGGAGGTGCAACCAAATTCTTAAGGAAAAATGTAATTTCCCTTCTCCTCGAGTGAATGCAAGAAAAGATTCTTAGATTCGGTAGGTCGGTCTCTTTAGTTGACCTCTATTATTTCCCCTTTGTATCTATAAAAGTGTCATGGGAAGACAAAGTTCTCATACGGATAAAAGAAAATTAGGTACCTTTCACATTGAAGTCCGAAGGCATAACATGACACCCATGGGAGATTGACCTACTAGTTTGGAAAAATGGATGTCATGCTCGAAAATGAAGCACGAGTTAGGAATCACCAATGACGAGTACTTTACTGGTTCACGGGTTGTGTTGATTCTTTTTGGGTTTGTCTTGGGATTTTGTGCCTAATGCCAATTGCTTCTTTGGTCCCCAATTGTCCAGTAGCAAATTGCACCTTTAGGTGAATCAATTGCTGACAAAGTATGGATCCTCTCTTTGTCCCCTTCTCTCGTTGAACATAGACAACACCTCCCACCTTTTCACTCACACACACACACTCACTATCGACATATTTATTTAATGTGGTGTATTAAGAAAGAAATGTTTGACCATCCACCATGATTTCCTATATGATAATTTATGGTCGGTTGTATATATATATATAAATCTGGCCAATTAAGTATAGAAATGATCAATTAAGTCAGTTGAGTGCCATTTACTTATCTTGGAGGTGGGAATATTCAAACCGTGTGTCTCCACAATCAAATTTCCTTTCTTTTAATAAAAATATATTTCATTGGAGGCATCAAAACTAGGAATGCGCTAGTTCTAATAGATAATGAAACTGTAATTTTCATGTTTGTAAAATCGAGAGAGAGAGAGAGAGAGAGAGAGAGAGAGAGAGAGAGAGAGAGAGAGAGAGAGAGAGAGAGAGAGAGAGAGAGAGAGAGAGAGAGAGAGAGAGAGAGAGAGGCAGTTGCAACCATTTTCAATTCGATTCATATTCAATTTGTATACGAATAGCATAGAGATACAACCAATTTGTAAAGATTTTCATGGTGCCAAATAGTCCAAATTCTTATCTTTATGAAATTAATGACCATATATTTTTCTCCTCAGTAGCCATATCAAGTTACCCTTTTTTAAATGATCATGCAATTTCAACATAAGATTTCCTATCAATTAACAACGATATATGCATAGACATTATGAGGTTTATTGTCGCGTAGAATCAAAATATGATTTTCAATTTCCTATGTACAAAATGTAAATTGCGAATTAGCTATTACAGTGAGAAGATAAGTATTTCATGTGGCGAAAACACAACCTAAACTTACGTCAAAATAGGCTAATGATTAAAATAGGATTTACTTAATTTGAGGAATCCTTATCCCATGACAATCATTGTCAAATCCTTTTCTATTTTAGTTATAAGTAAAGAGGCCGGCAAGGAATGTGGTGTACTTAGAAAGAAAGGCTGGAGTATCCACCATGATGTCTTATAAGTTAATTTTTGGTGGATGAGTCTAGTGCTTACTTATTCTTTATATATATATATATATATTAAGCTTGCCAGTTAAGTATAGAAATGACAATGCCATTTACTTACTTATCTTTGAGATGGGGATATTCGATTCCCACATCTTCTGGTCAAATTTTATTTTTTTAATTAAAAAAATATTTCATTGGAGACGTTAAAATTGGGAACGCATGTGTTATATTTATAGAGATAGTAAATATGTAATTTTCAATGTTTAAGAGAGAGAGAGAAGAGGGGTGGGGGGGACCATTTTAAATTCAAACCATATTCAACTTGTAAATAGGGTATGATTCTATGAATGAAATTAGGATTTGCTTAATTTGATGAATCCCACGAGGGTCATTGTCAAATACTTTTCCATTTCAGCAATAAGTAGAGACGCCGTGGCTGGCCAGGGCCGCACGTACGCTGGCTGGCGCGGAATGCGTCTTCGAACCTTCGAACATCTCTCGACCGTCCACGTGTCTCCCATCGGATCGATCTCCTCTGTCAAGGTCAGAAACCCTTGGAGGGAGAGCATTCTAGGAGAGGAAACCATGCATCACGCACGACAAAAACGGTCAACAAGGGAGGGACGGTAATTACCAAGAACACCCCCGCCCCACCCAACTCACCCAGAAATGAAGGAGATTTTCTAACCCTAAATTACAGTTCTCTCTACATTTGGTGTTAAAGAGAGGAGTGAACATGTGAACTTTTTCCGCGACCGCGAGATAGGGCGGGAGAGCTAGAAGTTTCCCTCGGAGGTGGAATCTATATATGTACATTCCCGTTTAATACAAAGAAACCTTCCCAAGAACGTGCGATTGCGAGTAAAGGTGATCGTTGGATAAGTTCAATCCAAGACGTGCTCGACTTGTTTCCGAGTTTTATGAAGTTGCCATAGCGCTCATTAGGAGGGCTGATCTGGATGAAACCCGAATGAGCCCATAAGTCTACTTACTTCTTGATTGGAACGATACGTTGTCAAGTGTCCAATCCAATTATTTTCCTCTTGAGAAGATTCGGCCAAGATAGGTTTGTTGGATTCAGTCCAATCAATCAGGCTCCCAAGAGGTGTGACCGAATTCTTAAGGAAAGATATTATTTATCTTCTCCACAAGCAAATGCAAGAAAAGATTCTTAGACTCAATCGATCGATCTCTTTCATTGATTTCTATCCGTTCCCCTTTATCATATGTGAAAGTGTTCTATAGAGATAAAGTTCTCATAGGGATAAAAGAGAATTAGGCACATTTCACATTGAATTGCAAGGCTACAACTTGACACCCATGGGAGGCTAACCTACTAGTTTGGGAAAATGGATGTCGTGGCGGCGAATGAAGCACAAGTGAGGGGGGTGATCTAGATAATACCTAAATGGGTCCATAAGTCTAGTTACTTCTCAATTAGAATGATGCAATACCGGGTGTCTAATCCCAATTATTTTCCTCTTGAGATGCATTAGCCTAAATAGGTTTCTTGGGTTGAATCCGATCAATTAGGCTCTTGGAAGGTGCAACCAAATTCTTAAGGAAAAATGTAATTTCCCTTCTCCTCGAGTGAATGCGAGAAAAGATTCTTAGATTCGGTAGGTCGGTCTCTTTCATTGACCTCTATTCTTTCCCCTTTGTATTTATAAAAGTGTCCGGAGAAGACAAAGTTCTCATACAAACAAAAGAAAATTAGGTACTTTTCACATTGAAGTACGAAGGCATAATGTGACACCCATGGGAGACTGACCTACTAGTTTGGGAAAATGGATGTCATGGTCGAAAATGAAGCACGAGTTAGGAATCACCAATGACAATAGTACTTTACTGGTTCACGGGTTGTGTTGATTCTTTTTGGGTTTGTCTTGGGATTTTGTGCCTAGTGCCAATTGCTTCTTTGGTCCCCAATTGTCCAATAGCAAATTGCACCTCTAGGTGAATCAATTGCTGACAAAGTATGGATCCCCTCTTTGTCCCCTTCTCTCGTTGAACATAGACAAAACCTCCCCCACTTTTCACTCACACACACATTATTGACATATTTAATTAATGTGGTGTATTAAGAAAGAAAGGTTTGACCATCCATTATGATTTCCTATATGTTAATTTATGGCCAGTCATCTTGCACTATATATATATACCATCCATTATGATTTCCTATATGTTAATTTAACTTGCCGGAGCGCCGCCCCCTTGGCGAAGCCTCGCCGAGGGCCACCTTGGTTGGGCGAGCTCGAGCTCGCCAGATCCGGCAGCCGACCTCGCCCAATGGCCAACGAGGCCCTCCTCGCCGGCCGCTGGGCGAGCTCAAGCTCCCCCAGCCAAGGCGAGCCCAACCTTGCGCCAGGCTAGGCGAGCTCGATCTCGCCCAGATCTGACGAGGCCGAGCTCTCCCAGCAGCCAGTGAGGCTCGGCGTCGCCAAGCCACCACCAGGCGACCTCGCCCAGCTATGGCGAGGCTCTGCCTCACTGGGGGCCGGCGAGCCTCACCGTGGCTGAGCAAGGCCGCTGGCCCTCGTCGGCCGATCGCCAGCCAAAAGAAAAAAAAAAAAAAAAAAAATGAAAAATAAATAAGAAAGAAAATAGAAAAAATATTTAAAAAAATTATACAAATTATACAAATTTACCAAATGTGTTTTTGTTTATTTTTTTATTTAAGAACAAGTTTTCCAAACGTGTTTTTTTATTCAAAAATTGTTCCCCAAAAAAAACATTTTTTTCTATTTCTCGTTTCTTGGAACAATTTTTAAACGTAAATATTACCAAACGCGCCTTACTTATCTTGGAGGTGGGGATATTCAAATCTTGTGTCTCCACAATCAAATTTTCTTTCTTTTAATAAAATATATTTCATTGGAGGCATCGAAACTAGGAATGTGCTAGTTCTAGTAGATATCAAAAGCATAATTTTAATGTTTGTAAAATCGAGAGAGAGAGAGAGAGAGAGAGAGAGAGGAGGGGCGATTGCAACCATTTTCAATTCAATTCATATTCAACTTGTATATGAATAGCGAAGAGGTGACTCTTCCCTATACAACCGATATGTAAAGATTTTCATGGTGCCAAATAGTCCAAATGGGACTCTTTATGAAATTAATGACCACATCTTTTTCTCCTTAATAGCCATATCAAGTTACCCTTTTTTAAATGATCATGCAATTTCAACATAAGATTTCCTATCAATTACCAACGATATATGCACAAGCATTTTGAGGTTTTTCGTCTCGTAGAATCAAAAAATGATTTTCAATTTCCTAGTACAAAATGTAAATTGCGAATTTTCTATTACAGTGAGAAGATAAGTATTTCATGTGGCGAAAACACAACCCTAACTTACGTATAAATAGGCTAACAATTAAAGTAGGATTTACTTAATTTGTGGAATCCTTATCCCACGACGATCATCGTCAAATCCTTTTCTATTTTAGTAGTAAGTAAACAGGCCGTAGCCGGCCAGCTCTGGCTTTTTATTGGGCCCGCACGTAGGTTGGCAAGGAATGCGTCTTCGAACCTTCGAACATCTCTCGACCGTCCACGCGTCGCACATCGGACCGATCTCCTCTATCAAAGGCTTGTGGACGCCCCGAGCACCCCCCGAGCCGCGCTGTCCTGCGTCGCGCCCTAGCCGATCCCCGGGCCTTTTGGCCTCCATATTCCGGGACCTCCCCCAATGATCTAGAGACACGTGGCACTTCGGCCCATTGCCCGTGGAGATGTTCCGCTGCACCGAAATCCATGGGATCGCGCCTCATTTCCCGAGGGGACGCTAAAACCTCACTTCTTTGCATCCTTTTCCGGAAGGCCTTTTACCCCACCGTCCGCCATTTCCATCTTCCATCTAAAACCCTAATTCGGCTCCCGCCTCGCCGCCATGGCCGGACTGAGCCGCCACCTCGCGGCCGCCGCGCGGAGGCTGCCGGAGCGGCTGCGCGTCCCCGCGGGCCGGGCGTACGGATCGTCGGCCGGCGCGGCCCTCTGCGACTACTACTCGGAGGAGGAGGAGGAGCTCGGCGGGCCGCGCGAGGCCGCGGGGCCGCCGCCGAGGGCCGGCTCGCAGAAGCTCGTGCCGGAGAGAGGGGTGCAGTGGGTGGTGATGGGGGACCGGGGCGCGAAGAAGCACGTGTACGCCGAGATGCTCGCGAAGCTTCTGGAAGTCCCTCACATTTCCATGGGCTCGCTCGTGCGCCAGGAGCTCAACCCTCGCTCTTCGCTGTACAAGCAGGTCTTGTTGATTTTGATTCTCCTTTTTTCTTGGTGTTATCGGAAGTTTGCTCTTTAGGAGGAGAATTAGCGGGCTTGTTTATGAATTGTCATCTGCCGGCGTCCCTGATTCGGATGAAGAACCGCGTGATTTTTCTAAGTCTTTTTCGTTGCTTATGTGCGATTGTGGAAACTTAGCGAATTCGTGTATCTTCATTCCAAGAGACGAAAGAATGTTCTTTTGCAAGCATCCAAAGGATCTTTATGTATTCATTTATTATATGAGTGAATTTGGGGAAGTGGATTAATTTTGAAGCGTGTCGCTCTGTTCTAGCCTCATGTTATATCTGGTGGATTTTCTTTTCAATTTTGTTTTGAAAATTTAAAGCTTTTCTCTGTTTTCGTTTATCTGACAGATTGCGAGTGCTCTGAATGAGAGAAAGCTTGTACCAGAGGAAGTGATTTTCGCACTGTTGTCCAGGAGGTTAGAGGAAGGATATTACAGAGGAGAAACAGGGTTCATTCTCGAGGGTATCCCCAGGACAAGGGTCCAAGCTGTAAGTGGAATAGCTCTCCACGCCGCCCTTAATCAGCTTTTGGGGCTGAATCTACCTGATGATAATAATGCGAATTCACATGGCTGTTGAGTCGTGCATTTGAATTTTTTATGCTTGGACGGGATCTTTGACAGAGGACTGTTAATGTGTAGTTCTCATGAATGTCGGTCCTTTCTTGCAGGAGATCCTCGACCAATTTGCCGACATTGATTTAGTTTTGAACTTCAAGTCCTCAGAGCAAGACCCTCTAGCAAAGAATTTAGGGACCAGAGCATTTCCTCCATCCCTGGACTCTACCAATTTGCACTTACCTGGTTCCAAACCTGGTTTAAGGTCATCAGGAGAGCAACTGGTTTCTGCTGATGTTAACAGTGCCTGGAAGGAAAACTTGACTGCGTATGCAGAACAGGTAGGGGGTGTACTCTCGAATATAATTCTGAAGTCTTATACGTGAGATTCGAAAGAGTTTTCTTTCTCTTATTTAAATGTGCTGTTTCCTTCTTCTGGGAAATAGCTTCCAAGGCGCTGGCTTGTCTCAGTTTTATCCTTCTATATGTGTGGGGTTCCATCCAGTGCTATTATGCATGCGCTTAAGATGCTTCTTTAGGCCTCTGGTTGATCCGTCATACATATTGTAAGTAGAGGAAAGAATGATTCGCTCATTTGTCTTCTATTTTCAACAGACTAAGCTGCTGGAAGAGTATTATCAGAAACAAAAGAAACTTCTTAACTTCCAAGTTGCAAGTGCGCCTGGAGAAACCTGGCGTGGGCTGTTGGTGGCACTACAGCTTCAGCATGTGAATGCTGTCGACTCTTCCCAAAAGCTGACTGCATGAGTCTATTCGTAGGTGATTCATGGAAGCATTTCCCCAATCACAACCCGGCATATCGTAAATATATACGAGTCTAGAGCGAGTTGAGTTCTGGCAAGTATTCCAATTTTGTATTAGTTTTGGAGGCATCAATCCAAGTTGAGATGCAGTGTGTTGTGTTTTTCCATGTGAGAAGAGATTGAAGAACAGAAAGTACTGGCATGTATGACCATTATATGAGAGCATGTTCATATATCTCGTGATTGATATAAGTTTTTCTTATTGTGTCTGATCTTTTTTTCTTTTCATTGGAGTTGCTATTGGGTCCGTTCATTGACGAAGTACGGCGTTGTCTTCTTTGGCAAAGAACACAATATATCAGGGACTGCAGATTATAGAGTTCTAGTCTTGACCGTAGTTTTTCTTCAATTTCAGTGATGTCCCATGTTCACTTGTGACTTTCTCAAATTCTATTCTTGGCTTTTGGTTTCTCTGAATTGATCTTTAATAATTTCAATTGAAAGAGATGTACATGTTCAACATAGGGAAGCGGAAGAACGTCAAGTTCAAATTAACTATTCTGTACCTTTCTAGCGTAGCAACAATAACAAAAATCCTGTAGTTATAGCTTTAAGAAATCATCATCCAGGTCTGAAATTTCTATGATGACGTCCAAGCCATGGTCGCCGTAGAAACTCTAAAAAAGAATAGCGCAAGCTGGCTCCAGTACGTGCCATTTACATTTTAATAGTTTGATTCTTGGGATGATTTAATTTTTGTTTGTTAATTTAAGAGCATATACAGGTGCATGAATCTTGTAGCACTGAGAAGAGCACTATTCTCTGCAGTCTTCAAACTTTTCTCTACTCCGCGAACGAGTAAACGCAAGGCTCTGTTTAAATTGCAAGGCCATGTTTACCGAATTCTATTTCTTGGAACCAAATAATCTCTGGGCTTTTGGGGCAAAAGTTGGAACCAAATGATGCGGTCCTTCTATTTCGATATCACGCGTCCTTCTGTCTTCATTTAGGTTTGTCTCCGCGCTTCCATCGCATGGAACCTCATCAGCTATGCCGTCCTCAATGACGACTAGACGGTGGATGGAAGTTTAATATATTTGGACATCACAGCAAGCTAACTCTCCATAAAAAATTATATGATATAAAAAATGCTTAAGATGTTTTCTTTTGTGTTGATCATGATGATGCGCTGACTTTTTGGATTTATGAAGCTGAATATGTGAAGGCTACAAAAAATAAATGAATTCTGATGATGACTATTGATACAATTTGGAATAGGAAATGAAAATATATTGTGACCAGCGTCATCAATTTATAGGTGTCAAAAATAGTGGACCAAGTTAGTTTTCACTCAGTATGCAAGGAGGTTTCCAGAATTTCTTGGGTAAAAAGCGTTCACGAAGAAACAACACTAGTGCCTGGCGTCATGGAGGGCCCAAGGATATCCCTGGCGTGCCGAGTAGGGGGGGCTCTCGTCTTGTTGATGATATGAGGACCGAAGTTTAAAAGTGCAAAAGTCAAAGAGCCCGTAGAACTAGAAGTGTCGACATTCAGAAGTTTGCACCCGTCTAGAAATGGACTGGTGAAGCATATATATTGAGAGTTGCGTTGACTAATGGACGCGATTGTGCCGGGTGGCAATTCTTGTGTACTTCTAGAAATTGATGGAGGATGCGTTCCCGCATGTCATGGAGGTATAGGCCAATGATCGATTGCCGCTGTTTAAGAAAAACAGTAGTCCATACGAAGTTGCTATGTACTAAGAGGACATGAGTCGATACTAAACTCATTCAAAAACGTTAGGAGGTAAGTCAAGGACATTGGGGATTCCAATACCAATCCATTTGAGAACGCTCAGTGAATTGAGCCCATTATAAATCCCTCAATAAAAGATATTTGTTCATAAATTTAGGAGGTTATAAAAATTAAGAAGAAATTATATACATAATAATTAAATCAGACATCTAGATATTTCGATTGAAACGACTCCTATTTGGACTCTACCCTCCACTGTCACCCCTCAACCCCCTACAACCGTCCCCTTCGCATCTGCCACCACCTTCATGTTTGTTACTTTGGCATAGACGAAAGAAAATACAGAATTAGATAGATATGAAGTTTCAGCATATTAAAAAACTAAAATTTTAAAAAAAATATATATATCAATCCACAACCATTGTGGACCGTAATATGTCCTTAAATTACTACGTTCTGAACTCTGACGTAAAATTCGAATATATTTTACTGAGGGGGAAGAAAAAAATATTTCTTTCCAATTGGAGGTTGAGGCATGTGAATACCAACAAGTTAAAATGAAAAAAGCAATCATCTCAAACCACTAAGATTAGTTGGCAAGCAGGACCCAACAAAGCTTTCGAGCTTTTGTGGTACAATCTTAACTGCCATCAAGGATCGACAACACACCCCTCCTGTCACCTTCCCGAAAGGCCTGTGTACCACCCATGCGGTGGTCGTCGTCATCTCCGGCGCTATACGAGAACTATTCCGACCCCTCTCATCGCTCGAAGATCGACCCAAGAGAGAGCAGCAAGGACACACGCAGCCGGAGTTTCTCACGTGTCCCAACCACAGCCGCGCCATAGTCAAGGACGGTTCCCAGAGCCGATGGTAGCAGTAAATCAGTCTGATGTTCTCACCTTAGCGTACTTGCTTTGTTCATTATAATAATATCTCTTTTTCACAAATTTCTCCATTGTCACTTTATTCTAATTATTCTTTCCATCTTTCTTTTATTTGCACGAGTCCAAGTGACTCTTCAAAGCAGTTCACACGTTTAGCTTTTGCCATATTCTTTCTATACAGGAGCTTCAAAGATACCGGTAGCAACAAGATCGGATAGCATATTTACACCGCAGTATAGCCAGGAGGAGGAGGAGGAGGAGGAGGAGGAGGAGTGGCAATCCTTTCTTGATCACGAAGTAACTTTCTACAGCTACTCACAGTTCATCCAGACCTCCCGCAGAAGCTGATACCTAAGAGGTTGTCGGCGGTGTCCTTTGCCGTTCATCTGGATGGGCTCCCGGATGTGGATGAAGAGGACTCATTGAGGAAGATTGATGTTAATGGTGAATTCAGTTCATCGAGTTCGTCGTCGCTATTTTGCGCTTTCTCGAGCACAGAGGACCTACTTCTTCTCAATTGAGATCGGTTGCCGAGCTCACCAAGGAATCCTGCCACAGAACCTGCCGAGGGTGGTGGATAGACTGGGTTGGCTGCAATGTACGGGTAGCTGGTGACTAATTCCTCCCCGACTTCGAAAGGATCCTGCATCATTGAGAACAGTAATGGGGCTTCTGTCTACTTCGAATGATTAGTCAGGAAAAGAAGTGCCAAGGTGTGCTTTTGAAGGATCATTAATACTATCAGGTGGATGCAATCACTAACCTCAGAGGCCAAGGCCTCTAGCACGGCCTTTGGGACCGGATCAGGGCAAAACTCATCCGGAGAGAAATTATCGAGAACCCTCTTAATCAGAGATGCACCAAATGTAGGGCATACCTTCATGGGGCAAAAAGAGTATACTCAACAACACCATTTCTCTGGGACAATAGTGGAAATGATATAGAACTTAAAACTATACCTCTTTCCTGGTCGATCTACTAAAAAGCATGTCTTTTGGAAGCATCATAAGATCACTCAAAGCATTAAGGAGATAGAATGATTTGAAGGTAGCTTCTCGTGTTTCATCCTCATCCACAATTTTGTTCTCGTCTCCATGCAAATCATCATCATCCAAGCCAAATAGGTCAGTCAGCCACCTAGACCAGTTCCCAATCTGACATGCCAAACAAGAAAAGAAAGAGCACAACTTAAACATGCAAGGGCCAAATTATATGCATGATTGGTTCCCCTTCCTCTTCTTTTCTTATTTAAGCAAAACAAAATGCATCTCTTCTGTGCTATCCGATTTGCAACATGATTCCTACTGTAATGCTCTGAAGAAATGGCAAAGGCAGGTTACACGATATTGGTTAAAGCAATCATTTTTCTGTTTGAGTAATGATGTGTAGCTTGTGCTTTTGATCCGATCGCAGTGCAATTTGACTTCATAGACAGGAAAAAGAAGGCCAATGCATTGCATAAACTTAAGAACCAGAAATTGAATATCACTTACAGCATTTTTCAGTTGAACACCAGCATGGAAGCTTGACCTTCCTGCAGGTATTGGGAGAACCTTGGGATCACTAATGGGGTCAGACACCGGATCTGTTGGAATCTCATTTGCAGATTCCCGAAGAATGGCATTAAACATGGCTACATCTAACCTAGCCACGCAATGCTCCATTAACTGCACAGAGATTACTAACTTCAGTTTCATAGGACTAAAATGAAAAGTGAAGACTTTATACATCTGAAAATAGGAAATTGGAGCAAGCACCAACAAATTAGGGTGGTGATCAACATCAAATCAACAAGGTAGTAAGTAAAACTTGGAAAAAAATTCCAGTATCCCTACACTGAGATGGTCATGCTCTCTGTAGTATTCTAGACTTTCCCATTGTATAATAAAAGGCATATCTTTTCCCAAATAAAGTACAATAATATATTAAACCATTTGGAATCAATAAGTTTAGAGTTTTCAAACAGTGACACCCTAATGTGCGACCACGACTCTTAATGATCTAATAATGAGGCCAAGACCAAAATCCTCCTTTGTCTATCACCTTCTTTTCATGAGTGAACTTCTTAATGTTGCATGGAACACAATTAGCTATGGTTTGCAATGAAGTGCTATATAATATGCGTAATATGCATGAACAGGATCTGACAATTCCCAGCTGAGAGAATACATGGGCAATGGCTATTGAATTGACTATTGATACACCCCACTATTTGACCCTTTTTGACTGCTGAAGATCATCAATCAGTTATCACCCCTCTCTTTCTAATCAAGCATTATTCCACGTCGTCAAGCAGGCAAGGATTCACCACCATTCCACAGTAGAGAAATCTGTACTTTCTGCGTTCTATTTACTAATGACCTTCAATTTGCTATTGCACATGGTGTTCTCAATCTCCAATGTCTATTACGCTAATCCAACCAGAAAGGTGAATTATGGCAATTCATAGAGTTATTACTTTGGCAAGCACAGGCTGAGAGAATAGATGGGCAACAGCTATTCAATTGACTAATGATGCACCCCAATATTTGCCATTTTTTACCAATGAAAATCATCAATCAGTTATTTCCCTCTCTTTGTATCAAGCGTAACTCCACATCATCAAGAAGGCAAGAATCCACCACCATTCCAAATGCTAGAGAAGTTCTATACTTTTTCATGTTCTATTTTCTAATGACCTATTTACCATTACACATGATATTCGCAATCGTCAATGTCTCTTATGCTAATCCAGCCAGAAAGGTGATAATGGCAATTCAGAGAAATACCAATTTAGCAAGCACGGGCAAACAACCACACTCATGGCCTCCACCTCTGACAGGACAAAGTCTCTCACATGCGTCTGTAAATGCTTTCTTCCAGAGATCCACTGAAATGTTGCCTTGCTCTTGATCTTCAGCATATGTCACTTTTCTGTTGTTTTTTATAGAGCTAGATCCCTTGGCGCTACCGAGCAACTTTGCAGCACTAGACTGCATGTACGGAGTCAGAGACTGAAACACAAAACAGGAGATGCCCATCAGGTCAATCAGTCAAAACATTTGCAATTATATTGACAGCAGTAAGGTAGAAATTTCAGTTGGAGAAAAGTAGAGGAGGAACTTGGGTAGATGAGAGAACGCCAATTTATAAACCTGCCACCACAGAGACTCAACAATGCGGGAGAAGATCCAAGCTTCAACTTTTTCCAATTCAGATATGAGCTCATGCACATTCTCACTGTCATCATCTGTTCTGGCATTCTTATTTCCCTTCTTTCTGGGGTAGGACTCTTTTGATTTTGAAGATAATGGTACTCCAATATTTCCATTTGGTATCATCTGGCTTATAATTGCTCTTAGCACCACAGAATTTGATAACCAATAAGTTAACCTGTAATAACAATGTAACTGAATAAAAGCTGTTCAAAAACTATTTCTACTCAAAAATGTTTCCCACATGCAACAGGCAATGCAGGCAAAGGAGTACAATGACAAGACCAAAACTCTAGCATTCCCACTCAATTTCACCAAAACGATGTTATCTCAAAATCCCCAGATCAACATAAGCTAATACCTGTTTCCCATAGTAATTGCAGCCAGACTCTGGTACCCTTCCTCATCAACTAAAACAGGCATATAATATATTTGCTTACACATGCAGGCAAAAAGTTATAATAAACTTATTTACATTAAATACATGAACAATGACATACTGTTAATGGAGAATATGATGTTTGGTAAACAAAATACACCAAAACAATGATGATAGGAATGTGAAAAAAGAAATTTTGACAAGCAGAAGAAAGAAACAGTGATAAAAAATGCACCTTGGGACATCACTTCCACATGCTCTTGCCACTACAAATAATCCTGCAACTATACTCCTTCCTGCATTAGCTCTGCTTGCCTGAGGAAGCTCTCCAAAAGCATAGCGATAAAATCGAGAAAGGCGCCTAGCTGGAGCATGAAACTTGCTCATGGAACCACCATGCTCAGCGACCACCGAATATAAAGCAACTTCAACGGCAGCAGTTTCTCTCAACTCTCCCTCCAGCATTTGAATTTTGTTCTCCAGCCGTTGGAGCTTGGCATCCATAAGTGTGCGTTTTGTATCCTTAGGATATACTTTGTCCACTTTTATGTCACAGCCACTGTGGTATCTTGCTCCCCCTGTATCCCGCACAGGACCTCTTTCTTTTTCTTCCTCTGTTATGCAATACTCATTTCTGCTCCCTAGGAAAATGGTAGCAGTTTTAGAAGTTAACCTCTTCTCGTCGTTGGCCTCACTGCCAGCATAGTCATCAAATCCCCGCATCTCGTCGGATGAAACTTCATTGGCAGAATAACAGGGTAACATGCCATTCTCAGCATTTGTTGGGTTATTGCTTCTACTTTCAGTTCTTTCATAGGAAACTTTCCAGTGAACTTCCTGCGCAGAACCTACTTTCCCAGTTCTTCTTGGGATGGAATCAGCTTCTACTCCGTTAGTACCTAGAAGTAGATAATACGAATTAGCCTGATGGAAATTTTTTTGGGAAGGGCGTCAAACTAGGCTGAGAGGAGTCAAAAGAAGCAGTATCATTTTTCCGGCCTCCCCACCTCAAAGGACAACTCAACTGACAATGAAAGTCAGGGCAATTGAGAGAACTTACCATGCGAACTGATGCCTGGCATCATGTTCAATCTTTTATGCCCAGATTTAGAATCTAAGATATGCTCCTTTCCATTGCTTTCTAAATTGTTATCCATAACACCCACTCCACTCTGGCAATCAACATAAATTATTCTCATTTAGTACTGTCATAACATGTGAAAACATACTGTAACAGAAGTCAGCACAAACACAGAAGATTTAAGACATTCACTAACTTATATCCAATGAGGCAATTGTGTAAAGTATATTTCTAAAAGAAAAACTAATGATCGAATGGATTTTCTTGCCATGATTTTTCCGGCCTTTGCATGTGTCTTCTATTCAGGTGCATTATCCATTAGCTCAGCCAGAGGACACTCTAAGCCTACCATTTATATATAGATGAGTTCCCCGACACCTCATCTCATGCGCAAAAATACGCACAAAGCATCCATTAGTATGCCTATCACAATCAATATTAGCAAAGAGGGACTTGTAGCATCACTAGAATGTCAACAAAACAAAAAGTTCACTGCAACCATAAGATAGTCAGAAAAAAGATGGCTGCAGCAGGAAAAGCATGAAGTGAAAAATTGTCCTTTTGTTCATCCAAAGGAACATTAAATCCTGCCATCTATATCTAGATGAATTTCCCTGATGGACACCTCATTTCATTTGCGTAAGTGCACACACTATTTTTATGCCTAATACAATCAATATTAACAAAAAGGGATTTGTAGCATCTCTAGAATGTCAACACAAAATAAAAAATTCAGTGTAACCACATGATAATCAGGATGGCTACAGAAGGAAAAGGATGAAGTCGAAGAAACAGATGACTACCGGCTGCATTCTATGTGCCGAACCATCATTATGCTCCACAGGAGAAGAAGCAGTCGCAGAAGAGTGGGAAGAACCATCATCATCAGTGGAGAATGTAATCTCTGCTTCCTCTGCAAATTCTTCATTAACTGAATCCACAACAGATTCACAGTCATTTGTACCTAGAGACACCTCTTTCGAGAGACTACTTCCCCTCAACATTGAACCAGTCCTCCCCTTATCAACAGGCTGAATCTTGACATACAAAATAGGTTGAGCCATATTCCTAAAGTTCCTTTTGCAGTTCATGGCAGCACTTATATTCAGGGGCTCGTCAATCACACCATAGTCCGCCAAGTTTATCATTGCAGTGCCTATCAGCTGCCCCTTCATGATATTGTCCCTTCGAGGCTCATACAGGTTAAACTCCAAGTAATTTTTCTGGAACGCACCACCATTCCCAGCTTTGACCTTGATTTCCTTCAGCAGGGTTGCGGATAATCTGAAGGACTCATTGAATTCTATTTTTCCCTCGCCAACATTAGAACCGAGAAACGGAACGACAGGTTTAGTAGCACCGGAAGTCCTTTCCCCATTCTGCCACTGTATCAGGACAGAGCGGAGGGATCTGAGCGTTGGTGATGGAGGCCAAGGCGCGATCTCCTGAACATGGATTATATAATCAAGTTGAACTGAGGCGCTCTTTCTAGCGCTCGCCCCTGGGCCAAGAACCATTTTCTATCGTCTTCAAGGCAAATGCTATACCGGGATAACTAACTCTGCAGTCATGGAGAAAGATCGTCCAATGTCATCAACCCAACAAATACGAAAGATACAAAATTCGACCCATAAATAAGGAAACATCAAGTATAAGCTCAGAAAGCTCTCTGTCCTAAAAATAAACACCTTCAGGGGCAAAGAAAAGAAATCAAAAGGAACTTAATTTGGATACGCAAAGTGCAAGAACAGAAACCACAATGACTGCATCAACGCACAAAAGCTCCAAAATCACAAGCAGATCTTTACGTCGGCAATGTCGCAGCGCCTACACCCGAAAAAAGCAAGCTTTACACGTTCATTTCACCAACTGAGCTCAGATCAAAAGAACCCAGAAACGCCACAACCCACAAAGCCGAATTCCATCATTCCCAAGCTCGAACTAGAACCCCCCGACTCCGATCACCAGAATGCCAGAACCAATCGACGCAAAGCAAGACGATATCTCAGCTTAAAAATGAAAAGAAAAAAAACCACCGCAAGACTCCAAACCGACACTCGCCTGCGGAATCAGCAACCGGGAAGCCGAAACGTTAAAGGGTTGTCGGCTGTCGGCTCCTTGCTCCGCTCCCGACCGCAATGTCTGAACTTCCAAGTTCGGAAGCCGCAAGAGAGAGAGTGTGAGTGAAGTGAAAAGGAATGGAGGTAGGGAGACAAGGACAATGGCCTCAATATAATACACAGAAATTTTTTTTTAAATGAAAATGCGGAAATTGGAGGTAAAAAAGACACGCAAGAATTTCCATAAATTAATAAAAAATTCGTAACCTCGCTATTTTTCCTAGGTAAGTAACTTGAAGGATAGTTAAAGAATTACAGTATTTCACCGAGCCAAGCGCCGTCGTTTCGCGAGCTCCGTGTCGTTTTCTAGTCGGTGGACAGTGACATGACATCCCGGTCGGTGCACAATTCCGAGGCAGTCAAATTGAGTTGGCCTTGTTCATGGGGATTTTCAATTTTTAAGATCTTAATTTACTCCTATTAATCCGACCGAATGATATGTATTTTTTTCCAGATGATATTTTCAATGAGAGCTATCTTGAAAGATCAAATGTGTATGCATTTAACATATCAATTTTATGATTATCAAGTCGATATATCTAATCTAATGACTTAATAAAACACGTGTTTTATGAAAACTCTTCATCGTGAAGCAAAATAAGATATTAAAAAAACTGTTTTTTATCATGGCATCGTCATTATGGCTCCCATTCTCTTATACCCTTTTATTTAAATAGGTAAATTTGCATATTTTATTAAATTTTAGCAAATCATCCCATTTTCTCAAAGTTAAATTGTCTTTTTCTTATTGACTTGTCCAGTAATTCGTTTGAGGGTTAAAGCATCGGTCAGCCTTCCTCATTGGCCGGTGGCGACTGCCGACGCGTCGCTGGGGCCCATCTGCAATTCCCTTTAAATCTAAGGTCCTCAAAAGCGAAAAGTTATTAATTGGATGGAGCCCCTCTGCCGTCATCACCTAGTGTGGAAAGTCCGAAATTTGCCCCTAAAGTTTATCAAAGGTCCCTAGACAATACCCAAATCAAAGTTTATTTTAACTTCTTGTTTTTTTGGTAAGGATGTTTATTTTAACTTAATCGACGTAGAAAAGAAGAATGTTCAGGCGTCGTCAGTCCCCCAACTTCTCCACTTCACCAAAGTCAGTTTGGACATGACATGAGACCCAATTAAAGCCATAAGCAGTTAAGCAGGGAGAAGGACTGACCAACCATCACAATCACCAAACGGCTCTAAGTTGCACTAAGCGTAGGCTGAGCAGTTCATGCCTGCACGCCTTCCTCTCTGCCTAATCACTCCAGCAAAGTGGGATGTGCACTTGAACTCTAAGGAACCAACAACACCTTTGAGTAAGAGGAATGTAACTTCAGAGAGAAACATGGAACAGAGAACCAGACAAACAGGAGGTGACCAGGGCAAATAGGGTATTAGCCAGAGACCTGTTGGCTAAAGAAGCTTGAAGGAAAAGATACTCATGTCTATTCATTCAGGGATACATTAGAACAATACATTTAACAGAAATCAGTTTTCAGAAAGCTAAGTGTAGAAGAATTAGCTTTCGGGAAATAAAAACCAATGGAAGCATATGAAGCCATACACCGGCACGAGCAGTTTTCATACTCTTATCCTCTTTTGAAGGAATTTGAAGAATTCGAAAAGAAAGCGGCCCCATACTTCTCACCATGGCAACTTATATCAGGGACACTGAATTATAGCTACCCGAGAAGAGAAAAGTTGCATATGGCAGTAGTTGGTACCGTATCTCATCTGTGTAGGGGCGAGAAGTCAGTAAGCTCACTTTCCAGGTAGAAAACAAGGAAAACAAAAAAAGTGTGAATCGCCAAGGGTATACAGAGCATGGTACTATTTCTAGATATCTCAATCTTCACCGGGGTTCTCGATCGCATCTGAAGAAGAGTTGAGATAGGATATCACAAGATCAGCTGCTCTGCAGCCCGACACCATAGATTTGCCAACAGACAGCCCATCCTTGTGGTTACCTGGAAATTCCATAATTAGCAATGTCCATCACAACAAAGGTACATTCTCATACCACCACTCAGGCTGGGAACTTGGTTGGGATAAGTCGGAAAGATCTATCTTCAACAATTTCATGTCATCAGTGGTCAGATTAAGAACGGGACTTAAAAGGACAGATGATTGAGATTAGGCTGTTAGCATGATGTGAATCTCACACCCGCCATTGTGGATCTTTTAATGTTAACCCAGTGAATCTAACTCAGACTGTTTGCTTGACAGTTATCGATGTCATGAGATATGACTGTACTTAAAAATTTGATTATTCAACTCTACAAATTAGGGACCTATTTTTCTTATATTAAAAAGAAGAAAGTCCTATTCTTGTAGGAAGTTGGTACTGAAAAAATTACCTGCATAGAAGAATCCAGGAAGATCTTCTTCCAACTTCTTGATTGCTTGCAGAACCAAGTCATAGTTCCGCCCATACGAGGGGAATGCTTTACTCCAGTAAAAGTGGCTGCAATCAAGTGCACAAGTTAATAAGAGGCATTTACATAAATGAACATAGAGTTATTTAAGAAAGAAAAAGTTCTTGAGTTTGTAATCATTCGCTTACTTCACAAATGTGGGCTCTCCCTCAGCTCCCAGCAACTGGCTTAGATCAGAAGTAACTATCTGCTTTAACTCATCTCTAGAAACATCAAAAGGCAGGAAACCATAAGTGTTGCAATACAGTAGGACAATCATAAATAAACAAGGGCTCAGTCAGAAAAGAAGCCAGAAGTAAATTAATATAACATGACTGCTTTGCAAATTAAAGTATTCAAGCATCTCATCAGCTCCTACTTCGAAGCTTTTGCAAGTTCTCTGTTTCGACTTCCCCCAATAAAGGTTGTGTATAGGTACAGGTCAGTAGGTGCACGGTCTGGAAACATCATGGAGGAAAAGAGTGTTCCTGCCAAAAGAAAGATATACAATTACCCCAGGTATAAAGGAGAGCAGTGTGCATTATCCAGATGTCTTGCCACAGACAAGCATTACCAAGAGTCCTCAACCCATTTTTCTGCTCTGCTGAGGGAACAAGAATTCCAAATCCCTCAAGTGGTCTCTTCACGTTCTCCTTCCTGAAGGTAGTAATCATGACTGACAGTGGCGCGTAAGTTATCTACATCACACAATGCATGTCAAAAAAAGGGAATCTGCTATAACATTGATGAGGGAATATGGTGAGGCAAGATGACTGCCTCTAGTCCCAAGGTGCTGAGGGTAACAGCATGAAAATGTTTCCCTCATACAATTAAATTGTGATCTAGGTAAAATAGGAATGTAGATTCCAAGGACTGACAATAAGCCAAAAGGGAACCTATGTGAGATCCATAACAAAAGAAAATCGCTTGACTAGATAGATAAAACAAGCTACTGTTACAAGAATACAGCATTCCCAAAAAGGGAATCAATGACACATGAGAACATTCATTCCTTGTGTCACAAACACAAATTATTGATCCTAATTAGTTCCTCAATAACCTTTACAAAACTTTTCCTGCAGATGTTGAGGATTGAAAAATCAGCAAGATCAAGTCAATAGTTTTACTTTAAAAAAAATTGCTCTTTGTCCAACACTTTCAGGAAGTGAAGGCCTTACTTAACTGCTCATTACAACTTTGGTGAGCATGCACAGCTAAACTGCCTAATTTTCTACCAAATTGGAAGTGGAAACCAGCAAATGTCTAGCTTTGACAAGAAAACCAAAAGCAAGGATTTGCTCTCTCTCTCTCTCTCTCTCTCTCCCTCTATACAAATTGTAAGTGCAGGTCCAAAAGTAGAAGATTTGCTCAAAAAAAGAAACTGCAGCTATGGTTTGATTTGAGCTTTTACAATTACACACCTCAGGAATGAAGTTAAGCGGAAAGAGGTTTCCCTTTTTTGTAATCTTCAATTCCTTAACATTGCATAACGGAGCCTACAACATTATTGACAAGTAATTAATAGATAACTACAGTTTTAACGGGCATAAAGAATAAAGAAGCAAGAGTGAGAAAAAAAATAAGAAAAGAGGCATTGGGTTGACAGCATATAATATACCAGATGCCTCTTGCACAACAAATATAAGTATGCACATGTCACCACGGATGTAAGCAGAATGCAGCCCTCCTTGTAAACCCATAGAATTTATGTCTGATAGTTAATAGCATTGTAGTTCTTCACCTGCAGCTAAAGCTATGCAGGAAGCCAGCAACTCTCTTCTTTAAGTATGGACAAGTATGCCATGACAGGTCTAAAAAGAATTTTAAAGATCCACACTATATGTTTATGCAAAAGGCAACAGACATTGAAGGTCTAGACACTACAAATAAAAGCACTCAAATTATACAGCAAAGCCATATCTCAGTTAGAACAAAGATGACAAACCGTCATGATCACAGCATCAAATGTCGAGTCTTGTAAGTGCTTGGTATGGTCAGAAGAGTAAGAAACTGACCAATCCCCTGCTGTAGGTACCCCATCATGACTGTACGACAACGACAAAACCTTTGATTTCAATTTAAGGTCATCCTGACTAAGCTTCTGACACAACATGTTGGCAAGTGTCTGCACAATGGAGAGGGACATGCTGAGTTTAATGCATAAAGATTGGATGCTACAGCACATTAAGATCGGCTTCTCTGAGCTTAAAAAAGGAATACAAGGCTCCCTACAGTGGCCCACCGTAAGTGCTAAGCAGTCTTTTCCCAAAGAGTAGACAAATTGCATACAACTACAGGTCATCAATATAAGTATTTTGAGCTTGCATAATAAGAAAAGCTAAGACATTGGACAGACCTGCATTCCACCCTGAAAAGAAAATGAACCTCTTTGACGCTTTTTTTTCTCAGGAGAGCTCTTTAGTTCTCCTTTTTTCTCTCTTTTGGCTGATAGCCTCGATTTAATTGCCCCAGCAAAAATGGAACCAAACCTGACAAGAATCAATATAACCACTTATACCTACATGAATTGCTGCATTCGTACAGCTGTGGATAATTAGGATTAGATCATTGCTCAACAAGACAAAAGCTCATTTATACAGCAGCTAAAACATCAATGTACTATAACAAACTACTCAAAAGACACATCAAACAAGTCATTACATGCGGCTAGTGTGCTACTGTCAACAATTAGAATGGTTTGAGGCTCCCACTACAACTGATGACCAGCAAATTCTGCACACTATAATGAATGGAAACTCTTGCATCTTGCCACAAGCTTACAAGTGTAAAGATCAACAGAACATGTACCGTTCCTCTAAATTCCATAACTCTGGAAAAGCATGGCGCATCTGTTCAAAACAGCAAAAAGCAATCAGAAATTTCATGAAACATGCAGAAGAGATGGCAACAATTAATTGGACGACAGGATAGACTATGTGAGATCCCAAGTAACATATAATCAACACCATCATGGAAAGCAGACCTGAATTTCTATTCCAATTAATCATTAATAAATACTAGCATAGACTAAACAGAGCAGGTACTTATAGATATTAAGCTCTTGGAATTTCTTCACCGTATTCCTCATTCCATTAGGTTTTAATATATGCCCGGTGTCTTTATGAAGCAACATCTAGAATGATTTTCTTATAACATGGTATATTGACCTTTGGCTCGACTAAAATCTACGGATGCATGCAAACCCTCACGTGTACCCACTAGATGGTGGGGCCCCATGTTTCATCGGAATAACAGAATAACATCTAGAACATTGCCATGACTTAAAGCTGTACATTTACAGGTCAGTTCACATCCTCAGGAGTTACTTACAGAAAGAGATTCAGGATCACCACCACTTGTACCAGCAACAACTGGGTCGATGAGGTAATCAACAACCTTCCAACCATAAAAGCCACAAAGTCAAAATAATCTTGAAGCTACTGCTTTGTAATCTCTGGGAATCATGTTAAAATAGGAATCAAAGATAAAATATGAATAAATTCTACCTCTCTGCCAAAATGACGCTCGAAAAACCCGCCTACACTGCATTGACGAACGGAAGGAGAAAATAGAATGCTAAGATCAATTGTTCAAGGATGAAAAACAGAGAAAGGGCCAAGAAAAATCCAAAGATGCTGAAAAAAGAGGATAAGTGCATTGGAAGTCCTAAAACTTGTCACCAAAGTACAACCGAGTCCTAAAACTTGTCATGAAAGTGCAATCAATTCCTAAAATTTGTAATGAAAGTACAATCCAGTCCTATTACTTTCGAATGCACAATCAATGGAAGGACTCAATTTGACCAATTTGACAAGTTTTAGGACTTGGTTGTACTTTTTGAGAATTTTAGGACTCAATTGCAGTTTCGTGACAAGTTTTAGGACTTTCAATGCACTTATCTTTAATAAAATAAAATAAAAGATATCGCAAGCCTAAGCCACCTTTCTTGCCCATCACCAGACGTTAGTGAATTATTTCTTTTCTTCCACAGAAGGGGCTCCAGAATAATCTTAAACTGCAGTAGTCAGAAATAGTTCATTAAGATATTACAGGAAATGTGTATCTAGCATCACACGTTCAAGCAAATTAAGGTTAGAAATGAGAATTAGTAAACCTTTTTAAGACGAAAATGGGGCCAATATTCTTAATCAACAGCTGAAGCATCTACATGACTAATTTAACTGTCCACAAACCACCAAGTAATTAGATAGTATGCCTTTCATAACCTAAGCAAAAATTATAGGACTTTACTTTCTTGAAAATCCACATCACCATTCCCTTAGATGACTTTTCAGAGATATCATACATAGAGAGAAAGTGCAGAGTTTCTGCATAACAGCAAGACAATCAGTCTTAGAGAAGAACAGAGTCCAATTGACCTATGTGCCCAATCCAAAAATGAGACATCTGTTTACCTAATTAATGAACAAAAAAGGCAAAAATCTCAATTGTTTACATGAACTAAATGTGGCAAAAGCCTTATTATAGGAGATGAACCTTCGACTGAGTAGAAAGTATGTTGCTCTTGATCAGTGCAATGGGATTAGTTGGAACCTGACGCAAAAAAGTGTAGTGCAGGTCATGCTCATGATACACATTTGACATCCACAATTGCAAGGAGGAAAGGAACTGAAACGTCCCTTGCCATGGTATATAGGTCCTAATATTGAAAGAAATCCAGTCCAACAACAAGAACTCACCAGCACAGGCATTCCATTTCTGACTATATATCTTTTGTGCTGTGAAAGTGGCTGTACCAGTATATGATCGATTAGATAAATAATCCAGGAAAAAGAACTACTACCACAAAATGCTGAGCAGAAGGCCATAGAGCAACATCAGAGGAGAAGTTGCAACCACCTACCCTACATTGGCAGTTTAGCAACCCCAAGGCACAACACTCAAGTAACATAAGGGGTGACAAAAGAAATAAACTCTTACATATTGCTGCTTTTCTTGAATTCCAAGCTCATCAAGCAGATTTCTGACCTCCTCTTCACTCTCAGTCTGCAAAATGCAAATAAATGAAAGTTTTAACGAATGAAAGCACCGGGGCTTAGTTACCACAGGCCTATGATGCATTACTCAAAAGATGCATATTCATTGGGTTATTCAGTAAGTTGAATGGTGAGGCCACAAGTTCTCGTTACTAGTGATATTACCATGGTATTTGCTCCTTCATCCCAAATTAGACCGCCTTGTGAGACACTCCTCAGCTTCCCTCCAATTCTCCCTTCAGCTTCATATACAGTAACATCCACACCATTTGACTTCAACTTGTGCGCTGCAGCAAGTCCACTGTGACAGCATTCCAGTGGATTAACGAAAAGGTCAACATAATACGGGCATGTCAGGATACACCATCTATCACATTGCAAATGCTGAAAACAACAACATCCTCACCCCCCCCCCCCCCAAAAAAAAAAAAAATTACAACTCCATCTCCACAATCAGTTGAGGGCTGAGTAGTCCCTCCTTGCAATCTTGCAAAGTCTCATGTTTCGCAACTATTAAGCTAGACAGACTCTTTGGAAGATCAAGAACTGCAAAAAAGCGGACATGAATCGCGTACCTAACGCCAGCACCGACGACTGCAACTCTCTTTGCAGGACCTACAAACAACAAAATCACTCGGTCAAAGGCGTTGACCGTGAGCAGGCACCGGAGAAAATCGGGACAGACGCAGGCCTCAAACACGAATGCACTCCATGAAACTCATCAATTTCTTCCGCAGTTCAGCTCGAGATGCCAAAAAACGAAATGGGTCATCTACGCCACAGCTCGTAATCAACCAGGTCGAATTTTTATTCCATTTTTCAGTGAATTCCCCATTAAATTGCCGACCCTGTATCGAGCTTACTGCGTTGACTGTGATGAAGAAAGAGCGTAGAGAGTTTTACTCGAAATGTCTGCTCCTGTGGCCGAACTCATCTTCGCATGTCTTTGCTGTCCGTGCGCTCCACGCTGCTCTGGTTTTCCGATGGAGATAGAGAGAGATGATGATGGTGGTGGTGGTGGTCGTGCAGACCAGAGTTCATGAGCAGGATTCGGCCCATCAACGGTCCTAGTATTCCACGAACAGATCATCGATCCGGTCATGGGCCAACCTTCGAGCCGGTCGAGTTCTTGTCTCTTCCGTTCATCACAGCCTTGTCTTGAATCTTGATGGAATGAATTTCATTAATTTTATGGAATCGTTGTTTGACTTTTACTTTAAATTTAATAGCACCTAGTGACATATAATGTGGTGTGTTATCTTTTCATAATTCCTGAGAATATAAATCACATCAGCTGTTTTCATATTTTTGAGAAACAATAATGCTAGAAATCAAAACCGGCAGTAATGTAATTGAGCCCATTTAATAAAGATCCTATCTCGAATTTTTTTCCCTTCTAAATATGTTAAAAAAATCTTATGATCGTGAGTTCGAATCTTGTTAAAAGAAACTCCAAAGTAAAACGTTAAATATACTGTGTCGAGGTGGATTAAATTCCTTATAAAATAAGTTTTTTTTTTTTTGGTAAGGACCTTATAAAATAAGTTGATGTTTAAAAGAATCATAAATGAAAGTATCTTGGGCTTTATGTCTTACTGGAAACATGTTGAGAATAAGATATTAAAACTTAGCTGCTTTCATATTTTTGAGGCACAATAAAGTTAGAAATCAAAACTTTCTGTTGTTAATAAGGTCATGTAAATGAGGCCCTTTTAGTAAAGATCCTACCTCAACTTTTTTTCCTCTTCTAAATATGTTAAAAAATCTTATGATCGTGGGTTTGAATCTTGTTGAAAGAAATTCCAAAGTAAAATATTAAATACACTAGGACAAGGTGGATTAAATTCCTTATAAAATAGGTGGACGATTTAAAAGAATCATAAATAAATGCATCTTGGGGTTTATGTCTCATTGAAAACATTTTGGGAATAAGATATAAAAATTCAGCTGCTTTCGTATTTTTGAGCAATAATAATACTGGAAATCAAAAAGTCTTTTTTGTTAATGAGGTCATGTAAATGAACCCTTTTAGCAAAGATCCTAACTTGACTCTTTTTCCCCTTCTAAACATGTTAAAAAGTCTTATGATAGTTGATTCAAATCTTGTTAAAAGAAATTTCAAAGTAGAATCTTAAATACATCATGTCAAGGTGGATTAAATTCCTTATAAAATAGGTGGATGTTTGAAAGAATCATAAATAAAAACATCTTGGGCTTTATGTCTTATTGGAAATGTTTTGGGAATAAGATATTAAACAAGGCGGACAAGTCGAGAGGGAAAAAACCGGTCCAGACACTCGACCGCTATTTCAAAATAATAATAATAATAAATAAATGGAAATATTAGAAAAATAGGCATTGCTGAGCCAAAAAAAAAAGATAAAAAAAAGAAATTGAAAAGAAGAAGAAAAAAAAAAACAAACAAACAAACAAACTGTGTCTTCTTCTGCTTATAAATCTTGGAATCACGCTGAAGCTGCTCTGAATCCGCCACCGCTGCTGATATTATCCCAACCCCATAAGAACCTCTCCTTCCCTCTTCGCTTCGACCTCGGAGAAGACGAAGTCGAAGACAGGAGAAAGCTTCACAATTCCTCCTCACTTTCTCATTTTTCTCTGAGTTTTCTTTTTTTTTTCTCTTTCCCACTTCAATGCGCATTGTCTGAAGCAAGCGACACGGGGACTTCCAGAGCGCCGCTACAAGATGAGAGCTTTCAGCGCAGTTCGCGTCTCTCAGCTCTCGCTCCTTTCAAGACCCCTGTTTTCCTCCAGGTACAACACCCCTCTTGAAATCTCGCGTTCCCACCCATGAAAAGTTTGGGATTCGAGGGGCAGGCTTTTGGAATTTGTTTCCATCCCCACCTCGAGTATATAGCTTGCATCCGTGTGTTGACTCGAGCGCGAGTTGAAAATGACCCACATCGAGTTTTGCTGAAAAATTCGTTTCTGTCGTACTTAGAGAACCAATCGCGTGGTGGGTTTTTGTCAGATTCTGAAATGGAGAAGGTGTTATGCTCGAGCTCAGTCAAATGTAGTGATGAGAAGATATCTTTTTTACTTTTTCCTGTTTCGCTAGTTGAATGTGTTTATTATGCCAGTGAAATTTCAGGGAAAGGTGGAAAATTCGTCATTTTAATTTCCAGTGACATGGTAATCTGAAAAAAGCTATACACATTTCACTGGGAATAAAAGAAGAATTCAAGTAGATGAATGACATAAAAATTTGATGAGTAGAATACGTGAGAATCTTGGCGATGATTACGTCCGGTGTGAAATTCTGTAGTTTATTGTTCTTTGGATTAAAGGGGACTTGATATTGCCTTCTTCAAATTTCAAGAACCTTTGGCTCATTGCGAATTCTGATAGCTGCTACCTCTCACTCAGTTTATGTTTCTTTTGAAGTAGCAAAAGCAAATCAGTCTCGTTGGTGGACATGAATCCATAACTAAAACTTCCATGAAATTATGGCATCTCGACAGGTTTTAGCAAGGATAGATATATGTCTACCAGTTTATTTCCCTCCTTCCACTTGATTGTGCAGTCCCATCGATGGAATTTCTGTTTGCTCTTATGACATCATGCTATGGAGACGATGCTAAGAGTTTGTTATGAAAATTGCAAGGGTTGTGCTATCAAGTTGTAACAAGTCATCTGTCTTTCAATTAAAGAAAGCATCATAGTTGAGGCGTCAGAAATCAGTTGTATCAGCACAATAATATCCTTGTTCTCTATCTGTCGCCCCTCATTTGTTACAGTTGAAGTGTAGAATATTGATGTTGGTCCTTTTCTCAGGGTGCAGCTTTCTTTTCCAGTGAAACTCTTTTCCTGCCAAGCTAAGTATGGTAAGTGATCGTTACCGTGTCCCATAGTGTAATTTCCATGTAATTTCTTAATTGGCAAATGGCAGAATCTTGCAGATATGTCATTGTGATCCAAACTATTTATGAACTAACTTTTGAGCTTTCAATACTCCAGCTGCTGATTCTGGGCTAGATGGTTCTGTCAGTTTGAGAGTGGTGTCTCCAACCCTATTGGCAGCAGAAAAAGAAGAAGCCAAGGCCGTCTTAACCTTGTTCTTGAAAAAACAAGGTTTAAGCAATACGGTAGCTGCGAGGACTATCAACAAGTCCGATCTTTTCATTGAGCATCTTGTATCAAGGCTTCATTATGTTCACAAGTCTCGGTATCTAGTAGGTTCGATTGCAATTTGTTAATACTTCCATGATTTGAATTAGGATGGAATGACTTAATGTTAATCTAATTGTAACATGACATGGCAGGCCGAGAGCTCACAACTCTTGAAATAAGGGATGCGTTAATTCCTTACCTCGAGTCCCTTCTCGAGGAGCATGGAAACATCCTGGTAGATGTGGTGGAGAATTTTCCTGATCCACCTCTTAAAGAGAAGGTAGTTGCACCTAGTCCTCCACCTCTTCCATCTCCTTCAAGCCTGGACAATAAAAAGCTAAAAGCTGTCTCCAGAGTGAGCCAGGCTAATCCTGCTGGGAAGCTTCCTCCTCATATTGTTTACCTATTAGAACTTGGTATGACTCTTGAGCAGATCAAGGGAATTACACGCAGATTCCCTGCTTTTGCTTACTATAGTTTGGAGGGGAAAATCAAGCCGGTGGTTGAGTTCCTTCTTGATCTTGGGGTACCAAAGAATGAAATTCCAATTATCCTCAACAAAAGGCCGCAGTTATGTGGAATTAGTCTCTCAGAGAATTTAATCCCCACAATGACATTCCTGGAGAACTTGGGCGTGGATAAGAAACGATGGGCTAAAGTTATATACCGCTTTCCTGCGTTCCTCACTTACAGCAGGCAGAAGGTTAAGGCAACGGTTGATTTCCTTTATGAGATGGGTCTCTCAGAGAAGAGCATAGGGAAGATTCTAACTCACTGCCCAAATATTATAAGTTACAGTGTGGAGGACAAGCTACGACCAACAGCTGAATACTTTCACTCAATGGGGGTTGATGTGGCTGTTCTTTTTCACCGTTCACCTCAGACTTTTGGCCTTAGTATCGAGGCTCACTTGAAACCCATTACGGAATTTTTCTTGGAGAGAGGATACAGTATGGAAGACGTTAAGACTATGATATCCAGGTATGGAGCTTTATACACTTTCAGCTTGGCTGAGAATTTGATACCAAAATGGGACTTCTTCTTGACCACGGACTATCCACAATCAGAGCTGATCAAGTTCCCTCAGTATTTCGGCTATAGTTTGGAAGAGAGAATTAAACCGAGATATGCTCGTATGAAGGAGTGCGGAGTTCAGTTGCTGCTGAACCAGGTGTTGTCATTGTCTGCTCAAGATTTTGAAAAGGCTTTGACGAAGAAAATGGGCAAAGCACTTCCTGACAACGCTGAAGCCTGAGTTTGTTGCATGTAGCAGTTGATGAGAACGATGAACTGAGCGTCACTTGAATGATGAGATATTTGTATGGATTGTGGACTTGCTCAGGACTCCGATTTTGTGGCAAGCAAATCAGCTGGTGAAACAACTAGTAGCAATTGTTCATGCAGATCATTCAATCTTCGATAATAATAGATGCACGCAAGAAGCAAGTGCTACAGTGGTGTATTTATGTATCTTAAATGTGCTTAAAATTTGACTGTGTGGGAAGGTCTTTCTCACCCAGGCTGAGGCCGCAATCAGATTTGCATAGAAGTGGGACATCATTGACGAAAAATCACAGATCTCTCCTGAGGACAGATTTGACTGCAGGTGATTTAGGGCCACACTTTTTTTTTTTTTTTTTTTGAGCAGGTATTTAGGGCCAGACTTTGCCAATAAAGAAAAGGCATGAAAATGATGTTGTATATTGTTCCAATTCATCATATGCAATGTCCACGTTCCTTAAAATGCTGAACTCCTCACCAACAAGTCGATGAATATAAACTGTTTCTTTGTCGTATTCTATTATATGTCTTCTGAAGAAGTGATCTGCTTCGATGTTGAATAATGATGCTTTCATTTATAGTTTCCGATGCCGGAGGATTCTCGTCTCTATGCCTATTGCAGGACTATTACCGAGCCATCATCCATTCAACTGGACGGCTTCGAAGATTAACCTTAATTAATTGGGTCAGGGTGAAAGTAAGGTTTCACCATCCAATTTTGTGACTAGGATTCTCAGGAGAAATATTTGAACTCTCTGTATGGTGTTGCCTCATTTTCATGCATGTTTGGCTCACAGCATGCTGGAGTTGATACATGCATGCTAAGGGCAATTCTGTGGTGAGTTCCAATTCGCTTATATTATCGGATTGGGCTCTATACACTGAACAGGATGGAATACCCGTGTCGTCTTACAACATCTTGCTCTGATTTGTGTCTGGTTCTGTTAATTCGCTTTCTTGCTTCAAGAGAGGTCCAGATAGTTAGATGTAAGTTCTTGTTGCTTTTACCGAAACTGTTGTTATTTGTGGACAAGCAGAGTCCCTTCTCTTTAGGTAGTGGAATTCTTAGTACTTATATGCATGTGTCTTGCTGACAAATGCATGTTTTATCGGAATAACTCGATTTTCAAGATACTAATTGTGGATAACACGAGGACAATAAGTGCATTCAAATTTATGAAGTTTTCTTAATTGATTGCTTGACATTGCCGTTAGAGAACTCGGTAAGCAGGGTGCGAATGGTAGCGTTTACGTTTCTTTTTTGTTTAAAGCGAGAAAAAAAAAAAGTATTTGCGTTAGGGAACAATTTTTCAACAAAAAAACTCGTTTGATAACGTTTGTTAGGGAATAAAAAATGAATAAAAACACGTTTGTAAATTTTATTCTTTTTTTTGTTTCTTTTAATTTTTTAAACATGTTTATTTTCTTTTTTCTTTTCTTTTTTCTTTTTTTTTTTTTTCGCCGGTCACGGCCTCAGTGACCGGCCGACGGCCCAGCTACAGTAAAAGCTCGCCCGGCCCTCAATGGCGTCGCCGGCCCTCTATGGCCATGGCCGAGGCCAACGATCGGCAAAATAAAAAAGAAGAAAAAAAAGAAGAAGAGAGAGAAAAAATGTTTCTTCATTGTTGTTTCTGTTTTTTTGTTGTTTCTTTTTTTTGTTCTTATTTTGTTCCGGAAACAAAAAAAAACAAAAAAAGAATAGAAATGCAACCAAACGCGTTTCTGTTCTTTTTTTGTTCTCGGGAACAAAATCCGTACAGAAGTGTTTCAGAAACGTTTCCATGCAGGCCCTTGATGTCACTGAGTATGCAAAAGTTTCTTGAGTGGATGGCTGTGGTATTGTCATATCTAATCTTGTCTCCATCATTAAAGCTCGAGTGCCAAAACCAACGACTTAAAAAGCTCTTGCCTTTACTCAGATCCATTGACTGAAATCATCACCATAGTTGATCACATTAAATTTATATGTGTGGTCCACCAATGACAATAATGAATTGGATTTACGTGGATATGACTTGATCTAACTATATATCTGTGTGCAGATGTGGTTTGAAGTTATTTAAAAAGATTCCCTTCCCAAAAAGAAACGATGCCCATCCCAAGAATATCCACTCCTCACTGCAAAATCCCCACAGCTAATTCCATTTTTCCGTCTTCCCAAGTCATTCCATCTGTCGACATAGCCTGTTCTAATTTCTAAGCAAGTGCTTTAGGAAATGACAATAAGTTGAGCTCCATATGAACTTGTTTTCAAATACGTTCTCTTGTACACATTATCACAGAGGCCTCTTCAGATCTACCAGGCCAATCATACAGTGCGTTGTTTGGCTGGACGGAGAAGAATCCCCATCGACACTAGTATGTCGAAGAACATCCCTAAATACATTTCTACTAATCCCATATCAACACAAAACGACACTGTAGAGTTCATGTTTCAAGGTCATTCGTGAACCCATCGATTCCTGCTCGATACATGGAAATGGGCTAATATGCAGAGCTTAGTTTTGAAATATTTATCGTCATAGGTCAGTTATTGCCCCAAATATGACTAATTTTCAGTAATTTTGGTTTGCATTTGTGGTGTGGCGATATGCTAAATGAAACCCACGTCTCAAACCTGATGGTCTTGCTCATTCACCCTGCCTCTTCAGCTAATCACATAATAATCTGATGAACGAAACTTGGATGGTTGGTTTTTAAAAGACTTCACAAAGGAGAGAATTACCCTTACCCTCTTTCTCTCAACTACTTCAATTTTTCTCTTTTCATTTTAAGCATCTACACTCCTCCGTTTCTTTTGAATTGTAATCATGTCAAAAAATGAGCATTTATTTTGTATTTTCAAAGAGTCTTGACATGGTACGATGCATAGCAAAGTAGTAGCATTTAATCTCGCATAGAATCAACTAACTTGCATTTATTATAGTTGTAATTGAAAATACTGTTGTTTTCACGCTTATATTCAACATTTTCATTACAGGCGCAGTTATTAATTTCAAAACAATATAAGAGCACATACTGTATTCCACACCGAGTTTAATATAGTGGATGCATTGCGAAATTATGCAGCCAATCTCAACGAGATCTTGCAATGTCAATTCATCAATCATGTCGCCTTAAATTGATGGCTAATATTCTGAAAAACCCTAAATTAATATATATGTGATAAATTTACCTCAAATTAATACATTTGTAACAAATTTATCATCTGTTAATTTCCGTTAAAATTTTATCGTTAAGTTATTAAGTTACATTATATGTGACAGTTGACTGATATAATAGTTCGGGATTTTACTCTTTCTATGTCACAATTGTATCCTTTTTGTGATTTTTCATGATATTAATTCAATTTAATGGATGGCATATTTGTCACAAATATATCAAACAAATTAGTTTTTGGTAAATTTGTTATAAATGTATCGATTTAGGGTTTTTGTGATCATTTAGGGTAAATTTATCATAA
The DNA here is from genome assembly GCA_016097615.1 of Eucalyptus dawsonii. Lineage (NCBI taxonomy): Eukaryota > Viridiplantae > Streptophyta > Magnoliopsida > Myrtales > Myrtaceae > Eucalyptus > Eucalyptus dawsonii. Next base: position 36,478,640 of record CM027880.1, on the reverse strand, counting down.
GTGTAGTAGTTTGAGTTTTTTCGTGATCAAAAAATTAATTTGGAATAAATTTATCATATGTGTACAAATTTAGGATTTTTTATGATATTAACCCTCAATTGAACAACATATATGAAATACTAAATATAGTATAATATAAGGTATGCGTTCATATTCACATCACATGACATGTGAAATTTACATCATTACTATACGCAATGAATGCTAAACTACGATTCTTTTGAATTCTTGCAAGCTAATAACCTAAGTAGGCATTGGACATTATTCTGAAATTAGGTTATTTTTTGCATCTAATATATGTTCTTTTAATACAAATCAATAACGTGTCTTCATGAGTTAGCTTTTACTAGAAAGTTTATGGACGAAAAGGGTCAATTATAAATTCTCAAATTTTTATATTTCGTGCCAAAGGCGGTGTGGGTGATTAACTAGTAAAAAGCCAAAAAAAAAAAAAACTAGTAAAAATTAAAGGGAAAATGTCACAAATGGTCCCTATACTATTACCTAATGTGCAATTTGGTCCATGAACTTTCGATCGGCTCAATTTAGTCCTTAAATTATTGATAAATATCCGATTTGGTCCATGAACTTTCAATCGGCTCAATTTCATCTATGAACTATTTGATAAATGTCTGATTTAGTCCATAAACTTTCGATTGGCTCAATTTGGTCCTTGAACTATTGATAAATATTCAATTTAGTCATTAGTTACTGTTTTTCCTTTTTTATTTTTTTATTTTTTTATTTTTTTTTCATTTTTTAATTTTAAATTTTAAAATTTTAAAAAATTTTAATTTTTTTTTTTGCTTATTCTCTCTTCCCTCCGTCGGCTCGAGGGTCGCCCTCGCCGCAGGCGAGGGCGGCCCTCGCCAAGGCGTCGAGCGAGGGCTCCCTGCGATCTCGGGCGAGGAGCCCTCGCCGCGTCCGGCGAGGCTCCCTCGCCGATGCCGGGCTGCGAGGAGCCTCGTCGGCGTCGGGCGAGGAGCACCCCTCGCCGGCGTCGGGCGAGGCTCCTCGCCGGATCTGCGAGGGAGCCCTCGCTCGACGCGCGGCGAGGGCCGCCCTCGCTGTGTCGGGGCGACCCTCTCCGGAGCCGCGGAGGGAAGAGAGAATAAGAAAAAAAAAAAAATTTAAAATTTAAAAATTTAAAATTTAAAAATTATTTAAAAAATAATAAAATAATAAAAAAGGAAAAACAGTAACTAAGGACTAAATTGAATATTTATCAATAATTTAGGGACCAAATTGAGCCGATCGAAAAATTCGGGGACCAAATCAAACATTTATCAAATAGTTCATGGACCAAATTGAGCCGATTAAAAGTTTAGGGACCAAATCGAATATTTATCAATAGTTTAGGGACCAAATCGAATATTTATCAATAGTTTAGGGACCAAATTGAGCCGATCGAAAGTTCGGGGACCAAATTGCACATTAGGTAATAGTATAGGGACCATTTGTGACATTTTCCCAAAATTAAACTAATTTCATGATCGCAATCCCGAATTATCTGGGCGAGTGAGTGACACGTGTAGCTCGCAATTCAAAGTATGAAGCTAAAAAGAGAGGGATGGAGAGATAAAGATGAAAAATTGAGGGAAAAAAAAGGAAAAAATGAAGAAGAACTTTTTAACCGCTCTTATCTTATTCACTGCACGATGGCTGCTATTTCACTGTCTATTAAATAATTAAACCCTTAATCTTCGCCATCTTTTTGCTAATACCTCTTCTGAGTATATTCTTGCCAAACTCCAATTTACAAATTGACCCTTTATATTTTGATTTTCAGATCACTCTCCAAAAAAAAAAAAAAAAGATTTATATTACTTCTAATATAATTAAATTGTTTCTATTATTTATTATTTTCTTTTGCTTGCCTTGAAAAAGTGTTTCTCAACCATTTCACTTGAAAAGAGGAAGGTGAGGAGTTCGATTCCCCATTCTTGAGAGTTGCTGGACCAGTTTAATATAAATAAAAGTGCTTCCTTTCGACAAAAAAAGAAAAAAGAAAAAAGAGAGAGGTAAGGAGTTCGATTCCCACCTTTTTAGGGTTGAGTGGAGATACGCGAGTAATGAAATAAAATTTTCACAATCAGCACAACACCTAACACAGGTAGTAACTTGTAAAATAAATTTAAGATAGGACCAGAAAAAGGATTCCCGATCACTCACATTGTCATTGCATTTATCTTCCCTATAACCTTAATATATAGCAAAGTAATAGCAAGATCAGTGGAATTAATCACAAATTTTAATAATTGAAAGAATTTTTTATGTAGCATGAGCGAAAAAATTGAGATGAGAGTATTATGCATCATTTTGATTGGTCTGCGATTATAATGAATCGACTGAATTGCATAAATCATACAAACTCGATTTAAAAAACTTGAATGCAAAATGGGCATAAATTTTAGCATGAGAAATGGAATTATCCCATTCTCGATACTCATTCGTCTATCAATTTATTGCCTTCGGAATTAATATGTCATGAATTATCCATTACCATTATTATTTTTGTCATGTAAAATAAATTTAAACAAAAGATATTCCACCACTATCTATTAAGTAGTGTGCGGTTACTATTGTTAATGAGTATTAATCAAGGACTTGTTTGTTTGCACTTAGCAAAAACAAAAAGTATGTTTTTGCTTTCCCGCTAATATCTAAAGAATTATTCAAATTTTAAAAACTATGACAAAATGATATTCCAATAAGCATGTCAATGATTGAATTTTACGAAAGTTTTAGGAACTTCAAATCTTAAAGACATCAAAATGCACGAGTGGCAATATTTTGATTATGTTAAGGTAAAAGCTTTTAGTAAGTGCAAGAATAGAAGGGGTGAGAGTGTTGATTGTGTAGAGAGTGGTGGATGAAGTAGACGTTGTCGAATTACAATTATAGCCACTTATACATAAAACAATCAATTAGTTAAAGGGGTTGTTAAGGAAACTCGATAGACAAAATCGTTGATTTATAATTAAAAAGTAACAACAAACAATTGATATCCAATCCCACTATAATAAGTCAATCATTTTAAAAACAAGTCCAAATAATTATGTAATTTCACTACAATTTATACACATTTTGCTATTCATATCACATTCCATACTATTTACAATTTCACATTATTCACGATTCTCATTTTGTACATGAGTACCACGTCTCTAGAGTACTAGTACCCATTGAAAATAGTCTAACAAGAAAGGCCATTAATGTCAGATATATGCTCACTCATACTGTACATCACCAAGACATTACCATGATTAAATTACTTACCAAAATTACAAGATGGGAAATGAAAAAAGACATGTCACTTGCATTTTTTTTGGGGGGGGGGGGGGGGGGGGGGGGGGGGGGGGGGGCGCAAATAAATCTGACTCACCTTCTTCCAGGCTTTCCAGAAGCCAACATCAACCTTCCAATTTCACCCAAAAAAAAGAAAAGGAGAGGACAATTCCAGTCACAATCAGCATTAAGCCTTTTGATAATCCACAGCATACACTGTTCTAATTCGTCTAATATGTATTCTTTTAATCCAAATGAATAACGTGTCCTCATAAGTCACTCTTCCTAGAAACTAGAAAGTTCATGCATGAAAAGGGTCAATTAGGTGCGAATGGTAAGTTCTGTTCTTTTTTTGTTAGGACGAGAAAGCGAAAAAAAAGTGTTTACGTTAGGGGAATAATTTTTGAATAAAAGAACGCGTTTGATAACGTTTGGTCCGAGAATAAAAAATGAATAGAAACACGTTTGGTAAATTTTATTCTTTTTTTGTTTCTTTTAATTTTTTAAACATTTTAATTTTATTTTTCATTTTTTCTTTCATTTTTTTTTTTTTTTCTTTTTTCGGTCGGTCACCGGCCTCCGGCGATCGGTGGGCCGGGACGCCGCAGCCTCGCCCAGCAACGGCGAGGCTCGCCGGCCTCAGTAGCTTCGAGCCTCGACGGTCGGGTCGTTGGCCACACGGCGAGCCGCGGACGCGAAAGAAAAAAAAAAAAAAAGAAGAAGAAGAAAATAAGAAGAAGAAGAAGAGAGAAGAAACGTTTCTTCGGTTTTGTTTTAACAAGAAATAATAACATTTGTTATTTTTTTTTTTTGTTCTTATTTTGTTTAAACAAAAAAAAAAAACGCGTTTCTGTTCTTTTTTTGTTAGGGACAAAATCCGTACAGAAGTGTTCGAAAACATTTTAAGAACGTTTTCGCACGCCTTACAAATTCTCAAATTTTACGTTTCGTGCCAAAGGCGGCGTGGGTAATTAACTAATAAAAAAACTAACTTCAGGATCGCAAATTCTCTGGGCAAGTGAGTGACATGTGTATCTGGCAATTCAAAGTTCAAACCTAAAAAGAGAGGGGAGAGGGAGATAAAGATGAAAAAATCCGGGGAAAATAAAAAGAAAAGAAAAACATTTTAACCATCTTGTCCTTTTCAATTCCGTTGTCTGCCATTTCATTGTCGGTTAAATATTAATTAAACACTTAGTCTTCGTCAGCTTTTTGCTAATACCTCTTCCAAGTATACAAATTGAACCCCTATGTTTTAATTTTCAATTCACTTTATAAAAATTAAAAAAAATGGCACACACGGGAGCTTTCAACCCCCCTTCCCAAGTGAAATGGTGGGAAACCCCTTTTTCAAGGCAAGCAAAAGAGAAGAATAAGTAATGAAAATGATTTAACTATATAAGAAAATGAAGACGCATAAGTGAGGGACTAGGATTTTTGCAACATCCACAGCAAATAGTATATATAGTAACCTGTAAAATGGATATAGGATAAGATCATATACCGAAAAAAGAAAAAGAGAGAGAGAGTTCCCTTGATCATTCATATTGTCATTGCATTTTTGTTCGCTATAGCCTTAATTTATAATGAAGTAATAACACGATCAGTGAAATTAATATCATAGATTTTAATAATGGAAAGAATCTTCGCATGGCATTAGTGAAAAAAATCGAGATGGGAGTATTATGCATCATTTGGATTGGTTCGACAGTTCTAACAAAATGACTTAATCACACAAACTGCACAAGTTGAAGGACTCCACTTCTTGATTGGAAAAATTGGATGCGAAATGGTCATAAATTTTAGCAAGAGAAATGGAATTATCCCATCTCAATAAGCATTCATCTATCAATTTTGCTTCCGAAATTTATATGTCTAGAATTATCCATTATCATTATCATTTTTGTCATACACACATAAGTTTAAAGAAAAGATTTTCACCATTATGTATTAAGTAGTATGCATTTACTATTGTTAATGAAATATTAATCAACAACTCGTTTGTTTGAACTTAACAAAAGCAAAAAGTACGTTTTTGCTTTCCTGCTAATATTTAAAGAACTATTAAAAATATAAAAACTTACGAAAAAATGATATTCAACTCGGTATGTCTAAATTTGAATATTATGAAAATTTTAAGAGTTTTAAGTTTAAAAAATTGTCAAAATGTGCGAGTGGCGATATTTTGATTGTGTTTAAGGTAAAAAAATAAGTGTCAATCTAAACGGGATTTAAAAAAAAGTTTTTAATGAGTGCAAGAATAGAAGGGATGAGAGAGTACTGATTGTGCAGAGAGCGGTGGAAGAAGTAGATGTTGTCAAATTACAATTATAACACATTAAACAACCAATCGATCGAAGAGGGTTATTAAAGAAATTCAAGAGATGAAATCATTAATTTATAATAAAAAAAAGTAATGACACTCAATCCACATCCAATGCCACTATAATAAATCAATCACTTAGAGACAAGTCTGAATCATTATATAATTTCACTACAGTTCATACATATTTTGCTACTCAGATCGTACTCCACACCATTCGCAATTCTCCTTTTGTACCTGAGTAGCACATGCCTAGAGCACCAGCAAGTAGCAGCCACCGAAAATAGGACCAACATTGATGAATAACAAGAAAGGCCATTAATGTCAGATATATCCTCATTCACTGCTGTACATCACCAAGATATTACCATAAGTAAATTACTTAAATTACTTACCAAAACTACAAGACTGAAATAACACAAAATGAAATATACATGACACTTGCCTTTTGTTGGGGGGCCCAGATAAATCTGACTCACCTTCTTCCAGGCTTTCCAGAAGCCAAGATCAACCTCCCAATTTCACCAATCAGTCACTAATCAGGATTAAGCCTTTTGATAATACACAGTAGACATTGTTCTAATTTAAAAAAAAAAAAAAAAACAGAGCTTCCAGGCTTCCCCTGCACACTTCTCTCTCTAAGTCGACCGTTTTCCTCCCCACAAAAGAGCCTCTCCCCTCGGGCACGTCTTTCTCCAGAAGCGAAAGACTCGCAAGTAACCTCCATTCCCGAGCAGAGCACAGGCAGAAGAAGAAGAAGAAGAAGAGGAGGAGAAGGAGGAGGTGGCCCGTCATGTTCCATTCGCTGAGCCTCTCGACGAAGGGACCTCTGGGCTCGGTCTGGGTCGCTGCCTATTGCTACAAGCGCCTCAAGAAGGCGCAGGTCGCCGAGACCGACATTCCCATCTCCGTCGGTTCGTACCTCTCTCCCTCTTCCTCTCTCCCATGTCTGGAGGCAAAATTCGGGCCCGTTGTTCATCTGGGTCGGGCGAGAAATAAGAGTTCGATGGTTTTAAGACGTAAAGGAAAGAACTTTTCGAACCGCCGTGGCTGGTTGGTTCTCTTTTGTTGTTTTTCTGGGCGGTTAAGGAATCGCGAGAGAAAATCTGTCGACGAGGGTGGCCGTAGGATTGTTTAATTTGTGGGGCTTGTGCAGGAATGGCGACGTTAACGTAGTACCTTTCTGGGATGCACGTCAACGGCTCAGGAATTTCTTACAGTCCCATTTTGCTTTGCGTTACGTTCATTTCGCCGACCCTGGTTCGTGAGTTTTCCGGCTATGTGCTTTCGCTCTGTCGTTCGGGAAGTCTTTCTTCCATGGTCTGCTTCGAGTGGCATGCCGAATCAGTTATCAGTGCCTATACTTTTGATTTGGATTAATGGTGATGTGTTAGTATCTTCTGTTGTGGATAGACTAGGCAAGAGGGTAGAGTAAAATACACGTGTTAGGTACAATTTTCTTGTGGTGGTTTGAGTTGGCTAAATTAAATGGAGTCTGGTTTGTGGCGTCATGAGTCGAAGAGTGCGGCTTTGTCTTTGACTACTTACAGTCTATAGCCGATTCTGTTTGTCTTACATTTATTTGTTTCTTCTTATTTTCTTCTTTTGCAGATAAGATTTTGCAGGATGAATTAAATGTCGTCACGTATAGAGTGTTAGGCTACTTTCTTCTCGGGGTTGTGAGGATATACTCGAAGAAGGTGGAGTATTTGTTTGACGACTGCCATAAGGTGCTTATCAAAGTGAAGGAATTTGTGGTAAGCGAGAATGGAAAACATGACTCGTGTGCCGATATACTGGGTGCTCCTCGTACCTTGATCAGTCTCCCAAAGAGATTCGAACTTGATGCTTTTGATCTGGAGATTGTTGAAGATGTTATTGGGTATGCAAGTTTGTTGTATCAACTTCTTGTAATCAAGTCTTTCTATTATCTGATAACTCATTGCATAATACTTTTTAATTGTACTTGACAGCGGTAATCTGGTGCCGCCGGAAGAGATCACCCTTCGAGGTTACTGGATTATTCTAGATGATCTGTTTTTCATCTAGTTTATTCTCACTCATAAATGTTGTTGTGTTGCAGATGATATGTGGAGAAATAAGGAAATAGCCAAGTCCTCTCTAAAGAAGGTACAAGTAGGATAGCCGATGTCTGTGGATTTATAAGCCTGTTCATTTTGGTAGATAACGGTAGCTTCTAGAGATACCTATTGGAAAACAGTAGCTTTTATAGTTGCAGTGAGGCAGCTACTTTGGCGTCATTAAATGATACTTGGGTTGTATATCCATTAAACCTTTTTCTTCAGCTAAACCAGATGTGTTATATTCAATTTGATTGGCTACTTGGGAATTCGGGTGTGCTGAGTTGGTGCTAATTGCCGATTCAATGCTACAGCGTCATCGGGAAGAAGGAACTGGTCATTATGACACTTCCTCCTCTGACAATGCCACAGTGAAAGGGTATGCTCAAAATCTCAGTCTGCTTTAAAGAGTATCTCATTATTGTCTAAGCATATATGAAAATTCTCATCTTTACTGTGTTTCTGAGATCTTCTATCTCATTCTCATGCAATGGACACTGATCACAGAATGGGCGCATCAGATAATCAGAATTACACCAGCGTGGAGAGGCTTCGAGATGATAGATTTGAAGAAGAATGTCCAGGTTCTCTCACTTTTCTCGGCATTGGAGGAAGTTCTTTAGATCCTGACTGGTGGTTTGGTGAAGATAATCAAGCTGATGAGCAGCAGATGAGCCATGCAGAGGTGTCACCAGCCAGTGGTGAGAAGCTTCAGGATGATATAGATCTTCAGAAACCAAAGAAAAATTCTGTGACAGATGGGACTGGCTTGGAACCTTCGGCACTAATTGACACATTTGTGGAGGAGCCTTTTTCCCATCCACAGATACTCAAGCTTCCTGAACTGCTGTTAACTGAAACCGGAGAGCATGAGGTTCTCAAAACACCAGAAAAGCAAGATGTTCAAGGTGCGATTTGTTCATATTACTATTTCCATTCACGTAGCTATTTGTAAAACAGTTGGTATCTTACCCTATCAATTATGGTCATTAGCAAGGATTGGGATTGAAAATTACGAGTCTAATGTTTCCTCTTGGTACATTTTTATGCGTCCTTTGTCTTTTGGTTGGCACTATTGATTGATAAAGGAGGGCTCTTAATACCATCCTGAGATTACATAACCAAAACTCGCCTTGACCAATTAACATTTTCTTTTTCTTTTTCTTTCCATCTGTAGGTGCTCCCACACCTGATTTCATGCTTATTCCTACACCAACCCCCAAGGAGCGGCCGCGGACAAAGAGGAAACGGAAGTGCCTATGTGATGATCTAATTGTGCTGCCTAATGTGTAAGTGACAATCTGTTCATGTTTGATGAGTATAAGAAACAAGTGCCTGGTACTAGGTTAGAACTGCCTTGAAGCTATTATCTGTACAGCTGTATGAGAAAACAGCCACATTGATAATTTATATAAATTACATGATGGGGATGCATGAACGTCAGTCATTTAAAAAAAAAAAATGATTCAGTGACATTTTTTTACATGGGAATTAAGATGTCAATTTGCCAAGTAGCTTCCTGTCCAAGAGAAGTGTTTGGCTGCTGTAGAAGTGTAGAAGTTGAGGTCCTTATGACATCACTTGAGTATTATCTACACCAAAGAAATCAAGTTGAATGACAAATGCTATTTACTTAATCCAAAAAGGGTGGGAGTGTCACGCAAGTTGGGAACATTGTGACAAAAATGTATGGATACACCGAGAATAGGGTGCACAGTAGTATATATCCAACACCAGAGGACTCCCCCAACAGCCTTTTCCCTTGGATGATCTACTATTTCCTGTTTTATATTTATCCTTCAAATTGTCAAATTGTGGTCTCTTTAAGAACCATTTCCACCATCCTATTTTTCTAGAATGCTTGGCATTTGCATTTGTCAGCTTAGTTTACAGTGGGAATGCTTCCCAGAATGAAACAAATGAAATCAAAATCAATGCATCACCGACAATTGTTATTAGGTGGATGGAACCTGAGAAGTGGTTAGGGCATTAAAAGTTCCTCACAAAACTTAATGTTCTCAACTTTTACAGGGTCATCAGGAAAAGCATTTGTGATGCAAGCGATTTGGTGTGCAAACGAAGGAAGGTTCCTCACAAGGCTTATGCTGTGTGGAAAGCCACTAGATTATCCAATGCAACCGTTAGGTTCTTTGAGCCCTCCTTCCTTGTGAGTATGGTATACATATGTCCTCTTGCTTCTGACTCATCTGTGAGACTAATCAGCCAAGTTTCAGCAGGTATTTCGGCAGACCTCAGAAATCTCTTTCTTAGGAAAGATGTTGAATTTTCGGTACCTCAGGAAGCTGCTGAAGTTTGTGAAAAGGGTGATGGACCAGAGAGTTTGGTACCTCAGGAAGCTGCGGGAGTTTGTGAAGAGGGCAAGTTACTGGAAGTTTCTACTGATGATAACATGGTTGAGTTGGGAATAGCCCCAGAAACACCAGTCCGAAGCTCATCATCAAGGAGACCCTTTGAAAGCCCAAATGTTAGTCCAGATGGAACAAAGCCCGGAAAATTTAATGAAATTGCAAGTTTGGGTCAAGACCTGCCCATTGTTGAGGATCAAGACCTTGGTTTTAGTCTGATGAATGAGGTAAGTCATTATTCAATTTGACCTCAAGGAAGCAGACTTTGCTTAAAGATATAGAACAATTCAGTTTTCTTGCTTTTTGGTGATTATATAACAATTTGACTTTGATGTATTTTTTGGTCTTTGCGAATGGGAGACACGGAACTTATTTGCCCCCTGTATAAAATCGCCAGTCAACATGTAGCCTTTCATTGCTTGGATGGACTTATCAGAGTGCTATTTGCTACATTAATGCTTCTCTGCATGTATTGAGCAATACTGAATCAGTCAATACCGTTATTTTTTTTTGCCAGGAAATGATCTCATCTGCAGGACATAACCACAATGAATGTGAGAGTTAATTTCGGGATCTTTCTTGGTTTCTCTCTGTTGACTAATAATGCAGTGTTGTTTGCATCATTTTCTTATGTGGCTCATTTCTTGATTGTCAGGTGGATGGACGGGGAGAACAAGGCAAGATAAATTAAAACTTGGCTGAATCTGTTTGTGTAGATACCAACTCGTAATTCAATTGAATTTGTGACTATTTAAGACTTCGTCATGATTTAATATCACAGTTTTTGTCACAGAATTGTGGCAAGACACTTGCAAAGGTTATCCCATAAACAAAGAAAAGGGGGAGAGGAAGATTTGCTTCGCTTGTCACAAGTTTCACAGGGGAAAACAAAAAGGAAAGTGCAAGGCTCTTCTATGAAATACTGGTATGCATAGCTCTTGATTTTCACAGGTCTGGGCTTTCACGTGAGCATCAACTAGTAGTACTCGGATGCGTCATTTTTGTTTTGTCTGTTTTGAGCATTTACATTTCTTGTCGATTTTTGTTTTCCCTAGGATTATGTTATGTCCTTCGATCCTACAAATATATAATTGCGACAAGTGAAGGGTGCCAATATGGTTAATAATACATCGGGGATTGCCTTTTCCCTCTTCTCCATCACTGATGTTAAATGGTGACAATCAGAAAAGACTGAAGCCTAACTTTATTCTCTTTAGACTTTGTCCTTGAAACATAAATCATTTGGGCATGGCATCGAGTATGGCTGAATCTTCGTCCGACATTCACGATTGTAAACATTTCCACAGGTGCTGAAAAGCAAGGGATACATCGAAGTAGAGCAAGAGGAGGCTCATGGCGACATTCTCATGAGGCGGCTTCCCAAATGGGAACAAGCTTTTGGAGCCAATGGCCCATGAGTAAGATTGGAGGGTACCTCAAGATCAAACTTTTGGGCGGGATCGGATCAATGCACATAAAATTTTGAGCTTTCTTCACAGTGTACAGTCAGATCGCAGGTTAGGTTCAGGATTTTAGGTTAGCAGCAAATCTGTACATGTACATGACATTTCGAGTTGGTTTAGCCCGAGCAGTTCCGGGTTCTCTTATTTGCACAGTTGTAGAAGTTTTAAGAATCGCATCGCCGAGGCTTGTCGTCGGGTCATGCCTTGCATTGCAGTGGATATTCTGTTCTTACTTGATTATTCGATCAAAAGCCATTTGCGTATTATTTGCATTGCTGCAGGATTTGGCAGGGACTATGAATGAGGAGACCTCATCTCATGAATATTTTGCCATTTCTTTTTAGTCCGTCATCACCACCATGGATTGTCTTGTTTGCTGCTGTGTCTGTCATTCTCAATGTCGTTCTAAACAAATTTTTGTGCCCAAATCATGATAATATAAAGAAACAAAAGCTTACTAAAATAATCTTTTTTTCCCTCCCATCATTGACGCAAAAAGTTAGGCCAACTGGCAAATATTATGCAGCCTTTTTTAAAGTTACAGTTGGAAAGTCACCAAGAATTTTGATAGTTATAAATTAGCAAAGATTATCTCAAACTATTTACCATAGCTGTAAATCACCATTAGTTTTCAAACGTTTTAAAAGTTGCACAACCTTTTACCACTGTTGCAAATTTAGCATTATGTTACTATTCCGACGAAGACACGGTTATTATTGTTGTGTAACTATCTTTTAGGTTGCAGCCTCTTCCTAGCAAAACCAAATTACACATTAGGGCTAAAGAAGACTAGATATCAAAGGTATTTGAGGGTTTGGGCCAACGACTATGAATTAATGCTGGGGCTCTTTTGAGCTAAAGTTAGGTTCATTTAGAATTGGGCTTTGCAGCGAATGGGAACTTTGAAACTACAAGATCTTCAGTCGAAAGTTGGGATGTTTGGGAATGACTTTACTTGATTCCCATTAAGTCGAAAGTTGGCCACAGCTGGCCGGCGGTGTAAGGAGTGCGCGGGGCTTTCGCACTCTCGCATCTAGCCGACACTCCGTTTATCATTTTATTTTCTTCCAAAACCATCATATTGTACTGTTCATCTTCTTCTCCGTTGAAGGACTTGTTGCTCGAAGCTTCGTCGACGGCTCGGCATGGTCACGGTGGCCCAGGAGACCGTCGCCAGGGAGTGGTGCATGTTTAGGACGTGGAGATCGCCGTGGGTCGCAGTGGGGTCGCGTGACCCCACCGCGACCAAGATCCGAGGGCGACGAGGTCCTCCCGCAACCTCACCGCCCCAAATCTGGGTTGTGGCGATCACTGGAGGTTGCGCGACCTCGCTGCGACTCGACCTCGCCGCCCTAGATATGGGTCGCGGCGGGGTCGCCCGACGTCTAATAGCCTCCCGTTGAGGTTGCGAGTCCTCGCCGCCCCAGATCTGGGTTGCGGCGTGGTCCCCCAACGTCCAGCAACCTCCCATTGAGGTCGCGGGACCTCGTTGCCCCAGATCCGGGTCGCGGCGGGGTCACTTGACGTCCGGTAGCCCTTGCCGGGGGTCACCCGACGTTTGGCTTCCCTCGCCAGGGGTCGCCCGACCTCCTGCAGCCCTCACCGGGGGTCGCTCGACGTCCGGCAGCCCTCGTCGGGGTTTGCCCGACATTCGGCAACCCTCGCCGGGGGTCTCCCGAGCTTTGCCCTTGCCGAGTTAATTTTTTTTATAATTTTTTTATCACAAAAAAGTTCTTTGTAAGTATAATTCAAACACCAATTTCTTTCAAAAATACTTCCACGAACTTTTAAATTGAATTTACCAAACACTGATTTGTATTCACGAAAAGTCCCTTCAACCTAAAGTCTTATGCATTTTTCCAATGATTCTAAAAGTTCAACCGCGCGCACCCTGTTTTTATAGCAAAAAACGATGGAATTAGTGCTGGCAATTCGTGTTCACGTATTGTGTTTGAATTTTGTAATCATGTCAAAATCAAGTCATGTTATTGAAAAATTCTATGCTTTCAATTTCATTAATTATGCTACATTGAAATTGTATATACCAAATTCTCGTCCATTCATGTCTAATTCATGAAAGAGATGACGACGGCAATAAATGGATTATCGAATGCTAGACTAACCAACCTCGTAAAAATATCGTATATTTCTCTTACGATTGAAAGTTAGGTGTTAACTTTTCAACGATGGTGTAAGATAGTGTATTTTTTGAGCTTTTTATTTTATTTTTATTTTACTCGTATTCTAACTCTCACTTTTAGATTTTTCTTTCAAAGTTTCTTTACAGGGTGTGGAAATTAAACACTTGAAGCCTAATTCATCTCCACTTTTCGAGAAGATGGAGATTCGAATCCTACCTCACTCTTCTATGTTGGAAGGGTGGCCACTGGGGCAACTTATTTTTCGAGCGGTTTCGAAGTTGGTATTAATCTCGGAATAATGCTCAAAAGTCGTGAAGTTCTTTCATAAATTAAGCCGAGAAAGTCATTATGGAAAGCGAACTAAAGCGAAAATCTCATAATTTTCTAGAGAAAGCATTTTCCGGGAAACAAGTACTCTGAAGTTTGAAGCCCAACAGAAAACCTAGCCCGTTAACTCTCTCTCTCTCTCTCTCTCTCTTCGCTGAGTCGAGTGGTTTCGGCGCGACGTCGCGCCATCGGAGCGAACTCGAAGTGGAGACCCACTCCACGCGATCCCCTGCAACTGCACCGAATCGAGCCTCGTTCGCCGGAACCCTAACTCCCTTCGCCGCTCCCGGAAGCCCTTCTCCATTTTCGTGGCCGTCAAGCTTCTTGGAGGCATGGCGACTCAAGCCGCTACATTTAATGGCAACATGAAGGTGAGCTGAGCTGAGCTTCTACCTTGTTTCGTAATTTCTGGACCCGTGGAGATGGGTTTGCCTACGGTATACGGTGCTAAATGCGTCAGTTCAGCTCGGTTCTCAAGTCTGAGGTCCATAAGAGGAAGCGCCCCCCAAGTGTTTGTGATATTTACTGAGAGAGAGAGAGAGAGAGAGAGAGAGAGAGAGAGAGAGAGAGATTGCTTTGTGATTGGTTTGATGGTTGGTGCGTGGTGCGTATTGCGCGTGTATTTGACCGGGCCACGCGATGGTTCATGTTGTTTGATTGGATGGGTAGCGCATTTTAGGAGTGTGTGGTTTTTGAATTCGAATGCACATTCATTGGGTTGGGACGGGGATATTAACATCATCGATAAGAAGAAAGTTGGTATGCCTCTTTGTTCTCGACATTATAGCTGAATCGACAAATGGCACTTTTTCATGTTCTTGCAGAAAGCGCTTGCTGGCTTGAGACGTATCAATCTGGAAGGACTGCGATGGAAAGTGTTTGATGCGAAAGGCCAGGTCGGAGGATCTTGATTGTGCTGTCTTTCTTTGATATTGTACAGCCTCAGATTTTCTGTGAATTTTTGTCTGTTCATGTGGTGGAGATCTGTGTATGCTAATTGTTTGGCACAATAGGACTGTTGTTCAGGAAAACTTTTGTGCTGAATGTTCCATTTGATTGCACTAGCTTAAATAACATGGTAAAGTTTGCATTTGTGTAACACAAAATCCTTTCTAAAGGCAAGGAAATGAAATTGTTAATTTAATGTCCTAGTAGGGCAGGGGTTGCATATTCTATTCAATAGGGGTAGGAAAAGCGGTTACTTGGTAGCCTACGTGAGTATTCGGATGGTTAGAGACTGATCCCTTTCTACATAACCATTCTATTTTTAAAAGGAATAATAAAAGAACTTTCCAAAAGAAGTGTTGCAGCGGTGGGATGAATCCCCAGATCAGATAGAAGCCTGTATAACCAAACCACTTCACTAGTGGCTGAGACATAGCCCAGTATTCTGCCTGTTGGCTCGGTTGATTGGCACTCTTGTAGGCTCATCTTGCATAAGAACGAGAGATCTTTCTCGATCAATCTCATTGCCCCTCATTCTTCGAGAATTAGAAAGGTCCTTTTCAAGTTTGAATTTGTTCATCTGGAATCTGGGTTCTTCTACTTCGTTTTTGTTTACTTATATTTTTATTATTTTCCCCTCTCTCTCTCTCTCTTTTAATTTCTTAGGTTCTTGGGAGACTAGCTTCTCAAATAGCAACCGTGGTCCAAGGCAAGGATAAGCCCACATACGCTCCTAATCGGGATGATGGGGACATGTGCATTGTGCTTAATGCAAAGGATGTTTGTGTCACAGGGAGAAAGATGACAGATAAAGTTTATTACTGGCATACTGGGTAAGTCTCTCTCTCTCTCTCTCTCTCTCTCTCTCTCTCTCTGTGCGTGCTAAGGTAACTGTTGTTTAAGAGCATGTGTAGTATGCTCATATGTGCCTGCACATGGATGGCACACACATTTGCTCAGGTGCACTATTTGTGTGGTACCATATAATGTAATGCTTAAGTTGATTCGCTTAAGTCTCCGTGAGGAGGTTTGCGGAGGCCCTCTTCGTTGAATATTGAAAGCTTGCCATGAAGGCTCTTCTTACATAATGGTTTTTGTTTTGTCATTTTAAGAATAATATTTACAATTATTTTCAGCTACAGAATCATGTGCAATTTCGCTGTCTATAACTGACGGTTCTGCTGCTTTGACTCAATATTTTTCTCTTACATCTATGCATGAACTGCCTTGAGTCTTAAGATGCGTTTTCCTTAATCTCTTCTCTCTGTCTTTTCTAATTATACCCGGCATTCAGGTATGTGGGTCACCTCAAGAAAGGACCTTAAAGGACCAAATGGCGAAGGACCCACGGAAGTCATTAGGAAAGCAGTTCTCCGCATGCTTCCAAGAAACAAATTGCGTGATGTAAGCGAAGGGCTGATTTTCTTCTGATTAGTTCCCTGTCTTTAAATGTGACTTTTTTTGTTTTGGTCCACTTATGGTGTATTGATTGTTCTGATACAAAGATATGCAGGCCCAATAAGTACTCTCCTCTAAAACTGCATCTGAAAATTTTTTTGTGGACATTTCATCTTTGATGCCTGTTGGAATTCCGGAATTACTCAGTACAAAAACTGGAAGAGTGTGCAACTGGTTTATTGCATCTTATCATGTTTAGTCTATGCAGACCGCTTCTGGCCCTGTTGACTGCAGGGTTTCATGATCATATGGATGAAATATTTATTTTAGATTTGTTTTGTTGCTTTTGTGCGGAGGCATTACTAAAATTGCTTTAAAATGAAAGTATGACACAAGGCAGGCTTTGTGTAATTCTTATTGTTTGATAGATTCTTCTTTCCATCTTGCACAAAGCATTGGTGTTCTAGCCAAACAACAATAGCTGAAATTTTAAAAGGAAAACAACAATGAAAGCCTATGACACAATTTGTAGTCAGCATTCATGAGTATTCCTATTATGTGGTTAATTGAGTTAATCAAGAATTCTGGTGGAAGGAAGCTAAGCTGGTACATTGGAGGTATCTGCTTGTACCTCCCTGATTGGCAATTCAGTTCATTCAACTTTCTGTTCTTAAAATGATGGTTCAATTAAAAGAAGAGTTTGACCCAATGCTTTATTTCTGTCCTAGTTGATCCTGATTCGACATTAAAAATCCCCATACATCTGTCCAATTCTGTTGAATCGAAAGAATTCGATACAGGTTATTGGACTTGTTGAATTTCCATCTATTATTCTGGCTTATGTTTGAATCTAATTAAAGGCTGTTCCTTGTTATGGATGCAGGATAGAGACAGGAAACTCAGAATATTTACTGGTAGCGAACACCCTTTTGCTGACCGTCCTCTTGAGTCTTACGTGATGCCTCCTAGACGAGTACGAGAAATGCGACCTCGTGCAAGACGTGCTATGATTCGAGCTCAGAAAAAGGCTGAGCAACAACAGCAGGAAAGCCCTGACACAAAGAAGGGTAAGAAGAGAGAGAAGACCCTAGAAGACAGTGAATGAAGATAAAACTCGTCTAGAGCTGTTGCATTTGATTGCCTATGCGTGCACGTTTGGATGTGTGATCCATGTGACATCGCCTTTGCATCCTCTTTTGTCTAATATGGAATTCTGGGGCTTGTCTATACGCTTCTCTAGGCAGATCAATTGGATTGCTGTGAAAATTTTGCGGGAATGGGTCCTACTTTATGCAATAAGGGAATTGGGCAAAAGAATTGACTGTAGTTTAGATGTGTGCTGAGAGCTTCAGTGGTTTACAAATGTGTTAATTTTCCGAGACATTCTTTTGGTGACGGTGGCAGTGGAACCAGCTTCTGTCTTCGATCTTAATCTTGTTTTCCCTTTGCAGTTCCCTGAACCTGTTGTCTCCCTAGGGACAGTCGTGTACAAACATACGTGCGCGCATGTATATTATCTTGAGACTCTATAGTGACTGTCATCTCTAAGCAGTGCCTTGCATGGCTTGCCATGCGAGTGACAACTGGAGGTATGAAGTTATAGGGGGGATCAAGCCTTTTGCAGCACAATATCTTTGAACTCGCTAGCTTCACCCTGAGACGCTTGTCGAGGTTAATAAAAATTTTAGCAACAAATCTGGGCCGGTGCTGGATGCTTTTACTGTGGTTGGAGTTGCTTAGTCAATATGACTAGTTGTCAACCCGCTAATACATTCGAACGGACATGGAATGGAAATTGTATTTCCAATTAGATCCCAGAGACAATACGAAAGCAAATAAGTATTCAAATGAACTGTACGTGTGGAGAAGCAACGTCCACTCACCTCCCATGCCTCTTGGTCCTCCACGAACTTCAGTATTCGTTTAGAATCTTACTAAGCAAGTTATGAATGACTTTTCTGACCAAGAAAAAAGTAATGAATGACTTCAAATTTTCAACAATAGCGTCCTACTGTGGCAAAACTGAAAAATGATCATGAACATAAAAACGATGACGAACTTGCTTGCCAGGGAGATTTTTAGGCTGAATGGCATTCGTGACAATTCAGGCGAAAAACGAAAGAGGATTACACCAACAGGAACGAACTGCTTTCCATTAACAGACACTAAATTTAACGAAAGCAATTGTCAGAAAATTGCAGTTACAACTATCTGGCTTGGGCTGAGCCATTACTAAATGCAAAAATCAATTCCGAAGTCAGCTTGGAATTCACAAGCAGCATCTCTCTTCACCAACTTACGGATATTGAAAGTGAAAGAAAAGAAAATTGCAAGCCTTAAGCAAGAGGAATTAAATATACTATCGAGTCCTCCATGTTAATGAAACATCTGCACCTTCAGCTTGAACGCTCGGAAAGAAAGAGAAACAGAGACTATCGGATACTAATCACTTGATGATCCATCGTCATCATCTTCATGTTGTGCCACAACTTTCTCTATGAACTTTTTACTCTAACTCCATCAATGACAGCTTGTCTTGATGCATCACCTTGCTCTGCCCATCATTTAGCACGGGGTCTGATTGGCAGAGAACTAGTGCAACACCTAGAGGAAAAGGTCAAGATGAAAAACGTGAAACTGAGGGATCACAAGAATGCTACAGCAATTAGAGGACAAGGCGCGGTAGCATAAAAGCCAGACTAAATTGCATCAAGATGGTGCAGCAAAGAATTAAAGAAATTTTGATATGAATACAGCATTCTTTAATAAGAATGTAAACATGCTCAAACCTATATAAATGCCAGGGCTATGCCCACTAAAGTTTCTGAAAGTATTTTCAATATAAATCAGGCCCCTAAATTAATGAAGGAGAATCATAATAAACTAAGCACAAGTATAGATCAGACCCAGCGAGATGTTTTAGATGCCGTTATGAGATCTTAGTGCCCTTCAATACAATAGAGTCTTGACTCAATACATGTTTTACATACTTCTAAGTTCAATTGAGGTTCCCTTCATGATATGCAAGATGCCATTCAACCAATGTAAATTCCATGAATTAATGTAAGTTTCAGGTCCTTGAGAATTTGTGATGTCGAACAAATTAACAATGACAGCTGCAAAGCAGCATAATGTGAAACAGAGCAAATATTGGAACTCCCCTACTAAGAAAAGCATAAAATGCTCGTGTTCCTTGGAAACAAAGAGCATGGTGACAACGGCTGCAATTTGAAATGATACCTTCGGGTGTGCATCTGCGGCCGAAACTATGCAAGCCCACATAATTAGCCTTCACTGCACCATTGTTGTACACCAGTATAGTGGGTACATTCCGATCAGGGTAGTTTGGGATGCAATCAGTAGATATAATCTTAACAAACTTCGTTGCAGGATATTTCACTGCCAATTCTTCCAGACAATTCATGAGCACCCCACACTCTGCAATTCTGTCAACCAAACGCAATGTCAGTAAACCAATCTAGAAGACATCACAATTCAGCGGCTTGAGCACAGCAGTGCAGGTGGCAAGCATCGGTGCCCGTCTTTGTAGAGAATGACGACGACCCAAACTTCAGGAGGAGCTTTTAAAACCTCTCGCACGAAATCTGATCCCGAGATGGGAATCACCGATCCTTACCTTGCGACCTTAGCAGCTTCCCTCATCTCGGCCAGCCTCTTCTTTCTGTCAACAAATTCACACCGCAAATGAGAGAATTCCTTCTGAACAAACGAAAAACCAAACAAACCCATCATAAAATCCTCATTTCTGTTTCTTTTAGCTAGAATATATGCACACGGAAAACACACCATTCAACAAAAAATCCAGGGATAAAAGGCAAAGCCAAAATTCCAACAAATAACACCCGAAACTCCGTATGTTCCATCAAGTTCTCTCCTATAACAACCCGCCGCAAACCCAGTTGGCGCAATCTCGTCAAAATCCTTCCTTTCCAACTCCAAACCAAACCAATCCACAATATCCAATCCTCATCATTCCCATCATCAATCACTCACAGATCGCGGGCGATTCACGATTCCCAAGCCACTACCCAGGACAGGAAAGTCGACAGTACCTGTACCGAGGAAGCGGTCGTCGTCGAGGTCCGGGTCGTCCTCGGATCCTCGAGCTCCTCCGGGGTCTTCCCATCGACCCAGGACTTGTCCTTGAGCAGCGAATCCGGATCGGGCGACGGGGCGAAACGGCAGGGGGCTTGAACGGCGGCGGCTTCTCCGGCAGGTGCCGAGCTTCCACGCTGGATGTCGTCCCACTGCGTCGACGCTCCCTCCTGGTCCTTGCCACACGAAGTGGTAATCCGCCATTGCTGCGATCTCTCTCGCCGGGCGGTCGCTTCTCTCTTCTCTGTTGGGAAAGTTCTCAGTTTTGTACTAGAAAATGCGAGGAAGCTTTTGGTACATGTCATATTTTTTCTTTTTCAGCTTTTTTATTCTCTTGAAATAATTAATTAATAAAAATATTTTTTATCAATAATAATAATTTATATTAAAAAATATTAAATTATGATGGAAATATTTTTCATTCATTTAATAAGCGATATAAAACTATTTTTAATAAAATATTTAAAATCATTTAGTTTTTGGAAATAAATGAGTTGATATAAAAGTTCAAGAAAACCATTAGTTAGAGCAACCGATAAGGTGTTGTTTGTTATTGATTGTAAATTCCTACTTGGAAGAAATCATTAGTTAGAGCAACTGATAAGGTATTGTCTCTTATTGATTGTTAAATCCTACTTGGTGATTTATATTTGTATAATTATTCTATCATCCGATCATAAATAATTGCAAGGAGATTAAATATCATTTGATATAGCATATAAATCAAGCTAAACAACTCGCTGACAATAATAGAATTCACTTGTGCTTTGGGGATTCGATGTGCCGATAAATGGGATACTGCGTGGCTAGATGGTTAGCATGAGCTCATGAAACATTCTCAATGTTCTTAATTAGGTCTTGGCCTTTTTATTTCCTTTTTTTTTTTTCATGTTCTTGTGGCCGCCACCATTTTCGTATAAATTTGCAATATGCAAATTTGGAAATATGGGTTCATAATTTTAAAACCAAATTATCTTTTTAGCTTTCAAATTTTGAAAAGAAAAAAGATGAATTTTGCACTTTTCTTTTGACGAAAATCAAACGAGGTTTGGGAATAATGCACTGAGTAATCAGAGGAACCAAGGAGCAAGACTTTAATGATGTTGTGAAGAATGATTGTTTCATCCAGAAAGCAATTTGGTTAGCTTGTTATCGTATAGGGGAAAACGTTAGGGCTTAAATTCCCTCATCCTGAGAGAGGAATGATCGCTGCTTTGGGTGACTTCAGGGTTTGATTTGAACGGTCGTTTCATATTGAAACGAGAGGGACGAGACGCATCGTTCAAGTTTAAATTAAATCTCAGCTATGCCGGCGATGCCCCGGTCGGAGGTCGGCCACATCATTATTCGTTTGACAGATCCGGACGTCACGTGGCTAATTTTAATCTCAGGCGCGTTGCTCAGCCTTCCACCAAACTACTGAGGCAAAGTGGGGAACACACACTTGCTACGTTAAGAGAGTAGGTCCGGGACGAGCAGGTGGGCTTTTTGCAGTGCTCCACTTCAGCAACATTCCAATTTCATACATCATCACATACACAGGATCCAACAACATAGACAATCGCAGCTGATGTCCCTTTCTTTCTTCTTCTAAGCTCCACCCGTAACCAAGAAGGCCCCATAAAACCAGCCTTCTCTTCAGTCTGCGCATCCGGTCACCAGGCGACCGCAAGACCCTGACTCCATCACCAGCACAAACATTGCGTGAGATCTAAGTTCACTTTAAGCAGCACACAACATTCGGGCGGAACGCTACTCAGCACATATCCGTCTACACTTCACATATCTAGATAGGTGATATTCAGTACACGGTCACAGCATTTTGGAAAATCTACCCATTGACGGCGTCTCACAAAGTGAACACTGAGTCAAAAGCTCCAACACACCCCCCTGCATATATGCTTTTTCCTTTCCTGATGTTGCTTTACTTTTTTGGTTATAAAGATTCAGAGAGGCAGCCACTGTCCATGGATTTGTTTGTTCATTGATCCAGAAGGCAGCAAAAGTCGATTTATCTTCAACTTCTCTGCATCTCAATCGGTTCCCTTCCTCAACATCTTCGTGATTAGAAAAAGCAGGCGGTTCGCTTCTTCCTCCTCCTCATCCGCTTTCATGAACAGGCCGAGTTGTTCTAAGGGGTTTACCCCCAAGCTTGAAGCTTCCCAGTGGTTCCAGATTATGATCTGGGCTCGTCTCATCAGCAGAGCTAGGTAAGTGCTCTCCTGGAGCAGTCCTGAGCATTTCCAAGTCTTCAAGGAACCGAGAATTCTCATTTATCTCCACTGTCTTCTCCATCTAAGATGAGTACAACGCAATACTCCAAGTTTCATGCTTTCCCAATATGAAAGGAAACTAGAAAATAGCGAATTTAATGTGTACTCATTCACCTTGAGCAATGCCTGTCGAGCAGCTTCTCTCTCCAGTTCCCTTTTCCTTAGCCTCAGCAAGAGCTTCAGCTTCAGCTCGCCTTCGAGCTTCTTCAGCAGCTTTTGCTTCTGCTTGCAATCGCGCTTTTTCTGGTAACATTGCAAAAACCATCTTTAAAATCAACTCCACACTGAAGGGAAGTGTCTTTAACAAAGAAGCAAACGTTCAATACCCTTCCTTCACTGCACTTCAAGCTCCTCTCTCTCGCGGCGAAGTTTCTCAGGATCACCCTTGTCACCCTGTCAAATGAGATTATAAGACAGTTCCCAATGTAAAACACCCCTACAGATAGTTAGCCCAATTATCCAACCAACCTGTGTGAGTGTCTTCTTCCGAGCCTTTAAGATTGTATCAGCGAATCTATTCTTCAACAAAGCTGCTCGATATAGCTTCTCTGGAGAGACCTGCCTCTCGATAGGAGCACTTTCCCTATGATGTTCCCATTAAATTTATCAGGATTTGTTTAAACCTCCTGAAAGTTCGAGCAGTTCTTCCAGCCAACTTACCGTCTTGGAAGCTATCTGAGTCAACAGAGCCTGCCTTAAGCATGGAAGTCTGCTCAGGTTGGTCCAACACACTAAGAGATCCTGCAAAGACAGAATCCATAAGCGACACAGAGAAAACAGATGGCGACATCTCCATACATAGAGAAAAATCATGCACGAGCAGGATTGAGAAACGGAGAATACACACACAGTGAAATCTCCATCAATAGCATGCTTGGAGAAAACTCATTAAAATAGAGAGGGTCTTGCCAATCGAGGCACAAGGAGTACACGAGGATCAGAACAGCAGTGACTAGTAAACAAGAATATAAACATTTATAACAGATCTTAGGCACATACAATGTAAAATTGCCATTTTTAAGACCTTCAACAGCCCAAAAACTATGGAAATACAATTGACATGAGTAAAGCATATCCGCATATCTCAGAGAGTCAAAACACTTTTCTTTTTTCACCTTCCCAGTCCAAATAATGATATTACCATCAATTCATCCTCGGTCATCCTTGGAGTACTTACTCATGTACAGTCAGAACAACAAGGTGTGACAAAAATCACTTTGACTGAGTCAAAGATGGAGTACCATTACACTGATCAAAGGCAGTCTGAAAACATTCAAGTTCTCTATTGGCAATTCAGTTATTTCGTTAATTTCAAAGGTAGTTTAGTAATGTTCAGGGCACTCAATATCCTAGCTGCTGGCCAGCCATTGTCTTCAGTAAAATTTGGGTTCCATATACAAGTTCTCAAGAGTAAATTCAACCACAAAGTAACTTTAAAGGAAAAAAGGATATGATAAAGGCCTGTAGAAAAACGTAATACTCTTGCAGGAACCTTTTCACCTAAAATTCTTCCATCTTCAGTAAATTTCAAGTTTTCATGGTAAGATTGAGATAAATAATTGATCTTTCTTTGTAAGAAATATATTCCGTGGGAAGAATTACTTAAAAGCATTGCCCAAAGGTACACTGTTATGTCTTCTCTAATAAATGTAAAAACCATATAGTAATGACCAATATTGTCACTGCACTTAGAACCAACCCGTCCATGTGTAAAGAATGTCGGTGCCAATTTTCCCCTAAGCAAGTAAAACTTTAGACCAAACCACCAATAAAAGATATCACTAAAATCACCCAAAAGAGCTTGCAACACATCAGTGGAAAACATATCACAAGGTACTGACTGCTACTTCACAGAAGCCACATGAAATGCATGGCAACAGATATCCTAGACATCCTAGGAAAAGGAAATTAGCAGACAGTCTAGCACAGTATTGGGATTAAAAACTTAAGGCTTTGTATCTCAACAGAAAATTGAGTTTACACACTCCCTAACATCGCTTTTGCAATGTAGACATCCTACTTCAGATTTCATTATCAACCAAAGTGCACAAGAAAAATCCTTTCATGGTCCACAACACAGACAATGCAGATAAGGCAACAGACTCACGATTAATATCCAATCAGTTCACTGCTCCTAGTCTTTTCATCCAGTTGGCCTTCGGTATCGGCAATTTCCTAGCCTGAAGAAAATTAGTTTAAGTGTCACAAAGCACAGCAGAATTAGAGGAATGAACACTTCTCGACACAAGCAAAATCCAGCAAATCCCCAGAAAAGGCCACTACATACCTCTGTCACTTTTTCAGTGTCTGAAGCCTTGACATTATCAATTCCACTCTCAGAGCAACTGTTATGACCTGAATCTGCATACCATGAAACACAATAGTAAAGGAATGAGTATAACTAATTCCTATCTAACAAACAAATGCAACTTCATTAAAAGAATGTAGCTACAGGGAAAACTAAAAAGTAAAGTGATGGACAAAACGGATCAAATTGTCACTAATTAGGTCAGAAGCATAAGAAACATGCCACAAATTTTAAATCTAGTTAAAATTTTGCAGAAGCAAAATGAAAAAATACAATTACTTCTAATTGACTATGGCCAGGCAATGCCAAGTGCTCTTTGTTGTCCTTTCACTCTTTTCGTGTCCTAAAACAGATATAATCTTTGAGAACTGCTTTAAGATACTGACTTTTCATGTGAACTCCATTTTTCAATATAAGACTACATAGAAGGCTTGAGTAGGCAGTGTCACTACAAAATTCTTCTAATCCATTTACAGCTGGAGCTATCTGAACTATAACATAATTACCAATCGTATGGTGCCTACCCTTCTCTATTTCCATTGGTGAATGGCTTGATACAGGAGGTTCATTTCCTCCAATATCAACTTCTTCATCGCCCGCATTATTTCCTGCAACATACATGTGTGCATAACTAACATTAGAATAAAACTAAGACTCAAATGACATATAACAAAATAAAAACTTCATAAAAGAGCAACCTCTACATGGTTGCATAGATGAATTACTAAAGCCAGATTCATTCAACATCTGCACAAGATAAGAAAAGAACAGTTCAGTAATAATTAATAAAGGCAAACACAAGAATATCGGTATTGTCTTGAACTTTCTCCTCAATAAATGGAGGAGACAACGAGAGTTCACCTCTATTTCACAAGGTTCAGCAGATGCTAGCTTCTTCTGTTTCTCTTGCAAATACTCATCTAGCAGATTCCTCAATGTGAAAAGAACATCATTGCTGAGATCATCTATGTCAATCTCGATCTCCTCATCTACAGATTCCCTTCCATTTGAACTACGCTCTCTCAAAAAATCAATAATATTTTCAGGCATCTCTCCTGGCAAAGACTCCAATTCCTGGCTTAGTTTATGCTTCTCCTCATCTGTCATTACCCGCAGAAGAGGTGCAGGCATAACTTCTTGTTGACTCGACATTTTCCTCTTTTTAGGAAGAGCTGTTGACTTGGCCGCTTTTAGCTCCTCAGGTAGAGCTGATTTTGCTGATGATGGTTGTGGTCCACCGACAACAAGTTTCTTTTCGATGGTTTTCCACCTAATTTCAAAAATTTGTTGAGAGTATCAGCCATCAAGTGGACATCGTTGCTGGGAGGATTATAGGTCATCGCATTGCTGAAGGTAAGTCTCACGTCATTGTGAAACTCTAATGGGCTTGGATAAGCACCAGATCTTAATTTGCCCTTTACAGTTCCCAAATCCATAGGATGCTTAATCACCTCGAAATAGTCGGGAATGTTCAAAGCCTTCACATCGACAGGTTTATTAAAAACCCAACCATACTGATGGGACATCAGACGACTTAAAAGGGTCTCACAATCTTTCATCATTGTTGCATTGGCAGGCCTTGGAGCTGAAGCCTGCTTTACTGACTCAAACTTTCCTGTTGCACCACGTTTCCAAGCACGGACCTTTCCATCAGATGTATTTACTTTCTTTTCCAGCCCAGAAGTCTTCGCAGATGATTTCTTAGCAGCAGCGGCATGCAACCCATTTTGCCCATTGCTGCAACTTAGAATATCACTAGACGATGACAATGTAGCTGCAGTTGCTCTCTGGGACTCAATTTTCTTCTGAAGAATCCGGATCTGTTCAAGTTCTAGCCTCAACCTATGTATCAAATCTTTTCTTTCAGAAGGTGATATCTTTGATAGGGGAAGGACTTCTGAAGGCACAAAAACCGAACCCCTCTATTCGCATTCAAGTTGATGCATTTCTTGGCTGGAGCACTAGAATCCTCCGAAACAGTAAACTCCGTGTCGATACGTCCTGAACTACCAGATCCCTCAGATTCACCAGCTGCGGCGAATGAGCTACGGAAATAGTCTCCGGGCAGCCTTGCATTTTCAACCATCATCCTCCTCAACACCTTATACGAGTGTTCTTTTGAATTCCCTCAGTAACAAGGTACCCCTGAAAGAGCTGTTTTAGTACCAACGATAAATGACCTCTGCACGTCGACAATCATAAGTACGACATCACCACCTGGACTAAGAATTTATGAGGATGTGCTTTCTCTCGCACAGTAACAACACTATACGACGACGTACATCCTCAAAACATATCCATTTCCATAAATTTACTTTCTCCCCCTCGGGATTCTCTTTAAACTAAACTATCGGAAAAATATCGGCTCATACGACGCTAAAAATTCCTGACAAAAAGAGAAATTCGAGCGTTACATTAAAAAACTTAAGCTCACCATAGTACGCATACGATAATTAGCATTTAGTCGCCAAATAAGATAAAAACGAATCTCCAATTTCCCTAATATCAAAAAAGCTCAATCGAAAAGCAAGATTTGCCGAATCAGCTAAAGGAATACACGCATCGATGACATAAGGTAGCAAAAAATATCAGCCCAACCCCAATACTCCCCACCCAACCCTCGAGAAGATCCGTAACATTCAAATCAAACAGCGAAAACTTCACCAGCGCAACGAACAAACCCTAGATCGAAAACCGCAGCTAGAACAATCACGAGCACCAAAGCAAGTGGCCAGAAAATGCTAACCCTAATCGATCCCCGGCGAGCGAAACCCTAAATCCGACTGATCCGAAGCTGCCGAGCCACTGCCGAAGTGCAGAAGTCGCT